>JAJLQT010000011.1:0-1200000 GCA_024516245.1 Peziza echinospora | reverse complement strand
GACAAAGACATTCCAGGACATATTCAGTTTCGATATCATGAGCAACGTTACCTCCAGCTCCGCAAGCCGCAGCAATTGGCAAGGTCAAGCCCCCGGTTTTGCGCAAGCTCACGCTGCAGCCCATCCCGATCTACTCACGCTTGCTTGCGCATGTCACGAGTACCCCCAAACCCGTGACATTGATTGGGTGGTGGATTCAGCATAGCTATAGAGTGACTAGCTGTAGAGGTGGAAATAGTGGTGGATATTGCGGCAGAATGTATTGCGGCAGACTCTGTTGTGGTGGATATATATTGCGGTGGATATTACAGTGGACCCAACATGGACGAGTGGTGGCCAGATTGAGCGGTGGGTATAGCATTGATACTACAGTGGATATCATGGTGGATATAGCAGTGGATTTGACGGTTGATTTGGCGGTGGATTTGATGGTGGATTTAATTTGGCAGCTGGGAATTGAGCAGTGAATTGAGCAGTGGATTGAGCGGTGGATGTAGCGGTAGATTCAGCATAGATATAGCGGTTAATTGAGCATGTGGCATTGGAGTATTAGGTACATCTATGTATGGTGCGACAAATGTGTCAAGTAAACTCCGTCAAAAGAATTCTTCGTACGGAGAATCTTTTTGATTTTTACGGGGTTTTCGTGAGCCCCGTACGGAGTATTTTTTTTGTTAACTTTTGTATGGGGTTACCATTGAAAAAAAAAATAACTTGCTCAAATTCCCTACGGGGTTGACCAAAATCACTCACGGGGTTTTTTCAAAGCTCCGTACGGAGATTTCCTGATTTTGAGGTGTAACGCACTGCGCTCAATGATTTTTGTGCTGAATGTCACCATGATTGAGCATAATTGAGATAAATTTCTTATTTCAGATACTTAGTGGTGTCAGCTCTCTGAATCTAAGATTTTTAAATTCAAAGTAACGGGGTATTTGGGACGGGGTTTACTTGACACACCTGCCTCACCATATATATGTATGGCCTCCGCCGGCCCTGCTCTGGAACCAGGCACTTGTTGCTCGATTTTGCGTTCGTACTACCTACATGGTGGTAGCCATGGTGGCCGTGGTGGTGGTGTAGTGACGAGGCTAAGTAGTGTAGTAATGCCAAAAGCACTAGCTCCGGAAGCTCTGAATCAGGTCTGTATATATGGACCAATTTATGCTGCTAGATGTGGAATTATTGAGATGATACATCAGCAAAGCCCAACTTGCAAGGGGGTTCGCCATAACAACACAGCATCCCGATTGTTGCTATTGACGCTGACATAGCACTGCAGCGACAATTGGGGTCGGGCAGCGCATAGCGCTGTAGCCGGCACTGCAGCGACATGGCTTTATGGGTAATGGCGCTGCGCTGTAGCGACAATCGGGGTTGCAAGAGGTGTTGCTCCAGCGTAGATTGATTGGCATTGAAGCTGCTTTTTACTCATTGCGCACAATTAACGAGTCGAGACAGTCTTGGGCTGCTGTTTCTTGTGTCTAGAGTTGAAACTACCTACCTAACTACATGGTATCCCGCTGCATGCTTGCTGCAAATACACACGCACAATATGCTGGTTTTTTTTAAGCCTGTGGAGAGACACCTCGTCCCCAGAGATATCTTTGGATAAAAGCAAACTTTGCTTTAGCAGGAATCGGCCATTGCCAGTCTGGAGGCCAAGCTTCTTCAGAGCTGGGGGGGGGGGGGGGGGGGGGAATTTCAACTTACGTGGGATATTTTCATATATATATATATACTCCATGCTTCAGCATGCTAGTGGAAAGGTTATAAATCTACAGTATACGGCATGCATATGTATTAAGACTTTCGTATTCGCAATATTTTAAAAACAACGGAAAAAACCTATAATAAAGGCAAAACGAGAAAAAAAACAAAACGGGAATATAGAGCAAAGGAAAAATGACTTGTTTTGCTCTATTAATCTATCTTCCAACCTCCCTTCTCAAACGTGCCTGTGGAGTAGCAGATGCTTGAGATTCAGGCCATGTTGGCACAACTTCCTCGATTTCCTATTGTGAAAATATTATATAAGCAATCATCCTTCGAATAGCGCGCGGGTTAGAAATATGTGCCTTACATCCAAGAATGTTTTACTCCTCAAGACGCTTGTTCCACCAAGAACAAGCCTTACTCCAGGAGTCCCTGCATTGACCATTGCCACCAGCCTTGCCTCCTCATAAGTCGTGCCTCCAACCATAAAGATGATGATATCCTGTGGCTTCTCCTTTGTTCCGCCTTCTATGAACGGATGCGTCGTTTCTCTCAGTCTCCCTTTGATAAGTTGGTTCAATGTTTGCTCCAGCTTTGGCGTGTGTTGGGTATACACATTTTCAAGACCTTTCAGCCCTTTGAAACCCGAACGAGCACGGGAAAATATGGATTCAGATTCGAACAAGGACGTCAAAGGAGGAAGAGAGTTGTGATATGTGAGAAGATGGTTTATAACCGCTATACGAGCAGGTGAAGGTGATGATGTTGAAGCGACGGCGAGTAAGTCGAGAAGAACCGGAAGTGCAGTTTGTGGGTGATTGGCATATCTGAGCGCATATAGGGCAACCAAACGGATTTTATTATCCGGTGGAACATCCGAAGATGACAATAATTTTTGGAGGGTCTAAAAAATTTTTTATCAGTAGCTATTCTTTCAAAAAAAACAGTGGATGTAAAAAAATTACCTTCAAATCAGTGGCATGGGTATCATTACATGCCAAACTTTGCTCAAGCTCCGACACTTCCAGAAGATTATCCGTCTCAACTCGTTTGGATAGTTCTCCTACCAGGGTAACATGTTTGGATACATTGCCAGACAGCCTTCTGAATTCGGGATATTCCTCTACAAATCTCTTCATGTCTGCTATGCTCTCAATGTTCATATTTGATTTCGTTTTCTGTTGATATGTGTCTACATATGACTTGATGTTTCCACCAAGATCTCCAAAATTGAGGTACATATTTGTCTTGAAAAAGGGATCTTGATCTTGTGAAAGCACGATTTCCTGAAGTATCTATTAGCCCTGTTTTTACTAAGTTTGGATGGAACGTTCTATGTGATACCTTGAGCTCTGGTCTAACATCTTGAACGTCCGAGAGGCCCACTCGGCCATTGTGAATTCCTAACAGCTCATGAACCATTGCCTGGTAAGTCCATTGGGAAAGTAAGGGGGTTATCGGGTCGTTTCGGCGGTCCAAAATCAGTAATATCGGTGGGGTATCTGCCTTTCTGAAATCAAATAGCTGATCCTCTTGTGACATATGATACTGGAAACATAGTATGTAAGTAGCTGCTTAAAAACAACCTACACTGACTCAACATGGATGGATGATAAATAGGTTCTTTACCTTCACTTCCTGCGCCAATTTCTTCGCCATCAGACTGTTTTTCTCAAATCGTATCAATGGCTTTTTCTTCAAAGTCAACAGTGTTGCCAGTAGCCCCTCTGTTGTTCTGGTCAAGGCCTCGGGATTCCACATTTCCGACGATGCTGTACTCCAAATGTGCTTTTGTGGGCCGAGTATGCTCAGGGAAAAGAGATCGGGGTTTATGACTAGATAATCGATAAAATATTCTTGCACAACTCGAACAACTTCATTATCGTCGGCTTCTGCCAATCGTTCCAGGGATGATTTCTTGACGATATTTGAGAAATCTGCCAGATTTATCAGTGCTGAAGTGAATTGGAAAACACATTGAATGTATTACATATGTGGTATTCTCCATATTTAGGTTCCCTGAATTCCTCAATCAGGTGTTGTATCGATTCTGGCGACGGTCGAGCAAAGACAAGGCAGCGGAGGTGTCGCATCTTTTCTCTTTCTTGATTGTCCAGACGGCTATGAGCTTCATCGTTAATGAGCTCCAAATCTCCCATGCCCAGGAGACATTACCTACTCGATGAGAAAGACCTCATGGCTCAGTAGTTGCGACTGTGTGATTGCAGTTGATATTATGGAAACCTGCAGGCGCTGGTTAGACATCACCTAGCCGTACAAACTGGCAAGCTGAACAAACCGTCTCGCTGTCCAAGAGTAATATCTTCATTTTGCCGGAGGTGCCCGCAGCTCCACCGGCGCTGTCGGGAGAGAACATGCGCTTCACATAGGTTTGGACGGACTGGACGATGTCCATGGCGTGCGATGGGGGCCGGAGGCGGGTATAAACGCGAGCTGTAAACCACTTTCAGCTTCGCAAGCTTTCGGATGGGCGTGATCTGATCTGTGATGGCGTTGGTGAGGTGGGGGATTCCTGTCTGCATCTGGACGGACATCCGCCGACGCCATATCCTGAGGTCTGGTCTGGGCACGACGCAGCACTCGGGCTCTACTAGCTTGCTAGGCCAGCTTGCGTCCGGAGCAGCCCCCTCTCCCCTTGCCCCACACCCAAGCAGCCGCAAAGCTTCAACGGTGCTCCACCGCAACCTCCGCCACGGCAGCACAGCACACTCGAGAATCGCATCAGGGCCCGAAACGCATCAAAAACAATCGCCCGACTTGCAGCGTCCACAGGCCCAGCAATCAGACAAGGCCACAATGTCTCGCCATGCCCGGATAGAGGATGTTGTTGAGGACGATCCAGAGGAGTTTGACATCACAGAGTACGACCCCCGAAATCGCATGTATGACCCCTCAGAGGTCCCCGACAGATACAAGTCAACCCGCCCGCAAAATATCGTTCCGTCGGTGCCGAAACCCCCGAGGCCTGCGCCCCAGCCAGCATTCAACACCGGCCCTCAGACGCAATTCATTACCGAGTCGGAATCCGCGCAATTCAAAGCTTTCCAAATTGTCTACCCAATCTACTTCGACATCACTCGGTCTCGGGAGCAAGGGCGCAGAGTAAACAAGGAATATGCTGTAGAAAACCCATTGGCGAGGGAGATTGTGGACTGCTGTAATCTCAATGGTCTACAAACTGTGTTTGAACCGACGAAAACACACCCGAAAGATTGGGCGAACCCAGGAAGAGTGCGGATCCTGCTGAAGGAAGATGGGGAGCCACAACATGGAAGAATAAAGAACAGTACGTATCAATTTCTCTCTAGGTCGCCAATGCTCTTATAGTGTCCCATGCTAAAAATCGACAACAGAACGACAGCTCTTGAAAGTCATTGGTACATACTTGAAGGCCAATCCGGCAAATGAGAATACCCCACTTCGCCTCCGCTTCCCAAATATGCCAAACCCCGACAAAGCACCCCCACCGCCAGCTATCCCACGAGGCTGGAAGATGGGTACAATTTTACCAATGCACTCGGCCGGTGTTACCGGAGGAGGAGTCTCCGATAATATCTTGAAGGATATGATGCAAGAAATGGGAGGCGCTGGTGGGCCTCCGGGCGGAATGGCTGGTTTGGCTGGCCTTCAGAATATGTTTGGAGGAGGAGGGATGCCAGCTCTGGAATCGCCAGGTCCCAGTTCGGCAGGCGGGGACGGAAAGAAGAAGAAAGAGAAGAAGGCAAAAAAATAAAATCTCAACTGCAAATGAGAAACATGATTGCCATCTATCGTATATATTTCTGGCGTATATCTCATTCAATAATATCCCCAGAATTGGTCACAGTTGGGCAGGAAGACATGTCCTGCATGCAGTTTCACGTGAGCTTTTGAGTCCAGGGAGGGCTGCCAAGACATCCACTCAACAAAATGTTAACCGAGCCGGTGATACGTGATACGTGCAGATGGCCAGTGAATGGGTAGCAACATTTAAAACTCCGTGTCTCCCCGTCACCTGTAGGGAACCGAGAAGAAGGGAACCTCATAGCTATCGAATCCGCAAACTCCTTTACCATGTCCGTCACACTCCAGCTGAAATCACGGGGTTAGTTCCGGTTCCAATTAAATCTCAATTCGAATATCCAAAACTAATACTTCCTTCGGTGAAACGACAGGGCGCCCGCTCAAGAAGCTCCCACAGACCATCGATGTGAACCAGAAATCCGACAAGTCCGAGTTGGTCCAGAAGATCTCTTCTGCCACTGGTCTATCGATTCACCGTATCCGTCTCACCAAGGCCGCCGATAACTCTGTCGTCGAGAACCTCAACCTCCCAGACCAAAGTGTCATTTACGTGAAGGATCTAGGTACTATCCCTGATCCCCTGATCAATCTCCAAACGTAATCCACAGCCCAATCTCTAACAAGCGAATTTCGTTAGGCCCACAAATTGCCTGGCGCACGGTCTTCTTCGTGGAATACATTGGCCCTCTCCTCATCCACCCGCTATTCTTCATCCCAGCCGTCCGCAAATACATCTACCCACACATTCCCGCAACCCTCAGCACCATCCCCCCAACAAGCCAACAGACCTTCGTCCTCTACCTCATCCTCCTCCACTACTTCAAGCGCGAATATGAAACGCTCTTTGTCCACAAGTTCTCCTCCGCAACCATGCCCGCATTCAACATCTTCAAGAACTCCTTCCACTACTGGATCCTCAGCGGCGCTTTACTCGGATGGTTCACCTACCACCCCCTGAACGCCCTCGAGGGGAAATTCAGCGTCTTTACGCCCTCAAACACCGTTATCCTCGTCGCAACTCTCGTCTGGGTCTGGGCGCAGCTGTCAAACTTCTCTGCACATCTCACACTCTCGAACCTCCGGCCCGCGGGAACGACTGTTCGCGGTATCCCAAAGGGATATGGCTTCGACTGGGTGACCTGCCCAAACTACTTCTTTGAGGCGGTCGGATGGATCTGTGTCTGGGTTCTCAGTGGATGCAATTGGGCGGTGCTTTTGTTCGCTGCGGTCAGCACTGCACAGATGTATGCTTGGGCGATCAAGAAGGAGAAGAGATACAGGAAGGAGTTTGGTGACAAGTATAAGAGGAAGAGGGCAGTTATCGTCCCTGGGTTGCTTTAGATTATTAATGTCATGATCCACAGGCCCCCTCCCTCCCTATACATAATATATAGCTACAATTGGGATTCGAAAGAATCTATTAATTAAAAACAAAACAAATGCATAATTAATATCACGATTATATCCATATTCTTTAAGTGAAAGTTTGCTCATTTTAATTAGGCCTAGGTATATAATTAATGAATGTACCTTGAATTCTTTTATTTTTTTTTTTATTTTTCCACAAGATAAAGATAAGAAAAATTACCTACATTATACTTAATTAGGGATCCGGATTAATTATAATATTGCAATTTTTTCGTCCTGCTCAATTAGTGCCATGGCCAGGAATTCAATTCCGCAATCAACAATAATTATAAAGTACCTACCTAAGGTAGAACAAGTACTTAGCTATCATAGAGTGTCCGTGACAGAAGTGATCTAAAGCTTCATTGCATGGCCTTTTGTATATATGTATGTATGTATGGAAAACAGGTTAGTTACTTACCTAGGTATCTACCTAGTAGTTGTCCCATCGAGCATGCGTCAGTCACGGTACATATACGTATACGTATACATGCTTGGTAACAGTTAGGTATGTGGGATTATTCACCATGATCATGATCCGATATCGATATGACCTAGGTACGTATATATACTTGGGTAAGTAGGTACTTAAAGTACCCAACCCAAGCACGATAGCTTGAAAAAAAAACCAATGAACTATAGCTATAGCTATAGATCTAACTATGAAGCTTATGAGAGATCTAGATATATAACACACATACCACATGCCTACATACCTAGTATAGCACGCGCGCAGTGACATGCTTTGAAATGTACAGAATACAATTTGCAAAATTACCAAAGAAAGGAAAAAGGAAACAAACAAACAAAAAAAAAAAAAAGAAAGAGATACATATACTCGTATAGATATATACGTAGCATGGAATAGGGATACAACGTTTCATGACTCTCCACCTCCGCTCCGCCCTCTGCAACTGTTTTTTACCCTCCTCCTCCTAGGGATGGATAGATAGGCGGTGGTTTTTTTTTTTTTTTTTTTTTTGGGGGGGGAGGGTAAGATATGATTATAATATATATAACCACATGTACATACAGCCTCCACCGCACCATCACAAAAGAAAGAAAGAAAACAAGAGGATGTCTAGAGTGGGATGAATGGTTTAATATTCTCACCCATCATCTCCGCCGGCAAGCTTCCACACCCTGCCTGCACAGCCTCCACCTCCTCTCCCCCTCCCCCCCAAAAAAAAACAAAAAAAAACCACAACCACAGCCATCAACCCCGCTCGACTTCCAATTTCCTCTCTTTCGCTCTTTTTCGCTCTTTCATTCTTTCTCTATTTCTCTCCCCCCCCCCCCCCCTTCCCTCTACGCCTTAAACTCCTGCGCCTTCCCCGCAATCAACAAGCCAATAATCAACCCAAACAAGCCCAGTACACTCCCAAAGATCTCAATCACCAGGATCTTTACAAACAGCGCCGGGTCGGCCGCGTCCGCGAGCGCCGCCGCCGAGCCCGTGATGCCGACGCAGAGCCCGCAGACCATGTTACACACACCCACGGTGAGGCCGCCCCAGAAGATTGCGTAGCCCGAGTAGTAGTTGTTGTACGTGTAGAGCTCGTCGCCGGGGACGTTTCCGAGTTTAGAGGAATAGACGATGCCTAGTTTTTGGGGAAGGAAAGAAAAAAAAAAAAGAGGGTAAGTTTGTAAGTATGGATTGAATTTTTTTTTTTTTTTTTTTTTTTTAGGTAGGGGAGGTTGGGAGAGGGGGTTAGTGGAGGTGGAGGGTTAAAAGATGGTTTGTGTTTTGTACTGTACTTACTCATGATGACGCCGTAGATGGCGACGACCTCGCAGAAGATGATGGAGATGAGGTTCTTTGTGCGGATTCGGGGGGCTTTGACTCCGCCGCCTAATATGCTTGTGCCGGTGATGAATATTCCCCTACATCATCGAAAAAATATTCATATATTAGTTTTGGATATTGTGCTTGAATTTAAATTTGTTTTTTGCTCCTGATCCACAACTACCATATGCGCCCCCCTCCCCCCCCTGACCCCGGGTATTGTATTTCTTTTTTCTGTGTTTATTTTTTTTCTTTTCCGATGTATTTTTTTCCTTGTTGGTGCATAATGTATGGATGGATAGATGGATTGGGGAGGGTAACGGTATACGTACCAAGCAGCTCCGGCGACACTCAGTCCGATACATAGCGCGATTCCTAATGATGCCCACGTGTATGGCGAGACTTCCTCGAGAAATCGGCCAACCTAATCGAGCTCCGTTTTTTTGTTAAATTGTGGTTCATTTTTCTTTAATTTTTGGTGTTGAGATGATGATGGCCCATGGTATTTTTTTTGTAGAGTGATAGGTAACTTGCTGTGCAATTGACGGGCGAAAGAAATAATCGGGGGTTGATCTGAAGGTTGGAGGGGCACGGTGGTATGAAGAATGGGATGAGGAAGGAGGGAGGAGGAATAGGAAAGGTTGGCTAACATCGAATGCCTCTCCATCGCCCTGGAATAACATGTCTGTGTAGTGAGAGAGAGCGCGAGTTAGCTATCCATCTTGTAGTACCCAGCCAGTGCCCATCCATCGATATACTCCCCGAGCGAGCTTTCGGAGGATGGCGATGGAGCTCGGTCGGGTCGGCGCTTGATCCCCGGGGGGCGGGAGGTTTGTAGATGTGTTACTTACATCCTCCGACTACCAGCGCGGCCGAGACGACGCCCGCGGTGCCGACATAGTTGTAATTGTAGTAGCCCATAGCTTGCTTCGTCGCCGTCGTCGTCGTCCGTCCGTCCGGGTTGGGTATAATCGAGCGCAAAAAACAATGGAAACCAAAGGAGCTGGAGGGTCGTGGGTCGTGGGTCGTGAAGAGCGAGTGGGTGCGTGAGATGGTGTCTGTCTGGCGGGTTGCGTTGCGTTGCCGTCTTGTTGACGCAGCTGGGCCTGCTGCTATCGCCGTCGCCAGGAAGGTCGCTAGCGCAGCAGGGGGCCATAGCATAGGCCGGAAATATGCAGCCTAGTCATGCTACATATGCAGCTATAGATGCAGTCACGTGTGCACCGGCCATGCAGCTGTGCCTGAGGGAGCAGAGCTTTGTGTAGTCATCGTGGTGCGTGCGCTAGCCCCCGGCGCGAGATCTACCTGGCGGCCTGTAGGCTGCTGCTCCATTCCACCTACAACAATACCGGAGCCGAGCACTTCTCACCCGCCCGCAAAGTCGTCGAACTAAGTTTGCCCACGTCCCAAGCCCGTTTTAAATCTAAATTATAATTATCGCAAACACTCGGGCGGGCCATTCGGACATTTTTCCCACGAATCACAGAGCGAATCGGGAAAATATAGCACAAACAAAGGCGAAGAACAGTTTTTTCCCGTTTCGAAACTCGGAAGCTACCCACCTACCTATCCCTCCCGCCCTCCCACCCCCGGCAGCGAAAGGTAGCTGCGCAATTCGCAACATCCATCCGTAGATACCAAACCGACCGACAAACAATAATGAATAACTCTGCTTACTATGAGCTATACCGCCGTAGCAGGTGCGAAGCTCTTTTCTTTTCTTTTTTTCTTTCTTTCTTCCTTTCACACATCCTTCCTTTCAAGAATTGGTTGCCTAACGCACACATGCAACAATCACAGCGTCGGAATGGCTCTCACGGATGCTCTTGACGACCTCATCAGCGAGGGAAGGATAGACCCTCAACTTGCCATGAAGATTCTGGCCAACTTTGACCGAAGCATCACAGAGGTTCTGTCGGACAGAGTCAAGGCGAATCTAAGCTTCAAGGTATTTCTATTAAAGGGCAACTCCAATTACCTAAGGAACCTTGCCTCTGACAAAATGAAATAGGGCCACCTGGATACATATCGATTCTGCGACGAAGTCTGGACCTTCCTTATCAAGGATGTGACGTTCAAGCTACAAAACGCAACACATGTTTCCACTGACAAGGTTAAAATCGTTTCATGTAACTCCAAGAAGCCCGGCGAGGCTTAAGTAGAGTTTTTCTGGCTGGAAGCACGACGACGAAGCTTGGACGTTGATATGTGGCGGGAATTGGGGCGTTTATATCGATTTTTATTTTTTTATTTTTCCCTCTCCTTCCTCTCTCTTTGGCTGTTTTTTTTCTTACTTTCCTTCGATCTTCTTGGGCACTTTTTAGTTTTTTTTTTCCCTTTTTTATTTGATGGTTACTATTTATGAGGCCAGGTAGGTATTGTGGTTGGTTGATTGATCGGATGGGCGTCTTTCATGGTGACGTGGTGGTGATGCCGATGTTGATGGGATGTCATTGAGGGCTGCATCCTCAGGTCCATCCATCCATCACAAACAACGCACGCCATGTATCTCTGGCTATTCGACTTTCTATTTCCCCATACTAACCTCCTTTGTGTTTTATTTGTACATTCCAGTACTGTTTTCCCTAAAGGCGTTGGGCTCAATGCGATACATGTTTATTTTTCTTGTCAATTCCCTCGTCGTATTCATCTTTTTTTGTAATCCGTTGATAGTGTTGCATTGCGCATGAATGAAATGCCGAGTAGTGATATATTATTGCAATTGAATACATCATACACCCAACTCCAAAGGATTGGGGAACTCCCAACATGAGACTAAACTATTCTCGATGTCAGTGCGAGGGTGCGTGGCACGTGTGGTGCGTGGTGCGTGCGTGCGCACATCGTGAGAAGCGGTAGTGGCGTTGCCGGCCCCTGGTGTCTGTCTGGTCTGGTCTGGCCCGCCACAGCCAGATGGGTGGGAGGGTTGTTTGGCAAGGCTTAAGCTTAAGGCGGGGGCATGCCAAACAACACCCCTCTATTCAAAAAGAGTATCACCACTTTTAGACTTTTGGATTATTCCACATATTTGCACGCATCTACAACTTACCAGACGTCTATATATATACCTCCTGCTAAGCCTCTTACTTCACATATCCAAAAATCACAAAACACAAATCACCCACAAACACACACAGAGAGAGATCTCGAGAGTGAGAGAGAGAGAGAGAAAGACTGCGAACTGCGACCTCCACAATGCCCGACTCCGTCGAAACCCAAGAGCTCTCCGAGCTACACTACTTCGAAACCAACCCGCCCCCCCCCACCCTCGCCGAGCACCGCCGCCTCACAAAGGACTTCATCGCCTACCACGTCGCTCAAAACCGGCGGGTCGTCCTCGTCTCCAGCGGCGGCACCACCGTCCCCCTCGAGAACCAAACCGTCCGGTTCATCGACAACTTCTCCGCCGGAACCCGCGGGGCCACCTCCGCAGAGTACTTTCTCGAGGCCGGGTACGCCGTGATATTCCTCCACCGGCAGTTCAGTCTCCTACCTTACTCGAGACACTATAGCCACAGCACAAACTGCTTCCTGGATTTCCTGGAGGAGGCGTTCAGCACAACCACAACCATCCCCACCATCTCCTCCGGCGCAAACTCGAACCGCCGCGCGGACCAGATGGAGACGGAGCTGGGCGAGCCGCGCATCCAGGTCCCGCAGCAGTATCGCACGCCCATGCTCACCGTGCTCCGAAAGTACCGCCGCGCAAAGGCGCAGAATCTCTTACTGCTGCTCCCGTTCACGACAATCACGAGTTACTTGTTCACGCTGAGGGAGGTGGCCATGTGTATGCGCCCGCTGGGGGCGATGGCCATGTTCTACCTGGCGGCGGCGGTGAGTGATTTCTTTGTGCCGCCGAGCAGGATGGTGGAGCATAAGATTCAGAGCGGGGAGGTGCCGAAGGAGTTGTTGGCTGGGGGGGACAGCAAGGCGGGGGAGAAAGCGGAGGGGACGGCACCGCCGCCGGCGGCGGAGGTCAAGGTGAAGGTTATTGAGGAGGCTCCTCCTGCTGCTCCTTCTTCTCCTTCTTCCTCTTCATTATCACCATCAGGACCTCAGCCATCGAAACCTTCCGGCAGGGTCTCCCAGAAACTAGTGATAGACCTGGACCCCGTGCCAAAGTTCCTCAAGAAGTTGGTGGACGCATGGGCGCCTGACGCCATGATTGTCAGTTTCAAGGTACGTACATCCTCTCCCCCCCCAAAGAAAAAAACTGAATAAAACACATCCCCACTAACGCCCCATCCACCGCAGCTCGAAACCGACCCCTCCCTCCTCCTCTACAAATGCCGGCAATCCCTCGACCGCTACTCCCACCACCTCGTCATCGGAAACCTCCTTAACACACGCAAACACGAAGTCGTATTTGTCGACCACAAAGGCGAGCAATGGATCCGACTACCCTCGCACAGAGACCACCAGCAGGAGCAACAGCCGAAAGGAGACTTGGGGAAGGGCAGGACAATTGTGGAGGGGGAGGAGGAGGAGATTGAGAGTATTATCATCCCGGAGTGTGTTAAGCGGCATGAGGAGTTGATGATGAGGAAGAGCGTTGAGAGGGTTGGGAGGAGGGCGGCGGAGGATGCGGAGGCGGCGGGGGGGGCGGGGAGGTAGGTGGCCCGTGGGGCAGGTAGGAAGGTGGGGGGTTTTTTTTTTAAAAAAAAAATGGTTTTGAATTCGAATTGAAGTAGGGGGGGGGGTGGGGGGGGGTTACCGCCGAGCAACGCAGGTCACGTCTGGGCACGAGAAACAGGTTATAATTACAGAACCTATTTTTTTTTATACATACCTCTTTTTTTTCTTTTAAATTTTCTATTCTTCTTTTTTTTTTGGTTATATTTGGTTTTGCAAAGTTTATAGGTATATATACATGTACATGTACAGGTATCCGGGGCTTCGCCCCGAAAGAAACCCCCGGTCGGAGCTCTTGGCCAAAACCTTACCTACCTAAGGAATTGAACTCAGAGATCCTTCCCATCAAAGTCACAGTTGTATATTTGGCGCTATCTATCGTTGGCTGTAGCAACAACAGCAAGTCAATGTGAAAGTAGCAAGGGCTTTCAATGCTGCAAAATGGAAGAGGGCTTCTCAGCGGAATCGATATTAGAGACATAATGTCGATGATCAGGTGCCAGCCAATGAGAGAGAGAGCAAAGTTGTCAATGCTATAGTATAATATATATATGGCAGAGAGATAGAGCAGCCGTACGTGGATTGCTGTCAAATTGATGGGATTTAAATTGCAGAGAGCTATATATTCATGCTGTTGAGATCAGCAGTAAAGCGCCATTACCCTGAGGCCGGCCGTGTTGCTGTACTATAGCGCCATGCCCGACCCCGACCCCGATTGTTGCTGCAGTGACAACTTAAGTCGACCTTTGCCTGTAATTCTCATGCCCACCTTTTCCGATGATACCTAGGTATTAAATATATATGCCTATCATCTCAATATTGCAGATCTAGAAGCATGTATGGCAGATGGCAGGTACATACAGGCCTAATTCAAAGCTTCCGCGCGAAGTGCTTTTGGCACCACCGCGGCCGCTATGGCTACCACTACCTACTTATGTAGTACGCATACAGAATTGGGCAATATGCGCCTGGCGACGGAGCAGGCGGAGGCCGGACATATACCTATACAATACTCCGATGCTACAGGCTCAAAATTAAAGGCGATATCTATGCTGAATCTACCGCTATATCCACTGCTCAATTCCCAGCTGCCAAATACACCGTCAAATCCACCATCAAATCCACCGCCAAATCCAATTCCACCGTCAAACCAACTATAGCTATCAATTCAACCGTTAAAACATAAATCAACTGCTATATCCACTGCAATATCTACTGTAATATTGATGCTAGTCCGTGTTGAATCCACCGCAATTTCCACCGCAACATCCACCGCCATATTCACCTCTATATATAGCTATGCTGAATCCACCACTCTATCCACTGATCTGAATCCACTGCTCAATCTACAACTCAACCGCACTCGACCTCTGATCTATGGCCAGCACATCAGTAAAGCTTGAGTTGGCGCTATCGGCACCACAGCGCCGATAGCGCCCATTGGAGTATGTAGTCTACAGCTCCAACAACAATTAGGGGGAGGTAGGCATGCATGGCGATGCAGCAAGATCAGGGTAATCCACTGTTGCTATAGCCACAATTCGCAACGGGGTGTCCCAGGCTGGGGGTGTCCCTACAGTGCTAGATTGGTTGGCATCAAAGCTCGTTAAACATGCGTTCTCGAGGCTTATAAGACCTTTGATGCCGATTGATTTGGCGCTGAAGCAACACCTTACAGCGCATTACTCCAAAGCGATATTCCTGCAGCGCCATTTAGCGATAAGTCAAGCTTTGCTGATGTATCATCTCAATATTCCACATCTAGCAGCATATATGACCACATACAGACAGGCCTAATTCAAAACTTCTAGAGTGCTTTTGGCACCATGGCCACCATGGCTACCAGCATGTCGGCGCATGCACAATTGAGCAATATGCGCCTGGCGCCAGAGCAGGCGGAAGTGACATATATAGGTATGCAATACTCTGATGCCACAGTATATCTATGCTGAATCTACAACTATATCCACCGCTATATTGATGCTATAATATATCAACCGCTCAATCGACTGCTCAATTCCACCGCTATGTCCACCGCTATATATATCCACATGGGCACTTATGTAGCTATGCTGAATCCACCACTCAATCCACTGCTCAACCTACGCCTATATCCATCACTCTATCTACTTCTCAATTCTACCACTCAACCCCCCCACTCAACCACACTCGCACTCCGATCCATGGCCAGCAGCAAAAGCAACTCCGCAATTAAAGCCCGCATGCCAATCGATTCCCAGGCAATAAAAAGCTCTCTCAATGGCATGTATAATATAATGACTCGTCGATTACATACGCCAGCATGCAGCAAGGCAAGTTGGTTGAAGATGCACAAAAAAAGTAGCTGATAAAGCAGGCTAGCTAGGCAAAGAAAGCTGCAAATGGTGGCTGCTGAGCACGATAGTGCTGCTGATTGTGGCCCTTAGCTACCTAGTGGTTGTGGTGGCCGTGGTGGTTGCTGACATGTTGGGGTGCCAAAAGCACTCCGGAAGCTCTGAATTAGGCCTGTATGTAATCATATATGCTGCTAGATGTGGAATATTGTGAATAGGTATCATCGGGAAAGGTCGACTTGGTCGCTTCAGCGACACTGTTTGCCTATCAGTGCTAATATCGGAGCTGGCATGCATGGCGCTGCAGCAACAATCGGGGTCAGGTATGGCGGTGTAGCAACACGGCCTCAGGGTAATGGCCGCTGTAGCAGTACCATGCCCTCCCCCAAATTAATTGTCACTACAGCGCCATACCCTCCCCTGATTGTCCCTACAGCCGTGGACTGCTCCAATTAGCGCTGTCGTTGCAGCACGAAACCTCCCACTCGAGCTTTGCTGATCATGATGATCTCCACAGTGTGAATACCTCTCTTGCAACTCCAATCAATCTGACAGCATCCACGGCTGCCCTCTCTTTCTGTCATATACATGTGCTGGGGCCGCTCGTCGTGGTTTCGTGCCGCCCATGGGAAGCACATGTACATGCCCCTCACCAATTGAACATCATATGCATTTCAACCTTCAAAGTACACAATTTCCAGGGTATATTTTAGCATTCATTTGTAGCCTTATGCTTAGCCTCGCTCGAGTCCCTCATGCTTTGATTTAAATTTACAACACTCTTTTTCCAATACTTGAGTAAAATATTCAACACAAAAACAGTTATTTATATTTACCTAAGAGTGTTAATTATAACGTTCTAACGTACGTTTGTGTGCCTCAATGATCATGATATGATCAATCCATTGAAATTGTGGTGAAAAAAACACAAGGGAAAACTGACAGGCATAGGAGGTATGCATGCCTCCCATGGGAGGCACAGCCGCTCGTAATAACGCCTGGGGACGAGGCTAGCATATGCTTCCCATGGGCAGCACAAAACCCACGAGCGGCCCAGCACATATATGCTGCTAGATTGTGGAATATTGTGATGATAGGCATATATATTGGAATAGCTATTATCGGCAGAGGTCGACTTATTGCTGCAGGAACACTGCTTCCCGAAAATCGCTATCGGCGGCAGGCATGGCGCTACAGCGACACGGCCTCAGGGTAATGGCGCTGTGGAGACAATTGGGAGCAGGATAGCGCTGTAGCAACAATCGGGGGAGGGCATGGCGCTGTAGCGACACGGCCTCAGGGTAATGGCCATGGCCTAAAATACATCGCCATACCCTCCCCCGATTGTCCCTGCAGCGGTAGACTACTCCCTGTGGCACTGTGGCCGACGACAGCAGCCAACTTGAGCTTCATGCCGATGATCTCCACAGTATGAATAGCTCTCTGCAAATCCCATCATTGCAAGCATCCATGGCTGCTATCTCTCCGAGTCTCTGTCATATATATACCAGAGGATTGACCCCATGACCTTTGCTCTCCCATTGGCACCTCATCATCGACATCATCTCTCTAATATCAATTCCAATTCCGCTGAAGCCCTCGTCCATTTTGCAGCATCGAAAGCCCAGGCTTGTTGATTTTACATCAACTTGCTGTCATTGCTACAGCCACGATAGCTCCGATCTATAAGTGCGACTTGCTGTAAAGGATCTCTGAGTTGAACTCCCTACTGAAGTATATTCCTTTGTACATGTGGCCAAACGGCTCCTGGGGTTCTTTCGCGACCGCGGAGTCGCGGATACCTGTAATATATATTTCAAAATTTAATTGGAACTAAAAAACAATTGCAATTGCAATTGCGAAGATATACATGACATCTAATTATAACCAAAACCCTTTCTTTTTTTTTCGTAAAAAAATCTTAAACATCGAAACATGTACAGTTAAAACAAAAAACACATACTGAAGATTGATATCTAAACCCCCCCCCCCCGCCCGCCTCCCCGGGGTATATACCAGCCCTAGGCCTCTCCACGCTCCCGATCTTCCATGAGCATGCACCCCACCACCTAGGCCTGTTGTAACTTTTAAAAAAATCCGTCAAAAGAAAGGTGAAGCAAGCATAAGTAGGTATGCATCCATATCGATATTCTTAAAAAAGTAGTAACTCATGATATTATGAATCATATGGCAAAATGAAAAAAAAAAAAAAAAATGAAAAAAGAAATTGGGTCATTTATAATTATATCGTGGTGTATCTCGTCAAGACGGCAATACTCTCGACGTGGTGTGTCTAAAAAAAAAACAATAATAAAATCAGTAAGTGAGACGAAAGAATTAAGTCAAGTCAGAAAAAAAAAAAAAAAACACTCACCTGCGGGAAAAAATCAAACCCCCTGACACTATCAATCTTATACCCAGCGCCCTTCTCGCTCCTCAAAAAGTATCCCAGATCCCTTGCTTGCGTGTGCACATTACACGAGATATACACGATGCGCTTCGGCCTCAGATCCAACAGCTGGTCCAAGAATTTCGCATCGCTGCCCTTGCGCGGGGGGTCGATGATGACGGTCGTGTGTTCACCCGGAAAGTCAATCTTTTCGAAAATCTTCTCCGCGTCGCCTTGGAGGAAGGTTGTGTTTGTGAGGTTGTTGAGGGTGGCGTTGCGCGAGGCGAATTGGATGCCCTCGGGGGAGACGTCGACGCCGATGACGGCGGTGAAGGGGCTGCCGCAGGTGATGCTGAAGAGGCCAGAGCCGCAGTAGGCGTCCACGAGGTAGCTGGGGGTTTTGGTTTCTTCGGGGCTGGTGGGGTCGGCGGGTTGGTAGAGGTTTGAGCGGATGAATGTTGTGAACTATAGAAAGTACGCAAGATATTGTTAGTTAGAGTTGATTTTAGAAGGAAAAAAAGATCTGTGGGGGTTGGAAATGGTTTTTTATCCCACCTCCTCAAGAATGGAGTTGTTGTTTTGGAAGAATGAGCCCGCGGGTGACTCGAATTTGTATTTGCCAATGTACTCGGTGATGACGGCCTTGGGGTCTGTGATGCATTGCTTTGTCTCAATGTATTTTGCCTTTCCGTCTACTTCAGCTTCTGCTTCGTCGGCCACAAGCGTCCTGTCGGTCGATTCTCGCAGTAAGATTGTTGCGCCGCGCTTATATGTCTGTAGGTTCTCAGCCACGAATTTCCTCGCCTTTGTCAATCCCTCGCGAAGCGCAGGTGTTCCAATTGGACAATCTTCAATGTCAATAACTCTCCTGGTACCTTTCTGCTGGAAACCAACATCCGGCGTCGGGGCTCCCTCCGGGAAACCACCTCGCCGTGGGCCATCAAAATGAGGTGTGAGTTTTGTGCGGTATCCCTTCTGTAGTGGTGAGGCCCACGTCGGGCCAACCTCGGGCACCAGCGTCGGCTCCAGTCCCGAGTAATTCTCAAAGGCCTTTTCGATGACATGTTTCTTGTGGAGGAGCTGTTCTTCGTAGGGCAGCATTTGGAATTGACATCCACCGCATTTGGCAAAGTACTGGCAAAAGATGAGGGAGTCATTGCGCTGCGGCGCAGGAGTGACGACCTTGACGAAATCGGTCATGGAGTGGTTCTTGAGGTGCTTGTATACTTTTGCCTCGACGAGATCCCCAGGGAGTGTGAATGGAACAAGGTAGACATGGTCTTTTGCATCGGAGTAGGCCAGGCCGTCGCCACTGCTGCTGAGAGAGTGTATCTTGAGCTGCAGAATTGTGTGTTCCTCCGGCAATGGCGCTTTTTCTGGCTTCATTGTTGTCGATTGTGCGGTAGTTGATTCCTCAGTCTCCTCGGCCTCGGCATTGTTCTCCGCCCCCTCGCCAGAGGCCTGCGCAAGCATATGGTTGATATCAAACTCCAGCGTTTCCTCCGCAGACCCATCGAGCTCGTTTGCTGGCTTCCGCGCAGCTTTCCTGGCCCGCTTGTTGGTTTTGATCTGGATGCTCCTCTTCTTCTTCTCGAAGCCCTTCAGCTTCGGCTCCCGCGTGCACTTCTCTGCGAGCTCCATGGGAGAATACTTGAACTGCGGTTTGAGATTGTTCAAGTTCGTCGACGAGTGCAGGGCGGCCGCTGCTGTGAGCCGTGGGGCGAGGCGGCGATGGGTCCAGATGCTGCGCAGAGAGCGAAAGATCTGTATGCTTGTCATGCGTTCTTGGGGGCGGCGGCGAGAGGGACCTTTTGGCAGCAGTGTGGGAGGGCTGCTGCTGACTGCTATTGGTTTACACCGCCAAGCGATCGTTATCGCGGTTATCAGATGGAGGTTAATTGTTTTGCGCCTGCAAATTGGCTCTATTGTGTTCTCGTGCGCTCTATTGCTTGATGATGCTCCGCCCGCGGCATGGGTTTTTTTTTTCATGGTGGCCAGGGTGCGCGCGGAGGAAAGCTCATTCCCGATTGGCTGCAGTCTTAAGCTTAAGCTCACAAGTCTCTCCACACAGGTGGACATTAGTCTCAGGTGGACATTTATTTTACGTATCCCAAGCGGCTCTGAGAGCTTGCAGAGTCATGATCATGGATCAGCCCCCCCCCTCCATGCGGCTGATCGAGTTCACGAGACAAAACATGGCCAACGAATTTATCTAGCCTATCAACCAATCGATGTTTCTAAAAAAAATCTGCAGCACATCTCCATGTGGTGAAGGAAAAATATTTGTTGTAAAAAAGCACTTGAAGGTATAAATAAATTATCGCTTGTTCCGCAAAAATTCAAAAGATAAAAACCCAATATGCCTCCAGAGACCAGATATCGCGAGGAGAAAAACTAGATCGATCATACGCTTAAGCTTAAGCATCTGCAGTCTCAATCTCTTGCGCCAGCAGAGCCTTTCCATCCTCAAGGGCCTGCTTCGCCTTCTCTCTCGTTCCCTCCGGCTCTGTGTCGCCAGACTTCTCCTGTCGAATCCACCGATATTGCATCAGCATTCATTAATTCAAGCAAGCACGTTCATATTTAACTTTGTCAAACAAAACATACAATCTGGAGCTCTAGGCCCTCGAGCGCTGCTTCGAGTCTCTTTCGGATGGCGGGAATCATCACTATTGTTTCCTCCACGACTTTTTTCTAGGTGATTGGGAATATATGTGTTAGCTTTGTGCGTGCCCATTTACTTGACTTTGATCACGGGCATGTATGTATGTATGCTGCGTGCGTACCTGCTGCCTGACTTCGTACACATCGGGGCTCTCCTGGGCTAGAAGCGCATCTAGGCTCTTCTTTGACGAGGCAATCTCCCTGTGATAGCTGTTTTCTTCCTTGACCAGGCGGGCGACAGCGCCGGTCTTGATTGCGAGTGCGGATGGGGGAGGCATGTTTGATTCGGGTTGTGATTGTGCTTGTGTTTTGATTTTTGTGAAGCTCAAGTTGTGGGGGGGAGGGATTCTGCTACGTTTGGCGGGGATCCAGAGGGAAGCTCTGAAGCTCACTTGCTAGGCCCAGGCAGCCCAGCCAGCACCATCGAACGCCTCGCGATAGCGGGGCTCGCGCGTCAGTCATCGAACACAAGCTCGCAGTTGCATAATATATGCAGTTCACATGCATACACACTGGACTACGTATGCGGGACAAAACGTGCCCAGACTTGGCGACCCCGTTACTCTGTACATACAATTCACCACAATTGTGTCGGGGGGGATATGTGTAATGTGATTTTTTACTCCAGGTTTTGTACCATCTTGTGCTCGGTGATGAGGATTATATTGTGCCCTGATTTTGTGGCCGCGATCACAATCATTGGATCCCATGGTGAATACGCAAATCCCATATACCGTAAAACGGCACGTATCTCTCACCAAGCATGTATGTACTGCTCTATGGGACAGACTTGGTCGATGGGAACAGGTAACTAACCTGTTTTCCATACAAAAGGTCAAGGCGCTGGGAACTTTTTTCACCAGCAAAAGTTGGCGTTCCCCCGTCTGTTCCCATCGACCAGTCCAGTCACGGTACATGCAAATATCCTCCTCCACCAATTCCATTCCCCCCCCCCCCCCACCACAGCTTGAATATTGATCTGGTAAGCCTATATTACAGGCAATATATGCACCGATACCTATTCAATATATATACCGGTATACCTATCATCTCAATATTCCACATCTAGAAGCATATATGACTACATACAGGCCTAATTCAGAGCTTCCGGAGTGTTTTCGGCACCACCACGGCCACCACCACGACCACCACGGGGACAATCAGCAGCACTATCGTGCTCAGGAGCTACTGTGTTCAGCAGCCACCTTTGCAGCTTTCTATATAGCTTTCCTAGCCGGTTCATCAGCTACTTCTTGTACATCTTCAGCTGCTGCTGCTGGCGTATTTGATTACAAGTAATCATACGTGCCATTGAGGGAGCTTGTTATTGCCTGGAATTGGCCTACGGGCTGTGCGGAGCTGCTCTTGCTGCTGGCCATGGATCCGAGCTTGAGTGCAGTTGGGTGGTAGCTATAGATCGAGCAGTGCATTGATCAGTGGATTGAGTGGTGGATTGAGCAGTGTATAGAGCGGTAGATAGCATCAGCAAAGCTCGACTTGTCGCTATTGGCGCTGGCATGGCGCTGCAGCGACATCAGGGTAAACCGGTGTCGCCGTAGCGACAATTCGCAGCGAGGTGTCACCACAGCGACAGATCGATTGGCATCGAATTCGCTCAAAGAACATTGTTTTCGAGGCAGCTCATCGATGCTCATATTGATTTGAAGCCCATAGAACGTGATTTTTGAGGTTTATCAAAGCCCATAGAACGATGTTTTTGAGGCTTCTATGATCATGAGCTTTGATGCCGATTTGATTTGTCACTAGGTACGTACAGGGACACTTTGCTGCCAATTGTCGCTGTAGTTAGCGGTAAACTGTTCCGATGGGCATTGCAAGCGCCAATAGCGCCAACTCGAGCTTTGCTGGCGAGAGTGGTCGATTGAGTAGTGGATTATGCAGTGGATAGAGAGGTGGATATAGCGGTGGATATTGCGGTGGATTTTGCGGTAGATATCGTGGTGGATATTACATTGGAATCAGCATTGATATGGTGGTGGATTGAGCGATAGGTATGTATAGCATTGATATTACGGTGGATATCATAGTGGATTCGACGCTGGATTTGGCGGTGGATTTGACGGTGGATTTGACGGTTCATTTGACAGTGGGTTTGGGAGCGGGGGATTAAGTGGTAAATTATGCAGGGAATATAGCGGTAGATTCAGCATAGATATATATAGTGGTGAATATAGTGGTAGATTCAGCAAGGTAGATATAGCGGTTAATTAAGCCTGTGGCATTGGAGTATGGCATATATGTGCGGCCTCTACCTCTTCTGGCGCCAGGCGTATATTGCTTGGTTGTGTGTGCGTACTACATGGTGGTAGCCATAGTGACCGTGATGGTGGCCGTGGTGGCGCCAAAAGAACCCCAGAAGCTCTGAATTAGGCCTCTATGTAGTTATATATGCTGCTAGATGTGGAATATTGAGATGATAGGCATAAAGTATATTAAATAAGTAGGTATCATCCGGAAAGGTTGACTTGTCGCTGTAGCGACAATCGGGGTTGGGCATGGCGCTACAGCAACACGGCCTCAGGTTAATGGCGCTGTAACAACAATTGGGGGAGGGCATTGTATGTACTGTAGCAATACGGCTTCAGGGTAATGGCACTGTGGTGGTAATTGTGGGAAGGCATGGCGCTGTAGCGACACGACCTCAGGGTAATGGCGCTGCAGCAACCATCGGGACCCAGCATGGCGCTGTAGCGACACGACCTCAGGGTAATGGCCCTACAGCAACAATCGGCAGAGAGGATTGGCATTAAAGCTTTAAAGCTTTTGGAAGCCTTGAAAACTACCTAGGTATGTTCTATGAGGTTCAGTCAGTCTTGAACCCAGTTCAATGCCAATCAGTCTGTCACTGTGGCGACACCTTGCCGCAAATTGTCGCTGCAGCGCCATTACCCTGAGGCCATGTTGCTACAGCGCCACATATGCCCTCCCTCAATTGTTGCTACAGAGGTGGACTACTCTGCTTTAGCACAGATAGCCCCAACTTAAGCTTTGCTGAAGTGATCTACCATAAAATCCACTGTCAAATCCACCACTATAACTGTGATATCCACGGTAATATCAATGTTATACCCACCGCATCCTTAAACCACTACTATATCCAAGCTGAATCCACCGCAATATCCACCACGATATCCACCATGCTGTTGCTGAATCCACCATGATATCTACTGCTACATCCACTGCAATATCCACTGCATGCAATATCCACCGTGCTATCCATCGTCATATCCACCGTCATATCCACCATCATATCCACCGTCATATCCACCGTCATATCCACCGTCATATCCACCGCTATATCCACCACCATATCCACCTCTATAGCTATGCTGCATCCACCACCCAATCCACTGCTCAACCCACGGCTATATCAACAACGCTATCCACTACTCAATCCACTACTCAACCAACCACTCCATCCACCACTATATCCGGATCCACTGCTTAATCCACCGCTCAATCTACCACTCAACCGCACCCGAGCTCTGATCCATGGCCAGTAGCAATTTCAAGAGCAGCTCTGCAAAGGCGTAGACCAATTGCAATTCCAGGCAATAAAAAGCTCTCTCAATGTAGTCTTGTGCCCAGCCCCCTCCTACGGTCTCAATGGCATGTATAATAACTCGTGATCATGACACATACGTCGGCAGCAAGCCAAAATTGGCTGAAGATGCACAAAACGTAGCTGATAAACCAGCTGGGAAAGCTGCAAAGAATGCTGCAAAGGTGACTGCTGGGCGATAGTGCTGATCGTGGCCGTGGTAGTCGTGGTGGCTATAGTGGTGGCCGTAGTATACTAGAGCCAAAGGCACTCCAAAAGCTCTGAATTAGGCCTCTATGTAGTCATATATGCTGCTAGATGTGGAATATTGAAATGATAGGCATATTAAACCTTATTCGAATCTATGAGCTTCAATGCCGATTGATCTGTCGCTGTTGCAACACCTCTCCGCAAATTGTCGCTACAGCCCTATCCCAACGCCGATTGTTGCTGCAGCGCCATTACCCTGAGGCCGGCCGTGTCGCTACAGCGCCATGCCAGCGCCAATAGGGACAATCGGGAGACCGTATTGCTACAACGATAAGTCAACCTTTGCTATGTGGGCAGTGAGTTGATTAGTGGATTGAAGGGTGGATTGAGCAGTGGATAGAGCGGTGGATAGAGTGGTAGATATAGCCGTGGGTTGAGCAGTGGATTGGGTGGTGGATATCACGGTTGATTTGAAGGTGGATTTGAAATTGGGTTTAAGAGCGGGGCATTAAGTGTTAGATTGAGCAGTAGATATAGCTGTGGGTTGAGCAGTAGATTGAGCGGTAGATATTGTAGTAGATTCAGCATAGATATACAGGTATCCCGCGACTGCGTCGCGTAAGCCCCCCAGGAGCAGTAACGACGAGCGAAACAAAGCTTTGTCAATGCTAAAGCTGTGGTCATGGATGGCTATAGATAAAAATAAAATACATCGTTTTATATATTCTCACTGCGTCAGCAAAGGTCGTGTTGGCGCCGCGCCTATCAGAGTAGTCTACCACTACAGCAATAACTCTTCTTTAGCATAGCACTGCAGCGACACTTCGCTCACGGCATGGTACTGCAGTGACAATGTGTGCACAAAATGGCGCTGCAGCAACACTGGAACAGGGTATAGTGCTGCAGCAACACCCTACTTCCATGGCAGCCGCTGTCGCTATAGCAACAATTTTTGATTGAATGGCGCTGTAGTGACTGATCATGCTACCCTTGTATGGTGGCTCCGTGCCAGCTGCTGTTGCTGCAATGACAATTCTTAATGAGATGGCGTTGGAGCAAAGGATTATGGCCCCCTCGCATGACGCGTTCCTGGTGGCCACTGCCGCTGCCACGCCAATTGTGATCTATTCATTACTACAGCAACAATTTTCAATGGAATAACACTGTAGCAATATGTGATGTCCCCCTCCCATGACTGCTCCCTGGCGGCCACTGTCGCTGCAGCGCCAATTGTGATCTATTCATTGCTACAGCAACAATTCTCAATGGAATGGCACTGTAGTAACATATGATGTCCCCCTCCTATGACGGCTCCCCAACAGCCACTATTGTTGCAGCGCCAATTGTGACCTATTTATTGCTACAGCGACAATTCTCAATGGAATAGCGCTTGTCACGGAGTTCTGCGAGTAGCCAAGGCACCCATGATATGCCGTTGCTAGCAAGACAATCCTCACGGTGTTGCAGCAACTGGGGCTGCGGCGGGGCTGACAAGAAGGACTGCGCTTGTGATAAGTGGCTGTAGAACACCTTTATATGCTATTCCAGCCAACCAACAACTTGTTGGTTGATCCATCTTTTGGTGCAACGGTTAGTATGTAATCTGGAACGCAATAACTGTAACAGCACTGTAGCAACATGTGATGTCCCTCTTCCATGACAGCTCTATGGCAGCCGCTGTTGCTGCCGCGTCAATTGTGACTTATTTGTTGCTACACCGACAATTCTCGACGGAATAGTGCTGTAGCAACATAATATGTCCCCCTTCTATGATGGCTCCCTGGTGGCCGCTATGAAAGTAGACTGTTGCTACAGCGCCATGTCGTATGTTGAGTATCGCTACTGTAGTGCTATTATCCTGAGGCCGTGTTGCTACAGCGCCATGTTGTACATTAACTGTCGCTGCAGCGCTATTACCCTGAGGCTGTGATGTGCAACAATTTTCTAGGCAACAATAAATTGATGACACGCTAACCCAATTGGGACTGATTACCCAGGGATTTTGATGAATTAGGCGTCACAACATAACCCATTCGCTTCGCTACGCTGAGCTCCTGGGCATAGATATGGTGCGACAAATGTGTCAAGTAAACTCCGTCAGCAAAATTCTCTGTACGGAGAATCTTTTTGAATTTACGGGGTTTTTGTAGACCCCGTACGGAGTATTTTTTTGTTAACTTTTGTATGGGGATGATACAAAAAATAACTTGCTCAAACTCCCTACGGGGTTGACCAAAATCACTCACGGGGTTTTTTCGAGCTCCGTACGGAGATTCCTGATTTTGAGGTTTAAAGCACTGCGCTCAATGATTTTGTGCTGAATGTCACCATGATTGAGATAAATCTCTTGATTCAGATACTTAGCGGTGTTAACTCTCTGAATCCAAGATATTTAAATTCAAAATAACGGGGTATTTGGGACGGGGTTTACTTGACACACCTGCCTCACCATATATACTACATGGTGGTAGCCATAGTGGCCGTGATGCCGTGGTGATGCCAAAAGAACCCCGAAAGCTCTGGATTAGGCCTCTATGTATGTAGTCAGTCATATATGTTGCTAGTGGAATATTGAGATGATAGCTATAGGCATATTGACTATGCCTGGGTATCATCGGCAAAGGCCAACCTGTCGATCGTCGCTAATTGGCGCAAATTCGCGCTGTAGCGACCAATCGGCGGCGGTGCAGCAATACGGCCTCAGGGTAATGGTGCTGTAGCGACAATTCGCGGTGAGAGGTCGCCACAGCGACAGATTGATCGGCATGCATCGAAGCTCATAGAAGGTGGTTTTTGATATCACAACCAGTGGATATAGCGGTGGATTTGACAGTGGGTTTAGGAGCGGGGGATTGATCATGAGTGGTAGATTAAGCAGTAAATTGAGCAGTGGATTTATCAGTAGATGTAGCAGTGGATTGAGCAGTGGATTGAGCGGTGGATATACTCGTTACTGACAGAAAGTCTTGCACAAGACATATCTGTGCGAAGGCCTTTTCCAGGGGGGAAACACATACAAAATCATCATTCGCACAGACTCTTGACCCCCCGGTCTTGTGCAGGACTTTCTGTCAGTAACGAGTACATCAGCAAAGATCTAGATCGACTTGTCGCTGTAGTGACACGGCTTCCCGATTGTCGCGCGCCATGCCAGCACGGCCTTAGGGGGGGGGGCATGGTGCTACAGCGACATCAGGGTAAACCGGTGTCGACCGCTGTGGCGACAATTGGCGACAAATCGATCGACATATTCGAAGCTTATAGAAGCGTATACCCACCGCTCAATCCACAGTGATATCCACCAAAATATCCACCGCTATATCCACCTCTATAAGTAGGTATGCTGCCTCCACCACCCAATCCACTGCTCGACCCACCACTCAACCGCACCCGAGCTCTGATCCATGCACATGGCCAGTAGCAAGAGCCGCTCTACAAAATTTAAAGCCCGTAGGCCAATTCCAGGCAATAAAAAGCTCTCTCATGATCAATGGCACGTATGATGGCTTGTTATCACATACGTCCGCAGCAGCTGAATATGTACAAAAATTAGCTTCATGATGAACCAGCTAGGAAAGCTGCATGGAAAGCTGCAAAGGTGGCTATGCGCACTGAGCACAACAGCTCATGAGCATGATAGTGCTGCCGATTGTCGCCGTGGTGGCCGTGGTGGCCGTGGTGGAAAAGCACTCCGGAAGCCCGGTGTTAAGCCTCAATGCATGTAGTTATATATGCTGCTAGATGTGGAATATTGAGATGATAGCTATAGGCATATTGACTACTTAAAGTATCATTGGCAAAGGCCGGCCTGTCGATCGTCGCTAATTGGCGCAAATTGGCGCTGTCGTCAATGACAGTACCAACTCGAGCTTTGCTCATGATCTCCACAGTGTAAATAGCTCTCTGCAAATCCCGTCAAGTTGGAAGCATTCACGGCTGCTCTCTTTGTTATATAAACCAGAGCAATGACACCTTTGCTCTCCCATTGGCACCTCATCATAAACACCCTCTCTCTAATATCGATTCCGCTGAAGCCCTCGTCCATTTTTGCAACATCGAAAGCAAACTTGCTCTCGTTGCTACAGCCACGATATAATAGCGCTGATCTACAAGCTTGTGGGAGTTGATGTGAAGGCCCGGATCTCTGAGCTCAAGTCCCTACTGAAGCATTTTCCTTTTTTGGCCAAACAGCTCCTGGGGTTCTTTCGGGACGAAGCCCCGGATACGTGTGTATATATAACGTTAGAACCTCAGAATCCCAAGCGCCATTATTTTTTTCCGCGTAATTATACGTATACGTATACGCATATAATGATCACATCATATCCATGAACGTAACCATACCTAGTAGGTAAGTAATTATGATCATTCAAACCCCCCCCCAAAAAAAAAAAAAAAAAAAAAAAACAATAGACAATAAACCTAAGGCTTCCTATATAGCTAGCTGATCATGATGCCTACATTTTCACCCTGCGCCGAGTGCGCCGAGATATCCACATGCTACTCACAACCATACTACCCATCCACTTTCCGGATACCCGCATATCATATCACCTTTCCAATCCCAATTCCAATTCACAACCTTGAGCTATGTAGCAGCTTCATCACCATCACCCCGGATCACCCCGGATCACACACATCGATATCCCACACCTCACACCTCACACCTCACACCTCATCTCCACGCCGGGCACCGAAACATACCTAAGTAGGTAGGCCTTTTCGATACGATACACTAAAAACCAATCGAGAGAGAAACGAACGGAAAAGAAAGATGCCAGGTCAGATCAGGTCAGATCGAGATTGGGGAAAAGGAAAAGGAAAAGAGAAAAGACTTGCTGTCAACTCGGTCGGGAGTATAAGTAAAGTAAGTAACTACTTAACCCCCCCCTCCCCCTCTCTCTCTCTCTCTCGCACAAATCCCCCCCCCCCCCCCCCCCCGACTCACTCCTCCTCAAAATCAACTCCTGCTCACCCCCACCCCCCCCCGCCCAACCGGCAACCCCCTCACAACCCCTCCCCACGATATCAATGAGTCATGAACATTAACGGAACCATGAAAAAAGAAAAAAGGTCTCAAAAAAAAGGCAATAGATTGAAGGGTAGAAGGGGTTCCCTTCCTAACTAACTATAGCTATAGCTATATAGCTATACCTTTTCAATACAATAAACCGAAACAAAACAAAAAACCAATCAAGAAAGAAACGAAACAAAAAAGAAAGATCATGATCAGATCAGATCAGATGAGATTTGGGAAAAGGGAAAAGGAAAAGAAAAGACTGTTGCCAACTCGGGCATATAGGTGGGTAACTAATCCCCCCCCCACTCTCTCTCCTTCTCACACATCCAACCCCCCCCCCCCCCCCCCCCCCAAATCACTCCTCCTCAAAAATCAACTCCTACTGCTCCGCACTCCCCCCCACCCCCACTCCCCCCGCCCCAACCGGCAACCCCCTCACCACCCTCCCCACAATATCCCTCCACTCCACCATCGCCCCCGTGCCCACATCCCCACACGCCAACGTCTTCTCCACCGGCATCCAAATCACCACCCACCCCCACCCATGCAGCACCTCCAACTGACTCTCCGTCACGGGATGCTCCCACATCAACGTATTCATCGCCGGCGCCACCACCAACCTCTTCTGCGTATCCCACGCCCTCACCACCCCCCCCAACAAGCCATCCACGATCCCGCCCACCATCTTGGCCATAAAGTCCGCGCTGAGCGGCGCGATGAGGAGCTCGTCGGCCCACTTGCGCAGCTCGATGTGGAGTACCGGGTCGCCTATGTGGCGCCACTGGGTCCACTCGTCTGCGTCGAGCCAGACGTGCTGCACGAGGCCGGGGTAGGCGGTTGAGAGGGCTTGTGCGGGGGTGGGGGTGAGGAGGTGCGCGGGGAGGAAGTTGAGGGCGGAGCGGGTGATGATGAGTTGGATTGTGAGGTGGGCGCGGTGCGGGTGGAGGGCGGTGAGGATGTCGGGGAGTTTGATGGTTGCGATGGAGCCGGTGCAGGCGAGGAGGAGGTGTTTTTTGCCTGGGGTGATGTGTTGCTCTGCGAGGAAGTGGTGGGTTGGGGGTTGGGGTTGTTGGTGGTTGTGGTGGTGTTGCTGCTGTTGTTGCTGCTGCTGTTGTTGCTGCTGTTGTTGCTGTCGTTGTTGCTGTAGTTGCTGTAGTTGTAGTTGCTGTTGCTGCTGTTGTTGCTGCTGCTGTTGTTGCTGTCGTTGTTGCTGTAGTTGTTGTAGTTGTAGTTGTTGCTGCTGCTGCTGTTGTTGCTGTAGTTGTTGCTGTCGTTGCTGTAGCTGCAGCTGTTGCTGCTGCTGCAGCAGCAGATGCGCTTGATACTGTGGTTGATGTTGATGCTGTTGTTGAGGCGTAATATACCCAACATTAGCTTGCGGATTGATAGTCTGAGGGCGTTCTTCTGTCCGAGCTGAAACCTCCTGCCCATCATCATCAACATTATTGTCCTGATGGATGGAAGGATCATTCCACGACAACGCCGCCCCAACTCCCCTCGCGGGACATCCACCGGTACCCCCTGTCCCACAAGAAGAAGACCCCCCTCCCACCACCAGGGGAGATACAGATACAAATGGCGGTACAGCCGGGCCCTCCCCATTCCCCGTGGGCGTGATGGTCCCACTCGGCGTATCAACCCCATCATCATCCGTCTCCGTCTCCTCCTCCGCCTCCGTCTCCTCCCCCTCCCCTTCTGCCTCTGCAACAACCACAGCCTCCTCAACCACAACCTCTAATAATTCCTCCTGTCCATCTCCCTCTCCTCCTTCTTCTTCATCTTCTCCTTCTTCATCTTCCTCTTCTCCATCCTCTCCCCCCGCAACACCCCCACCCCCCATCTTCACCTCCCTCACCTCCTCGGGCGTACTAAACAACTCCGTGCTCGCCAAATCCTCGGGAAACCTCAGCCTCAGAAAATCATCCAGCAACTCCCGATGCACCACGGCAACCTCGTACATGAACCGCGAGTTCTCCATCGGAAGCATCCGCTCCAGGCGCAGCAGGAAGTCGCTCTGCGAGCGGATCGGGCTGGCGGTCGTGTCGTCCGTCAGGAAGATGTGGTACTGGTCCGCGTTGACCGCGGGACCACCGGCGGTCGCAGTGTTTGTATTTGCATTTGTATTTGTATTTGTGTTTTCCCCCGTTTTTTGCTCCTGCTCCTGGTGGGGCGGCAACAGCGTCCGAAACACAACCCTCACCAGCCTCGTAAAGTCGAAATGCACGTCCGCGTGCAGATCCAGTATCAGCTGCATCGTCGACCGCCTGTTGTGCGTGGGCGTGTTTCCCAGGAAGAGGTTGCAGATGAGCAGGTATTTCGGGTCCGGCTGCTCTGTGGCTGTGGCGCGGGAGTGGTAGAGGGCGATCACGCCCGCTCGGTCGAGGGGTTGTTGTTGTTCGCCGACCATCTTTGTTTGATGGGGGGGGGGAGTGTGTGTATTGGTGATGTGTGTTCGCGGGGTGGATGTTGAGATGTAAGTAGGTGGGGATGGGGAGAGGTTTGGTGGGGTTATGTTTGATGGGAGGTGGTGGTGGTGGTGGTGGATGGACGAGATGTGATGACGTTGTTGTTGTTTGTTGTTGCTGTGGTGGGTAGGGTGAGTATGAGTGGGTTACCTGTGGCAGGCTGGGGCTTGGCGTGGCATGGCTGACTACCTATATAGGTAGAGTAGAGTCACGTTCAAGAAAGTGATAACAGATTTGACTTTTAGTTGTTTTAGCATGTGATTATCATTTTTTGATAGTGTGACTGCAACTGTACCTAGGTACCTAACATAGAGATTATCACTTTTTGACCGCAGTTGCACCTACCTAATGTAGCAAACATGTGAACCTGAGTGTGGGCCTGGCTCGGTGGAGGGTGGATGTTACTGATTATGGAACCCGGATCGAGAGATTCATTTTGTCTCGTGACTAGAATCATCTTCCCTGTGCCTGCAAAAAAGATGCCTTTGAGTCATGGTATACAGACTCGTATTCCAGATATGTGTAACAGGGTGTATAAATGATTCATTCGAAATAGGGTGTAAATATGATTCATTCGACAAGTAGCAACAAGTCAGATAGGCCTTCAGATACAGCAATGTGAATTGCCCAAGATGCGATCCCAAATACACATATACCGGCCCCTCTCGCCCATCCAAACGGACGGAGCGGGGGCCGATTCAACGTCAATCCTCGTCCGGATCGTACAAATCCAGCCCCGAAAACACTGCGGCGTGGGCAACCTGGGCAGCCTGGACAGCCTCCCGCGCCCGATTTTCCCCCTCGACGTCACCGGGTGCTGATTCTTCACTCCCATTGGCCTGCGGAGCTTCCTCTTTCGCCCGTTCGGCATCCACCCCATCTGGCAGAAGCCGCTCCGCGGGCGCCTGTAAAACACTCGCAGACTCCGGGCTCATGAGCGCGCCCTCGCCCGCGAAGTTCAGCGTCGCGAGCGCGCCGCGGCCCATCAATTCCTCGCTCGGCCACGGGAAAAACGCGCGGCCGGCGGAGTCGAGCGCCTGCGCTTCCTGCTCCGTGAGGCCCAGCTCGGGGCGGTTTGGCTGCTGTGCGGGGGCGGCGGGGACGGGGACGGGTCTCTGTGCGCCGGAGGGCCTGGTGTATTTTGATATCTTTCGGGCGTAGGCGAGGAGCTCGTCGTACGGCACATCTACACCACACAGACTATGGTTAACATGGACTCCAGTGTACGGTGGAATCGATACCACTCACCCCGTGAGGCGGGAAGGGTGCTGGCGGGGACAGCCTGCAACTGCCTCCTCGTCTGCGCCAGTGCCGACAGTAGCTGCGCCAGCCGGTGGTCGAGGGCCCCCGAGGTTGCGCGCAGTGACTGGATCTTTTGGTGGTTTGCCTGGTGCTCGGCAACTACATGTAACAATGAGTCAGTCTCCTCCTGCGGACGTAGGGGTAGGTTTCCAGGGGGGGGGGGGGTCCCTACGAAGCTCAAGACTCTCCGAGATGCCATTATCTGCAATGACGAGTGCCGAGGCGGCCAGCGGGGATGGCGTGTACGAGGAGATTGACTCGATGAGCTGGGTGAGCGCGGCTTCCAGCGAGTCAAACGACTTTTCCATGATGACGTTCATGGCTGGCAGGCGAGGATGTGATGTGGTGGGTTTGGCCTGGGGGGTGGACCGATACGCGCGCGCTCCGCACTGTATAGTACTGGCTTGTTGCTTCTTGCAATGTTTCGGTGCCTCGGCGTGGAGGTGTGGTGTGGGATGTGATCCGGGGTGATGAAGCTGTGATGTCTAGACTAGCTCAAGGTTGTGAATGGGAAGGGTAGTTATTATGCAGGTATCCTTGAAGTGTCTATGAAGGTCGGTTGTGATTAGCGTGTGTGTATCTCGGCGCCCTCGGCGCAGATGCGGGCCGGAAGCTGTTTACGCCCCGATGTTTACGGGTGAAAATGTAAGCAGGGAATATACAGTGTACGTGGGTGTAATTTTAGGCATAGAAGGCTGTGGGGAAGTAAATATACAGTATGCACGCAGTGGCAAATCAAAAAGAAAGTTTATAGGAATAAATATGGGCGTAGAATCTGAAGGAGTGTGAATATACAGGTATACGTATACAGTATACAGTACAGTATACGGAGGACGCTACCAAAAGTCTTTGCGCACTTTTCGATCCGACAGAAAATTGAGGGTCAAAGCGCCTGGCAACGGTCGTTCGGTTGCCAAAAGTGAGAAACTTTGAAAATTCATAACTGCATGACTTTATATGCTATAAGCGCCATGTTAAAATATTTTATAGAGGAGACTCTGGAGTTATTTTGAGAAATTAGGAAGAAAATCGTATGGGGCAGTGTGGGTGCACTGAACCTGCACAAAACCCTCTAAAAACACTCGTTTGGGGCGTTTTTTGTCAGGAATGAGTGGACTTTAGGTCCAAATATCTTGAAATTGCAAGCTTTATACCCCAAAGTTAAAGTTGCTATATTAACACTCTCATGTCTTTTCTATAACATATTGTAACATGACACTTATAGAATGTAAACTCATGAAGTTATGAATTTTTGAAGTCGGTCACTTTTGGCAACCGGAAGGGCAGTTGCCAGGCGCCTTGACACTCGATTTTCTTGGCGTGCCAACTCTTTTGGTAGCGTCCTCTGTACAGGCAGCAGGAAACCGAGTACCCTATTGATGGGCATACATGTCAGGCATAGAGGTCTGTAGGAATGCGGATATACAGTAGGCTGTAGGGAAGTAAATATACAGTGTGCAGGCAGTAGTAGATCCCCAAATATAAATAGACGGAGTAAAAGTTGAGATAGACGGCCGGATGAACCATACATACATGTACATGGTATTTGAAAGACTTTTATAAGTGCATTTACATTTGAATTGTATATATGTTTGCAACCGGTACCGGTACCTACGTATGGCCCAATTTTGCAGTATACCCTCAATGATGTAACGTTTGTGGGTGTAAATGTGGGCGTAGAAGCTGTAGGGAAGTGAATATACAGTATACATGTACAGTATACAGTATACCAGCAGGAAAACGAGTATGCTATTTACGGGTGTACATGTAGGCATCAAAGGCTATCGGAATGCGAATATACAGTGTAAATGTAGGCATAGAAGCTGTGGGGAAGTATACATACAGTGTACAGGCAGTGGGAAATCAAAAATAATCTTGATAGGAATGAATGTGGGCGTAGAAGCTGAAGGAGTGTGAATATACAGTATACAGTACACAGTATACATATGAATGCAGCAAGAAAACCGAGTACGCCATGTAAATTTACGGTACATGCGCATGCTGTTCTCGTTCCCGTAGCTACCTAAGGAAAGCGAATATACATGTACAGTATACCCGGCTGTAAATGCAGGCATCGGATCCGGAGGCTGTACGGAAGTTAGAATATACAGTACTGTGCAGGCAGTAGATCTAGATCACCAAACATACTTAATTATAATGAGGGAGTCAACGTTGGGTTATTATATACGGCTGGATGAACCGAATGTATCTATTTGAAATTTGTAGATAGGAAAAACCCCAAGTGGAAACATTTAAATTGGCAACGAATTCGAATTCAACTGTATATGTTTGCAACCGGTACCGGTACCGTATATCCCAACTTTGCAGTGTACCCTCAATGTAACCAGGCTACCCTCAATGGTAACGTTTGTAGGTATAGATGTGGGTGTAGAAGGCTGAATATACGGTGCATAGGCAGCAGGAAACCGAGTACGCTATTTACGGATGTACATGTAGAGTACATGTCGGCATCGAAGGCTGTAGGGGAGTGAATATACAGTATACTTCACTGCAAATATAGGCATCTGAGGCCTGGCTGTAGGGAAGTACAAATATACAGTGTATATGTACAGGCAGTGGGAAACCATTGAGGGGGGTAAAAGTTGAAATTTTTATCAGTGAACATTTGAATTTTTGCGATATCAAGGAAAGACCCATGTGGAAACATTCAACCGTATATGTTTTGCAACCGGTACCGGTACCGTATACCCCAAACATAAGTTGTACCCTCAATGGTAACGTTTGTAGGTGTAAATGTGGGTATAGAAGGTTGTAGGAGAGTAAATAGGTATACAGTACTAGGTAGTGTATAGGGAGCAGGAATTCAAGTATGCCATTACTTACTTACCTAGGTAGGTAATATGTACGGGTGTATATGTCGGCATGGAGGTGTGTACCTATGTAGGAAAGCGGATATACACTGGTGTACCACCAGGCTATGGTGTACCGGTGAGGAAAACGTTGCCATTCTATTCACAAGTGGAAATGTAGTTGTCGTTGGCTGTAGGAAAGTAAATATACAGAATTTGCCGGCTTGCGCAATGGAAAACCAAATATGCCGATTATTTGCAATTGGCACATAAATTTAGGTATTGAAGACTGTGGGAAAGATAATTATAATATACAGCGGATAATTTACAGTGTTTTAAAGGTGGCAGGAAACAAAGGATACTTGGTATTTACGGGAGCAAACGTATACGTAAACTTGGGGATGGAAGGCTGTAGGGAAGCGAATATACATGTACAGTGTGCAGTCAGTGCACTGGGACATCCAAAATAATGTTTATAGGAATAAACGTGGGCGTGGAGGCTGAAGGAGAGTGAATATACAGTATACGTATACATGTACATATACAGTATATGGTATACAGGCCTCAGGAAACCGAGTACACTATTTACGGGTGTACATGTCAGCATAGAGGTCTGTAGGAATGCGGATATACAGTATACTTGACTGTAAATGTAGGCATCGGAGGTGTAAGGAAGTAAATATACAGTGTGCAGGTAGTATAAAACCAAATATAATAGAGGGAGTCAAAGTTGAGTTATACGGCCGGATAAACCGCTTTTAGTTTTGTGCCGCCCATGGGAAACATACGACCCCCGCGAGCAGCTATACCGTGAGAGGCATACATGCTACCTTAGGTATGCCCCTCACCAATTGAACCCTATTCTAACCTGCCAAATATAGAATTTGAAAGGTTAACATTTATGGCAGTAGCCTCGTACTTTGCCTTCTTAATTAATTTAATTTTGAACACAATAACAAAGATTAAATTTTTTTTTTTTCAAGAGTATTCCAATGCTATTCCTATTAGTATGCCTATTGATTGGTCTCGTTCCCCCTTAAAAAAAAAGCACAAAGGAAAATTGGCGGGCATAGCGCATACATACTTAGGTATGCTTCCCACGGGAGCACAGCCGCTCACCAGGTGAAAAACCATGAGCCGGCGCAGAACATGTACACTGTATATCTACTTCCCTCCATCATTTATGCCCACATTCATAGCCAAGTATACCGTATATTGACCCCCCTACAGTTCCGTATGCCCATATTGATGTCAAAGAACATTCTATTTCGTTCCCCACTCCCTACACACTATATATTTAGTTCCTTACAGCCTCCAATGTCTAGAACAGTTACACCCACGTACATTGTATATTCCCCTTCCCACAGCATCCTATACCAACATGTACACCCGTAAATAGCGTACTTCTTTTCCAGCCGGTGCTTACATTATACTGTATACCTTATACTGTATATTCGCTCCCCCCCCTCTCCAGCTCCATCTACACCCAGTACGTACATGTATGCGTATTAACATTACATCTAATTCTCCACCACCTATACACTGTATATACAGTTCCCTACACCCTCCAATACCTACTTAGCCTAGGTATATTTCCACCCACGTACACGTACACTAGTTCTGTATATTTGCCTTCCTACAGACCTCTTATGTATACAGACACTTACACCTGTAAATACCGTCGTTCTTGTTTTCCTTCTTGCACACTGTATTTTCGCTTTTCCTACATCCTTCAATACGTATGCCCAAGTTCATACCTGTAAATTACCTAGCCTCGTCCCCATCATTACATACCTACCTAGGTAGGTAGGGTTGGATATCCCTCCTGATGGCCATCTTTATAATATACGTATACTGTAAATTATCTACTGTATATTATCCTTCCTACAGCTTCGACATGGCCACGAGGAATTGGAAATATCGCGGCCGTTTACACCACTTACGATATATACATAGTAGTATTCCTTCGATTATACAGTACAAGTATCTTACAATCTGGAAAAGAATAGGTAAGCTTAAGCTTAATTAAGCTCCAGGAGAAAAAAAGAAAAAAACCCCGAGCCATATATAATGCTAGCGCTGTTGAGGATGATATCTATATCTAATGTATCTACATGTACATGTTGTGATGATGAAAATTTTAAAATAAAATAAAAAAAAATGGGAAAGAAGGGATATACATATACCATATACACCGAACGGTAAAAGCGTTGCCATCTCCAGAATCCTCCAATCCCACCTATCCAACCAACCCCCCCTCCCCCCCTCAAACCTCAATCCCCTCAAACGGCACCTCAGCCTCCTTATCCAGCCTGGCCATCTTCTCCCTCGCCTTGACCATACACTGCACCATATAATTCATCGTACACGGCACGCCCAACTCCAATCCCATCCTCACCAAATACCCATTAATATAGTCCACCTCCGTCGTCCTACCGATCCTCACATCCTGCAACATTGAACTCGTATTCCCCTCAGTCCCCCGCGCGACCCTCACGACGGCAGCATACAGATTCTCCGCCGAGAAGCGCGTCTCGAGGTTGGGCAGGTGCTGGAGCTGCGGGAGCGCACAGATCACCTGCGAGGTCTCCCACAGGAGGAGCTTCATGACCTTGGACGCCGCAAAGTTGTGCAGGAGCTGGCCGTTGGGGATGGCGAAGATTGTCGTGAGGGGGTTGATGATGCTGTTTACCGCCAGCTTTTCCAGTTGCGTTGTGAGGAGGTCTTGGGGGGAGACGTATGTGCCTACTAGGTTTGGTGCCGCGGTGAGGGTTTCGAGGAGGTAGGAGGTTGATGGGGGGAGGGAGGAGAGCGGGGGGGTGGTGCGAGGGTCCGTGTTTGCCGTGACGGGTGTCGACGATGTCGGTGTCGGGATGCCGAGTTGGAGGGTCCCTATTCCGTTCCGGAGCACCGTGAAGGGCTGGTACGGGTCCCTCGGCGCACTGACACCATGGGTCGTCACGCCCACGATGTAGTTTGGCCTCGTGGCCGGGTTTGGGAAGAAGTTTGTGTTGATCTCGTCGATGATCCCCATTCCGTTCTGGATGAATGCGATGGTGGATGTAGGGCCGAGGCGGGCGATGAGGGGCTCGAGGGCCACGCGGGTCTGGTGCATTTTCGTCGTGACGATGAGGTGCTCGATGTGGCCTGGGTGGGGGGAGGAGTCCTTGTGTGTGCGGTGCTGGCGCCCGGGGAGAAGCCCCTCGATGTGTTTATTGCTGAGCTCGATCTCGAAGCCGCGGCGGGAGACGTTGAGCCGCTCCATCTCGACGTTGATGACCCTGCCCATGGCCTCAAAGTCGTCGAGCATGGCGCGGCGGTGCACGAGGAGCGTGACCGGGGGCTTCGGGTGGAGGCCGCGCAGGGAGTGTGCGATGAGGCAGCCGATGTTGCCTGTGCCGAGGACGTGGATCTTTGGCGGGGGCCCGCGCAGGAGGGTTTCGGCCATGACGTCAGCGCGGCTGCGGGGGGCGTGGTCGCGGTCGGTTTCGCCGTCCATTGCGGGCCCCCGCGGGTGGAGGGGGTCGGCGGAGGGGTCGGTGCCGTTCGCGGAGGCGATTGCCCGCACCACCCACCAGCTGCTATATGGCCGGGCGCGGGATGGATGCCGCGGCGGAGGAGGTGCAAGGAGCCGGCGGAGCAGCGGACGAGGGGCCCCGCGCCATATGCGCATGAGGGGACGGGTGTGCAGCTGAGCTGTGCCTGCGCAGCCGAGCGGGAGAGCGCGGTGGTGGTGGTGGTGATGGTGTGGTGGAGAAGTGGTGATGAAGCTGTTGCTTGTTGGCGGTGGTGGTGTTAATGTTGGTGGGTGGTGGGGCGGGAGCCTGTGGCAGGCAGGCGACCAACGGCTGCGCTAAGCGATGCGTGCGTGCGTGCGTGCGTGCGTTTTTCCTCCGCGCAGCGCCAAACCCCGAACGAATCTCGAAAGCTTCGACTCCACCACTCCAGCTTCCAAACAACCACTAAACAGCTCCACCACTCCACCGCGATCACCACCATCACCACCACCGACTCGACCCGGCACACCTCCGCCACAATGGAGTCCGAACTCAAACCCCTCGTCGAGCAGCTCGACGACCAACTCGAAGACCTCACGGACGCCCTCGACCCCCTCCTCAGCAGCCCCCTCTCGGCCACAGCCTCCAAGCTCCCGCTCGTCGACAAGGCCAAACTCTACGTCCTACACGTCTACGCCATCGAGTCGCTCCTCTTTTGTACGCCCACCCATTCCCCGCATGCCCACCCCCCAAAAAAGCCCGAGAGAGAGAGAGGGAGAGGGAGAGAGAAAATCCACAACTAACACTCCTTCCGAAATAGCCTACCTCCGCCTCAACAACATCACCGCAAAAGACCACCCCGTCATGCGCGAGCTCGCCCGCGTAAAACAATACGTGACCAAAATCAAAGACGCCGAGGACAACATCGCTCGTCAGAGCGGCGCCGGCATGCATCTTGACAAGGAAGCTGCCGGCCGATTCATTAAGGCTGCTTTGGTATGTCACAATGCCTCTCACCACTTTACATGTTTTTTTTTTTTCATACATATATTCTTGTACACCCATGGCCAAATCTCTAACAATTCCTCTTTCCCTTCCTTCTCTATTAGGCAGGGAACGACCGACTCGACCGTCTCGATCAAGAGAAGAAACAACAACAACAACAGCAACAGCAACAGCAACAGCAACAGCAGAGTAGTTCGAAAGGAAAGGGCCCATCGAGGGGACAACATAAACGATTTACATGATATAAGAGCCTTCTTTCCTCTTTTTGTTTTTGTCGGATTCCCAGCTTTGCTTTCGTTTTGGGCTATGCATAAGCATATGGGTTCTTTGTCACAGATTCTTTTTGTCAGTGTATATTTTTGTTCATTTCTCTGGCGTTCAAACTCGTTTGCTCTTTATTTCTTTCCTTTTCCTTTTTCTTTTCAATTGGTGGTAAGCTTTGTATCTTGCAAAATCTAAAAGTTAATAATTCGATTGGGGTATCTGCTTTTTTTTCTTTTCTTTCCCATGTACATACATGTATATGTTTGACGATGATATTCAAATCAATTTCAAAAAAATACACTCATTTTCAAAAATAATATATGAGGGTGAATTCATTTGAGATTAGAAAGAAGTAGGTAGGTAGGGCTCATACGTGAGTAACTAGATCAAGGAGACCGGAGAAGGGGGAATCTATCCTCGAGAAAGGTGCTGCAGTGTTCTGTTTGGGTGAGGGAGGGTCCTGGGGAGAGGGTGGAGAGGCGAGAGGGTGCGGAGAATGTCTTCCATCACAACCGACTCATGCCCAAAAAAAAGCCATCCTATTGACCTTTTTAGGACCAAAAAGTATGCAGAGTAAGACCCATCTCGACCACAATCCACGAGGTATGCCTCCAGGAAAAAAAAGGTCGTGCCGTATGCCCCCATCAGTTGCAGTATCCCACCCCCCAATTCCATTTTCGATCTTTTTCATGAGCCCACTCCCAGGTCCATCTATCCCTCCATCCCAACCCACCCCCTCCCCTCCCCTCCCAAGCCTCTCCATCCACCACCCACTACCCACCCCCATCAACCCGCCCCACCCACTCACGATCTCTTCATCGCCCCCAATGGCTCCGCCCTAACCTCACTCCAATCAATGCCCTTATCCACCTCCTCATCCACCAGCCCACATACGGCAACATTATCACCTCTTATAATGTACAGCCCATGGCTCACGCTTCCCGAGGGTTTCGGCGAGTCGAGGGACTGGAAGAGGCGCTCGATCGTGTCCGAGATGACAAGGTTTGTGGTTTGGTCGCAGCCTTGGAGTTTACCCTGTAGTGGAGTGTGTCAGTTGGTGGAGGTGATGGTGGTGGTTGGGGGGGTGGAGGGGAGGAATGGGGAGTTAATAGTTGGTAGGTAAGTAAGGTAGGTACGTACAGTGAGGTGACGGCCGTCGGAGGTGATGACTGTTACGATCTCTACGCAGGACGGGTTAGCTGCCACCGAACCAGCCAATCGAATCTTTCGGAGAAAGGATGATGAAGGGGAAGGAAGGTGTAGTGCGATCAATGGATGCAGTCAGTGATGTAGAGAAATGGAAGGGAAAAAGCTTACTCCCCACGAAAGGCATCAATGAATTCGACATGTCTGCTTGCTTCTGTTTTCTGACGAAACCCGATCTCAATTGGATCTGATCAATCGAGATAGGTGGTGGAAAGTAGCTGCTCTGCTCTGCTCTGCTGGGTTCGAGGGTATGTACGAGGTATGTAGGTATGTTCCGCTCCAGTAACAAGACAAGGGATCCAATGGACGGTGTTGTTCGTAACTAGTGTTTTTTACAAAGTCCGCGAGGGCGAGGGAACCTTGGTGGGTGGGTTTTGTTGGTAGGTAGGTAGGTAGCTGGACAGACGTGGTGTGGTGTGGTTGAGTGTTCGCGGGGGACGAGGACGAGGCTAAAGTTCGGTTCGGATACTTCGTGAGAGGGAGTATGGCCTGATTGATCGTGATCGTTAACGTGGGCGTAAGAGGAGGAATAGGGCTGGGTCGTGTTTGTGCGAAGAAGGAAGGGTGTATTGTCATGCGTGGAAGTGAGCTGGAGGGAGATGGAGTTTCCACGCAGGCGGCGCGGCAGCTGTTTAGGAGGGGGGTTGATGGACAGTTTGGGCTACATGAACTTAAAGTTGGGAGCTTTGGGAAGCATGCCAAGAGACTTTTGGGCAGCACAACCACAACACCACTGGAGTGCTCTAATGTCAACGTTAACGCTCTTCAAGTACTTGATTGCTAAATTAACGGCACGAGACTATTAATTACCTAGGTACCTAGGTAAATACTCACTTGAATTATTACATGGCATCTTCAGTACTAGTACCTACCTGGTAGGTACGAGGTATATTGACTGGGAACGAGTACACGTTAATTGAGTATACCGAATATAAATTAGAAAAATAAATATGTATATATTAACGGTACCACTCAATTGCAAGTCATGATCATTAAATTTCATAAAACATGTACACGTAATTTGAAAAGAAATAGAACCTTAAATAAGACCAGCGAAAGACAAAGATAGGGAGAAGGAAGAGGAAGAGGAAACTCGAACTCCAAGTCACCACCCAGGTTCGAACCCGTTACCAGCATGCATTCACGATAAAAGGCACCTACTTACCTACCTACTTAGAGGTACTTAGGTACTAGTCTCGGTGCCCAAGTACCTGGATACGAACGACGTAGCCTGGACCGTGAATTCTACTCGAGTAAGCATGTTGGACCATGGGTGTGGAGGTGCAAACCTTCACACCAGTGTGATCTTGATCCTTTTTGCCTAGCGGTAGGTTTCTTCAGAGAGGTCTGTCTGGTCATCGATATCGATCCTTGATCTCCCAATTCACACAAAAAAAGTAGTGCTTCCATGAAGCCAATTGATATCTCAGCTATAATTTCAACTGCGCGCGCATCTCAAGCTTAGATCGATTTCTGTACCAGCTCACACGGTACCGATGAATCGACACGGATCCATTCCACTCCATGGCCAGTGCAAGTGCCATCGCCATCCACTTGTATATCACCAATCACCACATCGAAAATCAGAAAAAGAGGATTAAATCATGATCAAGAGAAAAAAAAAAAGGTAGCTATATAAAATCCTAAAAAACACACGTGCAGCAGGAAAAAGTGAAAAGAGAAAAAAGATATTGAACACCAGCCCACACAAAAAAACATAAAAAAAGGTAAAAAGAAAACAGTGCAAGACTAATTCGAATGATCATGAAAAGGTTCAAACAAAAAAAGGGATGATGAAAAAAGGTTAAAAATCGTCGAATGGTTCAAAAAGAGTGAGTGGGGGGGGGTCTAATAAACCCAAAACAAATTTCCGTAGAATGATAAAAGGTCTGTTTTCAAAAAGAATGTAAGAGGAAAAAATTGTAAAAAAGAGAAAGGCCGAAGAGTGAAGGATATTTGCCAAGAATAATATCTCAAGATGTGCTCCGAGAGGCTGTCGTGCAACATTGATATGAGGTCGTAATGGCAAGAAGGATGGTGTAAGAGAAGAAGAAAAGGTTCAAAGATGCGATGAGATGTCGAACCGGAGCCACTCATTGCGTGCTGAAACACCCAACCAGTGATGAAACCGAGAACGACGGCAACAACAGAGAAATCTATCCAGCCATCCTGCACATTCAAAGTGATACTTCCCTTTGTGCCTTGCCATGAGAAGTGGGGAAGGGGGAATAAAGAGTAAAAGTTAAAAGAAAAAAAAATCAGAACCAAAAAAGAGGAAAGTGTAGATCTTTGTATGCAATTCTTTGAATGTGCAGTCTAATCCATCTACACTCTCCAAATCATTCGTCTTGCGTCATTATGCCTTGCACTGCATAATCCAGGATATCGATGTAAACTGGAATGTATTGTCCCTTACATGAGGAGACATTTGCCCTTCTTTGGTGATGGGCGTGGTGCGGCGCTTGGCATTAGTACAGCTCTACATGTGATTATGTTAGTTAAAAACCAGAAATTCCATGGAAAATTATGACTAGAGAGCACGAACCTTATGGCAGCATCGAAGACATTCTTCAGCCCCTTCTGAGTTAATGCAGAGCACTCAAGGTATCTAGGCACCCGCGTTAGTGAATGAGAACATTTTGACGGGAATGTCTATCTTACTGTATGGCCTTGATCTCCTTTGCGCGTGTCATTCCCTGTGGGTACGTGACCGGTGACATTCTCTTTTCACGAAGTTGGGAGATCGTCTTCTCATCATCACGGAGATCGAGCTTGGTGCCGACAAGGATGATTGGAACACCTGGAGCATGGTGAGAGATTTCAGGGTACCACTGAATGCAGTCGTTAGTAACGACCAACAAAAACTGTTTCTTTATTGAGATGCATACCTTTGATAGGACGTTGTCAAACGACGGTGGGCTCACGATCGAGAAGCACACCAAAAAGACATTTGTCTGAGGATAAGAAAGGGGTCTCAGACGGTCGTAATCCTCTTGACCAGCGGTATCCCAAAGACCGAGACTGATTGGCTTGCCATCAACCATAACATTTGCGGAGTAGTTGTCAAAGCTATAATCCCGTGATGAGGCTCATGTCAGCATTGCATTCAAAACATGCTTTGTTATTTTAGTCTTGAACTCTATTTTATCGGGTCTTATTCCTAGGATTGCCCTGGCGGGGGAAAGGGGGGGGCGTGAAAGTGGGGCGTGTGATTGTGTGGAGTTTTGAGTTTTGGAGGGAGGGGTTCAAGAAGGAGAGTCGAAACTAACACAGTAGGAATGTATTCTCCAGGAAATGCATTCGTAGTATAGCTAATAAGGAGGCACGTCTATTCGCACAAACAGATTGTCAATTGAACAACTCTTTTTAAACTTCGTGAGGATTCAGGAATTGGAGGTTTGAGGCAAATAGGGAGCTTGCGATTCCCCAGTAAAGGGGCAAAAAGAGGACCAGCACTTACTTTTCCAACCGCGCCGTCACCAGTTACCACACACTGAAAACCGCAGAATAACCGATCAGTAAAAGCAACGTTCCAGGGCCAGGAAGATCCAAGCGAACCTTAAGAGACTGTGTAGCCGACATAATGATATTTCTCGAGTTGTGCTTGTAGCGTTGATCTTCGGTTGCGTGTTAAGGTTGGATGTGCGTGTGTGGTGGGGAAGGGGGGGGGCTTTTGTGAAAGACTCGGAACTAGATGTCGGGTTGTCAAAGAGCTGGGGGTAGTGGGGCTTCAATTTCGTATAAAGGCCTGGAGTCTTGAAAGAGACTGGGGGCGGGTGAGATGTTTAGATGGTTGGGCTGTAGCAGGAAAACGGTCGGTGTTGCTGGGTTCTGAATCAGAGTCTGTGTGGAGCAGGCTTGTAAGGTCGAGATATGGAGACGTAAGTAGTATGAGGGATAGGTAGGAGGTTGGGTCTCGTCTGCTTTTTTAACTTTTTGGGGGGGGTAGGCAAGTGACGGGGGTGTGGGAGGAAGGGGGGGGTGGGATGGTGGCTGTCGAAGAAAGGGCTGGTGATGGCCTGCCTGGTGAAATACGGGCACTGTTAGAAGACAGAAATCAGGTGGGAGGTGAGGAGGTGAGGTCTGTATTAGCCCGTCCCAGTGGGCAGCTTGGGACTTACAGGGCGTGGCGCGCGATAGCTGCGAGTTACAGGCGCAAGGGGGTTGGCGGGGGGGGGGGGGGGTGAGTATGGGACCAGGATGCGTCGGGGTGGTGGATGGGCGGCCGTGGTGATGGTGGTGAAGAAGGTGGAGGTGGTGATGGAACTCTGTGGCCGGTGGGCTCGCTGGCTGGCCGGATACTGGGCATGCTCAGCAAGCAGAAGCAGGTACTCAGCGATGGGATTAGGGAGGGCATGCGCAGTTCGCTACGTTGCGGGCAAGCGTGCGTGCGTGGGTGCGTGCGTGCGTGCTTCCCTGTGGAGCCCGCCGTGCGAGTGCGAGGATGGGCGGTGCGGCGGACGGAGATGCTCAGCGGCGGCAGCCCTGGAGAGCAACCGCTCAGCAAGGAGACGCTTGTCATGAGGCCGGATGGCCTCCGTTCGGTGCACCGCGGCGGCGCCGGCGCCGGAAGGGGGCCCAATCCGACATCCAACATCACCAGAAACAGATCGAAGGAGCGAAGGGGACAAGCCTATCGCGGCGGGAATACACGGCCGGGATGGGGTACAGCTACGGGGGACGGGGGGTGGCAGCAAGCGACGGGGCCTAGGAGGGCCTCATGGTATGCCTGCAGACTGCAAGTGCTTGTATCGGACCGAACGATGGGAGCAGATTGCACCGTCCGCCTGTAGGTATTTCGGCGGCCGGCCGAGCAGCCAACTGGAACAGACAGCTACCGTATTCCAGATACCTGATGGCAGTAGGTAGCAGAGGCACAGCAGCAGCAGCAGTCTCATCGCCATCTCCAGGCGGCACAAGGCAGGTTCGGATGTGCAAGCTGCCCGGTCCCCCAGCTGGTCGGCTCCTCGTCCGCAGAGGCTCAGCGGCCATGGCAAGACAGCAAGCAAGGAGGAGGAGGGAGCTGTTCTCGTACCCAGACTTGACCTGCGGTTCGTTGCACTACCCTGCGGTACAGGAGGGAGCTAGCGGCCGAGTGAGCGGCAGTGACGAGAGGGGCCAGCGATCACGACGGTAATAGCAATGCCCTGCCCGCATCCCAGTCAGAGTGCATATTCTATGAATGGACGGACGGTCGGACGATCCATGGATACTATCCTCGCCAGGCTCCCTGGGGTGGTCTGTGGTGCGGCAGAGCCTTAGCGATGCTGATGATGCTGATGACAGATGAGAATGGTGGATGGTGATGGATGATGTGAAGCAGGCAGCAAGCTTAGAAGCAGCCGTCGAGCAAACGCAAGCTCACCAGCACAGCTCGCAACTGGCCGGACGCGCGTGAGATTCGCAAACATGCTCGCGTAGCTGTTGCCCATCTTCGTTATCCCATCTTGTGCTCGGGTGAGAGGCCTTGATTGAACTATCACCATGCGAATCTGGCCCAACAGAAGGCTCGGCACCATCGACAGCATGCAAGGAGGGCGGCAGGGCCTGGCGCCTCCCGTCCAACCACGCCGCAACAGCTTCACTCCGCCGCGGCTGTGCGACGATATGGACTGCTCTAGAACAGCACTACGGCGCATATCGCTGCATCGAGGATTCGAACCTGGATGCATTCCCCGTCGTAGCCCAATGGGGGACGTTGACGACGAAGTTTGATCCACGTTATCCCAACATCAAGTATAAAACAAAACTTCAGAGGTGAAGCTCCGGCCCTTTTTCCATGTTGGAGCGACTCGTCACACAGCAGCGCTCGCCGACGCTTATCAATTGGCAGGGCGGGCCCCGATAGCCGTCCGCCAGTGTTCCCCTGGTCTCCCAAACTTTGTGTGTCCGAGAAGCAAAGCACGAATCGTGCCGAATCGGTGGAGACGGAGGCTCTGGATAATGTGTGATCGATTATCAGCGGCATATAGAAATCGCACAGGCATACAACATGACGGCACAGGAAAAAGCCTTCGGCTAAGCTGTCGCATCTTCCGAAGAGAAAATTTTGAAATGGGCTCTTTCCAGGGAAGGGGTCCGTCCGCAGACATTTTTTTGTTCCTTGCATGCATGTCTGCCATTCCAATCCTTTGGTCGCGGAGAACTGAGCGATGAGACCGTTGCTTATATATAGACCCCTGGCATTCTTTCAACACGCCCCTAACAGTCATCCCTATGTATCGTGACGGGCACCATCGAGGCTTTTCGCCCAATTAGATGGATAAAGCTCCTGCAAATATCCTCTAAAAAGAAAAACGGGGTCGTAGATCATGTCTGATTCAGCAAGCACATGGCGTTACAAGGAGTTGGTGATACGAAACCTCCGAGTCTGTAATGTGCCCCCCCCCCCCGTCTGCCCCCTCCCTCCAAAAAAACATCCCTCCCAGAAGGCCACCCAACAGCCGAGTCAGCCTAATTGCATCGCAATTCTCCGCCGCTACAAGTCGATTTAGTATGTCTTCTTGGGGACGGGGCTATGCCTTCTAGTGCCAGAAGGAAGCTTATGCTGACCCAATTGAGCCCATATAGGCATACCTGGCCAAATTCGATAACTTCGCCCACAAACTCGATATTCTCACCTTCGTATCGATCCCTCTTAGTCCAAGTTCGCAATGCCACAAATATAAGGTTCGGTAAGCCATTGAGCACAGTATATTTTTGGCAGCTGCGACGGCAAATGGTTCATCAATGTCGAGGTTTCAGTCAAGGGGTGTAGGTTGAATACCCGGTCAAGGCCCTCCCAACATCCCCACAGAATTCTTGGGTGCACCCTGCACCCAAGCGGATTATCAGCCTGCATAATCTTTTCGATACAGGCGTGTTGAATACAAGCATTCAATTCAACCTAAACTCCTCAAAATTCTCCTGATGTGTGTAAAACATAATTGATTCAAGAGGTATCTTTGTCACACCCTAATTATATATATTGGTGTCAAGTTATTGCCACATGACGAGAGATGTGACACCCGAGCTTATGAGCTCAGTTGGTCTGATAGGAGGAGCGAGCTGTGTCGGACAAACTGGCATAAGGAGTAAAATGGCCCAGAGAAGTCAATGTCATGCCTAGAATATGAATTAGCACTTGATAGGTGGGGGGAAAGGGCTGTAGGGATGTACCAATAATTAACGGCAACACAGACGTCACCAGGAGGACATTCCTGGGATACCTTATGGTACCTATACAAGAACATATCAAATAAATGAAGGGTTCAAAAATACAACTTGATCATCCATGAATGGAAGTGACTCTTACCACATTGCCGGCAGATACAACATCTCTCCAGGGTGTAATTCCACCCTGAGAGGTTTGCAGTATTTCCAATACTTTGAGGGCCTCTTTTCTGGATCATCTGGGTCCAAGGTTGGCCAAAAAGGGACATCAGAAGCAGGATCGTCCGGGACGATCGTGTAATTGCCATGAGCATCGGGCTTGTATGTGGCAGCCGGCAGGGTTCTTTCCCGAACGCATGCGACTTCCATTGGTGAAATTAGGACAAATTTTTTGACGCCAGATATCATGCAGTATAGGTTTTCGTAGTTGTCCTTGTGCATTGCAGAGGTGGATCTGCCATTGCCAATCCAGAGGTTGATTGCGTCTGGTTTACCAAGGACTTCCGCCCATGGAATTTCTTCGTCGACGTCGGGAAGCAGGCATTGGTATTCTCCATGCATATTATCGTCCTCTATCGGTTTCTCATCCAGTCGTTAACGGAAATAACGTTAAGCGTAGTGAGGGCAGGTACTATACTCACGAGACTGTGCGTATTTGACCGTCTTCACGGAAGAAGTTCGAGTGTCTTTGAGGAGGTAATCCAGGAACTCTGTAAAAGGTTGCTCTGTAGAATGTGGTTTGACAAAGTATTCAATGCCATCTTCTTCACACTCCACAACCGAATCTGCATTACTATCGGTTTCTAAGCATTGGGTTACTATATATATTGTTTCGGATAGTGTTCACTTACCCTAGTGGAGTTTCTGCAACTGTGATGTCTCCCTTGATTGTTTGCCGCAAATATTCGGGATTCCATTTCCTTATTGCTGGCCAGTGGTTGAAACCGTTTGATATTATAACAGGGCGGTTTCGTTGTATGATTCGGAGAAACTCGACCGTGGATGGGGGGCTATCAAGGCGCTCAACCCAGTCGCTATTCAAGTCGTGGTATGTTTCCAACAGACCAATCAAAGCTTCCTCTGGAGAAGTAGGCTGGTCCATGATGGTGAGGCACTTATGTCGAAGCTCCTGGGTGAATTGACCTTACCTAAGACCCTGATAACGTGTTGGTTAGCCTCGTATCGCTATGGTTGGCTAGTCTCATGCCATGGTTGGTACTAGAGTAAGTAGTCTCGTTCCCGACAACGTGGTTGATAGTCTGGTGTCAATGGTTCGGTTAGAAGAGGAAGTACTCAATTAGTCTCGTGACCGCACTCAATAAGCGAAGGATCGGGAGAACAGGGACCTCAAGGTCACGTTGTATTTCGAAATCTTGGCATTGGATATTCATGAGATTTTGCCATTAAAGCTAAACTGCTAATTCTACAAAAACCCAAATACGCTTAATTATGAAATAAATGAATATACAAGAAACGCCCCTCATGTTGATATATCTACAGTTCATTATATGACAGTGACCTCAAATTTTTACTAGCCCATAAAAGCAGCCATGGGGTCATCTGCCATTCTCTTGGACTTCCGATACTGCTCCATTTCCTCCTCCGTAACTCCACCCAGAAGCTCTGCGTGTTTTCGCTTTGCTTTATCGTGTCTATCCTCTTTGTCATCGGTGGCAGGCTCCTTCTCCTTCTCCGGGCGATGAACTTCCTCTGGCTCTTTGTCTTCTCTTTCGTCCATCCGATCCTCCTGTTTGTATTCTATGCTCTTGGTTTCATTCATTCTGCCCGTACGAAGAGCTTCCGCATCTTCGTTGGCCGAGATACCTTCTGCACCTGTACAGTAACTGTGTTTGATAACAGAGTGACAACAAGCATAGCCCCACTGAAAGTTCCTCCACCATGAACCCCAAACAGACTTGTGGTTGCCAGTGTACTTGTCCTCCACGTATTTTGATTTTGGTACCTTCTTCTCTTGTCCCTTAACCTCGCCGGTAGCGGTGTATTCGACATAAGACTCAGAGTCGTCCACCTCTAGTTCGACTGGGATATTGTTAAGATGCTCAGCGCCACCATATTTTTCCAAGAGCTTCTGCCTTTCGGCATCCTTCTTCTTTCCTTGCTCTTGCATTTGTTGTTTCCTAAACAATTCTCCCTCCGTAGGATTCGCCTGGAGATGCATCTTGACTTTATCACCGCGTTCTCGGATTTCCCAGGCTAGCTTTTGCATCCGTTCAAATTCGGCGGCATCTCCAGAGGACCTCATGAAGTTGTCCTCTGCAAGTAGCTCAGCAGACTGCTCTGGATCCACTCCGTCAACCATTGTTCTCGTTTTTGGGTCGTATTTCGCGGAATTTAGGTCGAGATTGAGCAGGTACTTTGCTGTGTCTTCTCGGATTCTGAGATTTCTGGTGCTGATTCGGTTGGCCGCATCGAATCCTTGGCCTGGCATTCCCGACTCTTCTGCGTATTTGTCTTCGTTTTCATCTCCATCCTCGTCATCCTCTCCTCGCTCCTTGAGCTTGCCCTGAGACTCTCTTTCCTTTTCCTTCTTCCTCAGCTCTTCCAGCCTTTGGTACTCTTCGACAACCTGGTCATGCTCTCTGGGGTCGTAGCCATTCCACCTGTCTCGCTTTCCATCCCAGCCAAGCTCAATTTGTTGTACGACCTCATCGGCTTCGATATCCTTCCCGGTCCACTTTGCGCCGAGCTTCCGTGGCCTGGCTAGACATTCTTTCGCTTTATGGGACATTGCTCCACAGTTCTCGCAAGCACCCTTGCGGTACTTTGTCGCAGCTGGGCCTGCACGCTTGCCGCGCTCGTACCATTTGGCGTTGGAGAGGTCGAGGTCCTTCTTGTTTTGTAGACGTTGATGCTCGACTGAATTGGAGTTAGAATATACGTTTTAGCTAGTGGGAGGGCGGCAAGTGTCACGTACGATAATCCCCGTCCTGGCTGTCATCGTGGTAGAAGGGCTTCTTCGAGATGAACTGTGGAATGTACTCGTTCTTCTCCCGCACCGGCTGTTTTCCTCCCTTGTTTTTCGACATGACGAGCTTCTACAGCGTTGTGGCGATATGGTACTTTCTGACGGGCGGGTGCTGCTGCTGCTGCTGCCTTAGTGATGCTGATGGAGCTCACAACCCTTGCAGCTATCCCGCAGGTAGCAGAGACTAGGTAGCACTTTTCGTTATGTAATCACGGGCTCGCCACAGCGCTTGCGGCCGGGCTGGGCTGCACTAGCCACGAGCCCAGCGCTAAACACGCTGAGCTGTCGCGCAGGGTAGCGCGATCCGAGGCGGCGCGAAGAGCTTGGCGGTCGCGTCTCCCAGCACTTTGCGTGCGGCGGGGCGGAATCCAGCCTGTCAACCGCCCATAACCCATGCTCGCCTTCACCGCTCAGGCCAGATAGCTCCCGCTGGAGAGACAAAAGATCACCGCCATTACCACATCGCTACCGACGATTGTATAGCGTCGAACGAAGCCCTTGATGTCCTTCAGGGTTCGGCTCAACAATATTGATAGCTACCAGAGCGTTCCGACCTCGCTAGATCCACTGCTGCCTTCCGTGAGACCAGGAGAGTACCCTCGGTCCGTTCCAGTCATTCGGGTTTTTGGCGCTACGGAGACTGGCCAGAAGGTTTGCGCTCATATCCATGGAGTGTTTCCATATTTATATGTGGAATATACTGGAAGCTTAATACCAGACGAAGGTAATGTTGTAGCCAGTTTGGACTGGATAGCTATCAATGATTGGTTCTGACATATTCCCATACCCGCAGTTGATGTGTACATCCGCAGGCTCCATGCGGGAATAGACCGAGCTATGGCTGTGGCTTACAAGTCGCAGCGAAGGGAGTTTTATGTGGCTAGAATAACCTTGTGCAAAGGTGTGCCGTTCTATGGATATCATGTTGGGTACAAGTTCTACCTAAAAATATATCTATTGAACCCTGGCCGTATGACGAGGCTTGCAGACCTGCTGCGTGGTGGAGCTGTTGGAAAGCAGTTCTTCCAGCCCTACGAAGCTCACATTCCATATATTTTGGGGTTTATGATTGATTTCAATCTTTACGGCTGCGGTTTCATCGACTGTGGGAAAGTAAGATTCCGCACACCAATACCGTCAGCGGATGAGGTCGAACCAGATGCGCTTTGGCATGATGAATCTGTTCCTCCAGAACTTCGATTGCCCGAAAGCGAATATCCTCGGGTATCCCACTGTGCACTGGAGGTCGATGTTCAAATGCAAGATATCCTCAATCAAAAGCAAATCACCCCACGGAATTTACACAATGACTTTACTGAAAGAACAAACCCTCTCCCAGCTGATATGAAATATGTGCACAGTCTTGCAGAGCTATGGAAGGATGATAGCAGACGTCGAGGAATTGTTGAGCAGCCAAAGGAAGAAATAGCTCCAACGGCCACAGCGGACAGAGATACCAGTGCACAATGGATACACGAGGGAGAATATATGGAACAGATAAAATCAATAATCGACGAGGAACGACGGCGAGCAGATAAGCCAATGGCAAGCTTCGACAATTTTGTAAAGAGGAAGCCCTTTGAGGGTCTGGTCAAGACTGCTGTTGATAGTGTAAAGGATTTCTTCCCTGAGAATCAATCTGAATATGGTGTATTTATTGCACCTCCTGGGGCTCACGAAAAACGTCAACTTGAAGAAACAATTGAGGTTGACGAAGATTTAATTAATAAAGTAATTGCAGAGGCAGATGAAGATGATGAATCATTTGACGATATTGACATCGATGCGTTGATACTCGGTGATGCGATTGAAGACACAGCGCCCAATGCAAACCCTGAAGATGCGATTGGAAACCAACCCATGCCAGGACCTTCGAAATCCGAAGGGGCTCTGGTTCCAGGAAAGCCCATGGAGAATATAAGCCAAAAGACTACTACATCAACAACTGGCACTGTACATAAGAAAGAAGAGAATTTTGCGACTGACGATGGCATCATGGAAGTAGATGGGGACGAGGAAGAGTTTGACATTCCAGAAGAATTCTTCAGTAAAGTTGCACCAAAAAGAGCATTATCCCTCGAGCCAATCACTGTGCCGGCAAAAATACGGAAGATTGATCTCTCACCATTACCATCTCCATCATTCAATAGCCAAACTGGCAGCTTCCGTTCAAGAACACCCCGTTCCTCGGCCAACAATACCCCTCGCACCCAGAAACAACATCCCTCGTTCAGTGGATACCCAGTTGTGAAGGATCATGGGTCCATGGTTCGATTATCTCAGGCAGCGCCTTCACAAAAGAGCTCTTTTGGGTCCGGATACGTTGATCCAATAACACCGACTAAACTGTCTGGAAGTTGGGGGTTCCCAGGAACACCCCTCAACCCATCTTCATCTCCAGGAATCGGTCAGTCTTTAGAACCTATCTTAGTTATTTTTTTTCTTGCTTTTATTAAATGTACCTCTAGACAAACAAATAAAATCCATTGCATCGGACATCGCTCGGAATTTTGCACGGAAATCAACGGGAATTACGATATGTCTGGGTGAGCTGGGGCCGAGTAATGAGGAACTTTTGGAGACTTTGGATGAATTGGGTATCACGAGGGCGATATACCAAGATGCGTATTATTCCAATGAGAAGGATATCCCATCGAAACCTAGAGAGTATGCTGGGAGAGAGTTCAAATTGGGGTCGAATACGGTGCCGTATCTTCCGGATTTTGACCCATCGGGGGATGGGACGAGCTCGCTGAGAGTGGATTGGTCGAAGTCAAACGCTCTTCCAAGCTTCAGAAGGTGGGAGATTGCAAACCCACCACCAAGTCGTGAGGAGACTGAAAACTGGTTGAAAGAGAATCTTAAATCTGATTCTCGGAAGACGAAGAAAGAACCGTTACCGGATGTGCCGGATATTGCTACGCTCTCTCAGGTAATTATTCAAGAATAAAACCCACGAAATCCCAATTTGCAAGTGATTTACTGACAAATTTATTCGAATAAATATAGATTGAAGGACCCACCCAAGAAAACCGCTATGGCGCCAAATTCTCCCTTAATAAGGGTCCATCATCCGTCATCCACGAAGCCCACCACATGAGCATCCTAAGTCTCGAGGTCCACGTCAACTCCCGCGGAACCCTCTTCCCCGACCCTGCCCAGGACGAAATCGCATGTATATTCTGGTGTCTCTACCCCAAAACCACCGAACAGAAAAGTAATGGGATAAAAGAAGCATATCATGTTGGGATCCTAGTCCTCGCAGACCAAGGGAGTTTAGTGGAGAAATATAAACGTATGGTGGGGGTGACTGTAGAGGAAGAGGATACAGAATTGGATTTAATCACGAGGCTGGTCGATATGGTGAGGAATATGGATCCGGATATTCTGACGGGGTATGAGATTCATAATTCGAGTTGGGGGTATATTATTGAGAGGGCGAGAGCCAAGTTTGGTGAGTTTTTTTGTCTTTTCAGACATTATTTATGCTGGTATTTCGTTTACTTTTCACTTTTGCTAATGAAAGGTTGACAGAATATGACCTCTGTGGAGAGTTCTCGAGGATGAAGTCCCAGTCCCATGGAAGATTCGGGAAAGAGAGTGATAGTTGGGGGTTTAATACCACTGCTGCAATCAAAGTCACGGGAAGACACTTGATAAATATCTGGCGAGCAATGAGAGGTGAACTTTCACTCACGCAATACACTATGGAGAATGTAGCCTTCCATCTCCTCCATCAACGGTAAGTTTCACTAAACCATCCCCCCTAGGGATTGATAAATTTAATACTAAGCTGCTTTACATCAGGATACCTCACTACTCCCATCAAGATTTGACTTCATGGTATACATGTGGAAAGCCGAGATTGCTGAATAGACTGTTACAGTACTACATTAAGCGTGTTCAGATTAACCTGGAAATTTTGGAGCATAACGAACTGGTATCAAGAACCAGGTATGTTCCCTTATATCTCTTCCATGATACCAAATGATTGTAAATCTAATTAATACATGCTCGATATAGCGAACAAGCCCGCCTCCTCGGCATCGACTTCCAATCCGTCTTTGGCCGCGGCTCCCAATACAAAGTTGAGTCCATGATGTTCCGGATAGGGAAGCCAGAGGGGTTCATGATGATCTCCCCCAGCAAGAAGCAAGTCGGGAATCAAAATGCAAGCGAATGTCTCCCGCTAGTGATGGAACCCCAGTCGGCATTTTATACCTCCCCAGTGGTGGTTTTGGATTTCCAGAGTCTGTATCCGTCGTTGATGATTGCGTATAATTATTGCTATTCGACTTTTCTGGGAAGGGTCACGGGGTGGAGGGGGGAGAATAAGATGGGGTTTATGAATTATCAGAGGACGCCGAGGATGTTGGAGTTGTTGAAGGATTATATTAGAGGTTTGTCTGCACATCCACTAGATAGAAACCTTACGGTTTTGTATGGATTTTTGGAAGAAGGATTTTACTGACTTTTTTATGTGCTGGATTGGTAGTTGCACCAAATGGGATAATGTATGCCACCCAAGGCCTTCGAAAATCATTGCTGGCAAAAATGTTGGGAGAGTTATTGGATACGAGGATCATGGTCAAGAATGGGATGAAGAGCAGTAAAGGCGATAAAGCGCTGTATAAGCTTCTAAACAATCGGCAATTGGCGTTGAAGTTGGTTGCGAATGTTACGTATGGGTATACGATGGCGGGCTTCTCGGGGAGGATGCCGTGTGCGGAAATTGCGGATAGTATTGTGCAGACTGGGAGGGAGACTTTGGAGAAGGTGAGAAATTTACACCCTATAATTTGACGATTGTGGTAGTGAAGTGTAGGATAGAAGAATAACTGACATTTGGCTAAACAGGCAATCGAACTCATCCACTCCGAACCCCGCTGGAACGCAGAAGTGGTCTACGGCGACACCGACTCCCTCTTCATCCACTTCCCCGGCCGAACCCGTCTCGAAGCATTCACCCTCGGCGAAGAAATCGCCAACCTCGTCACCTCCCTCAACCCTAAACCCGTCAAGCTCAAGTTCGAGAAAGTCTACCATCCCTGCATCCTCCTCTCTAAAAAGCGTTACGTTGGGTTCAAATACGAGACTCGAGGGCAGACTGAACCGGATTTCGATGCAAAGGGGATTGAAACTGTAAGGCGAGATGGGACTGCAGCACAGCAGAAGATTGAGGAGATGGCGTTGAAGATCCTGTTTAGGACGGCGGATTTGAGTAAGGTGAAGGAGTACTTTCAGAGACAGTGTATGAAGATTATGAGTGGCAAGATCTCGATTCAGGATTTCTGTTTTGCGAAGGAGGTCAAGTTGGGGAGTTATAGGTATTTCCTCTCTTTTTTCTGTTTTCTTTTATTCTCGCCTTCCCTCTTTCTTTCTTTATACATTCTTATATTTTCCTAACTTCTCTTTTCCCTGATTTGTAGTGAAAAAGGCACGCTCCCCGGCGGCGCAAAAATATCTACAGAAAAAATGAACTCAGACCACCGCGCGGAACCACAGTACGGCGAAAGAGTCCCCTACGTCGTCATTGCCGGGCCCCCAGGGTCTCGTTTAATAGACCGTATTGTTCCCCCAGAAACACTCCTCCACAATACCCATCATCGGCTCGATGCAGAGTACTATATCTCCAAGAACCTAATTCCTCCGCTGGAAAGGATATTTAATCTTGTGGGCGCGGATGTGAGGGGATGGTATAATGAGATGCCCAAGATCAGGAAAGTTTTGAGGGTTCAAGGAGGTGGTGGTGGAGGAGGAGGCGGAGGAGGGGCTGTAGTTGCACAAGCTGCTCAGGCTGGTGTAGGTGGAGGTCGAACAGGCAAGAAGAAACAGACTCTCGAGGCATATTTGAAGAGTTCTGTGTGCCTTGTGTGTAAAGGGAAGGTGGATACCCACGATAATAATTGTAAGTTACACCCCGTAATCATAAATACCCATGTCCCAACTCCAACTTCAAAAACAAAAACAAAAAAAATTAAATCTAACTCTGATATGATTATCCCAAAACAGCAATCTGCACCGACTGTCTCCAAGACCGTAGCCGCTCCCTCTACAAACTACATACCTCACTGCGGAAGTCGGAAAAGAAGAATGCAGATTTACTGGCGATATGTCGGTCTTGTAGTGGCCTTGGGCCGCTGGAGAAGGTTGCGTGTGATTCGTTGGATTGTCCGGTGTTTTATTCGAGGGTTAGGAGTGGGGGGGCGCTGGAGGCGGATAGGGAGAGTATTGTGCCTGCGATTAGGGCGTTGGAGAGGTTGAGTTTGGAGTGGTGATCGATTTTTGGTGGGGATATATAATTGAGTTCGTGTAGAATGGTTATTAATGGGTATTTGATGGAATTTTTGAAGGAGGGAGTGAGGGTAATGTTGCAATTGGGTTGTTTATGGAGGTTGCTTATTTTAGGTTAATCATATTATGAGTACTAGCTTGGGAAGTAGGTTTGGCAAATTGGGATAATATGAATTAGAAGTTTAAAGATTGCAAGTGCCCATACTGCCGCCGACCGGGATGCGACCCGCGCGGGGGGAAGCGACCCACTTTTTCCCCATACAAAATGTAGGCATGGAATCTACATTGTAGGGAAGCGAATATACAGTGTAGTTACAGGCAGTGGGAAACCAAAATAATGTTTATGGGTATGAATGTGGGCGTAGAAGGCTGTAGGAAAGCGGATATACAGTGTACGTGGGTGTAAATGTGAGCATCGGAGGCTGTACATGTAAGGAAGTAAATACACATATAAAAATCAAAAATGCAGAACTGCCACCATGGCCATGGCCACTGAATTGGTCATTTGTGCGCTAGAGTCCTCCTCGTAATTACCAGGTATGTATACTTCTTCGAATTCGATAACCGCCATCGCCGGGCCGTATAAGTTCGATTAAGCGAGACTCAACCGAACATGTACATGTACATGTACAGATCATACATTATTAATCGGGTACGTGAGACTACCTAGGTACGTAATTCATCTGATTAGTCTTAAGCTTCCATTCCGAGAATTGTGAACACTATAGCTATATATATCGGTAGTTGATATCGATATGGATACTGTGTTCGGAAGGTAGAGGGCGGCGTTGCACAACCAGGCTACTGTATACTCTTCCTCTCGATCTGATTGAACTACGTATACCGGTACCTACTGAAATGAGTAATGCGGCTGTATAGCCAGATATAAGCATGGACCAATTGGAGTTATGCATACTGGGCACGAGACTATGCATTCAAAAAAAGGTAGACAAGAAGCAGATAGAAGACCGAGGAAAAGAAAAAGTGAAACTCATAAATCGAGAGGAAAAAAATTGAAAAAAAAATTGAAAAAATTAATAAGAAGACGAAAACAACGCTTTCAGCTACTCTAGTATCACATAAGTATCGCATCCATTATACACCCCCAAATCTAGCACACGCATAAAAGGCTCTTCATCACTTCACTGACTGCACATATACCCCCTTCATTTCACTCCCAACCACCACCCCCTTCTCCCTCCCTCTCTCCACCTCCCCTCAAAACAACCCAAACTTCTTCTTCTTCTTCTCCTCAGGCGCATACCTCCCCCCACCCGGTGGGTTATAATTCACCTTCAACCCACCCATCTCCTTCGTCGGCGGCTGCATCTGCTGCTGCGGGGGCGGCCTCTGCACCACCTTCGGCGGGGCCTGCTGCACCGGTGGTGGTGGTGGTTTCGGCACCGGGTCCGCCTCCAACAACTGTTTCGGGACCGCCTTCTGGGGCCTATCATACGGCAGATCCAGATTCCTCCTACTATCCCTCACAAGCGAGAGTTGGTGGAGCCACGACATGGGCGTAATCATGTGCGAGCTTCCCAGGAATATATCTCTCGTTGAGGATTTCGCGACCTCATAGCACGCACGAGACTCAGAGTATGTAGCCCCACCGGCCATAAACACAATCACGCGCTGTTTTGGCTCGACGACCGAGAGACGAGTTTTCGCCCATGTTGGTCGTGCAGACCGGAGTGATGCTTGCGAGGAGCTTTCTTGCCCTCCCAGGGCTGCTTGTGCGAATTCAGCCTTGACGAACGGGAATATGGTTGGATCCAGAGTGCCCTTGACGTGATCCTCCAGCATGCTTTGCACTGCAGTGACAAATCTCGATAATTCATATTCCTCTTCAGTGTCATTGTTGTTGTTTTTGGCCTTTTTGAGTTGCGCGTGGTTCCGATTTGGGGTTTTGTCGCCTAATGGCTTGATTACCCGTGCACCGAGAATGTCCAAGTTTCGGCAGATGGTTTCTTCCGCTCGGCCAAGGTGGGCGTGAAAGATGAGCTTCTGTAGATCCCCTTCTAAAAGACCGTCTTTGAATAAAAGGTACATGATTATCAAGCGAAGTCGCTCCGGGTGACTATTATTATATATTAGTTGCGTTCTAGAAACAGTACCTCCTGGGGGATTTTTACCCGATAGCAGAATCATCAAGCAACCGGACGAGCTGATCAGCCACATTTCGTGGTGCCTGGTAGTTCTCATTCAGGCCAGTTGCCAATGTCTATAACTCGCATTAGCCAAACCATAAATACTACTCATGCAATTCAAAGAGTTACCAACCTGTTCCACAGAGGCCGTATCTGGAAGCTTCTTCTTTTCAAACAAACTCATACATTCCTGTGCCATACTCAGATGCAACGAGTAGGCCTCCTTCATTTCCTGGAATTGTGGCAAATTCGCCAACATGTCCTTGATCGCATTCAAGCTCACTGCAGCAGTACTTTTGACCCCTCCAACAATCAGCACACATCCCGAAACATTTGCATGATTTATCAGATAAACAAGGAGCCAAATACTCACGTATCCACAAAATTCTTATTATCCCTCAAAAATCCTTGGAAATCAGACATAAGCTTCTCGATGGTATCTTTCATATGCTGATGCCTGACATCCACCCAAATCTTGTCATTTTCCGAAATCACCATATCTTTCATCTCGGTTCCATTTTGTTCGGTTACTTCCATGGAATAAGTGACCTGATCGTTTTCCTTAATTGGTAACAAATCATGCGCCATCGCCTGGTATGTAAACTCGTGTAGCACTGGAGCATAAAGATCTATCGATCGATCTACTATGAACAAAACACCTTTTGGCCGGTTTGATTGTGGTGGAAAAGCAGGGTGTGATTTTGCATATCTGTCCAGTTCATCTTGTACGGCCCTAGCAAGCAATTCTGACAAAACTTTTGCTTCATGCTGGACATTCATGGGCCGGAAGTACCGTATAGTGGGGTTTTCACCCAGCTCAATACAGACGCAAAGAATCTATATCAAGTGTCAGAGTTGTAAAATATAATTAACAAAAGATGATCTGTATTACCTTTCTTGCAAGCTCCACCATATGGTTGCGAACCACGCTTCGGCAATCAGGGTGGTATAACGAGAAAAACGAACTTGGTTCTCGAAACGTAAAAAGATGTGACTCCCTTGGGAAGAAATCTATCGACAAGACCGACTGTCCTGCAATATACCTCCAAGCAGGCGAGTTCCTCAACATACCCTGCATGACCTCACCTGGATCTATTTCCCACAAAATTCACCAAACCGTCAGCCCTTCTGTTCAACCAATCCATAATGGCATTCCTCTATTTGGGCGGGGAAGGGTTCTCAAACCTGATGTCCATTGGATATGTGCGCAAGCATATCTGGTAACCGGCCTATCAAAGTCCGAGATGAAACATCGAAGCACATATTCATCCGGCGACAGAAAGTACACTGCTTCGAATTTCGGATTCGGAGGGCGTTTATGTTCAAGTTCTTGGACAGCTATAAGGAACCAATTAATATCAATTTTTCATTCTCATCCATGCGCCCCACCCAACTCCCTGATTTGACAAATGCACAAGAATTACATACCCGTAACTTGATGATCCAAAATCTGATGTATATCCATCACATTTTTGATGATCTTGAAACTCGTCTCATCTGTGACAACATATCTCCACTACATCTCTCCCAAAACGAGAACCTCATCAATCCAATAGTCAGCCACTTTTCCGTTAATTTTAATCTTGATTTCATAAATTGCAATTTTCTTTTCTTTTTTTTAATTCAAGTAACCCCGTTCGGTCCCGGCACCCCCTCCTAAGCAAGGGATTTGACCCCACTATCCACCAAAAAGACGAAAAGAATAAATAGGAAAAATGACAATGGAGATCTCAACTGCGTACGGTATTTTGGGGCTGTATGTTTTGGATTGCATCAATGATTGCTATGTGCGCAGGAACGTTAGCAGGGTTCAGAATCCTTCAGCGCACTAGCTCTTCATCCTGTTTCTCCCATTCAAAGTTGTGATCTCATGGGTATGATCTCATGGGTACGGGAGAGGCCCCAAAACCGAATCTAGATAGAATGCGAATCAGGGAGCAGGGTATATGTATACCTTTCGCTTGGAGCTCAATGAGGGAAACCATGTGTGCCGGAAGTTCTGTGTATGTATTCCTCTAAGTATTATTCCGTAGCTCTTTCTTGTTTGCGTTTTTCAATATTCCACTTTCGATTTCCCCAAATAGGTACCCTATCGGACGGATTGGTATGACTTTTCGAAACTCCGCTACAGCGCCTGTCGTCCCGGTAATGAGAAAGCGTTCCGAACCCCGTCCAGGCTATATCCACCAACTCTAGCTAGCTTCCAGCTAAGGCCTTGTAAACACCTGGCGAGATCGATCGATTGCGTAGAGTCCGGGCAGTTTGCGAGTCGGGTAGGGGGTTACTTCTATGTCGCCGCCGTATATGATGTCGTGGACTGTTGAGGTTGATGTTGGTGTTGTTGTTGGTTATTGCTGCACGGGATTTGACAAAGCTGAGATTGGAGAGCTCCTGACTTTCCTGCCTTGCGTAGAGTAATTAATTGCCCTGGTTGGCTGGGTCTGTGTGGTGTGTGTGGGTGTGTGTGCGTGGTGTGGCGGGGGGGTGCAGTGCGAGTGAGTGTGAGGAAGGAGGCTTGCGCCAAGAGTGAATTGGTTGTCAGACCGCTGCATTGCGATCGAACGTCAACGCGCACAGATACGCAACTGCCTTTCCTACAGACCTGTTACGGTTACTGCCTGCCAGATGACATACTAACCGTTGTAACAAAAGGTGCCGGCATGTACACCCGTAAATAGTGTACTTGGTTTCCTGCTGCCTGTATATTGTATACTACCTATATACTGTATATTCACACTATGCCTACCGTAAACAGTAGCCTCGACCTAAACAGCATATTTGGCTCCGTCCCCAGCCGCGCCGAGATGTACATGTACACACGCTAATCACGACCGCACTGTGTCGATGCATGTACAGTACAGTTGATAATTGATAACCTGCTGTAGGTCTCCCGAGGCCTGTTGCAGCTCTAGTGCTTTCGGAGGTATCAAAATATCGATTCGTAGGGGGTAGCTAAGAACTTGGGTACGGTATCGTGAAAGTTTACAAAATAATGATGTAAAGTAATATAAAATAATTAGATCAATTCTCTTCGATACCATCTGACAGCTAAGCTGAAGCCCCCTCTACTCGAGTAATTAGGAGCCTCAATAGCCTGTGGTAAATATGTACAATAAAATACAAAGAGGAAGGGAGAGATGAAGAAAGGGAAAAAAACGGGTGTACCGCTGCAGCTGGCTCAAACCACTGTGCAGTGCAAACCGACAAGATAAAATGAATAAAGAATAAAACATGAAGATTAATCCACCCAGAAAAAGATAAAAAAATAGATAAATTAGGATCGGATTTCGTATACAACCCCTCACCCCCCCCCCATCCCCTTCTTTCTCATTTCGACAGACCATGGATATTATCGCAAGTCAAATGTGTACTCATAAGCCTTCACTTGTACTTGTATCTTCGTGCGCCTCGCTGCTGGGAATATCAATGAATCCCCTTAGGCGTCGAAATTGTTCTTGCTGGGAGACTCTGGGGCTGGGTTATGAACCAAATCCTCAGAAGGTCTCGCCACTTCAACTGGCCTATCAAGACCCTCAAATCTTCTTCCAGATTGTTTGGCCAATTGAAACTCTACCCCCAACCTGATTCCTGCCGTGGCAAACGTGATCAAAAGACCAGCCACGGGAGCAACAACAAACACTCCGAACACGGACCAATCCGGGGCATAGAGGGTGGCGAGGATAAGTAGCTTTGACGCTGCTGTAGCATCACCGTCATAGTAGACCAACCCAAAGAGGAAGACACTGAAGATGCCGCCAAGACCACCGATTGTGACATCGATGCCACGGAGCCAGAAGAACTTGTCGCTCAGGCCAAGGAAGAGTTGGGGGATGGATGCCGATGCAGCAAGATTTGCAATCATATAGATCTGGAGCACTGAAGGCGATTTGAGGGCGAGAACAATGACGGGGATGATGACAAGAACGACAAGTCCACGAATGTAGATCAAAGGAATTCTGTTGCGGAAGATGTCGGTGGAAGCGGAGGAAACCATGGCGGACTGGAGGGAGTCGAACACTGAAGTTATTTATGAGCAATCATATCCCTAGAAATAAGAGTAATTAGGGAGAAGGGTTGGCACATACCGGCAGTGCTCAAAGCAACTACCATCACCACAACCATACCGACAACCCAAGCGGGGAGTTTTTCCATGAGCAGGAAGAAAGCAATGTAACCTTGTCCTTCCATGGGAATCCCAGACCAGACTGCAATCAGACCAGTTGAACCAACGAGGGTCAGAATGATAAAGACCATGACCGTAGCGAGTGAAACTCCAATAAAAAGATCCTTGTCCGATCTTGATGCAAATGTCCTCAACCATAGTGGCTATAACAGTACTCCAGTTAGAAAATCGTTCGAAGAAATGAATGTAATTGAAGATGATGACATACCGAAAGGAACATATCACTGGTGATAATTCCAATGAAGAGGATGTAGATCAATTGGTATCCCAATTTGCTATCGTTCAGGAGGCCAGAAGAATGAATAAGGCTTCTATCAATTTCTACGGTTGTTCCAATTGCGATTGTGCAAATGAGGACAAGGCCGCAAATCATAACTCCTTGAATATTGTCGGTCATGAAGGAAACCTTGAATCCTCCGAGTGCTGCAATATCAAAAGTCAGTTTTGTCTAGAATATGAAACTCGCGGAGCACAATTGCAACATACACGTATAGATGGTTGTAACGACAACTTGTACAATGACGACTGGTAATCCGTCCAGTCCCGTCAAACTGTTGATGATTCCTTGCAATGCGGATAGCTCTGCAATCATGTACAAGAACATTGTAGCGAGTCTATGTTACATATTAGCCTTTGTCCTAATTCAGAGTCAATGAAATTTACCCACGTCAGAAAACCAATGAAGGTAGTTGCAACAATCCCATATCTAAACCTGACCCATTCGGTGAGGATAAATCCATCAGGCAACTTTTTCCGGAGAATTGGTCCAAGGAAGGCAAATGCCATCAAAGGTAGCGCGGAGCATGCTGCGTAAGTAAGGAGGCCCTGAAGCCCCACAATGGTCGAGATCTCGGGGTAAGAAAACAGGATAGCAGATCCCATAGCTATCAATATTGTTAATACACGCTCAGAGAGGGGGAGGGGGGTTTCGGAGGCGGCAACACGTTTCCCACGCAAGTCTTAACTTGTTCGAGTGCAAACGGTACAATCTCAGCCTTGAACAAGAGAGTTTGGTAGTCCTCGTTGAGCATGATCTCCAAATCACAATCTCCGCAAGAAGATAATAATACGGTTGGATCAATATTCAAAGAAGACATCTCTCAATTCTCGGCGCCCGTAGTGTAGCCAAATAATCAACCAATCAAGAACGCCGCCAAAATGGGCGCCCTTGAGTGGCGATATTTCCTCGTACATTTTACGAACCTGGCTGACGTAGGTTTCATTATGTACTTATTGTGAAATCTTTCACTCATAAGTTTTGAGGTTTTGCTTCTTACGCATTCTCGCATTCATATGAAATTGCAATTCGTGTTGCTGCCGCCGTAACCCTTTTAAAATCATCAAGCAAAAACCCACCAGAAGCCACAAAATTAAGTGCCAGTGGGATTGCTTGAGATTGGTAGTGTTAGAAGTAGAGCAAATCTGGGATTGAGTGTTCAGATGTATGCGGTCTCACCACTTTGGGTGCGGTTGGAAGAGATGAACATTTCTTTAGACTGGTGACGGTATTGCCAGGCGATGAAGCAACCCACGCAGCTGCGATCTCGGACATATGATCAGCAATAGCTCGTTCTAAACAGTTGATGGCAAGGATAAGGCTTACAGAAAGACTGCATAGGTGCACCAGATGAGCGCATTAGAAGCGGCCTCAGATGGCATACCCATGGCTGGCGCTTTTGTCTTTTCTTCTTTGGATCCTTTGAATTGGATAGATGGCGTGGGGCGCTGGATGGGGCACTTGAGATTGGTGTTGATGGTTGGTGAGATATGGAATTGCAAGAGGTATCTCTACGATGGGGGAGGCAATGGCAGCGTTAAGTACTCTGGGCTGGGTGTGACAACTTGGCCCAATTGTGGTTGAGAATGTGTACTCATCGGCAGGGTGCAGGGATGTCGTCAACCTCACACCAGGGACGGGGAGGGTCAGCCGCTGCAATCTAGTAGCCTGGTGGCAATCTAGCCGAATATGCCCCAGTTTCGAACCAGTACGTTGTTAAATATGCCCAGTGGCGGCCAAGCGAGGTGTCCGCGGGAGGGGCGCGATCACACTTTCACTCTAGATGGACGACGGTAGCAATGCAAGTGCGGAGCTCATGGTGGGGTTTTAAGATTCAACTCCACCTGGAGGAACAACATCCTTGCATTTCAAAAATACAAGACTAGCAAAAATTAAGACACCAAGTACCGAGAAAAAATTTGAAGAAAAAAAGAAGACATGTACATGGAGGGTGCATGGATGGTGTGGGGTAGACATAGATTTGTGTGACACATTGTGAACTTATGATTTGATAGGAAATTGTCAACAGAGTGAGACACAAAACATGTTAGACGTTCAGAACCCCACAGACAACAAACCCCGCACATAACTAAACCAAAGTAAATCCTGAAGTATTCAAAAGGCTCCGTATTTTTTCAAAATATTCCAAACCTATCCTACTTCAGGTAAAAATAACGAGATTAATTTTGATGGTGGGAAGTTGGAACTTCATCGTAACCATCTGGGCTATATTGGTTTGTATAACGATGATCATGTCCAACAGAGTGATGGTGGTAAGGAGAGAAAGATCCATAATTGCCCTCAAAACTGTGTGGCTGGAAGGCATGGGTTTCCTGAGTATGCGTATCAATTGCATAGAGTGGAGAGTGTGGCTCTTTGGTTGCATGTTGTCCAGAAATTTTCCCGGAGTTCGCCATTGCACTGTGCTGAGGAGGAGGGCTATAGAAGTATGGGGGGAAGAATGGTGCCTGCATAAACATCGACGGAGTTTGGGCACCAGCAATGGCGTCCGAGTTGAACTATGATCAGTGTTATTAACAGATCATATACAGTAAGTGAATGAAAGCTTACGTTTCGGCCCATTCCGCCCATGCCACCCATTCCCAAAAGGTGCGGAGGTCTTTGATTGAATTGTGCATAGTTTAGTGTCAAACGAGCCGCAAGATCTGCAACGTCGTGTACCGAGAAGGCTACTGGTTGTGCAGGTACACGATGGTCACCAATTGCATGGAGTGCGAATGGGTAGTTGTCGTTCAAGCGGGCGTTCTTCTCATGGAACTCGCGCCGTTGAACTTGAATAGTCTTCCCCAAAAATAGCATTTGATTCTGTCTGCACATTAGCTATCATTCATGGTTTGTTTTTGGAACCATATACTACCTCCTGTTCGATAGCCATGGTGGCAGAGATGGCATTTTCGTACTTCACAAATGCAAAGGCATTACGACCTAGACCTTGTATATGACATATTAGTTTTATAGCTGTTACCCATAAATATTGAATCGACTTACCAAACTTACCGGGCTTGACGATAAGATTACATTCCAATATCTTTCCATGCTTGGAGAATCTCTCAATCACGATCTCCCTGGTGACGAGTTCTGGGTTGAGCTGGCCTATAAAAATGGAGAACTGATCCACAGTTGCCATATACTGTTGAGAGGATGATGAGGGTTTGGCGACTGGGGGGATGTTATTAGCCCATTCGACTGACCACACATTATGGGAGCGGAATGACTGTAGAATTTCTTGAGTCAGTTATGTTCAATTAATATGACAGGGTTGTAAATCACCTGATGACAGTCAACTGCATCTTGTCTGTAAGCAAAGCGAACATAACAACCATTTCGGATTCCTCTTGATTGAGTGTATTTGCCAGTGACAAATTCGAGAGATTCCAATTGGCCAAATCCAAAGAGGGCCTTTCGTGCTTCAGACTCATCAAAAAGGCCATTATCGATCTTTGACAACAGCAAAGTTCGATTAACTTTCGCTGCTTCACAACGAATACGGCGGCCGGATTCATCAATAATGGCCCCACGTCCATCACGGATGGCTTTTTTAGCATCCTCATCATTCTAGTGGCACGATTAGTACAAGACCAAATTGTATCAGGTTTCTTCATCGCTCCAGCTTACCTCGAATTGGCAAAAGCTGTAAGGATTACCCTTATCATCTCTTCGAATCTTGACGTGCAACTTTCCAATTTTACCAAAGTAGTTCTGTAGGGCTTCTTGAAGTTCGTCGTCACTTTTGGTTGCCGCGAGGCTTGAATTTCAAATCAGTGATTGTGTGTAAATTATAGAGAATTTTGCTAACTCACTTTGCAACGAACATACAAGCAGATGGGAGTCCTCGACGATCGAGGTCATCATCAGTGCTTTCAGTAGCGTGATTATTTTGTGCATGTTTAGGGCCAGGGCCAGGAGGTGACTTTTCGTTGTCTCTTGGGCCAAAGTAAGCAGTCTTCTTGATTTCTCTCTTGCGAGGCGACCATATTTTGAGATCCGCTGGGATGCCGAATGCTTCCTTTACTCCTGCGGCGGACAAACGATGCAATTTATAGATGGGATGTTCAAGGAGAGGATTGTCCAAAGACTCTACTGATTTCCCACGGCGCTGAGCCAGTGTCCCATCTGTGTATCTTGTCAGCAATGCAAATGGAGACACTCAGGCTAGTGACTTACCACGCTGGACTGGTGCACATGGAGGGGTTTCTGGACTCGCTGGATGGTACAAAGAAACGCCAGAGGTGCTTGCCGATGGGCATGGAGAAACGCTTTCAGGCTCTATGCCCTGCCTATCTGGGGTTACAGGACGCTCGTGAAGGGAAGCCATGACTGGAAGAGTATGAAGCAGTGAGGGGGAAGTAAAAGAAGGACGTAGTTTAGTGAAATGCTCGGTCTCAGACGAGAACAGTGAAGATGTGTGCTATTGATGAATCACAGCCACAAGAACTGCAGTACCGGAGTGGTGTCGAGAATTGAAGAGAGTGGAGTATCCTCGTCCCAGATTGGAGGGGGAAAACGAGAAAGGGTGGGTGGGAAAGGAAAGGAGAAAGAGGGGTTATGACCGGATTGTGGGCAGGTGTGACGGAGGTAGGGCAAAGGGCTGGCAGAGGGTGCGAGAACACTCAGGCCAGCGGATGGATCTAGGCAGATTCAGGAAGTTGAGAGTTGAGGCCCTTCGAGAGCGTTGAGAGTGCATCTTTCGTCAACTACCTAAAGTGGTATAGTGGGTGCAAAATTGTGGGCACGAGGCCAAAAGCAGTAGACTCTCGTATAAACACAACCCCCCCAGATGCGTTAGTCTCTTGCAGACGCGTGTCACAAGACTGGGCGTGAGAAAGGTACCGTAGAAATTTGCATACAAGCACATGTGCTTACCTCTTTTTTTTTGCACGCCCGGGTTCAGCTTTTATGCTAGGCACGAGAACGGACAACCAGGCTACGAGCGCAGGGCACGTGACTAGAGAGCAGCGCTTGTAGGTCAATACCAGGTATCTACGGGTAGGTAGTAGGCAGTCTCGAGAAGAGGTAGGTACCTACCTGGTACAGATTACTCCCGTTATAAGCATATCGTTGGGACCGGAGGTTTTACGAGACTAGGTGGTTTTATGCTTACAACGAAGTTATGGTTACATCGAATTGGCTGTATTCCCAGATTTCGTACCATTTTAGCCCTAAATAATACTTGCTTATCCATATGAGCCTGTGTTGGGTTAGTGTTTTACGAGATTAAATGTCATTTTCAACAATATTGCCTAATAGAGTAATAATTATCTTTCGTTATAAGGGCACGAGACTATGTAGTTATAAGCTAGCCTGGCGTTAACGAGAACAGCATATTTGAAATATATGATGCAAGGTATGCAAATGAGTGCTTATTTTGTATGGGGGGCCATGGCCAGAGAATGTATGCTTATAACGAATTTATGTTTATAACGGGTATGCTTATAATGGGAGTAATCTGTACCTAGTTTATTTACAAAGACTCGGACGTGAACACGAACTTTCTAGTCTCGTACCCGAACTTTCTGGCGCAAGATAGTCACATGCCAAGACCCACGTGGCACGAGACTGATCGATATCAACATAGACTCGTGCCCAGACCCTCGTAGAGGTATCAACATACTCGCTGCTTCTTGCTAAAGAGGCACACCAGGCTACTTCTTGCTTCTATAGTCTCATTCCCGCTTTTAGAACTGTTTCTTTTCAGAACTACATACCTTAAGTAGGTAAGCTATAGAATCGGAATACTGCTCTGCAGTGGGTATTGTATGCAATGGAAACCCTCGGATATGAATTTCGTGATTTTTGGTGCCATTGAATCATTGAGGGTACATGAATTCCCAAGACAATGCCTGTAAATGTCTATATTACGGTACCTAATTGTATATACGTCTAGTCTTCTTCCATTTAAAGTAAATCACTCCCAATACTCTCCACCTCCCCACTTAGGTAGCTATATGTTCTGTAGCTATACCCTTTCGGCTTCAGAATTAAAAACTTATTTGCAGATCTTTATCTCACGCCATCCAAGAACAATTCTGCCTCCGTGGCGAGCTCCTGGTTTGTGTCTACTATAGTGTAAGTAGCTATATATCGAATTTCTCGTATACATCATGAGCATATGTATCACCCAGTAATGGTATCTCTCGAAAGTAGTTACATACCTAGATACTATAGCTATAGCCATACGGGCAAAAATATCGAAAAATACAATGTAGAACAATCAGAAGGTGTGTATATACCTACTCATAATATCATACCATGAAACCCATGGAGAAAGTTAGAAAGTACGTATTTAGGTAAGAGGTACTTACTGTATGTAGGAAAGATAGTAGAAGTACTACTCCTCAAACGCATCTCTGATCTTGCACGCTCGCGCTCACCTTCACTCCCCGCAACTCTGATCCCTCGCTACCGAGGGGTGGGGGGCTCAGGGTAGCCTGCCTGGTTGTGCAACGCCGCCCTCTACCTTCTGGCTCAGGGTAATCCAATATGGCATCGCTTTTTCTATTCCCGAATATTGATGATTTGTAGTGCTTGCATGTGTGTGACAAAAAAAGTATGCGTATATAAACTTTAATGTGAATTCACTTCCAACAAGGCATTCGGTTGAATGGTGTAACGGTAGCACATAAGATTTTGAAATAGAATTTCTTGTGACCTGGGTTCGACTCCCAGTTCGACCTACTTTTTTGCATTTTATTTTTTTTGATTCTTTGTGTGCCAAGATATGATCCCCAGCTGACTAAAATGGCGTCTAATGGCGGGCTACTAGTTGATAGCAGCGGATAGATAGCTCTCTCTCTAAGCTCACGAGGAACTTGGAGCTACCTCCCCCCACATCGCCAAATACCACGACCACGTCTACCTTTAAACCCCACGATCACCGATTTGCAGAAACAATCGCATACCCCACGCGCCTTCTGAAGTTACGAAATACGAGTCAACGGAATAGGCACATCCGCCGGCCCAACAAATTCACATTACATCACACACCACACTGCACACTCACCCCTACACACACACACACACACTCATACATAATCACAATGTCCTCGAAACCATCCACCCCCTCGACCGCGGCAGCCACGAGCGGAGGCAAGGACGCGGAGCAGAAGAAGGAGCAGCAGCCTGCGTTGCAGAAGGGGTTCTCGCTGGAGGAGGATGACGAGTTTGAGGATTTTCCAGTTGAAGGTGAGGGAGGCTTTTGCTTTTTTGTGTTTGTGTGAGGGGGGAAAGGGCGGAAGGGGGGCCGATTGGAATGCTACAATGTGAAGACGGAGGCTAATCTGAGATAACAAACTAGACTGGGAAGATACCGAGACCGAGGTGCCTGGTGGAAAGGCGAATTTGTGGGAGGACAGCTGGGATGATGATGATACGAGTGAGGATTTTTCCTCGCAGTTGAGGTGAGTTGTTGGTGGCTTGTTCTTGGGAGGTAAGGGGAGAGAGAGAGAGAGATAAGGTGGCTAATGAATATCTCTTTGATGGTGTAGGGAGGAATTGAAGAAGGTTGGGGGGAAATAGAGGGGTCGTGAAGATGGTGGCGAGGAGAGTGGAGGGGGGTCGGATCGAATTGCCCCATAGCATCCCATCTGCCAACTAGGAGCTGGATGAATCTCGGGTGTGGCCACGGTGTGACTCGAAAACCCTTTCTTATCCTCCATGTTTGTCTGTCAGGAAGTTGATTGGAGGGGATGTGGGGTCCGGAGTGGGGGAAAGCGTTCCACATGTTGTGTGTTGCGCTTCTTCTTTTTCTATCTCGGTTTTTTGTTTTTTTTTGTGTTGTGTGCGAGAGGTGAAGGTCGGATTAGGCATGATCAAATATCAAATAATGCTTGTTTTTGAATTGCTGGTTTTGAATTATTTCTATCCATTGTGGCTGGCTATGACGAGTACCTAGTATGTTATTTCTTAGGTGCATACCTAGGTACGTATACAGTCATTTATCCGTGGCGAGGTAAACCGAGTAGATCTCCCGGGGCATACTTTATCCCTACGAAGAAATTTGAGTTGCGATATCTACAGCTTGTACGCAGTAAAACCGATATGACAAAGTGTAGAACGTTATTGTTTTATTAAGGTAATATCTTGTTTAATTGGACTACAATGCTTGTCTAGTCTGGGCACGAGAACACTACAACACTACACATATACAAAAGCATACCTAAGTAGATATTCCAAAGTGTAATGTAGAGCTCTAGCTTTTACTTGGCCCGCCTGCATTATCTTGAGTTAAATATATTTCAAGTAGGTATACGTACTCTATAGCTACTTGATATCAATCACGCGGTCTAATCCTCCGCCAGCCTTTGCCGTCAAGTCTACCTGTTTAATGCTGCCGTCCTAGCTGGGGTGAGCTCGACCTACTACTACTCGTCGTCTCAATGCGTTTTCGAACAAGACATTTAGCTTTCAAGGTATATTTGGTGAGAAACAACCCTGCACAAAAATGTCTCGTTCGAAAACGCAGTGAGACGACGAGTAGGGGCTCACATGTGGTGGGCATGCAACAGCTTGCACCTACTCAAGTAAATTAAAGTGCAGCTATCTGCTCTGCGTGTGGTGGTGGGCATTACAACAGCTTGCACCTCAAGTAAAGTGCAGCTATCTGCTGTGCGTCATGTCGTTAGAATGTAGTTTTTATAACATCGCTTGTATGTATGGTCGACCGGTCAGCTTCCCGCTATGTATATCAAATCTCATTGGAGGAACTCCAACAGGAAGTCGTCCAAAGTAGTCTCATGCGGTCCAAAGTCACAAAAAGGGAATGAGACTAACAAACACTTGGCCCCCAGCTGTGTCCGGTTCTAGTAGTGCCCGAACTTGGTAGGTCACGTGCTGACAATCGATATCTACTATGTAAATACCTACCTAGGTAGGTAGGTATTGAAGGAGCCCACTGTATTCGGTGGTTACTCGAGTAGGTAGGTACCTAGATAGCTGGGTTCCCCATTGGGAAGCGCCTTCCCCCTGGCGTGGGGTAGTCGGCGTGGGACGTACTTGAGGAGGGGAATGGGAGACTCCCCCCCCTCCATCATCATCACTAAGAATACTATTGGATACTATATACACGATCCCTGCTATTGGGGTATAACAACACCATCGACCGATCCTGATTTCTTCGCATGGATTTGAATAGGAGCAAGCTGTTGGGGCCCAAAAGATGGTGAAATATGCCTGAATAGGTAGGGTGAAGCCAGAGGAAACTATGGTGGAGGCTCGCAGCGGTTCTGACATGCAAAATGATCGTCAAATTTGGGTATAGGGGCGAAAGACTAATCGAGCCATCCAGTAGCTGGCTCCGGCCGAAGTTTCCCTCAGGATAGAAGCAACGATAATACTTTTATGAGGTGAAGCGAATGATTAGAGGCTTTGGGTTTGTAACAACCTTAACCAAGCACGCCCAGTTCGGCACCACAGGGTCTACTGGATATATGTCCTTGTATCATTATTATCACCGCCTTCTATCTGAGCACGAGAACACACCACCATGATTGATTTCGACAGATGGGTTGACATAGAATGTCAAAGCGGATTTGGAAAGAAAGAAGTAAGATATATTTGGCATTTTCGTACAAAAAAGGATAGGAACTCCGATGCATGCTCATTAAGCTAATCCAGATTGACAGTTAAAAAAGAAAGGCCTTACATGCCTGTGTTGGGTACCGGCAGCTCAACGTCTAGTAAAATATAATCACAGTGGACCCGTTCAGTATCCGCTTTTTCAGCGGTTCGTGGCTCAGCAAGTCCATTATACCCTTTTGCGTCTCCTTGATCTCAAAGATGGTCCGCTTCTTCTGGTCAATGTGGCTCGCATCGATGACTATTCGCACAACCTCATCTAAGCTGAGAGCATCTGGTTTCTGTTAGCTTTGTGCTGCTGGATGTGGGGGATTCAGTCACAACATACCCTCCTTGATTAGGTCCAAGATTCTGCCTGGGGTCCCAACGCCCATGCCAATTTTGGTTTGCTGGCAAAACTCTATCGACTCCTTCAGTTTGATGTGCTTTGCAAATAGCTTCGCCACATGACTCTCCTTGGACTGGAACTTCTTTAATGCGCGATTGACGTCTGCTGCTCGGAGGGCAGCTGCAGTGACAACAAATGTGTGTGGGCACGCATTCTTCTCACGAGGTTTCTTCAAACTGGCTCCTCGGCCCTTGACTTTCGAATAGGCCTCCAAGAAGTCTGGATAGTTCTCGAGGTTCCTTGCCTTTGGCCAACCGGTCGAATCCACAAAAACACTTGCTAGAATCAGAATCAGTACAAGTGGGATTGAATTGACTGCTGAAGTTTGTGCTTACCTGGCAAGTATCTATCCTCCATCTCGATGCTACTCAACTCCTTCTCGAAATGTCTAATCTTCTGACCGACAAAGTCTGCAATCAAGCTAGGATCAAGCTTGCCAATGGCAGTGTTGATTCCCGACCGTCCAGTGGGATCGATGATCAAGTGCGACTCATCATCCTCGCCTTCGTCCCCAAGCTCTCTTCTCTTTTTATGCTTCTTCAACTTTTCTGCTTCCCGCTTGCGCTTGCTCTTTGACTGGGTGACTGCCTCGATGGCAGCGACGGCTCCGGAGCTGGGCGAGGGCGGTGCGAGCACGGGGGCATCGTCAAAATCGTCCTCGTCGATGGCCATTGTCGCTGATTTGTGGTGAGGAAACGAATGTATGGGGGGCGAAAGCGTGGAAGAACAGCTACCGTCATGGCCAAATGAAAACACACCTTCAAAAAAGTTCTTCCAACTCTTGGCACGACACACCAACTCGGATGCAGTGTGAACGGCGACAGCATTCCCTTTCCGCAAAAACTGGCGAGATCAGGCCCTGGTCTTTTTCCACGGACGGAGTGTGCACGGCCAAAAAGGCACTGAAGCAGGCAATCATGCTCACTGATCTCGCTGTGAAGCGGGAAGCTCGAAGAACTGACATGGGCCTGATCCCGCAAGAGCCCTTGTCGATATTGAGACACGCTCAGTATTTCTGTTGGAACGGGTGCGAGAGCTAGTCTCGGCCAGAGCACGGCCCAAACTGATTCGAAGAGGTTTAGTCAATTCCCAGTTCACGCCCACGCAAGGGACAACCTACCTACTTGCCCCCCCACATTTGTGGGCAAGACACGAGACGAGAACAGGGAAGACAATTACTCCGTATGGCAGGGACAGATCCAGATCTCGATGTTCCGCTTGACTCTACGACATCGCAAATCGAACTATTATCAAGGGTTAGTGCAGTTGATTCAAAAACAACAGGAAGCACGCACGTTTCGCCGTGGAAGTGAGGGCACGAGACTAACGTGAGGGATCAATTACCATGCCAATCCCGCAGTTGGAATGTAGATCTCTCCTAGTCTCGTGAAACTCTCCCTCACATCGATCCCCTTACTTCCACGGCGCGAATTCACCCGCACCTCTAGCCTGTTCTCGTACCCAGACCTAACCTGCAGTTCGTCTGAGAACACCTCTGCTCTAGCTTCCCACACCTCGGCTACAGCAAGCACTCAGTAGAGGCTTCAGGTAATTGTCACTCGGACATGCATGATTTGAGCTTTATGCTAACTCTTGGGTACGTACGGAGGCAGCAGTTACATGCTCGAGTACAAGTAGCTTAGCTCCCGCGCCATGTATGAAGTCAATATACCAGCACGCATCAAGGATTCTACCAGCACAATCTTCCACGCATACTAGCTCCAGTTACTTCACTCATATCAACTCCGAATTATTCAATCACTTCCGGACTGCTTACCATTCTCCCGAGACTACCATTCTCCGACATCTTCATTCACAGTATATCATCTTCCCACCTGTCAAGATGCTCACCATCATCTACATATATCGTTGTGCCCATACTATAACAGTAAATGATCCCCAACAGTATCCTCATGAAGCAAGGTTTTACTACGCATACGACTTTGAGGCCATAACTTGTGGTTGTCGTTATGACTGTCGTTCTGTCAGGGACCGGGAGGCCAAGCCGGCCTCTGCCAGACCTACCATCGTCCCCTGCCCCATACCCATTATGGACCTTCGGAGCGTTAATCCTCGAGTAGTCTCTTTCCCATCCTCGAGCTTCGAGGCCACCTCGAGATTAAGAGAATAAAGAAAAAAACCTTTTCACAAGGCGAGAGGTGTCGAGGTTTTCAGCCCAGTTGGGGTTTTCCCTCGTCCTTGAATTTCAAAAAAAAAAAAAAAAAAAAAAAAAAAGCCTTTTCTTTTCACCAAAAAGATCCGCTGTGAATCATTGTACGTCTCCATTCTAGTTCGTGGTAGCTATCGCTAATAATTATAACGATATAGCCTTCACCTACAAAGCAGCAAAACTAGTATCCTTACGCTCTAGCAATTGGACATGGGAATAAGCTTTGTCGCCTTCCGCCCTGCGTCAACCCAATGGACTTGCGATGATCATCACCAGAACCACACACACACACACACGCACGAGACTACACCCAAGCGCAAAACAAAGCAGAGCTCTAGCTTGTTGCGGGCCCACATTTCGCTGCTACCACCGCCCTACTTCCGCCCTACTTGCGGTTACAATGACGGCTTCCTTCTCGGGAGTCGGCGAAGCCAGTCGTCCGAACAAGGGTCCACAGGCCCAGCCATGACAACGGCCCCCGATCGGACAGCTTGCCGATGCTACAGAGAAAAAATTACGGCGGCCTCATTTCACCTAGACATTCCAAAGCAGTCAATTGACTACCAAACACGCTACCCGAAAGCTTTGAAAACATGCCCGAAAATAGAGCTAGCGGGCTTTCCTGGAATCTAATCCATCACCTTAACTCTATTTGCTCGCATCGGCCCAGCAGTTGGAGTTTACTCATACCGGAGAGTTACCACTGCCATAACACACTACCAGAAGAAACACCCATCTCTCTCTCTCACACACACACACAAACGAGCAAGAAAACCACGGAACTTCAATGGCTCCTACCAGGCTGGTTGCGCACGACAGTATCCACACACTGCTGCAAAGGAATCGATCATGGGCACAGCGTGTGACTGCAATCCGCCCATATCTTTTCCCGTCCCTAGCAAACAGCCAAAACCCACAAATTCTATGGATAGGATGCAGTGACAGTCGTGTTCCGGAAACAAGTGTGATGGATCTTCTCCCCGGAGAGGTTTTTGTGCATCGAAATATTGCTGGATTGCTACCAGCCAATGATTTGAGCAGTTTGTCTGTTATCCAATATGCCGTCGAGGTTCTAGAGGTTTGTTCCCCCAAACCAGTCTCACGATATCGGGGGATGCCGAGAAACTAAATTCGGGAAAATTAGGTGAAGCACATCATTGTCTGTGGGCATTACGGCTGCGGAGGCGTCATGGCGGCAATGCAAACAAAGAAATTGGGCCTCATTGATAACTGGCTGAAACACATCCGTGACGTCCGCGCCCGAAATGCGGCCCAGCTCGCAGCCATCTCGGACCCAGAAAAGAAGACAAACAGACTGGTGGAATTGAATGTCATTGCTCAAGTCCACAACGTCAAGAGGCATAGTAATGTGATTGACGCTATGCTAAAACGGGGTCTTCAAGTTCATGGGTATGTGATTGTTTCAAATTGACTCTTATCTAGCAGCTAATGACCGTTTTCTTTACTTTTAGATTTGTCTATGATGTGAGCACAGGCCACATGAACTTGATGGAAGTGCCAAAAGACCCAGACGCGGAAGTATACGGTGTGCCTGACAACGTCCCAGAAGGTCTTCAGTAGACATTTCCACAACTTAACCAGCAAGCCATCCATGGCCACCATTATGCCATATCAGCACGCATACCCCTACATATAGACTGGGCTGAGGCATATAGACCGGGCTGAGGTTCTTCTACATTATCATCATGGCGCATCGAGCTTTTCCTTTCCCATTTTACACACATGCATAAAAGATATTTAAAAAAAAAACATTTTTTTTCCTGCCCCTCTTGCAATGTTCCTTTTTATTCTAATCCTTTTGTTCTATCTAGCTCTTTTTGTTCTTTTGTCTTCTATTCTCTTTTTTACGTTCTTCCGTTCCATTTTTTAAGCGTAGCTGCAGGTTTTTTCTTTACTTTTTTTTCTTTTTTTCCATTTTTTCTTTTTTCAGAGAGGTCTTGTTAGTGCTTGTGCGCTGGGACGGAGTAGAGGAGCTTGGGGGTGGAAGCATTGCGTTTTGGGTTGATGAGGGTGGCTATAGGATTCATCCTGGTTTTTTTTTTTTGGTGATTAAGATTTATATTATTAATGCAATTTTTTCAGCTTACCATTTGGGAAATCGAAGTATCATGAACAAGTGAATTTATGCCTTTTGATGCCTTCTTTTCTTTCTTGAGCGCAAAATGCTTGAACCTTATACCTCTTGATACCTTCTTTTCTTTCTTGAGCACAAAATGCTGGAATTGTGAGCGATCATGAGGACGGATTCGGGGTAACATGCAAATCGATCCTTCTCCACTAAATAGCCAACAGCAAATCGTCGTGCGGACTGACGGCAGCGGCGTGGGGACGAGGCTAAGGATACATAAGGTAGGATATTGCGGATTTATATTCCCCTGATCCCCCTTCATCGACATCATCGACTCGGAATAGGTAGACTGCAAAACACCATCAAAGACATCCCGTGAGCCCATTATATTACCACCATCAATCGTAATCAATTATGTAGATGATAATTTCTTTGATCAAAAAATTTCCTTTTAAAAGAAAATAAACGAAAATAAAAATAAAGAAAAAGGATTTACAGCGAAAAGAGTATACAAGAAAAACCCTTAAACAATTAAAGCAGACATCCTATACATGCTCAACAAAATATAACAAGAAACAGAGAATCGAAACCCCATCAAATTTAAATAAAAGCAATACGAGCAAGCGGTATATGTCTTTTTTAGGCAATCCCTTTTTTGGATCTAATACCTTCCACCACCACCTCCTCCTCCTCTTCTTCCACCACCTCTTCCACCACCACCGCCTCCTCGCCCACCTCTAAACCCCCCACCACCCCTTCCACCATCTCTCCCTCCACCCCTCCCCCCACCACCCCCCCTCCCCCCTCTCGAAAACCCTCCTCGCCCACCCCTCCCCCTCCCCCGTCCTCTCGACCCATCCCCACCAGCATCATACCCATACCCACTCCCACCACCAGTCCTTCCCCTCCCATACCCCCCCTCACCATCATTATCCCCATCACCATCATCACCTTCCGGGCCCGCAGCTACACGAGCAAACCTACTCGGATGTATCCCCGCCGCGGCGGAGGAAGCGGCAGAAGCGTCGGCACCACCACCAGCGGCATCATTCTTCAGCCTGCGCTCAAGCTTTCCCTTCTCCTCCTCCTGCATGCGGCGCTTACGCTGCTCGCTGAGCCGATCGTTCTTGACGGTGAGTTTCTCCCGTCGGGCTTTAGACGTCCCGCCTCCTCCAGCACTGCACGGGGGGGTGTATACACACATTAGCACACACACACACACACACACACCCTCAAACAAAAAAAACCACAAAAAAGGAAAAAGCAGACACTTACGTCAACTCGACATTAATCTTCCTCCCGCCCTTGCCATCATCCCCGCCCCTCCCCCTCGCCATCCCCCCATCCTCACTCGGCTCGTCCCCCTCCGCGTAGAACATCGTGTGGTGGAACATCTTCAAGCAACTCTTCATCCGATCAAACTTGTCAAACTCGATAAACGCAAACCCCTTGCACTTGCTCGGATCCTCCTTGTGCGTCATGAGCCGGATATGGTCGGGCGTGATGGCCGCGAAATGCTTCTTCAGCGCGGGCACGGTGGTGTTGAAGGGGAGGTTGCCGATGAAGACGATGAAGCGGTCTTTCTTGGTTTTGGCGTCGGGGGGATTGGTGGAGTCGGTGGGGTCGGCATCGCCGTCGGCGTCGGCGGCGGGTGTAGTTTTTGCTTTCTTGGGTTTGGGTTTGGGCGCGGCGGTGGCATCGGCGGAGGTGGAGGAGGGTGGTGCGCCGTCTGTAGGGGGGTTCTTTTTGGCCTTTTTTACGGCCTTCTTGGACTCTGTAGATGCTGCTGCTGTGGGCGCTGGCTTGGCCTTGACGATGGTGCTTCCGTCTGGAGCAATTGGGGCATCGAGGTCCTCAACCTCGGCGTCATCGCGCTTTCTCTTGCCCTTGCCCCATCGACTGTTTGTCTTCTTCTTGTCCTTTGCTGCGGCGGCGGCGGCCGGCGCGTCGTTCACCTTCTTCTCTGCGAGCGAGAGGGTCGCCAGGGATGCTGTAGTTTCCGCCATCGTGTGGTGGTGGTGCTTGCTGTACGGGGATGGATGGTGGTAGCGCAGGTGAGGTTGTTTACACGGGAAAATTTTTGGGAGCAAGAAGGCCTGTCTGTAAATCTTGGCATGGTGGTGGCCCTGCTAGGGTATAACTCTAACCGAACGACAAGAACGGACAAGGTCAGGGCCCTACTCGAGTACCCCCTCCCCCCCCTTGTCACTTGGCTACTCATATTCACAGTTGCTATAGGGTACTCCTGCTCACTTTATACCCCCCAAATTCGTACGTCTATATACAATCAATCAAGGGTAAAGGGTAAGCGACTGGACTGTATTTTATTTTTTTATTTTTTTTATTTTTTTTAACTGGCTTCACTGACTTTGCTAGGAGGATCTTTACACTGGCTACAGCGTGCTCACTATTTACCCCCCAACTGTACATGTACACCAGTTGGATCCTCCGGCTACAGGTACTTTGCTTACTCTTTACCCTCGACTGTACATGTACACCCAGTTGGATCCTCCGGCTACAGTAATGTAGGAGTTTGCTTACTCTTTACCCTCGACTGTATATTTACATGTACATGTATATGTATCTCACATACGTATGTGCAGTCAAGGAAGGGTAAACAGTGACCCGACTGGACTGACTGTAACTGGCATTTTATCAACTGTGCTTGGAGGGAGATCTGTACACTTGCTGTGGGGGGTATCAGCTACAGCCCAGCCCGCTCACTATTTACCCCCCCTGGGTACGTATATACAGTACAATCAAGGGTAAATAGACTGTAACTACATAGCTTCACCGACTTTGCTAGGAGATGTTTACACTTGCTGTGGGGGTACCAGCTACAGCCCCTTACCCAATCATACTCTTCTTCCTCCCCCTCTTCCTCACCTCCTTCAGCCTCTTCAACACCCCCCTCGCCTTCCTCTCCCCCTCTCCCCCCTCCTCCTCCGCCTCCGCCCAAGCCTGCACATACCCCCCCAAAACATACTCCGCAAACCACGCCTCAGCCTTGGGATGCGTACTCACAAACGCCCTCTCAAGCACATACAAATCCACCGCCTTATCCTCCTCGCTACTCGACACCCCCCCCAGGCCAAAATCAATCACGGTAACCTTTGTTCCCCTCTGCCCCGCCTCGAGCGCAAAACCCGCCATATACCGCACCGCGAAGCCCGTGATGGTGGTGGGGTCCCGCTGCGTGACGTAGCTGGTGTACTTTTCTACCAGGTCCTTGCCGCCGCGGAGCATGAGGTTCGACGTCGTCAGGTCCCCGTGAACGACGTCCAGATGGTGCAGCCGCCCCACCGCGTATCCCACGTCCTCCATCACCTCGCGGATGCGCAGCCGGAGGAGCGTATCCCTCTCCCTACCCCCGACGTAGTCCTCGTGGGGGTATACGGGGAGGTTATATTTCCTCTCGTACGCAAAATCCTCGTCATGCTCGAAGTAGTATCTCTCGAGTAACTCGTTCAGCATGTCCTTGACGGTCACGCCCTCGATCCACTCCATGTAGATCTCCCCGCGGGATTCATCGACGAAGTAGACTTGGGGCACGGTGACGCAGTGGGGGGTGCGGGCGGCGTCGCGCGCGAGGCGGATGAGAAGGCGGGATTCGCTGAGCACGCGGTGTTTGGTGAGGCGGGCGTCGAGGAGGGGGTGTCGGTAGGGTTTTGGGGGGCGGTGTTTGAGGAGGCAGGGGGTGGTGGGGAGGAGGAAGTGGGTGTGGTAGAGGTGGGCTTCGGCGCCTTGTTTGATGAGGGTTTTTGGGGTGGCGGCCATTTTCTTGTGGGGGGGTTGTTTTTTTTTGTGGTGGAGGGCGGAGAGGGGAGGGGTCCACCGGTCCTATCAATCAATCGATGTTGTGGTGTTGTGGTGTTGTTGTTGTTTGTTCGTGGTGTTGTGGCGGTGGGTTGGTGGGGTTTGGTTTTGGTGGTGGTGGGGTAGTGGGGTAAATTAGGGAGGAAGGTTCAACAGGCATTCAGCGGGGGGTGTATTTCCGGCGTCGTCATATGTCGGGGAAGTGTGTCATTAACTAACCCCACAAATGTCAATTTAATTAAGCTTTTTATTCTCCATAATATTCAATAATTATCGTAAAAGGTCGGTATGCAAGTTGGGTGGTTGCGCGGCTGGGCTGGCGCGCGCACCTGCGCATTGCGCTTACAGCTTGCTATACTAACCCCCCCTCGCCTTATTCGCCTCGCCTCGTCCCATCTTTCTGTCTGTACTGTCTGATCCTCCCGCACGAATCACACTCGTCCCCCGCAACAAACAGGCGACAAAGTGCGACAAAGCCAACCAGTCGCAGCCCCACCCTCTTCCCGCGCGGGAATTTGGCAGCCTAGAGAATCTGATTAAAAAAAAACAACAAGCGCTGGGGGCTATGCTAGTCTTAAACGTCCAATCAGATTCTCTAGCTCGCCAATCTTCCACGATGGCGCGCAACCAATCGGGGATTTTCAGGGGATTGGGACGACGATCGGCACGAGACTAGGGACGATCCAGGGGAGGGGGGGGGGTGGGGGGGGGGGGTATAATAAGTAGGCATTGGTGCAGGGTTTTAGGGTGATACATTTTTGGTGAGCGGAGGGAGCGGAACTGGGGGGATATGTACATGTACAGTCAGTTGAGGGTAAAGAAGTAATTAAGCAAACTTCAAACAAGTACTACTGTAGCGGGAGAGATCAAAACTGGTGTACATGTACATGTACATGTATAGTCAACGGTGAAGAGTTGCAGTAGTGGCCATTGGGAGGGATCCGGAGAAGAAAGCTTTGTTGCTGCTGAAATGGATGTTTGGGGGGGAAGCTTAAGGGTATCCGATTTTTTTTTATTATCATTATGAACACTTCACACAATAAATGTCACAAGGCTCCCTCCCATCTTGTGAATTCATCATTGTTGAAGTCCGAGATCTTTCTTTTAATTCTTGAGTTAATCGCACGTAAACACACTTCTGGTATGATGTGAGAGGAGAGCCTTTGAGCTAAAAAGATTTTTATTAGTGTAGATTTTTTGAATTTTTGGCGATAGGAAAACCGTTTGCGACTGTATAACCCAACTACCCTTAGATATTTTTTTCTAAAAGAAGCGTTTCTTTTCCCGCTCCTCTAATACTTTCACTATATATAGGTTTGCACATATGCCAGCTGTCAGTCATTCATCGGTTCATTTCAAATTAAGGAGGAGTATATATACTGACGTGTAGTCTCTTCTGTAGTTCCCCAGATTGTCCATTCGGTCTCGTCATTCTTGAGCTTCCTCTTCTGGAGGACAACATATTCCAGAACGTCTTTTTGCTGGCCAGTTCCTGGGACCAAGTCTCCTTGTGCCGTGTACTTGCTGATACTCTATAGAAGAAGAGAAAATCCGAATCAGTAAGTTACAGTGCACCGAGCTCGAAGCGCCTTACCTGTTTTGAGTGAATTCGAACGACAGCTTGCCTTATGGCGGTGTCGGTGCCAACAAAGACGGTTGCAGAGTTCGACACAATCTTTGGTGTGCCAATGAGGGAATGGAGTTGCCAATGCATCTTGTTGCGCCGCGAGGTTATCCTTCCCTTGAAGGATTCGTAGAGCCCGTCATTGCAGATCTGGCGGAGGGATTTGATGTCGGATCTGTTTGGGGGTGTAGTTTTGTGAGTTTTTGTTTTGACTCAGCGGCGCAAAAGTATTCTGTTGTAGGGGAGGTGGGAGGTGGGAGGTGGGGACTCATACAGCGCAAAGGAAGTATACATGTCCTTGTATAGCGAGAGAGCAATCTTCTTTGGCGAGAAGAGGTCGAAGGGGGCTCTGGCGTACCATCTCCATGCGAGAAGACTGAATTTTTTGGGAGTTTGTTTATCAGCTATCCGGCGCTTCTTCTTAACGGAGACCAATTGGGTAGCTGGAGAGAGAGAGAGAGAGAGAGAGAGGGCCTTACTCTCTGACATTCGAGACTTTATATTTCCACTTCATTTTCAGCAGCTCCATTCGCCCTTTCCTGTCCTTGAACCACGACGGTACGTTTCCCCCGGTCGGTTGAATAAAGGTATCTGTAATTTTTATCCCCGAGAAAAATCAATCAATCTCCCATTCGTTCCCGCAAGCAGTTTTTTTTTCGATTTGGCAAAATTGAAATTGAAATTGAACTGACTCGGTAATAGGCCAATGTCCCTGGGTATATTCTCACTGCCCTCTGGCAGGATCCGTAGACTCGGTTGCGCGCGCGCTTTCGGCATCTGGGCGTTCATCTGGGCCGCCGCCGCCATGGGCGAGTTTGACACCTTCCATCGCTTTTGCTGCCACGCAAATTTGGGCGCTGAGGAGCTCAGGCCAGCTCGTGGACGCAGAAAAATCGAGGCCATGATCGACGGCGGGGTGAAATCGCGGGGGGGGTGGGGGGGTGAATGCGCGCCGCCGTAGTGGGGGATGTGTGAGGGTGCGGGTACGGTTCACTTTACAGGTCGGCTTTAAATTTTTGGCGGGATATCCGTTGCCAAGGGGGACCCGTCAAATGCTGTGCGGCGTTGCACAACCAGGCTAGGCCATCGATTCGCTCCAGCAGCTCTCCCCTGTCAACCGACCGCCGAGCTCACTCGGGGGGCAAACGAAAGTGGCCCACTCCATCCATCCAACAACACACCTCTCACCTCCTCCGCGGCAAACTCATTCGTTCACCGTCAACTACCCATCTTTCGAAACATCCAGGATATCAACCAACCACACTATAGACGCTTACGGCGGGTTTTTGCGCGATAATAGACGCAGACAGCTACACGTACGTCACCAACCGGAGACGACGACGACGACGACGACGAGTATGTTCTTCCAGGGAACGCCGAATGAGGCGATTGCGTTGACGCTGCAGAGGGGGGTGGCGTTTGCGTGCTTTCTTGTCGGTACGTGTGGTCCGTGAGATGGGGAGGGAGGTCGATTACACTTGGGGAACTCGAGCAGTGCAGTTCAGTTGGGCTAATGGATGGGCAATTGCGCGCGCGGACTTGGTGTAGATGAGAGTGAGGATGCCACACCGGAGAATAGGCAGTGGGAGGAGGAGTATTTGCATGATGAGGAGGTATGTGCTTTACTTTGCTTCCAATACTACATACCCGCGCGGCGCCCAAATTACAGTGGTGATTGAGTGAAGGCAGAAGGAGGATGGCTAATCATGGAGTGAGTGGGAATGTATTTGTTAGGTTGAGAGGATATTGAAGGATAAGGCTGTGCTGTATAGGATTACAAAGGGGAGTGTCGAGGCGGTGAATTTGTTTGCGTATATGCCGCCGCCGAAACAGGTTCCTGCGATGCTGATTATTCGGTGAGTGTGTTCTTTGGATCTGGGAGGGGTAAAGATGGCTAATTGATGGATGGGATGGGATGGATAGATCGGATCAGACGGTGGAGAGATATGAGAATGCTGGTGGGCTGGAGGAGTTCAGGAGCTGGTTGAAGGGGGTGTTGGATGGTGCGCTGAGTGCGCCGCCGCCGCCGCCGGTCCTGGAGACAGAAGTACTTTCTCCGCCACCACAACAACAACGGACGGTGACAATGGCTGCGCAGGCGACGACGATACCTCAAACACAGGGACCTGTGGCTCCGAGGGCGGAAGAGGGTGGGGAGCAGCAAGTTGCCACCGCTGCTGCGGATAAAGGAAAGGGGAAAGCCAAGGAGGAGGCCAATCCATCAACATCATCATCCAACACCACAAAAACTCCAAAGCAGCGAGAGGAAGCTCGCCGGGAAGCTCATCTGGCGCAGCAATCCACGCGTAACAGTCCACTCGGATATCTCGACCAGCAACGGAAACGACAGCTGGAAGCACAGGAGGATCGGGATCGTGTCAGGAAGCTACTGGAAGCCGATAAAGCCTCACGACTAGCCAGGGAGAAGGAGGAGAGGGAGTTACGGGAGCAGCAAAGAGCCGGGAATATACATGATGCTGGAAATGCCAGGATGGATACCCCCTTACAAGGCCAAAGACCGGCTCGCACAGTGGATAGCCCCGAATGTGCGTTGAGTTTCCGCCTTCTGGATGGCTCGGCGCTCAAGCACAAGTTCCCCGCGAATGTAAAGTTGGGGATAGAAGTGAGGAAATGGGTGGATCAGGTAGCTATACATTCCTCCAGTTTTCAGCGTTCATCACAGCCACCACCACCACGATCATCACAACTATCACTTCATGAAAGAAACAATATACCCTATCCATCGTCTTCTTCGCCTTCTTCTTCTTCTTCTTCTCTTTTTCTCCACCACTCTAGAATAATAGCAAAGTTGTAATACATGTAATAATTTTTTTTAAAACCCTCCCGCAACCTCAAATTGGAAAAAAAATAATTTAAAAAATATAGAATCGTACGGATGAAACGGATAAACCGTATACGTTTACGCAATTACTCACGCCGTTCCCGAATAAACGCTTTACCCTCTCGGACGAGAACAGCAGTTTGAAGGACCTGGAGTTGACGCCAACGGCCACGCTGGTCTTGGTGCCGGGGAAGATGGCGCAGAGCTCGGCATACCCGCGCATGGGCCTTATTCCGTCGCCGTGGGGGATTGTGGGCGCGGTGAGGAGCTCGGTTGGGGCGGTGCTCGCGACGGGGATGCAGACTGTGCAGAGCTTTGTGGCTGGTGGGGGGGAGGGACAGAACCAGCAACAGCAGGCGGGAGGGCAGCTTCAGGGTGGTGGTGCACGTGGGGCGACGACGCAGAGAGGGCCCGGGACACCATCTGTTCGAGGGGGTGGTGGGGCGTCCTCCCGGGTTAGGACGCTTTATGATGGGAACGAGGGGGATGGTGATGAGAGTGGGAGAAGTGGTGGGACGAGGTTTTATAATGGGAATCAGGTAGGCTTTTTTTGAGTCGTGTTTTTATGTTGGAGATATATGAAGGGATAATAATGTACTAATGAGATTATTTTACGAATTTTTAGCTAAATTTCGAGCCGAATCAGGATGGGAGGGATGATAGGTAGGTAGGTAGGCACCTACTTACTTGGGTACCCCCAATGAAATGTTTGTACGGGAATCGATGTAGTTTACGGAATTCGAACCTGATATTTAAATTTCAAAAAAAGGATTTCTTGAAGCAATACATGTATAACATGCACAGTATACCATTCTGAAGCCGTCCAACCTTGAGCAATATTAATGGGTAGTAGGAGCAATATTAATAAGTGGACAGAAAACGTCGAATTTTAATGACACATGTACAGTCCTTCAATTCGTTCTTTGATTCATTGGTGATAACTACCTATGCCTCAGCAAGAATAGATCTGCAGGATTCCGATCCCACTTAGAGTTTGATATTATAAAGAAGGGTGAACTCGAGAGATTGGATTATTCGAGACCCCGTGCAACAGGTCATGATCACTGATTTCAAGATATAGGACGGCATCATGGGACGGACGGCGAGGCCGCTAGGCCGCATGTGCGCGCCAAGCCTAGTCTCGTGCCCAGCCCCTCCTACGGCCAAAGGGGAGCGTACTCTGTACCCGGAATGTACCTAGGTTGTACATACTTCCTAGTTAGGTAACTGGAAGATTTTCTCGGTTTCCTTTCTCTTTCTGGCATAAACGCAAATACCACCCCGCAAATACCACCTCCCCCACAAAGTCCACTCGGACTTCTCATCCAACCAATCATCCACCCTTCTTCCATCCTCACCAATCCTCCCTCACCAATGATCGTTCCCTGGTATTTGGCATACACACACACACACACACACACACACACAAACGCACGCACACACAAAAAACGCACACATGCAACGAACGGTAGACAAATAAGGAGAGTTATAGTTATCTGGAGGTCGGTTAGGTATGTTTCTTCTCCGAATAGGTAAATCTCCAGTACAAGAAAAAAACCCCGTACAAGTTCACACACTGGCAAACAATCGACTCCATTCAACTTCAAGCTTGCTTGCTACCTTCCTTTGAAGTCCTTCCTTTCTACTCACTGAGCCTTCCTTTCTTTCCAACCTTTTTACTGGCATTTATGGGAAAGTACAAGATTTCACGAACTTCGTGTTTGCTTTTGGCTATATTACTTACATGACCCAACTATACAGGTCGGAATGTGGCTTAGGGAGAATCAGTCAAGGTGCCTTGATTTCGCACATGCAAATTGGCTGCCAGCCGCAAAGCGGGGTTACATCAAGCAAGGAGTTTCAGCCATTGCAACTTCCTGATGGTTGGGCACGATTGCAGAATCCAGCTGCAAACAAAACACAGGGGTTTGTGGTCATTACAAGAACAGGCAAGAGCTACGTATACTGTCCTCACTCCTATTAATCTCCAAAGATTCAAAGATATACGGGTTTATACGGCCGTATAATTGAGGTACTCAACTTTGACTACTTCTGATCATTTATCGCAATCGAGAGGAAAAGTTAAATTGGCAGTTATTGCAGTCCAGCAATTGCAAGGTGAATACAGCTCTACACGACGTGCGGCTGAGGCCTATGGCATAACTAGGTATCGTATAGCACTCTGCAGAGGCGAGTGCAAGGCCTCACCAAACCCCCAATAGGGGCACACAAACAGCAGCAATTACCTGAGGAGCATGGTGTAGTCAGCGCCTGCGAGCAGATGGCAGCTACGGGGTTCCCAATACAATTATCAAATGCTGCGATCAATAGCCGGACATATACTGTACACGATATACTGTATATTCACTCTCCTGCAGCAGCCTTATAATTATACCCCTACATTTATACCCCTAAACATTATTTTGGTTTCCCACTGCCTGCACACTGTTCTCCACTGCCTCCAATGCCCACATTTACACCCACGTACACTGTATTTTTGTTTTCCTACAGACCCCTATACCCACATTTACACCTGGAAATAGCGCTCTTGGTTTCCTGCTGCCTGTATACTATATACCATATACTGTATATTCATTCTCCCGCAGCCTTATACCCCCACATTTATACGCATAAACATTATTTTGGTTTCCCACTGCCTGTACATTCGCTTTCCTACAATATATGTGCTCCGGAAGCATCAACCACCCTCAAACACGGAGATTGGTGTCAACTGGATGAGCAGCGCGCTTGCTCAATTCCATGGCAGATCCTGAGGTGTTGAAGCGGTTCTATGCACTGATTTCTCACCAAATTCACCTATATTGAGTTTCCAAAACCACAGACATTCAATTGTGACGAAAAAGGCATCATTCCCATGGGCCTAGTCTAGACCCCTATGGGCCGTACTGCACGCACGAAGGAGATTGTGAGGGCTGATGGCCCCCCGCGCGGGCCGGCGCCACTATGCGAGTCTGCAGTTGCATTGGAAACGATATCTGCAGGCAATGTGCTTCCTCCATTCTTTGTATCCAGTTGCAAAGTTGTATACGGAGCTGCAGCAAAAGTGGCTGCTGACTGTGGTGGCCGTGATAGCCGTGATAGCTGTGGTTGTGACCGTGGTGGTGCCAAAAGCTCTCGATCTTCATTCTTGGTGATGTCAATATACTTCCTTTTGACATAATGATAGTACGTACTTGGGGTCTTCTAATAATTTCTTTTGTAGATATTTACAAGTGAGAAAACCACGTTCCACGAGCTGATTGAGCGCTGCAGCGACTGCGTGCCGCGAATTGTCTGAGGCCGTCCGCCGATTGTCGCTGTAGCGGTGGACTACCCCGATGGGCGCTGTGAGTCTCGAGCACCCGGAAGCGCCAAATCGAGCTTTGCCGATGCACATCTAACAACATGTGTGACTGCATACAGGCCTAATTCGAATATTCACAACCGCCACCTGTTCTCCTTATCTTTCTTTCTTTTTTCCACCCCACACCATCCCATAGATTTCGTCTCTACATCCCTAAGCCTATTTTTCTCACGAACTTCGACAGCGCCCCAGATTTTATATATGAAGAGTGGATATTCCCTCGTCTTTCCTAACAACATCACAACCAACGCAATCATGCCTTCAACTCCACGCACTGATTCTCTTCCAAATCCACTGCCAAATCCATCGTCAAATCCATCGTCGAATCCACGTACGGATTCACTCCCAAACCCCACGTCAAATCCACTCCCGAATCCATCCCCCCCCCCGGCCAAATCCACAGCCAAATCTACTATCTTGGGTTATGGAGCTCACTCCGTTGGGCGCTTGCCTCAACAACTTCTACGGAGGGACTGTTCGGCACCTGCCAACCGGAGGGACTCGGCTCCTGCCACCCTTCTCACGGACGGACGGACTGGCTGCCCAGAATCAACCTTTTTTTAAATTTTAAAAATTTTAAGATTTTATTCGGGATGGGGTCATGGGATTGCCCATGAGTGCAGGGGCCAAGAAATGGTCCACTGTTGGCATTGTGGCCACCACGAAATGGTCCACTGTTGGCAATATTGCCTCCAGCCTAATTTGGGCCATTGTTTAAAAAATGGTCCACTGTTGGCAATATTGCTGCCAGCACAAGGTGGTCCATTAAAAAATGGTCCACTGTTGGCAATACAACAGGAACAACCCCTCTGCCTCTTTTAAACACGATTCGACGCACGCCGGACCTGCGTGAGATTACCGACCCACATCGGTCTGCGGTCTTCGGTTTCCATGAGATTACCGACCCACATCGGTCTGTGGTCAAATAACATGCATGAGATTACCGAATCTTTCGGTCGGTGGTCTAACATGCATGAGATTACCGATTCTTTCGGTCTTTCGGTTTGTGATTCGACGCATTTTGCGCTACCAACAACAATATCAACTCGCGACATCACCCCCTCATACTCGCTCGCTCCCCATCACCCCCTCAATCTCGCTCGGCCCTTTCACTCGCCGACAGTCCTGATGGCTGGCTGATGTTCTGGGTTCCTCGCTCGCTCGCTCAGAGGCGTTGACTCTCACGACATCACCCCCTCATTCTCGCTCGGCCCTTTCACTCGCCGGGTTGCTTGGGGTCTGAAGACGCTTGATTTTGAGAAAGGTGAGGTTTTCCGACGACGGTCGGGAAGATATATACTCGCCACGACCCACTTTTGGATCAGTTTATCCTTCATTTCCGCATTTCCTGTTTATTCCTAGTTTGTACCTATACTATGTTTATGTTTGCCACTATTGTATTCTACATTTACATCTATCATCATTCAATTCTGCTATTTTCGAAGATCAGGAAAGGGAAACAAGCATACATGATACGAAAACCAGGTTCTATCTAGTTATTGCCCTGATTATTTATTTATTTATTTTATTTTACTTTATTTAATTTATTCAGCTGTGCCTCGAGCTCCCGTACGTGCTATGCCACCCCTCACCAATTGAACCCTATTTTAACCTGCCAAGTGTACAGAATTTTTCTTTTAGCATTTTGTAGCCCAGGCCTCGTACGTATACTTTGATTTTGTGATTGATATCCATTTTGAACACGGAAAACAAACGCTCGAGTGCACGTGTTCTAATGCCGGCTTTAAATTTATGCCTGTTGGTATGCCTATCAATTGGTCTCGTTGAAATTGTGGTTAATGAAATTTAAAAAGCATAAATGGAAAATTGGCAGGCATGGCACGTATATATGGGCGGCGGAAACCCAATAGCCCCCGCAGAACATAAGTACCTTATAATTATACGGTATACCGCTGGAATTATGCATGTATGCACGTACATGTCAGTGCATTTTATGTTAAATTTAAATTTCATGAGCTCGAGGGCGAGGAAGGGGGGGGGGGGAAGGGGGGGGGGGGGGGGGGCGGGGGGGGGGAAGGGGGTTTATTTTTTACTTTTTTATTTTTTATTTTTACTTTTTTACTTTTTTTTATTTATTTGAGCTCGAGCTCGAGGGCTTGCCTGATTATGATTCGAATTTAAATCGAATGCGGAAGTACATACATAGGTAGTAAGAAAGTAGGTATTGGTGTACATGTATACCTACCTATCCTAAGCTATCCTCCTATCCTACCTAACATACTCTGATCCTTTCACTTTCACCCTCCCCAATAGCCCACCCCCACCCCCCACCCCCCACCCCCCACCCACCCCTCTTATAATCGATTTTTATAATTACCGTATACTATATACGTACGCCATATGGCAACCGTATACGTAGTATCGATTCAACGAGAATTCAACTAGCTATAGTAACTGTATACGTATACCGTATACGTATACCAGTAATTTATTAGAGGGTATATAATATTCTGTATTCTGATACACCGTTATAAGTCCATACATACATACACAGCCAACAAAACAGCCAGCATTACGAATAGGATTGGGGGGGACTACATTAATAGGTATTATGACGGTCTTCAGATTCGAGGGGACAATTAAGGGGACAAGGGGGATACTTACTTACAGTATGGAAAGGAGATACGAAATGGAAAGAGCAAGTTCACATACAGGGCGGGGCAACCTTTTTCTTCAAAACTGTGTCCTCCACAACATTGGCAAAAAATCAATCGGGGGGGGTAAAACTGTTCTTCCCGGGCACAGTTCTCCTCGAATTTGATGAGAAGCACTCTACTCCCGGCAGTTTGGGCAGTAGACAACCCAATGGGCTCCATCTTCCATCGGGAGGCCGCACCATCTACATGTACATGCCGTATTGTAGCCTCGAGTCTAGCTGCATTGGTGGTTTTGTGGATTCGTCAAGTTGGGCCCCTGTCGGTGAACAGGGCGAGCGTGTGAATGGCTAGCCTCGTCCCCAAGTGAATGGCGTGCAAGGGTATAACTTTATCCAAACGACAAGTGCGCACAAGGTCAGGTTGGGGGTGCCGGCTTTCATTGCATAGTGTAGCTCGCTACCTTGTTATACCCCACGTATACTTATATACCCCAAGTATTTTCCTCCATATCGATATCCTCCCATCCCACCTTCTCGACAACAAGAAATCAAAATCCATCATGCAAAGATCGTTACAGCAAAAGAAAAAAAAGAAAAGACATAAATACGTATACCCCCCCCCCCACACATCACAAACTAGAGAATGGAATGAACGTCTCTCATCACCATGAGTATGTTGGAAGAATGATTGAATATCGAGGCATCAAGGCCCTCCCCAGATCCCACTTAGTCGAGGTGGCGGGCGTGCTATATCGACAGTCAGAAATCATTGCTCTTGTGCGGGTAGATGTACATGTACCTACGTGGTGGTGGTGTGGATGTTTTTCCTCCTCGGGGACTTGAGTTGTCTGTGCAAGCACAAGAAGGGGCGATGGTCCGATGAAAAAAGAGCTGAACGGAAACGCCTTTCGAGTCGGTGCAATGGCACTCCCAGACAGTGCACGCGCGTGAAGGTCATTCAGCTCCGCCTGGTCGTGGTAGGCGGCATTCTCAAAGAGATTGGGGTTCGGCCCCGTGTGCGCACCGCACTTTCTGAGCGTGTAGTGCATCACCGGATCCAACTGCTGGGGCTCGCAGAGTGCGGCGAAGCAGTGGTAGATGATCTGTGTGGTTTGGGCGGTGGGGTCAGATGCTGAAGACGGGGCCTATAGGGTTTGAAGCAAGGAAGGAACGTTGCTATACTCACGTCGAGGAAGTACTGGTTTCTGCACATGCAGCTGTAGTCGCGGGTTCGACAGTCTGTGTAGACCCACGCATTGCGGGTGCAGGTGGGAACGCATTCTGGGCTCTGTTAGGGGACAGCACTTTACATCGAGAGAATCCGGGGCCATCTTGCTTACCGGGAAGGCGGGATTCGTCGAGGTGGATGACCTCTGCCGAAGCACGGGCGAAAAGAGCGGCCACGAACGTGAGACCTACGAGAAGCTTCATTCTGGCGGTGAAATACGACGTTGCTTTGCTTCTTTGGCTACGCTGAGGGTAGAGACGGACTGTGATGGGGGAGAGAGAGACTGGGAATCTGCAGCGGGGGACGTGGGGAATGGGACGTTGTGGAGGATGAAGAGGGGAGAGAGAGAGAGGCAGAGAGAGAGGGAGAGGCCTGAGCGCTTTTGTGGGCTCACATGCCGGGCCGCCTTCCTCATCGATCTTGAGGACGACTTCCAGATCTGCTTGAACGTCCCGAGAGATATAAAATGCGTGGGTTTCTCGCAGGTTTCGCGGTGGAAGGCAAGTTACTCTTTTAGGAAGTAGACACCTCTGCTTACGGAAGACTGCCCACTTGGTAACATTCAGGTAAAAACAAACATTAGTCTCGAGGCTAACAAATTTGACCTTTACAAGGGTCTGGGAATGGGACTAACAAATATATTGCAAATAATGTATCTGATCATATCGATATAGATATTAATTAAAAAAAAAAGAATACATTCAATTGCAATTGCAAGTAAAAGCACAATACATTGCCAACAGTGTAACTGATATCGATATAGCTAATAAACAAAAAAAAAAGCAAAAAAACGCAATTCCAGAACAAAAAGTACACTTATTAGTACAGCACCACAACCTCCCTATAGCTACCTAGGCCCGGGAGGACGAGGCCACCAAACTCTGGCTTGATCCATAGGCAGGGCTCCCTCTCCCACCCATCGACGCCCCCGCCGAACAAGTATGCACCTCCACCAACAGAACCACCATGCTCACAAAGCACGTGAAGGCCATAAACCCCGAGATGGAATTATAGACTGATCTCACCACCATGATACTTCGCTGGCTAAAGTAATATGCCGTGATCAAGATCTGTGTTTTTTTTTTTAGACATTCAAAAGTGCCCAGAAATTAACATGAAAAATTCGATAATATAGGCGGGATTCTAGGAGCATCTTGTGGGGGGGAGGGAAGAAAGAGAGGTTTAGAGAATAGAGATGGAAATATACATACGCAAGCAATGAATATCCAAGCGGGAAGGAGCATTCGCGGATTCATGGTCGTCCCGGCGAGGGTAAGTATCCATGAGGTAATGTAGACGTTGATTGAACAGATGGAGACAAGTCGGACAAGGGTGGCTGTGGAATTGGAAAAAAGTTGGTTTAGTGTTATGATTTTAGTCTTCTACTTTGTGCTGGCAAGAAGTCATGAAAAAAGGGTATTTCGCAAATCATGTCTGAAAAAGGGCAACTCTCTCGAGTAAAGCCCATGCAATAACGTACTGAACGGTGTACCAAGACAACCAGTGAAGTGAGGCGGCTCCACCTAAACCTGTCTGAGCGTCGCCAAATTCGTCGATTTCACTGCCAAAAAAACAGAGCTGACGCCTCACTTCCCCGGTAGTCTCGGTACACCGTTTAGTACGTTACGCTGCAGAGAGATATGCCAATCCGTGTATGTTTTTGGCAGGGAATTTTCCTTTTTTCGGTTTAGATGATGTGACAAAATAGCGTATTTTTCATGACTTCTTGCCAGTACCAAGTTGAAGGAAGCTCGGAGGAGAGGGATTATTACCCCATGGTGTATAATGAATGAGCCTGGGGCTTTTTATTAGCATATTATATCTCTTCGGAGCTCGAGGGTTGGGGGGCTCGACATAGGCTTTCAAGCCTCCACTCGAGTAATAATAAAAAGAACATATTATATCTCTTTGAAGGGTTGGGGGGCTTGACATAGGCTTCAAGTAACGATAAAAAAAACATATTATATCTCTTCGGAGGGTTGGGGGGCTCGACATAGGCTTTCACACCTACATTCGAGTAATGATAAAAAAAAATATTATATCTCTTTGAAGGGTTGGGGGGCTTGACATAGGCTTCAAGTAATGATAAAAAAAAATATTATATCTCTTGGAGGGTCTCGACATAGGCTTTCACGCCTCCATTCGAGTAATGAATTAAAAAAAAAGAAAAAAAAAAGATCAAGATATTGAGAAGGGAGGGGACAGTTGCTTACCATCTAGACATTAAGCTGTCAATAAACAAGAACGAAAAATGCGCTGATAACGTACACTATAACTCCATTAGCTCCCTAAATTTGTAGGATTTCGCTCTATAACTTCAATTGCCCTGGAAGCACTCGTTCATTTCTCTTTGATCGTATCCGTACTCGTTACCCTCCTGAAATGACGGAAAATGGCCGGGGTTTTTTTGTGCATGTGCATTTTCAGAGAATATCTCTGCTGCTCTGGACGATTTGACCAGGTTGGCTTTTCTCTATTGCATGAGATACCGCTGAAAATAGTGCCTCTGGACACTGGCTGAACAAGCAGCAGACCAGATCTTGATTCCTATTGCTCAGCTGCTCTGCAATTGCAGACACAAAAGACCCCCTTCTATTTTCCTTCACTTTCAGGAAGGGTACCGAGTAGTCGTAATGTTCAAAATATTCAGCACCAAGAGAGTAGATGAAAAAAAAAAATAAAAAAAATTGCAAGATGTACATACCCAAAGAATAGCCAACCAGAGCTCTGCAGCAACACATCCAAACACCGTATCCTGCTGCAGTCTCCCCTCGAAAACCGCCCACACGGCTAACCCACACCTAATGCCGCCCCATATGCTTGGGCAGAAGCATAGGGAGCGACATATGATCAGAGGGTAGTGATACCGACGGTCAATCCCTAGTATTACAGCTAGCCGGGGGTGCTGCGGTGGCGAAGCCGTTCTTGGTGCCGATGGCGGCGAGGATTTGACGGCCTGAGACGGCTGCCGTCCTCTGTGAGAGAACTGCGGGGGTGGGGAGTGTGCGGCCGCCAGTGCACAGGTGTTTCCGGGTGTAGGTTTAGGTGGGTTTTTCGGCGCAATTGGAAGGCTGAAGCTGCTGTGAGATGGATGAATGCTGCGACTCGAAGGTGTGGTGTCGAGTTGCGAGCGAGGGAGGGCTGTACGAGTGAGTGAGTGAGTGAGTGGGTATCAAAATTGGGGATTGCTGATGAGTGAGTGGGTATCAAAGATGGGGAATTGCTGATGCTGCTGGCCAGGACAGAGGGCCTCCAGAGAAAAAAAAGAGGGCTGCTTGCAGTTGTTTTGGTGTGGAGTGGTGACGGCGATAAGTGCTCTGCAAAGCTGCTGCTGCTGAACCTTGGTAGGTGGCCAGAAAATGATATGTTAGGTAGCTAGCTCTTTTTGAGAGCGACGCAGCTTCCTCAAATGACGTTCAACTGCGGCTAATAGAGGTCGAGTGCTAGCGTAGGCTGCAACCAACAGCTGCCAAAAACTAGAAATAATGTAAAATCTGCAGAGGTGTCGAGGCGAGGGGAGCGGGAGAGTGGCCACGGCAGAGGGATCGAGGCGAGGGGAGTGGGAAGTACGCGGTCGAGGCTAGGAGGTAGGCCACAGAAGAGGGATTGAGGCGAGAGGTACGGGGTCGAGGAGGCCACAGCAGAGCCACAGACGAGGCTAGAGGGATCCGTCGAAGCAAGGGGAGCGGGAGGTTGGCCGCAGCAGAGCGGGTGTGCTTTCGCGCGGGTTAAAGTGAATTATATATTTACATATCAAGTTGAGCGTTATCGTGGCATCCTGTTGCATGGACGCGATATCGATTGTGGGTGTTTTAGAGGTAAGTAGGGCCATCGGAGTCAAACTCTGCGCTACAGCGTTTAAATTGAAGGCACAAGCTTTGCCCGTAAGTAAGGCTAGGGGGACTTCTGCAGGGGACTCAGGGTGGATACTACCTAGGTAAGTATATATTAGTTTGGGCACCCCTACGAGTACATACATAGCTGATCGATTTCGATTTGTTTATATTTACCCAAGCTTGCAAGGCCATCTCCGACCAGAACAGCTGCTGCTGTGGTGCTGCCCATCGTGATGCATCGGATCAGATAAGATTGCCGCAATGAGGTGTGGGTAATTATGCACCGCATAAAATATTGCATGTCCTGAACTTATGCGCACCGGAAGCTCCTGCGTTTGCTGGGCGCCCGTAGTGTCGCCTGTCAATCGATTGATGACGCAGAAGCCGCGTACTCAAAATACACAGCCCAGCACAATGGACGGAGTTATACAAAGGCCGAAAGTAAGCATTATAATACTGCTGAATAGCAAAATCCCCAAGCTGTAGTGTAAGTACATGAGGAGATAGGAATTGGTAGATAGATAGTAGGTAGCTACATATGTAGGTAAGTTAGGTACCTACCTGGTAGGTAAGCTCCCCCTCCGGCGCGGGGGTGGAAGCCGGTATTTGAGGGCAGAGAGTCTCCAACTCTCTCCCTCACGCTCTTCGCGAATACTATCACGTACCCTATCTCAGATCCCTAGACTCGGGGTCTTACAGGTAAATTGCCTGCCTGTCCATTGGAGCTCCAAATCTTATTCGCCCCAAAATACATAGCTCGAGACTGGCTTAGCCCCGTGCACTCCTCGGCTCAACATCCGCACTGACATCTCAGGCGGCCGGTGTGCGCGGCTCTTGGCATCCGAGCCCCACGATCCCTCAGATCATCTGTCGGCTCCTAATTTGCCCTCATTTATTGTATTCCCAACCCCCCGCCTCCTCTTCAACAGCGATTCTGCTACTCGTTCTGGCCGCGATACCTTCGAAACACCACCTGCTCTCTCCTTCCACCTCCGCCTCCGCCGAGAAGCAACACAAACACTGATACCCATCGCATTTCCGCCACCGCAAAAGTCCCCTTTACCTGTCAGACAGCTCCGGAAGAGCTCCCCACCATGTCCCGGAACGTCGACCTCTCTCGGTCGGAGCAAGACCTTTCCATCAACATCCGAAAAGCCACCAGCATTGAGGAAACCGCCCCGAAGCGCAAGCATGTCCGCAGTTGTATCGTTTACACATGGGACCACAAGTCCAGTCAGTCCTTTTGGACGGGAATGAAGGTGCAGCCAATTCAGGCAGACGAAGTCCAGACGTTCAAGGCCTTGATCACGATACACAAGGTTCTCCAAGAAGGACACCCAATCACAATCAGAGAAGCGCACCAGCACACCGGATGGCTGGAGAGCTTGACGAGAGGATTATCCGGAGAAGGCATGAGGGGTTATGGCCCCCTAATTCGAGAATATGTTTACTTCTTGCTGGCGAAATTGTTATTCCATCGACAACACCCGGAGTTTAATGGTAACGGTCGCCCCCATGCCCTAAATACTCTCTGTAGATAGCTTACGCATCTTCTCTATTAGGCACTTTCGAATACGAAGAGTACATCAGCTTGAGAACAATAAACGATCCAAACGAAGGGTATAGCTTCTCTACAATCACCCATATTCACAGGCGCATTGCTGACAAGTCTACGCTAGATACGAGACAATCACAGATCTTATGAAGCTTCAAGACCAGATCGATTCCTTCCAGAAGCTTGTATTCTCTCACTTCCGGAGCTCGGCAAACAACGAATGCAAAATCGCTGCACTTGTCCCGCTTGTTCATGAGAGCTATGGAATCTATCGCTTCGTAACAAGCATGCTTAGAGCTATGCATTCGAGTAAGTGGCTCACGGCGGATTCGATTTAGCGAGATGGTTAACTAAGAATTGCATCAGGTACCGGGAATGATGAGGTTTTGGAACCTCTGCGCACATCTTACAACGCACAGCACTACCGACTGGTCAAATTTTACTACGAATGTTCGAATTTGCGCTACTTGACAAGCTTGATCACTGTTCCTAAACTTCCGCAGGTACTGTTCCAATTGCATTGTCTATGGATGACACCTACTTACTCTTAGCAGGATCCTCCAAATCTCATTGGCGAAGAAGATCAACCCCCGAGTCTCCCTAAGCGCCCATCAAACGAACCACCTCCAAAACCACCATCCCCGGCCCCTGTCCGGATAGCTGCGCCAGAGCCTGAGCCTATCTCTGACTTTTGGTCAAACGAGCAGCAAAGGCAGCAGCAGGAGTACGAAGCGGAGCAGCGCCGTCTACAAGAACAATGGGCTGCAGAAATACAACAACAACAAATGAATAGCATGAGACAGCAGCAGGAGTTTGAGGAAGCTCAGAGGCAGCAGATGGAGGCGCAGAGGAGAGCTCAAGAGGAATTACTCCGAGATCAGTTTGCTCGGCAAACCCAGGGCCAACTTGCCGAAATGGAACAACAACTACTAGCAATGAAAGGTCAATGGGATAAAGATCAAATGGCGCTCAATCACTACGATACGGTACGTGAATTTGATTCTGCTTTGCAACAAATCACTGACAATTTTAGACCATAAAAAACCTAGAGTCAGAGATAAACCAACTCCGGACAAATTCCCAACACCAATTGAGAGCCAAAGATGACCTCATAAATTCTTTGCAAGGTAAGGGGAACTCTTTGCAGTCACCTTAATGTTATCTAACATCTTCCGACAGAGCAGGTAAACATGTGGCGAAGCAAATACGAAGCTCTGGCAAAACTATATAGTCAGCTTCGTCATGAGCATCTTGACCTGTTAGGGAAGTTTAAGCAGCTGCAACTAAAGGCCTCCTCTGCACAAGAAGCTATCGACAAACGAGAGAAACTTGAGAGGGAGATGAAGACCAAAAATCTGGAGCTCGCGGATATGATTCGAGAGCGGGATCGTGCCCTCTTCGAATTGGATAGAGCCAAGGGAAATACAAAGGAGGAACTTGAAAAGCTCAAGCGCGAGCTCAAGTTTGCTTTGGAGAAGGCAGATAATAACGATCGCTCGAAAGGCACAGAGTTATCGACGATGCTCTCGCGGCACAATCGTGAGATTGCAGATCTTGAGGAGCTACTGAGGACGAAACAAAGACAGATTGACCAGCTGAGTCGCAAAACACAAGATGACAGCTCGGAGCTCGAGAGGTCGCTGAAGGAGAAGGAAGAGGAGTTGGAGATTTTGAAGGCCGCGATGGACCAGACCCTCAAGTTGTTGGTTGAGTCTGAGAATGTGAGTAAGATCTGGTTAAATTGTGGGAAGTTTACCTAACACCTTTACAGAAAGATTCCGCTCAGGATGAAGCATTGGACTCTGCCATCGATGCTATGTTGATGGACCATCTCAAGAAATTGAGTGATATTATTGGTAAGAATCAACCTCGTCAATTCCTAAATATTGGGCTTAAGCTAATATATCTTAGACTCTGTTCTCCAGAGTGGTGTGCAGAGAGTCGACGATGCGCTCTATGAACTCGAATCCAGCATGCAGGCTGGTAACCAGAGTGCATCACCAAGTTACCTTCTTTCCCAGATCGAAAAAGCTGGGCTCAGTGCCACAGAGTTCTCGACAGCATTCAATAACTTCATTGCTGATGGGCCTAACGCTACGCAATCTGAAATCATCCGCATGGTTAGCATATTCGCCTCTGCCATCTCTGATGTTCTTTTCAATGCCAAAGGTGTCACTCGTCTTGCACCTGATGAAGAGAAGGCGGATAGCATTATGAACGCTGCCCGGCAATCTGCTCAGGCAACTGTCAAGTTCTTTCAGTCTCTACAGTCCTTTAGGATTAATGATCTATCACAAGATGGAAAGTTGGATGTTGTCCTGACGAACAACATGGAAGTTCAGAAGAACCTGCAGAAACTGACGAAGACTACGGAGGGTTTCGTCAGCAAGGGTGTTTCCCTGAAGGGCGGAGACTTGGGTGATATTGTTGACAGAGAGTTGACGAATGCCGCTGCTGCTATCGATGCTGCTGCTGCCAGGTTGGCTGCCTTACAGAATAAGGCCCATGGGCCTGGATACTCGACCTATGAGTTGAGAATTCACGAGTATGTTTTTATCCAAAATCAATCGATTTTAATATCTAGTTTTCTTCCTTTTGCTAACATTCCCATAGTTGCATCCTCGACGCAGCCATCGCAGTCACAAACGCAATTGCTCGACTCATCAAGGCCGCTACCGTTTCTCAACAAGAGGTATGTCGTCTCCTTTCACTCTCAGAAGGAAGGTATCCTGCCCGGGCCAAGTAACTAATTTAAATCATCTAGATCGTGGCGCAAGGAAGAGGGTCATCCTCACGCACAGCCTTCTACAAGCGCAACAACCGCTGGACCGAGGGCCTCATCTCCGCCGCAAAAGCCGTGGCCCAGTCAACAAACATGCTCATCGAGACCGCCGACGGCGTCATCTCCGGCACCAAAAAGCTCGAACAACTCATCGTCTGCGCCAATGACGTTGCAGCCTCGACCGCCCAGCTCGTGGCCGCATCCCGCGTCAAGGCAGCATTCGCATCCAAGACGCAAGAGCAGCTCGAGGGCGCCTCCAAGGCCGTCACAAACGCCTGCAAGAACCTGGTCAAGCAGGTCCAGGCCATCATCAAGGAGAAGAATCGGGATGAGGGGGGTGAGCTTACGGCGGAGGATTATGGCAAGATGGGGAGCTATGAGTTTAAGGTGCGGGAGATGGAGCAGCAGGTTGAGATTTTGCAGCTGCAGAATGCGTTGGAGGCGGCGAGGTTGAGGTTGGGTGAGATGAGGAAGATTAGTTATGCGGAGCAGGAGCAGGAGTAGGAGTAGGAGTAGGAGTAGGAGTAGGAGTAGGGGAGGGTGGCTGGAGTTGTAGTTTTTTATTTTGTTTTGGTTGTTGGTTGGATTTCTGCTAGGTAATTGCTTACCTCGTGGACATTTTGTTTTTCCTTTTTGTATTGAAGGTGAAATTGATAGTTTTCTGAAAATTTCCAATGTAAGCCGACTTGTCCATTTCCATCTCAGACCCTATACACATAATTGGTATCACTTGGCTGTAATAGGTGTAGTTGGTACCTAAAGAGTAAGTGATCGGACACCATTCCCGATCGCGCACACACACCAATCTCACTTCAGTCCCCTACGAGGGTCTGGGCACGAGTACACTTCAGTCTAGCTGGTCATCTATCCCAATAAGGACAACGCGTTTGAATGTACAACTTATTGCCACTAGTCCTACCTATTTGAAATAATAATCAGTTGTTCTTTTGCCTTCCCTAGACACTTTGTATGTATGTCCTATGGGCGGTATAGAAAGTAGATGAAGATTGCGGCCATTAATATATAGACCGTCATAAACATATGCAAGGGAACTTTACATGTAGTTTAGAGGCCAGTATACACCTCATTTGATGTGCTTTAATCCAGGCGATTGTCATTCGATATAATGTATAATTTGAATCGGCCAAACTACTTTGGTGGGGACATTACTTCTGTGCAGAGAGCATATGAAGCCAATCCCACCGATTTTGGTCCAAACCTTGACCAATAGTTCGTATTTACCACTTCCGACTGGCCCAGAGATCAGCGGGCCGGAACATATCTAATACTGACTAATTAAGAGTTAAGTATATAAAATTAACTGAACCATGGTACTTGCCGTACACCTGAGCATATCAGAGCCAGTTTGCATTCGTCTCATGCCCAAATCTTCCGGTGGATAGTTGTAAACACCTACTTGGTGAGCTCATATCGAGCGTCAACTATACCCACTAAATAAGACTTTATCGTTAATCACATTGATCTGTATATAAGTACCTAGGTAAGTAGTAACCATTCAATATTTTTACGTACTTAACGTGACAGTTTCTTACAACTGGCATGAGGATAGCTATGCGGGGACGAGAACACAAGAGACTCCAAGAACATGAGGTTTATCATTTTTATAAGTGGAAGTTCTATATGTATGTTTAGAGACGGTTTGTGTTAAAGAATCACTATGAGAATTAACCTCATCCCCGATCCGGATAACCACATGCGGATGAAATTTCGAGCTGTGTCAAAGAGCACACTTATCATTGAGACTGAGATTAAAGAGAAAAATTAAACAAGATACAGCACAACGAGATACTAGTCATATAATGTTCATGCACCCATAAGAATCCCCCGCCGAATACCCATAAGAACCCCCCGCAGAATAGTGATACCCATAAGGACCCCCCGCAGAATAGTGATATTTTAGCTAAAGAGAAACAGCAAGAAAGCAACAGGAGAAATAATTAGAAAAGATAATAAATTGCAAGAATCAAATTTTCAATAGCGCTAGCTCGTAAGATCAAATGCAGGTGCTAAAAGCAATGGTTGGTATGTTTTTGGCATGACGTGAAAATCAACAAAAGAATCTCGAGCCTACTATAATGTTGCCATTAGCCTCTATTAGATGAAAAAGGATAATCAGAGAGTTTAGAAGGAACTACGTACTCATGAGATTCAATAGGCTTGGAAGAGAGGCTGGACGCCTTCGACGGAGGGGAAACCAAAACCGTAGTTGTCGGATTCGTTGTTGTATTCTTGGTATGGATCAATCTCCAATTGCTGCATAAATTCGACCTGTTGAGAGGACAGATTGAACTGATTGGCGGGGTTGAACGGGTGTCTAGGGTATTCTGCAAAGTAGTTTTCGAAAAGGCCATCGAGTGGGTCGGAGTGTCCTTCACGCTCATCAATGCGGGCACAGAATTTTTCAAGCAAATCGGCTTCGTCGTTATCGATCTGACTGTCTTCGAACTCCGCGTCATTTGGAATGTATTCGTCCAAGATGTAGTCCCTCATGTTGGAAACGACATCAAGTTGAGGAAATTCCATGAAGGTGGTGATAAAATCAGTTCTTGGTGCGTTGATGCCGAACCGTTGAAGATTGCGTTGCATAAATTGTGTGAGTGAAATGCACGCTTGCCCGTTCTGAAATAGTTGATCTCTTTCAGCAGTGAAAGCAGCCCCGGCTTGAGTAAATTTGCGCCTAACGTCGGCAGGCTCATTGGCCCACATTCGACGAATAATACCGGAGACATCCATCTGTCTCCCGAGTGGGACGTGAGGGGCATAAAGGCCTAAGAAATTGATAGTGAGCAACTTTGAATCTTATTAGAGAAAAATGATCTTACATCTATAAGCTATCCAAGCATTCACACCACGAGCGTTCTTTCCGGAACTTGCACGAGCTTTTGAAGTCTTCTTTGCGGAGTCCAATCTATCCATATTGCCGGGCTGGAATCCTCCTCGGATCTGAATATCCAATGGCCCTCCGATGGTTCTCAAGACGGGGTCTTGAGGAAAGGATGTTTCCCAGGTGAGGATTTCGATTGGCCCAGTTCGAGGAATGAGATCGTGATCGCATGCGAGAACTGCGGTGTGGGTTTCAGGGTGCTCGCCAACCGGAATAGAACCATTCCAAAGAAGATTCATTTGATAAAGGAATGGGTGGCCGTTGTGAATATAGAAGAAATTGCCGTTAGGAACTCCCTGGACGATTTGCCCTTGTGCAGTCCAGGCGCGAAAAAGGAGGCGCTTAATATCATCCTGAGGTCTCAAAGGTTTCCAAGTAGGGCCTGGTTTGATTGAGATAGTCTCAGGGCACATGAGGAATGCTGATGTGGGCATTTTGTGATTGTCGTAAGTGTCAAGTCGAGGATGGGGATGATGGTTGAGAGGTTTCAGAGGGGAAATATGTCGGGATTCGAGGTCGTCTCAAGAAGTATCGACGAGTACCGGGTACGAGGCGATGGAGAACTGGTGGTGAGGAAGAAGAAGAAGAGGAGGAGGAGGGGGGGGGGGGGGGGCTTTTATACCTTTGAACAAAGAAAGCCCAGACATCAGAACTTCATCGCCGCTTCGCCGACAATCCAGCTCTGCGGCTGGACTTCCATGCACCGAATTGCCATTGTTGTATGGTATCCCTTCAAATTCTTGATGTCGGCCAGAAGCTGGATTTACTTTTCAATGGGGTGTATTGAAATTCGTCAATAGTAAGACTATCAATAGTAAGGAATTCGTTAGCTTGGAGCCTTGTCCCCAAGGTACTCACTCAGGTGCCGACGCGCAGGCAACTGCCATCGGCGGCCGAACCCGGTATGCTAGCCATTATCGGTATGCACAATCATAATGCCGTCGTGACGAGCAATGCCCATCGACGGGCACGAGACTACCATGGGAAACTTCGCCCGTAACTTCCAGGCTAACGTAACTTGTTAACAAAATACATCTAGTCTTGGAAAAACATCGTAAACCTGGGGTCTCTTTTCTGGGCAATCCCGTACGAGAACAGACGATCCCGAGACGAAGTACAAACCACATTAGACTCGTGCCCAGTCCCTCGAAGAGGGTCCATCAGACAGGTGCCAAGGTAAGTACATAAATTGGACGGAACAGCACTATAAGTGCACACTATCATACAATAAGGGGCGAGATCATAACACGAGCACATCATTAATCACCTACGGCAGTCTCGAGAATGCGCCAACGGTCTGGGAATGAGACGATCATATAATATTCAAATTCGCTGCCCAGAACAAGCAGGAAGTGGGCGACTTGAATGAAATAAGTCAAGAAGCTGGGAACGAGTACGGTCAAGGAGGTGAGTACCGGGTACACGAGAACAAGAGGTACCTACCTCCTACTTCTTAGTACTTGGTACTTAATTCCTGCCCTTATTCTGGCACAGTCAAGGGACTTACACACGAATGAGGCTTCTTAGGTAGTCCCGAGGTAGCCACAACCACGAGACTACCACAACCAGGCCACCAGTCAGGTAGTCTCATGCCAGCCAGTCCCAGGGTCCTCAACCTAAGCATCGATGCTACTCCACCCCATTGACCATAGAAAGACTACCTAGGTACACAACGTGCTTCAACTATTCCAGTCACTACTCCATATAAAGAAGTTACATCTCCAGTCGGAAGTTGTGCTGCCTTTTTGTTCCCCATCAGGTCCTATGGGTCTAAAAATGCAATAAAGGTTAGAATGCGACTAAAGTTAGGCGTGGGTGTAATAAAGGTGCTTTAGGTGGTTTCGAAACTAGACTCTCGTAGAGGGGGGGCACGAGGTTCGAGACTGGGGGCACAGGCTATCGTAGACACAAATAATAGGGAACGAGAACGGTTGTCTCATGCAACGAGAACAGGTAGGCACCCTAGGTATGGAGGTACCTAGTCTCAAAGGCCAATGCAGTCTCGAGGCGCATGAGCGAGAACACCGTGAGGGTTGTGTAAGAACAGTTTCGAGGGTAAAAGACCAGTCTCGGAACGAAAGGACGCAAAAGACTTACCGAGCACAAGTCCAAAACGACCTCCCAAAATTGGCACCGGGCTTCTTCGTCGTCAACATCTTACACGGCTCTCCATGTCCCACACACCTCGGCGGTTCCTTCTTCCTAAACATCAATCCCCACGCATCCTTAGCCTCAATAACCTCTTTCTCCTTCGTCACCTCTTCCTTCTCATGCCCACCATCCCCATCCCCGCCCTCGCCCTCGCCTTTCCCCACCGCCCCAAGTTCCTCCTCCGCATCAGCCCTACCCACCCAGGCAGACCTGGGGCAATTTAACCCAGTTCCGACCGCCATGTTCCTGGATTCCCCCACAATAGGGCCACCTTCCCTGCCATTGATTGTCGGAAGGGTTCCAGAAGATTGATCCCGCTCCACGTGTGCATCATGCACAATTGCGTGAGTCACGGTGGTGCCAGCGGTGGTGGTGGTGGTGGTGGTGGTGCTGTCTGCCCGGGTCGTTGAATGGAAGTCGGCAGGGGTGGCACATGCGCAGCGATCCGCATCAATGGGAGCGGCACTAGCAGCCTTACCACTAGCACCGATCAAAGCTTGGGTCAATTGATGTGCATTGGGCATGAGACTATGTGCATTAGCATTCAAACCCGCGCATTCCTCTTCCCCTGAAAACTCAATTGCAGCCGGCGGTCGCATCGTCCCACTGGATGACGCGTTCGACTGCTTCGATTGTTGTTCTCCAGAGATTGCGGGTGTGGTGGCCCGCAAGGTGCTCCCAGTCGACGCGGGCTTGAAAAAACCCGATAAGCGAGTCTGCGATTGATGCACGTCGGATTTCGCCAGGCCTCCGGCAGATGACGAGAACACGGCAGATGTACCCTTCTGTCGCTTCGAAGCCGAAGATGCGCCCGCTCCCGCGGCAGCCCTCTTGCCCCCTGCCGCCCCGCCCTTCCGAGCGGCCTTGGCCGAAGGCGTTGTCCTGGAAGAGGAGGACAATGTGGCTGGGGTTACGCTTCCGCTCCCACCAGGTGCTGCCCGGGCCGCCGCCACATTGCCAACATTCTTGGCGTTGTCCTGCGATTGGGATGATGCCTTCGAGTCTTGCGCGCTGTGCTCGGCCTGCCCGTCTTTGTCCATTAGCCTCGAGTCTTTGTCCATCACGCCCTTCTCTTTGTCGCCATTCCCGCCTCCAGCCACCACGGGCCCAACTGGTTTCTTAGAGAACATATCCTTGATGCTCCTCCTGGCCGAGAATTCGGGCAGTAGCCTTCCAGAAAGTTTAGGTTGCTGATATGCTTTCGCAGATGCTGATTCGGAATGCCAGATGCCATTCACGTAGATGCCCTGTGGATTGAGTATATCAAGGGTCGCCACAACTTTGTCTTCGCCCTGGTCATTCTCGGGATGCAAGGTGACTCTTGGTTTCAATATCGCATAAACTGGACAGTGGTCGGACCCCTACCCAATAGAAAAGGTTAATACCCAAAAAATTTTGACCTGTTTCTTCTCTGTGCGCCATGTGGCGCACATGCATATTACACAAAGCAATAAAGCCAATTGATTTTTCCCAAGCCAATTGAGTTGCAAAATAAAACTCGTCACAGTGTTTGAATACAAAAAAACTAAATCAATACATACCATAAGTCCTTCCTGGATGTTTGCTTCAGAAAACCAATCCCTCATGTTTTCCGAGCATAGCACATAGTCAATTCTCGCACCTAAATGCCCATTGATGTCACAATTAGCTTTTTACATTGACGATCTTCCATGCAGAAGCCTGAGTGTGTGTGGCAATGGCATGTTGAATTGCCGAGAAAATTTTCATAAGATTAAACGAAACTTTAAATGAACAACTTACCATAGTTGCCTGGCCTCGCCTGCAGTCCTATCGACACACACTAATATCAGAAACCAGAAAAAGAGACATATCGTTCAACTCTAATAAATCTTACTTTGCTCCCAGCCTTCACGATGAAAGAAAAAAAACGTAAGAAAAAACTAGTCAGCATGAAATCGCCGCCATGTGATGTCAGGGTAGGGCCGAGCCGAGTCAGGGTAATAGAGGGTAACAGAGAAAAAAGCTCGAGATATTACTCACAGGTATACATTCCCCTCCTATTTGGCCAAAACTCTCTGCACAGATCCACCATCACACCCTCCACATGAGGCTTCAAGAACTTATGAAACCTCTGTCTGATCGGCGTGTCTTTGAAATCCTTTAGTCCCAACTGCTTCATCGTATCCTTTGCATGCGCACTGTCAATCTCATCTCTCGCAATATTCAAGTCGCCAGTCAATACCACCCGCCTTCCCATGGCCACTAGATTTCTACACCGCTGCAATAGTGCACGCACAAATTCATGGCGAAACTCGTCCCTCGAAGAGTCGCGATTCGCAGGCGAATATGTTCCAATCAGTACGAAAGCGCCAATATCCAATACCACAGCACGTCCCTCAGAGTCCAGCTGGGTAGCGTCATCTTTTGAAATATAAGGGTAACCACCAATCTGCTCATCTGAAGGGAGGTTGAGGTAGGAGGTTGTCGAGTTAGGAGGAGTGAGAATTCCGGTTATTCCTTCCTCGGCTCGTATGGGTCTTATTTTCGATTGACGAGTATATATTGCCACTCCCGAATATCCTAGATCAGAGTAATTGTCAACGAAGGCGAAACTTCATGGTGTTAGACATACCTTTCTTGTGCTTCGGAAACGTGAAGTAGCAATCCCATCCTGGAACCAAGACCATATCATCCCTAAGATCTCGCTTCTGGATCTTGAGCTCTTGAAATACAAGGATATCCGCCTTCAAAGTCTCAAACATTGCCTGTGGTAACCAGATGTGCGGAGCATGCAGAGAAGGAATAAGATAAGAGAAGAGGAAAATAAAACACACAATGGAGCGCGCCATCCATTGCATATCTGTCTTCACCTCTCTCTATCTCTTTTCGCCTTCTCCTCATATACTCCTCAACGATTCTCAAAGTCAGCATGTAGTTTCTTCGTTATATCTTCTTCTCATTGGCCTTAGTGATGGGTGTTCGGGGCGGTATGATGCAGAAGCATCTAGGGTTGGGATATTTCATGGTGGATCATGAGTAAGAGGAAGGAAGAGATGTAAATAATCAATATGTGAATGGTATGGCTCAAAGGTCGCAAGACCAGGTCTGCCGCCTCTGGTGGGAATGGATATCCACATAGGGAGCCGTAGGAGAAGGGAGCGGGAGGATGTTATATACCCATCCCGGACTTCACACTTCGGCTTCGGACTTTACTCCCGAGTGCGACAATCGCGCCACCACCAATTTACAATAGGAAAAGAGCAAACAAATTCACATTCAAACACACCCCTACACTGATTTAGTCGCCCACCATCAATGCGGTCATATGTCGTCCACGTATTGAGGCAATGTACCCTAGATGATTTGAAGGTACTGTGGAATACATGCAATAGCGTAGTCTCGTGCCCGCAATAGCGTGGAGCTATCAAACGACAGATTGAGAGGTGTGGGATGACTGAATGTGGATAGAAGAGGAAAGAGGGTATAACATCATGTCTGTAAAAAAAATCTAGTACTGACCGCATATGTCTTAAGGTCAAGCCATGGCTGATATGAAAACGGATTTCTATAGTGGATGAATGTCAGTTATTCAACTTCCGAAATAGTGGACTTTAATCCAAATTCGGAAACATGGACTGGTTTGAATGGTGATTGGAGTGGTGAGGGTGTGGGGGGGTGGCAGGTGGGGGTGCATTTTAATTATGGTCAAACTCAAAAAGGTGAAATCGTTGGGGTATTGGAAGGCTCCCATCATTGATGGTGACGAGTAAGTTTTGGATGAGTGGTGCTTTGTGGTAGACTCGGTGCATGAAAAATCAACAACATAAGAGTGAAAATACATCGGTGGGATGCGTGAACTGCATGAGAACACTTCTCAAAGTCCATTCTGAGCATGAAGACAACGAATTGGTGTAAAGGAAAATTCATGGTGAAATGGGTTGACAGCAGCAAAAATAAATCACGACATTGGTGATCAGTCCCGGGGGGCAAGTGCCCTGAAATAAATTGGAAGAAAAAGAGAAAGAAGTATAGGGTCAATGAAAGCCATATAGTACAACAAGGTGACATGTTTCGAAACATGCTTCTCGTTCACAAATCGGAGCAAACTTTGAGTTTACAGCGTAATAGTGGTATTCATTCCCGCGAAAATAGAAGCCCAAGGAAAGAATACGAGGACAGCAAAGAATTTGAAATCAAAGAAAATTAGTACATACCTGATTCCATTAACTATTTTCGCCAAACGAAGAAAAAAAAAAACGAGAACATCGAGACGTTAGTTGCAATGTGTTATCATTAACCTTCCATAACTGGAAGTATTGTGCTTTTCGAATCGGGGCCAATACGATTTGCTTGCACAATCAGAGAAAAAGAGGTTATATTACCATTCCACGTTGTGATGCGAATACCCTCGGCAGCGGTGTCGCAATCACCATCCACACTCTCATGACCTGTATTCTCCCTTGTCTCCCCTTGACGCTCATGACTACCCCCCTCCAAACCTCCACTGGTGTCGATATCCATCGCAGTACTCCCTTCCAAACACTGAGCACCCCCCTCCGTTGCCTCGACTGAGATAAAAGTTCTGTCGGGTAATCAATCAAACGGTATATTATTCCACCAGTATCACCTGGGTATATGCGCTCTTTCTCCTGTGACTCCTTTTTCCTCCGCTGTGGCTGTCTTGGCTATTTTATGTCAAATGGTACGTAGAGGTAGTCGAAGTTGTCGTGCAGGTGACCTGATTTGGTGGTTTGTTCTCTGGCGAAATACAGCAGCAATTGGATTGCTGGAGGGGGCTGCCGAGGCTAGTTCTGGGGAGACGCGTTTCCTTGGAGGTGTGTGATGGCGAGCTGAAGATCACTTTCTTGTCCCTTGTCTTTTAAGCGAGCCATGAGCAAGCATCCTTCATATTTTCCGCTCCGCTATGACGTAGAAAGCAACCACCGACACCGGCGACGACAAACTTACACAAATTATCTCCAACTTCCTGGCACGTAAATTCGTAGATTCTGCTGGCGTTTTGGTCAATATGGTATGGTAAAGAAGGGTTGAAGCGTAGACACCGTTAGTTTCTGGGTGGAGGTTGTGTCGGGGACTTTGGAGGGGGCAAGATCGATATGTGCTGTGTGCACGTGTTTCAGGCTGGGCTAGACGCAATACCGTTCAGGAAGTTGAAGAGGTTAAATGCCCATGGAAGGAAGTATATACTCTTATCGGCAACCAATGGATTCGAATTGCCATAGTCTCTTGCCCAATTGCCTGTTCTCGTGCCCCAATTGCCCGTCCCCACTCATGAATATAAATTGAAAAAACTTTATCATTAAATCGTCAAGACCTCGTGGCGAAACCCGTCTCGAATTCTTTAGACACATGATTCTATGAATATCGACCGGTACCGGCTATGGAAAGATACTCTTCACCCTTCACAGGAGCTCGAGGGTTCATGAATATTGAAACTAATTGGTGTAGAGTATTTTCATGATTGGATTGAGGTCAAGTATCTTCCAACCATCCTCTCTAGATCCACAGCAACTGTAGAGCTACCTACTCATAATATACCGGGAAATTTTATTGAAGTTACCCGGTTGTATGCTGCGCTCGGTATCCCGACACCACCGAAAAAAATTACCCAATCCAGTAATTTCCACAACTACCGGACCACAGCACATGCAAAGCCGGCTCTCGGCCATTCCCGCCATCCCCAAATCAGCCCACCAAAATTCAAAATACAGCCCCTATCACGGGGTGCCTCCGACTTCACCTCCGACCACCGGATCACGCTCACAGCCGGCCACCCGAAACAAAAAGGCCGAAAAGAAAACAAAACAAAAAAGACCACCACCGCGGCCGTTAGAGTACCTCTAACATCAATCAACCCATCACCAACCACCCCCGGTCCGCGACCCCCCACCCCCCTGTCCCTCCCATCCCCCCACCCGAACCACCCACCCACCCCTGCAGAAAACCAAGAAACCTTTAAACCTCACCTCATCACACCTGCAACTCCCCTCCACACCCACAATTCCCTCCACCAAACCCACCGCAGCCACCACCACCAAAACCACCAACCGCAACATCTCCACAATGTCCTCCGCCCTCGCCCTCTTCCGCGCCGCCCGCGTCTCCGGCGGCGCTGCCGTCCGCAGAAACATGATGTCCACCAAGACCGCCGGCGCACGCCCTCTCAAGACCGCAAACGTCGAGGCCGGCGAGGCGTTCTACAAGCAGCACGAGGATATCAGGCACCACGCTGCAGGCGCTTCTGGTATGTGGCCTTTTTTCTGCTTGTTCCTTCTGGTGCCGAGATAGATGGATAAATCACCTCCCTCCTCCTCCTCCCTCCCCCTCCCTCTCCTGTCGTGTCCTGTCCTATCCTACCCCGCTCGGTCGCTCTCGGCAATCACCCGAAGGGAACGAGACTATACCCGAAGAACACACACCACAAAAGACACACACACACACACGCACGACATAAAGCCGACCGACCCGGCACGAGAACAGACCGACCCGCTCCGAGCCGAAAATGCCAATGTCAAAGAAAAAAAGAAAAGAAAGAATACCCGAACATTGACACTTCGGGCCGAGAAACCATCGGAGCGACCGTGCCAACCACCATCACCATCACATCAATCCCCCATACCATCCCAATACAGACAAGATATCAAGACCACATGCTAACATTAATTAACGCGGCAACACAGAGCTCTGGCGCAAGCTCTCAATCTAGTACGACCCCCCCCCCCCCCCACCCCTCAATCCCAACCAACCAACAAGATCCAACATCAACTAACCCCCCTCCAGCATCATCCCCCCCGTCCTCACAGTCTCCACCATAAACGCCTACATCCTCTGGAACGAGCACGCCGAGCACGTCAAGCACGAGCCCGCGCTCGAGGACAAGGTCGAGTACTCGTACCAAAACATCCGCACAAAGAACTACCCCTGGGGAAACGGTGACCAGGTGAGTCCTTGCTCTTCCTTGCTCGCTCAATTCAACACTAAATATGTTGCTAACGTAAACCTCTCCTCTTTTTTCTTTTGCTCTCCAAATCAGACAATCTTGTATGTGTCACCCCTCTCTCTCTGACTTTTTTTAAAAAGGGCAAGGCAAGGACTAACATACAACCCCCCCCCCCCCCTCCCCCTCACAGCTGGAACCCAAAGGTCAACTACCACAAGACCGATTAAATCGCCAATAATTGCAACCCCATCAGGCCTAGATTCAATTGAGCGGAACCAGTGGTGGTTGTGGGTGGGTGGGGATAGACTCATTATTGTGTTTTTTCTTTCTTTTTTTTTATATATATACATACATACAATTACAATTATAGCATTAAACAGAAGGAAGGGGAATTATTAGTTTTTCTTACAAATACCGTGAAGTGAGACTACAACCTAGTAGTGAGTGAGACACTTGCTTGCTCAAAGTCCCCTCCCCCCTCCCCCCCTACCCCCCAAATACACACGATCCCCCCCCCCCATCCATTCAACGAATATATCCCGGAATCGGCTTAAATTTTTTCTTTGCAGCTTTTTCCTAGCTGGTTTTTTATCAACTACTTTTTTTTTGTGCATCTTCAGCTGGCTAGCCAATTTGGCTTGCTGCTTGCTGATCATGACCAAGCCTGGGGTGATAACGAGTAAGTATTCATACGTTCCATTGAAAGAGATCTTCTTATTGCCTGGAATTGGCCAATGGGCTTTTGCTGAGCTGCTCTTGCTGCTGGCCATGGATCGGATCAGGGTTCGAGTGCGGTTGAGTGATGGATTAAGCAGTGGATTAAGCAGTGGATAGAGCGGTGGATAGAGTGGTGGATTGAGCAGTGGTCACTTCACGGTATTTTCCGTTACCTATTTATTTCATTTCAATTGCATTTGAGCACATCATCTTTCATTCGTTTATTCCGAATATCTCAATCGCAATTGCAATCGCAAGTATACTCCCCCTTCTTTCTGTCTTGTTTCCCCACGTAAGTCGAGAAAGTCGTTTATACCATACTATACTACATGATCCCGACAGAAAGAAGGAACGAAAGAAAGACAGACAAATGAGAACCACCAAAATCCCCAAAATCCAATCCAATCAACACAATCACTCAATCACTCACTCACTCACTCACTCAATCTCCCCCCTCCAGCAAATTCGCCTCCTTCTCATCCAGCGCCCCCTCAAACGAGAACCTCCGTCTCAGCGTCCCCGTATGATGAACCCCAACATTCGCCATCCCACTTCCAATACCACTCCCAGTCCCAATCCCAGTCCCCACACCAGCATCAATCTCCGGAGTCCCTCCCAGTGTTGCTGTAGAAGTCGAACTAATCAAAGCAGATGTCTCATGGCCGCCAATCGTACCCATCCCCGTCCCCGACGACAACGTCGAATTCGTTGACGACCCAGAACCACCACCACCGCCTCCACCACCACAACCACCTATCCCACCCACCGAAAACGCCGTGCGACTCGTCGCACTCGACATCGCCTTCTCCAACGAAAACCTCGACTCAAACCTGCCAATCGGCGGCAAAAACGACGAGCTCGAGCTCAAAGAGGACCCATCCGACCTCAACGTCGACGTCGTAGTCACCGTCGTAGCCGTGGCCGCATCAACCGCATATTTCCACTCCTCATCGACCCTCAACTTCTCCTCCATCACCACCCTCTCCCTCCTGCGCGGATACGAGCTCCTCCCTAGCAGCGCCTTCATCACATCATCCATCGTGACAATCCCCACAATCTCCTTCTGCGCCGAGAGGGGGTGGTTTGTCCACAGGATATCATTCTGGAGGTAACTCACCGTGGATGGGCCCATCCCGACCTCGAGCTGGATCCGCGGGTTGGTGTGTTGGCTGTGTTGGAAAAAGTCGTCGTGGGAGTTGGTGTCGATGGGGTGGTGGTCTTTGGTGGGGTCGGCGACTAAGGCCATCCTTTATATCATATAAACATACCGCAATTGCAGTTGGGTTTTTGTTAGTATTATTTTTCTTCTTCTACCGTGATTGGGAAGGGGGAGGGGAAAATGAATGAATACAATGGTTAAATTACTTACTTTGCTTTCCCGGCCTTGAATATGGCGAGGATATCGTATAGCGGACGGTCTTTATCGATGATTGGCAGCGGAATAATCCCAATATTCCTCACCTTCCGCACCGGCTCTCTATCCAATTCAAAGAAATTCTGTCCTCGTCATATTCTCCATTAGCTACTTAATTAAGAAGAAAGAAAAAAAACTCATCCTTACCCTCGTATGCAAACACCCTAAAAACGTCAACCTCGGCAAGCCCGAATCCTCATAAACCTCCTTACTCATCTCATACACTGGGATCCTCGAGTACCCCGTATCCAGCAACCTCCTCAGCTGGTCTCTCGTCGCCTCCAAATACGCATTCACCATATACACATGTTCCATGCCCCTCACCACATCCCCCACAACCAACTCCTGCGCCTCCACGACGCCCTTGATCAGCGCCACGGTGCGAGACTCCAGTGCCCCGCCTTCGTTCCCATGCAGGTTGTCTTCGGAGTGTAGCTCGATGAACGTCACGAGTTCGCTGGAGGTGAACATGCTGTGAGTTGTGCCGGACCCGCGGAGGGTGTAGTAGAGTATTGAGGAGAGGACGGCGGCGGGGAGACCGCAGACGAACATGCAGAGGTAGACCAGCCTGGTAGTATTTGAGAAGATGAAGAAGTGTTAGAATAGATAGGGAGAAATGGGAGAGCGGGTACACAGAGATAAAATAGATGCTCACCAAATCATGCTCGACCCCAATTCCAACGCATATCTCGGAAACACCGCCTGCGGGATAATCTCTCCAAAAACAATAACCAAAGCTGCAGAGATAAACAAAGCCTTGTAACTTTCCCCAAACAGTCTCGCATTCATGATGGGGAGCATCTCGTTTACCAGCACGCTTGCAATTAATAGTGAACCTAAATCGTTTGTAGGAATTAGTAATCCTGATTTTTGAAATATTTCTAAATGGATGGGGAAGCCTCACAAAGTAAGAAATAAGGATACTTCTTAACCGGAAGAATAGTATTCACCATCTGCCTCTGCTTGGGCGTCCCAGAAACAGCAAGAACATGTAGCCTCGTCCTAACAAAAAATTCAAATATTCCTGATCAATAAAATCATCATTTCATGATATCGTACTTCAGGGTAACGCCCTTGAAATTCAAGAAAAGACTAAAAACTCACATATCAATACTCATCAACCCCAACGTCAATCCTACCAGCTCACGGACATATTGGTTAGCAGGAAGACAGGAGGGCAGGGAGAAAGAAAGTAAGTTAGAAAAGGGAAGATACGATACCAGACAACACCCCCGACACCACAACCATAACAAACATCCCTACCGCAACAACAGAAACACTCCACCCATCCAACATCGAGTGGCCCATCCCTCCCCCGCCAACTCTACTACTCGCACATTCGATCTGTGGCTGTTGGCCACCTCCTCCTCTTGCTCGTGCAAGAATAACACCATTCCCCAAAGATGGCAGGAACGGCACAGACGTAACCGCATGCGCCTGCTTCGAGAACATGAGTGGCGTGGAGAGACAGAGACGAAGGACTAGAGACGCCAGGGATCGGAATGCTGTGAGGCGGAGGTGGGAGGAGGGGTAGCGAGCTCGAGATAGAGACATTCTTGGTGATTGGTATTTTTGGCTGCAATGAATCGATGATAGCCAGTAAAAAGGTTTGAAAATGAAAAGGAGGGATTAAAGATAGGAGGGAAGGAAGGGAGGAAGGTAGCAAGCTTCAAGTTGAAGGTATCGATTGTTTGTGTGTGTGTGTTTGTGTTTGGTTGCCAAATACCAGGGAACGATCAATGCTTATTGGTGATGATGATGACAAAAATGAAGTGGAAGGAGGATTGATGGATGATGGATGAAAAGGCGAGTTGAGTTTGTCTCTCGTAGAGTTTCTCGTAGAGGAGAAGGTGTATTTGCGTTTGTTGCTATAGTTGCTATGAAGAGAAAGAGAGGAGGAGGATAGAAGCACTTGCATGTACAGTCGAGGGTAAAGGGGAAAACCTCGACACCCACCGCTGCGGACACCGTCTATACAAGGTAGCAGTGCCTGACCCCAGAGTACCCCACTTCCTCCTTCCGCACCCGTCAACTGAAGGATGGTACAGTCCGGTCGCTCAATCTTTACCCTGAACTGTACATCTGGGCGCGGCTGGGGGCCGGAGCCTAATCTGCTGTTTACGGGTGAAAATGTAGGCATAGAAGGCTGTAGGGAAGCGAATATACAATGCAATGGTAGTGGGAAAGGGGTGTAAACGTAGCCTCGGCCCAGGGTGTAAACGTGGGCTGTGGGAAAGCGGATATACAGTGCAATGGTAGCGGGAAACCAACGATGATATTTAAAGGTGCAAACGATATTTAAAGGTGCAAACGTGGGTATAAAGGGTTGTGGGAAACCAAATACCAGGGAACAATGATTGGTGAGGATTGGTGAGGATGATGAAGGTTCAGTGAAGTGATGGAAGGAGGATGGATGGATGATTGGATGAAAACCGAGTGGAGTTTGGGGCCTGTTGCCATAAAGGGAAACCGAGAAGATCCTCCAGTTTAGTCCAGTTACCCACCTTGGTATGCACAGTCCGGGTGCACACCTGCCACGCCCATGGCGGCCTTGGCGTGCGCATGCGGCCTAGCGCCCTTGCCCTCCCATGATGCGCCTGCTGTGGCCGACAGCTGCTCGAAGCAATCGCTCGTCCCACACGCCCGCAAACCCAACTTGTCAGGTAGGTACGAAAACACCCCACCTCCTTCCTCTCCGAGCCACCAGAGAGGCACCCGCCAACCAGAGCCAACACGAGCCCGCCCAACATTTCGCGCCCGCCGTCTCTTGCTGCTGGCCGCCCCCCCGAATCCACCCCCTCGGCCACACTCGCAGGCGCCTCGCTGCTCCAGACGCCCGACGTGCACAGTCCTGCCACCTGCTGCAGAGAGACCTACCTACCCGTGCTTTTTTCGCTCATCGTCCCCCGTCGCCCGCAATCCCGTGTGTGCAGGCGCAGAGGCTCTTCTGCGGTTGAACCAAGACACAAACGCTTTTTGAGACATAGAGCAGGAAACAGAGGCAGAGGACAAGAGGCAGACGCAAGAAGAAAGAAGCCCTTCCACATTTCTATTGTATCTTTATTCTGGCCTTTGAAGGGCACTATAACAAGCAAGCTCCTGTTTCTTCCTGGTGTAGCAAGAAAAACTTCCCGTGGACGAGGACGAGAGAGTAGAGTGTGGGATACAGTCTTCAAAAGTTCATATACTTCCCCCCCTACCCCGGCAGTGTACGTATCTCCACCACCACCCTGTATCGATTTCACGGTCGGGAAACAGACATCATCCATGTTGGCAGAACGCGGTTTGAATATTCTTTCACTCGCTCTGATTTTCATTTCTTTCTGCCGTTTCTTTGATTTCCTAATGTTTCCGTCATGTCATTCTTTCTCTGTCTCACGCGTTTTCTCGCAGTCTTCCTCTCCTCTTTCTTTGTCTTGCACTCCATGTGAGGATCCCAGGAATGCTGATTTTCGAGTGCGAGTTCTACAGAACTTCTGTATCTTGTATACAGCGCCGATAAGAAAATTACCAAAAAGTAACAGTGTGAGAAACAAGGCCATCTTCTGTGCCTACCACTTTGCAGACTGTATATTGCTACCGTCTCACAAATTCACTCTGTGAAAAAAACAAAGCGCAATTTCCTGGAATCACGCATCTCCTAGAAAACCGCATCTCCTAGAAAACCGCTACAATGGCCGATGAGGATAATTTCGACATCGATATTTACGGAGACCTTGATAACGACAATGCCGCGTCAAATGCCTACAGTAATAATACCACCGTCAAGAAGGAGGACGATGAACTGCTCCTAGACGACGACATTGAGGATAGTGGGCATACAGACTCAAAGCCGCTAAAAGAGGAACCCTCTGGAGAGGATACCAACATGGGTGCTTCTGCAGACAATGGTGACAATTCTGCTCCTGTTAAGGATGTGAAGGAGCAAGAGGCAGCTGCCCCAGCACGTAAAAAGACGCCTACAAAAAGAAAGTTTCCTGATGATAGGCCCATCGAGAATGGCGCATCAAATGCCCTCTATGTCGCAGAATTGCATTGGTGGTCTACCGACGATGATATCCGTGGCTGGGTAAATTCTTGTGAATGTGAGGATGAGCTGAAGGAAATTACGTTCAGTGAGCACAAAGTCAATGGAAAGTCCAAGGGGTATGAAACTGTGGTGTTTTCTTATCATCACTTACTGCGCTTGTTGTTCTCTTTACCTGTCACATACTGATCACCTGTCCAATAGGGCCGTTTTTATCGAATTCACGTCTCAACAAGCTGCTACCGCTGTTAAAAAATACATCGAAGCTTTTGGTAACCAGCCCGCCTACTTGGCCAAGCGCCACCAGGTCAATTTCACATCCCCACATACAAATCCATTCCGTACTCTTCCAAAGGATGCTCCTCAGCGGAATAAGGAATCCACTGGACGTCCCCGTGAATCGCCAATGGGTGACCGAAGCCAGTCCCACTCCGGTGGCCCACCAAACATTCCGCCAGTCATCATGGGCGGCATGAACACCATGGGTGCCGGCCCCATGAATATGGGCCCAAATGCCGGAGGGCCGCCAACAATGGGCAACGTCTTCAGAGGAAATCGGGGTGGCTTCGGCGCTGGACCTGCTCGTGGTGGTAATATGGCTGGGGGTTTCATGGGAAACCGTGGACCAACTGGTCCCCCAATGGGTGGACCACAAGCATCCCCTCAAGCTGCATTCCAGCAACCCATGGGATTTGTTGCTCCAAATATGGGGATGCCTCAATTCGGTGCAAACAACTTTCAGGGTAACGCTAGGGGCGGGATGGGAATGATGCGGGGAGGACCCCAGGGCGTGCGAGGGGGGAGGGGCGGTATGATGGGAGGCCCGATGGGTGGACCTATGGGTGGCCCTGGGATGATGGGAGGTAATATGGGAGGTGGTATGGGAATGGGTGGCATGGGCAATATGGGTGGTCCAATGGGCGGCCCTGGTGGAAACATGGATGGTGGTGGATTCCCCATGATGCCAGGATTTAATCCCATGATGGGTATGTATCCAAGTAATTTAAAGAAAAGGCCTGCACCGGGACTTACCTCAAACTTAGGTGGAGGACCGGGCGGTTACCCCACGCCACACTTCAACCCAGCCTTCTTCCCGAACAATCAAGCACAGCAGCAGCAGCAGCAACAGCAGCAGCAATGGAGCGACCACCCACACGACCGCGCCCCAAAACGCGCGAGACCAAACGAATAGGACTCGAGAAGGTAAAGCGTCATGTGGACATGGTCTTCTCTTTCTTTGCATCAGACTGTGGCCGTGGGGTCAGGCTTGCTTTGCTGTTGGCCAGATCACAGAAACAACCAAGAATGGATCAAGCCTGGGATGGAATGTCTGGGACAACAACTACCCCCCCCCCTAGAAACGGGGACCTGGCTTCTTCTTCTCATTGGAAATATATTTTTTTTTCATTTTTACCTTCTTCCTTTCCTTTTTTTCGTTGCCCAACACAAAATCTTCCTGCTGTAATTGTACAATTTTTTATTTTTATTTTTATTTTATTTTTTCTTTTTCTTTGTTTTTCTTTTGCTTCCATGTTTGCTGCGGGGATTTTTGAAGGGGTGTGCGCGATCGATGGAAGATGGATTAATATTCTGTGGCTTGCTGCGGTGCTGGGGAAATTTTCAGGAATTTTTTTTTGTTGTATAATTCTCCATGAAGGAGACAAAAAAAAAGAAAAAAAAAAAAAAAAAAGTCTAGATCTTTGCATGCAGCTACGCTACCCACCGGTACCTCCAGCGTCATGTCTGCTTTTTGTGTGCGCGCGTGTGTGTGTTGCTATGCGTTTGCTATATATGCGTTTGCTTTATTTTTTTTTTTTTTTTGTGTTTTTCCCTTATAATCTATATTTTTTTTTTAAATTTGCTTTTTTTTTTTTCAAGTTTTTCTTCCTTTTCTTGTACCATGAAACGGTGAGATCTAGCTAGATTGAAGATCTACATCGATATCATATCACTTGCAATTGCGTCGTCGTTTGGAGTTGTTGGAACCCTTTAGGTACTTTATTATTATTATTGTTATCATGGATCATGCATTATATTATTAATTACACGGTTTTTATTTTTTATTTTTATTTATTTGTTTGTAATATTTAACTTTACTCCCGGACGCGGGATTTAGCTATATATAGCTGCATGTATATATTAGGTATGCTCTGTTCTCGTTTGTGGTATGCTCTCTAGATCTTATAATGAAGTAATCTTGCAAGTAATTATAAGCTTTTAGGCAACGTTAACTCGATCTTGAAGGTTCCTTACAATTATTCCTCCGTAAGCTCTTCCCAAGGGAATTTGGCCATGGGTTTTAAATTTCCTCCGCCACTTGGGATAATTATAATCTAAGGGATTTTTTTTTGCCACCAGCTAATTGACAATCCGGAGTATCCCTACTTAAGGAAATGAGGCAGTGGCCCTCTTCTCATAGGGAAAGTCTCCCTCTCTCTCTCTCACAGGCTCACCTCCACCTCCGAATGGTAAAACATATTTTCCTTATAATTAGGGGAACATCATCACGTGTGGAGTGGGAGTTGAAACTCAAACTCGAACTCAAACTCAAACTAAAAGTCGAACTAAGTACCTAGTACTCGAGTCAATCGACATCGATAATATATCGGCCGGCACAAAAAAAAAACGTATTTGTGTATGTCGAGATCTGATCTGGTAAACCTTTTCGCACCGGACCGGTACCTGGTCACTCTCTTTTAAATTGGCCTAGCTATACCTACCTATGTAGTGGTAGAGATCTTTCAAAAAGATAGGTACATAAGTAGGTATGTATGTTATAATTACACTACCTACCTAGGTAGGGATGTGCCGGAGCGAGAGCATAAGGGATCTGGAATATTATTGCGTGAGTGGGTGAGTGATGTTTTTCGATTCATTTGGATCATCGATCATGATCATGAGAGAGAGAAGGGAGAAGGGAGAAGGGAGAAGGGGAGGTCTAGATCATGATCAGGATTGATAGATAGGTATGTACTTAGTAGTGAGGAATTGAATCGCAAATGCAATTGCAATGCAATTGTAACAGCTAGCTATATATAGCTCCTGATGTGGTGTGATGTGATGTGCATGTTCGTTCCACCACCGCCGGCTGTGCTCCAAAGACAAGGCCAGCTAGCCAACGCTCCAGTGCTACTTCTCAAAGAGCTCATGATCATGATCATGATCAAAAAAAAGTATCATAACAGGCAGGGTAAATTCTTTCCTGGAGATAGATGCATTCCCAGATTTAAGTATGTAACGTTTCATGCATTGCAATTGACTCCAAGCAGATCTAGGTAGATAAACGAAACTGAGCAGGTTAATACCTACTTAGGTATGTAGGTTTAGCTATGCGGGTATCTATTCCCCTGAAATTGACTGAAAATACACATTGCTAAATTATCGTATACCAAGCTTTAAGGATCCATGGCCAGCTAACAAGAAGATAAAATAAAAAATAAAAAATAAAAAGAAGGTATATATAATTAGTCTACAAACGCCCCCACCGGCCGCGGTACCACCGGTACCATGGCCATCTCCCTCCAAAAAAAGATAAAAAAAGAAAAAGAATACATAGCTAGTAATTAACAAACGAGAAAAAAAGAAGAAAGGTATGATTTTGCGTAAAAATTGAAAAAAAGGAAGGAGACAACACGCATCATGATAGGTATATATGACGAGAAAGCACGTAAACTGTCTTCAAATATATAGATGTTGCATGCCTCGTCCCCAGATACATATATCTTATAAAGCCGGCGAAAAGACACACATAATTGAATATCATATTCATGTGCAGACTATTTTTCCCAAATCCAATATTTTGTTTTTTTTGCTCCTCCTCCTACCCTCGACTACCAGCAGTTGGACTTCATTGTGGCATATATGTGTGGGAATTATGCGCGTGGGTCCCGAAATCGATGGCAGGAAGGACATATAAAGAAAAAAACGGAGGCGTTGAAATTTGATGTTTGTAGATTCAAGGAAAAAAAAGACACAAGACATGGGACTTCAGAGCTGTCGATTGAGGTATGGTGTTATGTGTGAAGCGCATCGATGAGGTATATGACTCCAAAGACCAAGAATGCGGCCGCACCGCCCAAAGTAACTAAATTTTTATTAAAGATTAGCAAGAAATTATAATGGTGGGGATAGATGTATGGGGTTCTTACCATTTCGAACGCTAATCTTCTCTGCGAGATACTTGCCACCAATGACTGCGCCGGCAGTACACACGGAATGACCACAAACTGTACCCATAGTGACCCACCAGTAGTCCTGTCCAGCGGCCATGGCTATCGTGGCAATTTGACTTCGGTCTCCCCATTCTCCCAAGAATGTCATGACAAATGTTTGGACCCAGGCAGGAGAAAATACCAAGCCAGCTAGGTTTTGAACACCCTCTAGAGCCCCTACTGCTCCGGCCTTTCCTCCCTTGCGGCGAGGTTTGAATCCCTCGTCGTCAGAGTCGGATAAGTTTGGTGATGATGTAGATCGATGGAAGGATTTTCCGGCCCTTGAGGAGGATAGTCTACCGCCTTCCTCAAGGTTGCGGAGGTCGGAGCCAGATCTTCCTCGTTTACGGGCAGCTTCCTTCTCTTGCAATTCATTCTCCACCTCCTTCATTTCTTCTTGAACACCACCTGTGCCTTTCTCCATAGCCAATCCTTCCTTGATCATCCTGACACCGAAAACCAAGAATAAGCCGGCTGCGAGAAAACTCGTAAATTTTTTCGGAAGTAGCGTTGGGACGGCGTGGCCGAGCACGGCAGAAAGAATTGACATCACGATGAGCGAAGATAAAGCCGCAGAGAAGACAAGCAACCGGGAGTGCTTCATTGCCATGAGGGCGGCGATGAGGAATGTTTTATCTCCGACCTCGGAGAAGAGAATCATGACGAATGATAGCGTGAATGAATGCATCGGGGAGACAATGGAGTTTGGATCTACAACCTCCTCCGCCTCATCTTTGTGAATGACGACCGGAGGCCCTCGGGTTTCATCGTCGTCGTGATTCTTGTGGCTGTCTTTTCCGTCGTGGCCGTGCTCGGCATGTTCATCTTTCTCATTCTTCTTGTCTGATGGATCTGTCGTTACTGATTTGCTCAGATTTGAATCTGGATCTAGGTTGCTCTAAAACGCCAATTAAATGTGATTAATTAGTAAATCGGATGGATGAACACTAATCATGGAGCGCTGTAAGTACCTGTATGTGATCTTTTCCAACACCGTCTTTTCCCTCGATATCCACAATCTCATGCTCTCCGGTTATTGGTGGCGGCTTCTTCTTGTCTACCGATGGCACGCCGCCAGAGATACCCTTTTCAGGAGGGACCCCCTGACCACTTCCGGACGGAGGGCCGTCCTTTGAGATCATGGGGCCTGTGTGTGGTTTCCCATCCCGACCATCCACCGGCGCATCCTTCGTTCCTGGCGAGGGGTGCTTTGTTGGAACCGGACCTTGGGGCCCGGCCTTCACGGGTGCTTCTGCATCGGCGGCGGCACGCTGTGTAAGGTCGCTGCTTGGTGGAGGGACTGCGGCCGTCAGTGGGGCAAGTATCGAGAGAAACAGCAGAAGCCTGCCCAAGCCATTGGTGAACTTCATGGCTCAAGATGCGAATGTGTTGTGTGCCGAGCAAGCTCACGGGCTAGCAAAGTGGGGTGGAGCTGTTTGGCGATTATGGAGCGGCGTCGTGGCAAGAGAACACCTTGACAAGTAGCGTTTAAAGGTGCTCCGGTGGGGGGGCCTTTTCGGTCAGTAGACGGGGCGAAGCAAAGATGGAGTTTTATTCTTCGAGCTGTATATTCGGGCTCTTTGTCGAACGGACGAGAGGTGGAGGGGGTAAGGATTGGGAGGTAGAGAGAGTGCTGGGGTGGGATGCGTGGTAGGCGGTTGTGAGTGCTGGGGCTGGTCTATCGCCGGTAAGCTTTTGAAGGGGGGAATGCCGATGCTGTATGTCAAATATGTCACCAATAATTCCTCTGACTGGTCGGTCCAGTTTACTGGTCTACTGGCCTGTCAATTTATTTGTCGAGGTTTTCCCCTTTCCTGTACCTTTCAAACTCGACTGTGGCGAAGCATATATCTGGGACGTGATGGATATAGTCTACGGAGTATAGTACTGTAAAGGATTTCTTGGCGTGTACAGATCCCTGCCCCTAGGCGTACCCCCACAAGTCCTAGCCTCGTCCCCACAAGTCCCGCCTTTTACCGATCGGGAGTGTGGTCAAAAACTTAACCTCAAGCTTCGCAGAAACACCAACTCACGAGATCACCAACTAACACAGAGACTCGGGAAGAAGCCAGTACCAAAACACTCATAACTACACCTCAATTGCTCTCTCGTACTCAGAGCCTCGAATCAGATACCCATCGATATCCCATACTTCGATTCAAGTCAATTATCCTCTCCACCTCAATACAGCCCTCAACCAGATTCCCATAACAATGTCGACAACACCACCTCCACCTCCCCCACCACCACAATTCCCAAACCCACCTCCCTCTCCACCAGAATCTCCCTCAGGCGCCGTCCTCCACGACGACATCTTCTCCGACTCCCCACCATCCTCGCCCCGTCTTTCGGGATCCACTCCCTCCACAACTACAACCACAACATCATCTACGTCTACATCGAATCGCAGCCACAGCCTCCCCCCAGACCTCTTCAAGCTAAAATCCACACACAACACACAAGGCTACCTCGCGGGCCTGACCTCCACAAAACCAGTCTACATCCAAGCGGGCTTCGACGAGGGATACAAGTTTGGGGGGAAGTTGGGGATGGTTGTGGGGTGGGTTAGGGGGGTTGGGGAGGGGCTACTGGCTGTGAGGCCAGGGGAGAGGAGGATGAGGGAGGCGGTGGGGGAGATGGAGAGGGAGTTGTCCGTTGAGAGGGTGTTTGCTGGGGAGTTTGTGGATGGGGAGGGCAGGGCGAGGTGGGCTGTTGGGACTTGGGAGGGTGCGGAGAAGGGTGAGAAGGTAGGCGGGGAAGGAGAGGAGGAGGAAGATGTGGATTTGTTGGTTCAGAGCCATCCGTTGGTGAGGAAGTGGGTTGAGAGGATGGTGGGGTTGGCGAGGGAGGTGGGGTTGGATGTTGTTGGTGGGGGTGGGAGTGGTGGTGAGAGTGGGGATGGCGAGGCAGCGCAGGGAAGTGGGGTGAAGAGTGTGTGAGATCTGGGGAAGAAGGTAGAAAACGAGAATTACTTTGAATTCTGTGGGGTACCTTCTACCATCGTCCTCAGGGAGCGGCTTCTATCCCTTCACGGTGCTAAGGCGGCTACTGTGCCTGGAAGATAGGATTCAAGGATAGCACCTCTCAGGTTCCCTCTTGGTCTCATCCCCATCTAAAATCCTCGCCCCCTCTTGCTGCTTTCGCATGCCATGATATGGGCTTGACTTGAGGCCGTCCATGCATCTGAAGATTGGCCGCCATGTGTATCACCAATTCGGATACTGATCCCAACCGTACCACAAGTCGCACCGGATTCGAAACAACAATATTCCAACACAACGAATGAACAAAAATCCAACTATAATTCGAGTAGGAGCTCAGCTTTCAGAGTAAAAATGATATGGCCTTTTGCTATTCTTTCTCTTGCCTGCCTCCCACCATCTTGGCGATGTTTAGAAATTACAACAAGTGTACGAAGATGACTGGTGCTCCATCTTCATCGTCACCGTTTCCATAGTCTCTCTGCCCACCATTAATACTTCACTTTAAGGTACCTATACCATAAATACTTAACTTAAGTACTTATTACCATGGGGTGAACAGACTGTCGCCTTCGCGAATTCGCTTGCGAGCCTGGACCGCTTCCCCCAGTGCACCTCCGAGTTTAAGCCCTTGCAGAGGAATTTCTAGGGTGGAATTGATTCAGTTTCAATCACCATCCCTGGTAACTAGTATAACGTGTTTACATAAGCACTTTTGGTTTTAGATTGCGGGAAATGACCTCTAGTCTCCACGCCCCCCATTCCAACGCGACCTGTTGTCTCCCTCTGTTACCCTCTACCTCGATAATATATGCACCACACCCCTCCCACCCTTACCCTTACCCTTACCCCAGTGCAGCGCAACCGCAGGATTTTTTTGGAAAATCAAAACAAACAAACAAACAGATAGAGGTACTTACCTTAGGTAGGACTTGCAGGTGCGACAGCAGATACCTGATAGATAGCTGCGGTACCAACTGGACAACAGAGCTCATTATTTTACCAAACATCAATCTGGCCCCACAACAATACAATTAAAAACGCCTCGAACATCCACACACCTTCACTAGAGGCTCGAATTTTTATTCTCCCTTACTCCTTACAATCTCGGCCGCGGGCGCAAACACAGCCGACGAATAGAAAACATTCGACCAAAGAAAAAAAAAAGAAAAAAGTCAAAAAGTCAAGCAGAGATGCCCGCAAAGAAGGGCGCACGGAAAAGGACGAATGCGACTCCGGTGCCGGCGTCCTCGCCGCCGCCTCAACCTCAGCAGCAGCAGGAGCCAGAGCAGCAGAAAATATATACCGGCGGAGACGATGACTGGGAACAAGCGCGTCCGGCTCGATCCACGAGGGCTGCATCGCGAGAGCGCCAAATGAGGAGTAGCGCTGGTACAGCAAACACCGCCGTCGTGAGAAGGCAGCAACTGAGTAACGTCGAGGAGGAGGTGGACGAGTTTGAAGAGGAGAATCGGTACTGGGAGGGCGAGGGAGAGCTTAGTAGGCCTCTGAACGAGATCTCCTCGGACGATGAGTCCATCGGGGAGAGGTCGTTGAGGGAATCCACGTCCGGAACTCAGGTCGAGGCGCAGTCGATTGATAAGGACCAGGCCGTCTTGCAGTTACCGCGGCTCTTTGAGAATTCGCAGGAGGCGTTCAAGTTCTTGTCGTCGTTTTCGAGGAATAACCTACTCCAGAACCTACGGAAGCCAGGAAGTCAGGAGGGCCCGCTCCTCGATAGGATCTACCGCGAGTTTATGAATACAAAGTCGTACTTTGGGAATTATGAGTATGTTGACCTCAGGATCATTGCCATTGTTCAGGATACGGATCTCTTCATCCCGTTGATCTCGTTGGCGAATTATGCGGCGCTCGGATTGGGTTTGCTGAGTTTGACGGGTTTGACGAGTGCGTGTAAGGAGTACCTCACGAACTTGGAGATGACGTTCCCAGAATGCTTCCCCCCCCAGGACCAGAACATGAAAACCAAGCAACGCATGTTTGATTTGCTTCTGGATATCCGCACGCAGCTATTCATCGCAATGGCTCACGTCGAGGATTACGAGGTCGAGAGTGGCGATGAATTGCTCCGGCAAGCATTCCTGGAGCAGTCACCATACGGAGGCTCAGATGATGGAGAAGTCGAGTGGGATGAGGAGTGGATGCAGAACTGTCGGCCCAAAGACTGGGATAGCTTGAATGAGAACCAGCAACAGAGCCTTCTCGACAGAACTGCAGAGCTTCGGCAGGCATATACCTCGATCAGGGGGGGCGTGGAGACTGTGGGCGAGATTGACTTTAATGCTCTCACGAGCAATTGGCCATGGGAGGCCTTCGTCACCGACATGCTGAATTTTATCAAATCTACGGCCAGAAAGATGATGAAGAGCGAGGATATGAAGACGGCATACCGCATTGCCTCGGACGCCAGTAAGGCGGCCAGTGAAGCAGCAGCAAGGAACGCCACAGTGCCACAGCAGATGCAGCAACAGCAGGCAGAGGCAGAGGCGCAGGTACAGCATGCGCCACAGCAGCAACAGCCAGCGGAAGAGCGCAGGAGGAGTGCACGCCGCAGCACCAGTGAGCGGTTTGTAGCCCCCCCCCCGGCCCCCCAAGTTCTTATCCCGCGCAGTGATACCCTACCTCTTTGTTCTCTTCACCCCTCGCCATCAAAGTGCAATTGGCTGACGCGAGAACCACGCACTTTCCTTTTCCCTCTTCCACAGACTCTCGTCAAAATCGGCTTTGGGATTCCTTAAGAAACGAAAATCAGAACTGCAGCTTGCGCCCAATAAGCAGGCCACTGCAGCAACCGCCGTTGCCATACCAACAACGACGACGACGAAAGCCACGCCGCCGCCCCCACTTGTCTACAAACTCCCACCCCAGCCCCCCCGCGAAAAAATCGCAACAAGTTCCGCTGGAATCAAGGCCCTGAAAATTGTGAAACAAAGAAGGGCCGTCTCCAACCCAGGCACCTCCGTATTAGCACAACCACAAGCCACAACAGCAGCGACCACACAGGCAAACAAGCCAAAACGGATACAGAGCAGCAGCGCCGTTGAGCAAGACCTTGAACGGTACAAACGCATCCAAGCCAATAAGAACAAAGAAAACCAGCTCGTCCCCACACAGCCATCCACAGCAGCCACATCAGGGCCGTCGAACGAGAACGTGCAACGGGCAGTAGTCAAGTACGGTTTCAACGAGAAGCATCCAAACGCCCGGAAGCCGCGTGCCTTCGACATGGAAGAGCTGCTAGTGGAGACGCAAATGGCTGAAGGCTCTGGTACATACCAGCAACCATCCCCACGTGGACAAAAGAGGGGCCGTGTCGTCGAGGAGGAGGATGAGTTTCAACAGCTTGATCTAGAAGAGGACGCCGCACCGGTCAACACTGCGCCTACGAGGCCGTCTCCCAAAAAGAGAAGAACGATCCCACAAGTGCAACATGCTCAGGCCAACCCGTCAACCCCAAGACGTCCTACACAGAGAAATGCCGCACGTCCTATTACTCGTGTTCCTCCACCTCAACCCTCACCATCACCTGCTAGGCCCCGCAGAGAGGACCACGACGATAACCAGGCTATTGTGGATTCCATCCATGGCGGACAAGTTGTCCAACATAACGCACCTGCGCGGAACTACGCAGAAAGACGTGAACGGATAAAACAAGAAGCCCAGATCAACCGCCAGCAGGCGATCCCAAAGCCTAGCACTGCTGGACACCGAAGACCATGGACGCCTGCTGAGGAGCTGGAGTTGATCAAGCAGGTTCAGATCCATGGATGTGCTTGGGCGTTGATTGAGAGGAAGGGAACCCTGCACCGAAATCAGGCGCAGCTCAAGGATAAGGCGAGGAATTTGAAGTTTCTGTGCCTCAAGTATGTTTATTTTTCTTTCCTCCCCCTCCTTTCCATATCCTCTTTTTTTACATCTATGCCACATACTTACAAATTTTGTTTTTTTCACCCATTTAGGAATAGAATTCCTCTTCCATCAGAATTCAGATTCGTCACGATCAGCACTAGATTTGTGGAGGAGCTACAACGAATGGATATTAATCATGAAGATGCGCGGTATTATACTGCGGAGGCGGAAGGTCTTGACGATGAATCTCAGGACGGGGAAGGGATCGAGGATGATATGGAGTTATATGCTTGAGAGAGAGACGACAAAATTGAGATATCGAAATCACCCCGCGCCGTGGCCACATTATCATCATCCATCATCGGCATTATCATCATCATCATCATCAGCGGCATTCATCTATCTATCTATCAGCATTCTATCTATCTATCTATCCAACCATCTACCTACCCATCCAATCAGCTTTGTTTCGTCTCAATGCTCCTTTTGATCAATGACTACACACGCACGCTTCTTCTTCTTCTTGATTTTCCAGATTTTGCAATTACTCTATTGCTATCGCTATCAATATTTGCTTCATGATGATCATATCCTCGGTGTTGGCGGGTATTCTTTCTTTCATTTATTTATTCGAATTCGAACGGTTCGAGCTTGATTTTTTATCTTTTTTCTTTTTTCTTTTTTATCTTTCTTTTCTTTTTTTTCTTTGCTTTGGTTATGGAGTATTCCTACCTTGTATGTGGGTGTACAGGGCTTCGGCTTTTGTGTTCTTTTATTATTTCTTCTGGGAATTGGCGCTTGATTTGCTTGTGCTTGATGTTTCATTTTAGTTGACCTTAAGCTTCCCTTTTTTATTCAATTTTTCGTTCTTGTGGGGAGGGTTTCTGGATGTTTCGGTGGGATGGATTGAAATGGAAGGATCGGGCATGTGGATTGATGGAATGATGGATTGTATAGATATGGGGTACAGGCGGTGGAGAATCTGGATGGTATGGATGTGTTGGCTGGTTTATGGGGTGGATGGATGCTATTGAAGTAAGAATTGATCAGTTATCCACCTCCTAATAGCTATAGCTATGGGGGTCTATAGGGATATGGTAAATGGAAGGTGGGAGGGATAGAACTCGAAGGATATCGATCTGGAGGGGTTTTTTATTTTGGTTTTTATTTGAGTTTAGGTTTTTAGTTTTTATTTAATTTAGCAAGGGAACTGGAACAATGAGATATATAATACATTGATATTGATACTACCTACATAGGTACCTGCCTGGTGTGCAACAATGTGGGTGAGGCTCGAGACTACCTATCTTAGGTAAGTAGGCGAGAAAACCCGAGTTATCCCGTTTGGGAAGTGGAGGGTATAGGTTGTTTTTTTGGTGAGTTGACGGATGCGGAAGGAGGCAGTGGGGTACTGTGGGGCCAGGTACTACTATGTATAGAGAAGGGCTTTCTTCAGAGGTCACGATCGATTAACCTTCTAGCAGCAACCTCTCCGAGGTCTCCGAGGCTTCAGCGAATTTCAAAGGCAGTTCCTTCTCCGACTTGATTACGAATTCGACGACAATCTTTGGAAGCCTTTAACCACGGTGGGAGCCCAAGTCTGGGCACGAGAACAGGTGGGAGCTGTTTTAATGCTCAACTTATATCACAGCGCCAGTGATAAAAAGATGCTTTGGAGTCCTCTGATTACTTTTCGAAGTCACGTCCCATCAGAAAACATCGCTTTGATGCTGTGGATAGCACACGCCAGCCAGCCAAATTACGAATGTCACTCTCCACTCTCAAAGTAGCTCTTGTTTATACTTACGCCACAGCTTGGGGCTTTTAGACCACGAAGTTCCGGCCGTCGGGCTCGTTTGGCTGGGTGTCAAAACGGCCTGGTAATGGTGGAGAGAAGGCAATCCCATTGAACACGTCCCCATTTTGAGGGAGAAGAAGTAGGTGCTGGAATTAAACTGTGGTAATGAGGGTAATGTGAGGAATTTCAACCATATATCAGCCCTACTCAAATGTCACCGATTTTGCTTTCGATGGAGAATACTTATACTAATTTGCTTTCTTGTGCTAGACTCTGGTATAGTTTTTGCTTCCTCTGGCTTTATACTCGGATCTAATGGCGAAACTCGCCGAATCCCTCGTTCGCTTTCTTCGGTTTTGAAGGTACCAGAAGTCGCCTCAGATCGGATGTTCATTCGCCATGTCAGGCTCGAGTATATTGGGAAGGAGATTATTCTGGTAGCTCATCATGAACAAATTCGGTTATGTTACACGCCAAAATCGAACTGGAGACGGGCTCGAAGATACTCGCCTCGAAAGGAATGAACAGCTCTCTCTGGGAAATATCAAATGGCCTTTGAACAATTGAGGGTTATAGCAGAATTTCCTGTCAGCGATACAACAACCAAAGCATCTCGGCCCTTGGCCCCCTGAAAATTGGATCTTCAACAAAGAACCCTCTACCATCAAGTCTCTTGCTGCTGCTGTTGGATAAAGAGCTTTCATGCACAATTATAAAGAAGGAATATGCGGCAGGTAGTACACATTGTGATGATATCATCAGACCCTAGGTGTTGATATGAGACACATGTACCCCAGATCCATGATATCATGGCTGGTAAGACCTCTTCGCTATCTACTATAATATATTAGCCTCGTCTATCGATAAATTGCATCCGATAGATGTGGTGGCTGGGTGTCGTCACTGGTTCTAGGCGAGTCCTCACTACACGCCTCCAACATTGTCTTTGCTAACATTTGTTCTAGTCGAGTTTCCTTTCAGGAAATCCCCTAGCGGTTGATCGAAGCTAGGGGGATGACTGCTGACTTTGTGGTGGACCAGTCACCTTCTTGAGCTGTTAAAGTGCAAATCTGATACCTAGTCACCGTATAATTTGCTGTGAGCCCTTTGTAGAATTGGTGCCTTGTAATGTTTATCACCCTGTCTTTTTTCTTCTTGTTGTTTTCACAGCTAACAAGTCTCCATCGTCCACGGTCTAGCTATACAACCAGGATCTCTATCATTCCAGAAAAAAGTAGTCCTAGTGGTATCCAGACTACCTAGAGGGCTAGAAGACTGAAGGAGGCCGAGACCGTCGACTAAAATGCAACCGGAAGGTCTAGATGCTTGCTAGGCTAATAGAAGGCACAAACACTCCGCCGATATGAGGTTGATTAAGTAATCTGCGTAACGAATTGCTGATATGGATATGGATTAGTCTCGTGATTATAGATCCATTCAACCAGGCTAGATCAAGTTTAGTCTCGTATCAAGTTCAAAGGTTGGGCCGATCGGATCGGGTAAAGTTTACGGACTATCAACTATAATTTTCAAAGTTTGTTTTCAAATTCTGGCTTCGGGGAACCTACAGTAATGGAGGATAAAAGAGCTAAAAAAAACAGACAATAAATCTTGGAGGTCGTCATCTTACAGAGTTTACGGCCATGCCTCTGCCTCGTCAGCGCGTGGCAATATCGCCGCTCCTCCACCACCCATTGGGCTCATCTCAACAGCATTCATTCCGCAGTTCGGGGACACTATGCAGACATTGACGCTAGATGTCTGTTAGCTCAATCAGATAGTGAAAGTATACGCAAAGCTAATTGCTATCGGTGGTTTTCTCGATGCAACCGGGGGTGGGCGGATGCTCGGTGCGTGGTTTTGGTGGGTATCTGAAGCAAGAGAAAGAGTTTTGAGGCTACAGAAGAAATAAGTTACTGCAGGTTATTATTAGGTATGTTCCCTTGGAAGTGTAGGAAGTGATGGATTATCAAAATTCTCTCCGCCTACATGAGTCCAACACGCACGAGCAGAGCTACCACCCTAGTTATATATGTTTATCGTGAGGTGCTTGGGCTGATCACGCCAGGTTGGGTTTTCTTGCCTCATCTACGACACGTTTGAAACGCCACCAGTAGCCGGAGCTGCCCAGTACGCCAATGCTGCTTGATATCCCGCAATTGCAACCACAGCCGCAACTATCCCCGTCCCCCTGCATACAGCGGTGGGCGAGTCCATCTGTAGGCATCCAACTGAGCAATGGCCTTTATGAGCACTGGCAAGTCAATTGAGTCGAGGATAATTGATGATACGATTCTTGTATGTTGTTACTTTCATGTGCATGATTTGGCGTGATGTGGATGTACCAACTGGAGGATGGAACATTAATATATACTTACATGCATGCATGAGGTGAAGTGGTTCGGATACCTTAGGTATCTATCCCCTATATCTGGCATTCAGACACAGAGACAAAGGAGGCCATCGTGGCACCAGCGCCGCGTGATTTGATGGATCTATCAGGGTAAGACAGTTGCAGAGAGGCAGGTAGCCTGGTTGAGGCAGGTATCTACATCCGGTGCCCCTGGCTGATGCGGGACGCCGCCCGGAATTAAACCTCTCGAATTGCGGGTATGCGGTCTCGATGGATATGTATATTAATAAAGGGCATATAGGTTGAATGAAATTTACTGCTATTACGGATTACATATTGCTATTGCTGCGGTGGGAATAAATGGAAGGGCTATAGAAAAACATTGTTTCTTCCTCGCCTTCCACGCGTTTAATTACATAGGTATCAGGCTGGTGATGCCTCTTAATCAATCCCACACGATCCTGGGGGGGCGCTGGCCGCGGAGGTGCACTAAAGGCCCTGCTAAGGCGTACCTGCCTCTCGATACACCGAATATTCTAGGCAGTGCATCGGAGGCACCCTCGCCCGTATCGGGGGGGGGGACGCACAGCGTAGTGTGTAGTGTGTAGTGTGCCTGGGAAGCTTAATGGCCGTGGACGATGGCACAGCGCTCTGTATGCACAATTCGCATAGGCAGTGGATGCGTAGTATGCCTCCCCCTTCCCCCTACCCCCAGGCAGTGGCAGCTTTATATAAGCTGCCCACCACCCGTCTTGAACCCTCCCCCTCTTGGTCCCCTCCCCCACACATATTGCACCATTTGCACCGCGCACACATCCTCCATCTCGCGCTTCACGTCTCGGAGCCCTCCATCCGCCATCTCATCTCGACTGCACCGCATCTCATCCCTGCATCGGCCAGCAGCACGCAACCAGGCCCCATCTCATCGGATTGACCCTGATCCACGTCCGCCATCACCAGCATCAATAGCAGCAGCAAATATGGTTGCCCGTGTCCAACACCCAGCACCCGCCTTCAAGGGCCTCGCCGTCATTGACGGATCTTTCGAGGGTACGATATGCTCCCAATGGCGATCTGTTGTGCTTACCAAGCGCCGTCTGATGAGTTGAGATGCTGATATGCGTTGCTTGGTGCAGAGGTCAAGCTCGAAGACTACAAGGGAAAATGGCTCGTCCTTGCGTTCATCCCCATGGCCTGGACCTTTGTTTGGTGAGTCGTTTATTGCTATTTATCGATATGTTTTGCAGAGGATGTGGTTGTCTTGATCGGCATTGTTGGAGATGACGTGTAAACGTGGTTGGGGTGGGACGTGTGGTCGGTCCCACACGTGTCACCACCGCCATGTTTTTGTTTTTTTGTGGACGGCTTTTACAACAGCTTTGTTGGGCTGGCTGTGAACTGAGGCTAACCAATTTATACAATCTAGCCCAACTGAGATCATTGCCTACTCCGATGCCATCACCGAATTCACCAACCGCGGAGCTTCCGTCATCTTCGCTTCCGTAGACTCGGAGTACTCTCTCCTCTCATGGTCGTCTACCGCCCGCAAGGATGGCGGTCTCGGAAGTGTCAAGTTCCCCCTATTCAGTGACAAGAACCACAAGCTTTCTGCGGATTACGGCGTCTTGATTGAGGAGGAGGGTGTCGCCCTCAGGGGTATCTTCCTCATTGACCCCAACCAGGTCGTTCGTCAGGTATGTCCTTCAGAATCCATTGTTTTGCTTATTTAAACATGTAGCGCAATTACTAATAGCTTCTACAGATCACCATCAACGACTTACCAGTTGGAAGATCAGTCGACGAGACTATCCGTCTAATCGACGCCTTCCAGTTTGTGGAGAAGTACGGCGAGGTGTGCCCCGCCAACTGGAAACCCGGTGAAGCCACCATGAAGGACAACCCAACAGATTCCAAGCAGTACTTCAACAAGGTCCACGGTTAGAAGCTTTAGGCCATTGCATCTTTTCTCATCATGATGGTTTTTAAGTTATAGAAGAAAGAAAAAGGGAAAGAAGCGTAAAGGAAACTGGGAGCGGAAAATACACATTTTTTTTTGCATCACTGCTTTTAACCTTTCTTTGTCCATCTTTTGTCATCACTCACTACTTATGAATATGCTCTTGTTATTTCTCTCTCCATGGCCTGCTAATCATTCATTTGTATGGCACGTTTTATTTCTTTTTCATTTCACTGTTTATTGCTTCATCACGTGGCTCTTGCCTTTTTTTCTTGGTTTTTGGTGTGTCTGTATCATTTTGCTTTTTCACGAACATCCACCAATAGGGGTATTCAAAGTTCAAAAAAATCCGCTGTTCTCAGTTCGTTTAATCCGGTCCGGACTTTCTGTGAGAATTGAATACCCTGGGGATTTTGACGGATATATTTTGTGAGGGGCGCAGAGCAGATATCTGGTTTTTGAGGCTAGCAGATACAGGTATATCTTCATATAAAATCACCCCAATATATATGGGGCAGTTGAGTTGTTTAGGGTAGTGATCTTGGCCTAGATAAAACGGATTTTTTTAAAGCAGATATCTGCTTTTCTGCACTTATCCATGGCCCAAAGGCGGATATTTTGTTGTGTGGAGAAAAACGGATATTTTTCTAATAAATCCGTTTCCAAAAATCAGTTCAATTCGGCCGGATTTTTCAACTTTGAATCCCTACTGATAGGCTTTTAATTATTATCTTTTATTTTTTTGGCCTCATCCTTCGAGCTCATTCTTCAAGAAGCCTTTCTCCGTAGATTGCAATTGCAGTAACATGTACTCGTACATTAGCCTCGTGCTCCGGCTTCACTCACGTGACTAGATTGCCAAGAATGTGCTAAGAATTCTGAATATTCGGCTGGGTCACATCATGATGAGTCACGTGAAAAAGCCAAGGAGAGTATGCCAAGATTTCTAGCTTGCGCCTTGGACAAAGACATGTGATCGAAATTCGAAAGTGTGAGTTTCAGGGTAATTGTAGTCTTCACGGGATTTTATCCCTATACGGACATATTCTCGTTTCACCACCTTAAGTTACTTAAGAAAAAAATCGACTTTTCAAAAGTGGTAGTGGAGTAATCGGTATACGGATACCCTCCCAAAGTGGTACTTGGGGCCTTCATTTTGATCTCAATTCGATTTCTCAACTCCCACTGGCGATGCCATGGTGGTGCCTCTACGAGGGTCTGGGTACGAGACTATGGTGTAGCCTGGGCTACTATGGTGGTGGGGTATGAGTCTATGGTGGTGCTCTGGTTTTCTGAGCTCAAAAAGGAAGTATCTACACTTACCCCTCCACCCCCAATTGGTTTTATTGCCTTCCCAACCAAGTGCAAAGATACAACCAGCACAACCACCTTAAATCGAGTTAAACTGTGGGCGGTAGGTATGAGATTCACGAAAGACCTACTTTTTTTGTAACGTAACAAGTAGCCTGGTTAATTAAACGTAGGGAATGAGACTAACTAAGTACCTTATAAGTGAGTGCCCTCATCGATTGCTAGTCTCTTGCCTCATATGATCATCTGCACTATATTCAACAATTCATTCTAGTGCACAGAGGTGAGAGTACCGCATACATAATCTTGCGAGTTAGAGACCATGTTTGTTTTTGAGACAGTCAAGAGTTCTCTGCAAAAAAGGACAGAGCTCGGTCAGGGCACGGCCTAAATCCATTCACTTAAGGCAAAGCGTTGAAAATTGGCATGGTCTCTAACTCGCCAGATTTCGTGGTATCGTGTCAAATCTCTACATCTATCGACCTGTAACTGCTTAGCATAGCCTTGAAACGAAAGATATTTGCAGACCTTCCAAGTTCAGATCTTCACATCGAGTATCTAGGATAGGTACATATTATGATAATCTAGCCTCGACCCACGATAATCGTTGTAAACAACTATTTGATCTCTCTGCCAAAATCACCGAGGCTAACGATAATCCTCATTCATGATCATAAGCTTCCCAACATCTGCCCTCAATGGGCAGATAAAAGAGAGGCTTGTCTAGCAAATCTACACAAAATGAGAGGGGTATCACCCAGGAGGCTTTTGGAGCAATTTTTTAGCCCTGGCAAGGACGATCTTTCATGTATTCTACAGTTTACTGCATTCGTGGTGGGAAGATACCTAACATCAGCTGAAGATAGGTTCCGAGGGGAGGTTACGCGGCCAGCAAAGTCTATGGAGGGAGACGGTATATTGGTGGGAAGGGGGGTTTTACGATAACAAGGTACCATCACGATAGAGAAAGGAAAAAAATATAGAAAAAGAAATGAAATCGCCACTCCTGCTTCGCCCTCGTCCGTTCTTGCTTCTCCTTCAAGGTTGTTCCTACCCGCTGATCAGCTTCTGGTGTACTTTCTGGTACATCACGTTTAGGTAACGTTCCCCACTCATGGCTATCATGAATATCAAGTCTAAATGGAGAATTCGTTTTCTGAAACTTTTTAATTCATAACCCAGAACCCAGCTGCAGGTGGTACCGGTGACCAATCCGGACATCCTCTATTCTTTTTTTTCTTTTTTAAAATTCTTTATTCCGTGTACGCCCGATGAGATCTGCGTCAGAACCAGATATAGTAGATCTGAGGTGATAGAGAAAGGAAAAAGAGATAGAAAAACAAATGAAATCGCTTCTCTTCGCTTCTCTCCGTACCCCGCCGTACTCCTCACCTCCCCCGTGCATGCACCTGCATGCAGAAAAGGTCGCTGAAGTTGGAAAACCGAACTTGATTGGCCTCAGAAGCCGGCAACTGCTGGGCACGAGACTACGGCAACTGAAGAGCTCAGATGTTCTCGTACCCACTAGGCCTGTGTTGCGTGGTACGATCGCGAGAACAGAGCTCAGATAGTCTCGTAGCTCAGTCTCCAGGCTAGCTCAGTCTGGCAGTCCTGCAGCTGTCGGCCTTCAATGCTACCTCTTGACTGCGGCTATCCACGCTAGTCTCGTGCTATCCACGCGGTAACCACATCTGGCCCTGCGAACTGGGAAGCACACTTCCGCCTTTGGAAATCTCGCTTGGTTTTCCCACCAGGGCCGCTCCCCTTACGTCGAGTGCGGGATATTGTGCATGAAATACGGAGGGACGGTGTAACAAGTACCTCCTAGTGTGCATATATCTACGACATTGATGTTTGTTTCAATTTTCCTGCTAGTTAGGAGCATGGGGTGCATGCACTTGGTATCATGCATATGCACGCTCTTCAAAATAATCGCATGCAAACATTGAAAATGTAATGCTGAAGGTGCGGTCAGCAGACGGCCTGGGAATATCTTCGATCACCAGGTCGACCACTTTCTAGCCTCATCACAGATTGAGCACGAATCTGGGGGGGCGGGGATGCTCGAGGGGTGCAGACGGGGGAGGCGCCCGCAATTCTGCATGTGCAAAGCTCAAGCACAGGGCGGAAAGCTGATATCGACCACGATGGTTGGATTTGAATGAAGTGTATGCATAAGTGTGTGCCGCACGGTGTATTCGGCTTTCATGATCTGGGTCTCTTTGATTCTGGATGGAGTTCATATGCTTAACCTTGGTGATTCTAGAGGAGAAAGAATGGCCGTCAGTGGGGAAGGTGATGTGCCAGAAAGTACATACACGAGAAGCTGACCAGCGGTAGTCTCATGGGTAGGAACAAGGACGAGAACAGACGAGGACTAAGCAGGAAGCCTTTTTTTTTATATTCTTATTAGCAGGTACATACATATGTATGTATGTATGTATCTGGTAGTCAAGTATGGAAGGACGCCATGGCGAAAGCTGAAGCAACAATTGAATACAAAAAAAAAAAATTGCAGGCGCATGCAATTGCAAGGAGCGGCCTTCCATTATCATAAACACGAGTACTTTACTTGCTCTCTCCTCCTAGCTATAGCCTCGACTCTCCTCCACCCAAATCCTCTCCTCGGTGGGACGAGGCTATCCTCGGATCCAGTTCTTTCAGCTGTGAACTACATAGTCTCGTCTCTGAACCAACATACTGATTTACAACATGTAGGTCCCCTTATAATTACCGGCGCGTATGCACGAACGTGAGAGACCTGCTTCCTCTCTCTTCCCCATGCAAATTCCGAGCATGAAAAAGGAAAAAAGCTTCAGAGAAAAAGAAACAAGCAGAAATTCTGTGCTCTCGATACCCATCCCTTTGGCGGACGAGACATTTTGGACCAATTCATGATTCGACAAGGATAAATTGTCACACACTTACTGCTTTTGTCTATCGCCATACTCATAATGGTCTAAAGGCTGGCCGAAGTTCATCCGGTGAGTAAATCTACTCTTTTGTTCCTCAAAATACCCCGTTGATAAACCCTTATCAAGTCGGGAATGGATTGGTCCCAATGTCTCGTCCGCCAAAGGGATGTTCATTCCTTTCACCTACATACAGGTACCTAATGTACCTATAGATGGCTATGAAGCTGCACTGCAGGTTTCAGAACTACTTGCTTTTATGCTTTCCTCCAACATCCAACATGCAGTTTTATATGAAGTCAGGTATCGATCATGATGCTTAGCTCGACCTCTGCCGCGAATTGATGGACGCCGATATCGATGCCCCCATCCATGCATACCCTAAGGTAACCCTCTCCCTCCCCTTTCCCTCCTTGGACCTCCATGATCTATTGATAGCTACCTCTACGTTACTTTACTCGAGTTATGGGAAGCTGGGTCTGAGGCCACATACATGTGTGTGGTTGTCATCGAGCATACTGAGTACTTTACCCATCTCAGGTTGCATGCTTCGATTTGATTCCAATATTTGATGGGTATGGGAATCGGCAGGCTCAGCAGGCCTACATCAGGAGAATGATGATGCAGCAATATCCGATTTTGAGGAAATTAGCTTGAAGGGATGCCTGATGTTATGCCAATTGGTATACACTTGGGCGCGCTTATTGCCGATACAATTTGCGCGCTTGGTGTCGTTTGCAAGAGGATAATCCGCGCTCCGGCGGCTGGGCTCAGGCCCAATAGCCGTTGTGCTGCATGGTCGCTTCCCTGCAATCTCCATCGCAGCCGACGAGACCACCACCTCCCCACTATGCCCCACCTCTCTTTGCGGGCCGCCTCTCAAGCCACCACGCTCTCCTTACGTACCAGCAAGTGCACGACTAGCACAGCATTGCACTCGGCCCTCGCCCAAATCCTTCGCGCGCACTGGCCGTCGATCTCGTTTACGCTTCACCCATCGATCGGGCTGTAGTCCAATTGGATAATCGAAACTCCTACTACCCTTGTCAATCCATCAGCCTTTGTGTACAGGGCTTCCCACAAATATTCGAACGATGAGCAGTGACGGCAAGTGGAAACAAGTCACCAACAAGAAAGGGAGAGGACCAGGCCGGGGAGGTAGATGGGGCAATCAAGGGAAACCCACCTCGAACAACTGGGCTCAGAAAAAACCCGATCCAAGAACTAAACAAACCACCGTCCAACCAGCAAACCCAGCGTCACCGCCCCCAAATGACGTTGACGACACCTCTCCCAACCCAGACACTACCACTGAACCTAATCAAACCACATGGATATACGAAGAGGCACCCGATCTGGATCCGAATTGGATTAATACAAATGTCCCTGTTCTACCACTTCCTGTAGACGCAGAACCATGGGTAATAGAAGACCCATACGACATGAAACTCACACGGTTGAATGTCGCTGCTCGATGTGAGGGCGTGGATCGACCCACAACAGCGAGAACGATGTGGGAATTTCATGATATGGTGAAAAAAGAAACCATCACAGAGTGGGTCATGAGTGGTACAATCGAGGAGTCAGATAGACCTCCTAATCTCAAGGCAAATGGGGTAAGAAAATTGTGGAAACCTTTCAAACATCGCACATACCTTGGTGCATATTCTTGAGCGATACTCATAAATGAGTGGATGCCAAAGATGGCCTCCGCAGGGGATAATGTGATATTGATTTCTCTTGGGATTTAATTGTTTCAATTATTTTTGTTCTTCATCCCAGTTCGGTAATTCCCTTTCCTACTTGTGGAGTACAGGATTTGGTTTCGGTGACGCTAGTCAAATCGTCAAATATTTGATTTGTTGGTTCTTTTATTAATGTCATTTGATATTATGCATGTTGGTATTAATTGAATTTCAAATGTAATACTTGGAAGCTCAATGTCGTTCTTTTGCAGAGTTTGAAGAAACATCTACCTAGGTACCTAGTGCGAAACCCCACCCTACCTCTGTTTTCAACCCTACATTGAGCCGCGCTCTCAGGCATTAATTCTTTGGATCGTTCATCGTTCAATACCCTGCTCATTGCTAAGTAGAGTACAGCACCGATTTCGACCTCCACCAAGCCAGGATTTGGGATCGAAAAACATTGTCTCACAACCATACTGTAATCACGAGCATGCATCGGTGTTTCCATTTTTCCATCAAAAGAGTCTGCCTGTTACAGGAACCATGCTACTGTGACAATTGAGGGGGTGACGGAACATATTGGCAAGCCCCACGAATTGGAGGGCCGACGCTTCGGACTCCCTTCCGCACATGGAAATCGTGGTTGATGGTTCTCCATGCATTCAGCGGGGCATGAGAGAGGTGACCGTGGAACGGGGGGGGGATGTTAGCCTGAAGAGGAGAGGGGGGGGGGATTGCAGTGTCAGATTATTAGAACCTAGATGTTGGTGTAGTATGGGCCCCACCAGGCCAGATACTTATCCAATTCCCATAAAAAGCGCAGCTCTTCCACAGGATTTCCACCAGATCATCATCCCCAACTCAAGCTTCTTTCCCTAGAACATCCTCTTTCCCTCACCGACTCTCAATCACTCTCCAGTTCATCCCAACTTCAAGCTTGCAATTCCTGCCTATTTACAAGGTGGCATAGCCTCTACAGTCACGCACATCCATCTTCCTCCAATCCTCAACCTTAGGCGGCTTCAAGGCTTAAATCACACCTTTCGGTAGTATCGACCAGTATCCAATAACCTCAATCACACATTATTGCACGGCATTGTCACTCACTTCTACAATCCGTTCAAAACACGTCGATTCTCACTATTTCGATACGCTGTATTCGTTCTTCGAGAAACAACACGAACCTAGCTCACTTTCGAACCAATGCACCTCGGGCCACACAAACAGCGGGGACCACCATCGTCCCAGGTCCACATGAGCTTCACGGCCCAAGAGATATTAGGTCATGTCAAAAATATGCGTCTTCAATACCTCGGCCCTTGGGTTACTCGCGAATGGTTAATTGAGAAGCTTGATGGGGCACCCCCGATGGGCCTTATGAACTCCTATACTGCCAGGCGCAGGCCATACATGAGCCCGAAAACTGTGGCTTTTCTCCAGAAATGCCACTTCCATCATAAAAAAGCAATAAGGGGTCTGAAACGAGCAGCCTCTGTGCATTCTATTGACCTAAGGAACATCCAACGCGCTTTGGATCATCTTAACATTGCTTTAAAGGAGTTTTGCAAAATTCGTCATCGGACAGACTTCTACCATTGCCTCCCTGATTTTGAATTTTTGATGAGCACCATAGTCTCTTTTGGCAGTTTATACGACATTACCAAAGAATGGGCGGGTAATTTTAGAGATACCATAACCGGAAGGAGGTTCACTACGAACGGAATGCCGGCTCCACAGATCAAGGGGAATTTCAGCGAGGGTGATGATGATTTGAGATCTGTCGTTACATCATGCCGTAAAGCTGTGGTAGAGATGGAAGCAAAGGGACTACAAAAGGTACGTCCTCGCCCTCGCTTCGTCCCTCCAACTGCCCAGTATCCATCCCCGGCCGTCATGGGCCCACCTCTTGCCAACCTAACCCAGCCTTCTAACCAACCGTTATCGCTACAGATGGTCATACCAACTCATTGGAAGAATCGCGACTTCAAAAACTACGCAGCTCCATCCCCTCTGGAAATGGATCAAGTTCAAAGATTTGGGCCCGAAGCGATCCATATGGAGAAGCCACAGCACCAGTCGGGTCCGGAGCGCCACAATGGGAACACCATAGGCTCGGAATCGAGCCTTATTCGCGGCCACTTTGGCAGGGGCAATAAACGGCCACAGGAATTTGACGAGGAGGAGGAGGAACGTCTACGCCCGAATGTCCGGAGGAGAAAAATCAGAACCTCTGTATCACGCAAGGCGCAACGTATTCCCAACATCTATGTGACTTCACCAGAGGCAATTGTCATGCCTATGACTTCGCCAGAGGCAATTGTCACCCCCCCACCCCCCCCCCATGGATCCACCACCCCTCCGGAACACGCTAGCCACAGCCCAGAGCTACGCACGGAAGCCCTTACCCAACAAGTGGCGGATTTGACTCTGCTTGATGGCTTCTCCAAGGCAGACCTAGTGGTGGATCTGACTCCGGTCGGTGGCTTCCAGAGCATCGATATTGAGCAAATTAGCAACCAATTCATCTGGCCACAACAAGCAACATCTGCACCCACAAATGTCGTTCAAGGAGAACCAGAATATGAGGCGGGCTGGACAAGAATTTACTAAGATTGCGTTGTTGGAGGTGACAGGAGTGAGTACAAGGTAGCTACATAGCTATAGGGCTCTTTTATTACTATTCCTTTTTTCCTTTGATCACCAATCAGGTGCTGGCGTATATCTCTCTCTCTTTTTTTTTTTATCATGCTTTTTTTTATCATGTCTTTTTTATCATGTTTTTTTATCATGCATATGTTTTTTTAAAATGTTGTTTTTTTTATTTTTATTTTTATTTTTTGTGGCTCGGCTCAGTAGCGTTTTACTGGATTCGGTATCTACCATGGCTTGGCTGGGGTGGCTCGGATTGGGAAGTCTAGAAGACGTATCGGGAAGGACTAAGGATATCGACGAGGGGGATTTGGGACGGGGTTATGGGAGATGTGCATGCGCATATGGGTTGCTGGCATAATAGGGCTAATGATGGGGGGGTGGGAATGGGATGTGGATTTGGTTATTGGACTGCAAGTCTCGGAGGGTATCTGGAGGATCTGGATTGGAGGTGGTGCGCAAACGGAAATCTCATTTTTTTTTTTGAAAAAAAAGGAAAAAGGAAGAAAAAATGAAAAAATGAAAAACAAAAAAAAAAGTGGCAGATTTCTATATATCGTTATCGTTATATATATTTACTCACAGTCCGCATGCTATAGCTAGCCTATATTATGGTTATTTCATTATTATTAGTATTACTTTTTATTCTCGTGTATTGCTATATATAATAAGTGGGACAATTTGCTTACATCGATATCTTTGTGGCTGAGGGGGCGACAAAGTCACTCGAGGTTTGCTGTCCGTGAGACTGGTTCTCGTGTATGTACTCTACCTCCTGAGTCGTTACTGACAAAAAGTCTTGCACAAGACATATCCGTGCGAAGGCCTATGTCAGGGGGATAAAACATACAAAATCATCATTCGCACAGACTTTTGACCCCCGGTCTTGTGCAGGACTTTCTGTCGGTAACGAGTAGCCTCGTCTCGCTACAAAGGTGAGCTGTGATCAAAATAAGCTCCAAAGGTCAAATTCTATCTTGGCGGGAATTAGCTCAGTGATAGGTCATGTGACTGTGCACCAGCCACACAGTCCATGCTCAAGTGTTCAGGGTTTAGCAGTCACAAGCCCTGAGGCACCACCTAACTAGCTGCAAAGCCACCACACTGCAAATCGCAACGTTTGATCTTGAAGATTTCGAGCATACCATACCTTCGAAACCCAGCCCAGCCAGCCATCTCGAGAACCCGCCACTAGCACCAAACACCCCACCACCACCACCACCAACACACAACAACCTTCAAAATGGGAAGGCATGTTTAAACCCCAAGAAGGAGAAATTGCCGCGATGTTGAAGTGCTGACAGTTTTGAACAGAGGACCAAAGAAGCACCAAAAGAGGCTCTCAGCGGTATGTTTCGACTCGTATTCAGCCTCGTAAGGAGGGATTGGAGGGTTTAAGAATACTTTAAACTAATAAGTGGAGTAAAATAGCCTTCCCACTGGCTGCTTGACAAGCGTATGAAACCCTTCTTTCCATTATTTGCTGCTTCTTCGTCATCTAAACTGTGTGTGTGCAAACAGTCTCCGGCAAGTATGCGCCAAAGCCATCTCCAGGTCCTCACAAGCTCCGTGAGTGCATGCCACTCGTCGTTTTCATCAGAAACAGGTACGCTTCTTCTACACCCGGCATCATATGGAATTCGGTGGTGGATTTGCGATACTCGGAAAATTTCAAGAGAATGGTTCTGATTCGGAAAATTACAGACTGAAGTATGCTTTGAACGGACGTGAGACCAAGGCCATTGTCATGCAACGCCTCATCAAGGTTGACGGAAAGGTCCGCACCGACCCTACCTTCCCAGCTGGATTCATGGATGTCATCTCTATCGAGAAGACCGATGAGCACTTCCGCCTCATCTACGACACCAAGGGACGTTTCACAATCCACAGGATCACCGACGAGGAGGCCACCTACAAGCTCGCTAAGGTCCGCCGCGTGCAATTGGGATCCAAGGGAATCCCATACTTGGTTACCCACGATGCCCGAACGTATGCTTTCACCCACCTAAAATGAAGTGGTGTGAAAAATACTAATTTTTCGACCCTTTAGCATCCGTTACCCCGACCCATCTATCAAGGTGAACGACACCGTCAAGATTGACCTTGAGACCGGAAAGATCACCGAGTACATCAAGTTCGATACCGGATGCCTCGCCATGGTCACTGGTGGTCGCAACATGGGCCGTGTTGGTGTTATCACCCACAGAGAGCGCCACGATGGTGGTTTCGATATCGTCCACATCAAGGATGTTCTCGACAACACCTTCGCCACCCGTCTCAGCAACGTCTTCATCATTGGTGAGGATAAGGCATGGATCTCCCTACCAAAGGGCAAGGGTGTCAAGGTTCGTCATTTCTGCTTCACACATCTTGATGAACGGTGATCATATGCTAATACTTTATTTCTAGTTGTCTATTGCTGAGGAGCGTGACCGTCGTCGTGCTGCTACCATTGCTTCTGCTTAAATTTGTTTAGATCAAAAGAAATAGGAATGGGAATGGGAAGGTGTTTAAAAATTTTACCCGGTGCCAAAAATGTTTTCTTGAACAAAGCGCTGGTGTCAAGTTGGGAGGAATGTCCATGTGCCATCATTTTTTATCATCATTATCACGGGATCCTTGGGTTGTTCTTTTTTTTTCTTTTTTTTTGCTTTTACTGGGATTCATTTTTGCGGAATAGGTCAAGCAATAGGTTTATGAACGACTAGGAAAATAAGTGTTCTGGGCCCTTATATTTTCAGGTTTTCTTTTTGTTATTTCTTTCATCTGACACTTCTTTTTTCTCTCTTCTATAATGGTTGCACTTACTTCCAGGCTACGATGAATTGAACAAACAGTATAACGCATATTACAAACTTTCCAGTGTCTAGACCCAAGCTTTGAGGCGATGACGGACAGGGACAGACGGCAACCCCCACACGGGCTGACGCTGGGCCAACCTCATTGGCGAGGCGAACTTGTAGGACCTTGTGCTAGAAAAAAAATCCTAGCGAGCTCGAAGCTTTTGCAGAAACGTTGCAGTGGCGCTTCGGTCGAGGCTAGCAGTGGCGATTGTTTTTGTTTTCCTGTATCCGTCAGCCCCAATCTCAGAGTATTGCGACGAGGAACGTCAATTGAGTTCAATGGGGAGTCGTCACATGTAGGTCAAGGAATTGAATACCATGAGGCGCAATTGAAGCAGGAGAGCCAGAGTGAGACTCTAAATTCCAATGAACATGTAGACGCATCGCGCTCTGTCAAATCTAAAGTCACATATCAAACAAAGCTGTAGCTCTCTCTCACGGACCTGGTCCAGACCCTGCTAGTCCGTCCGTCCCGATTGCCCCCCTCCCGCCGCCCCACCATAAACGCCGCTAAAAAGTCGCCTGTGTGTGATTCATATTCCATCTGGGACCCCCTCCGGCGTCAGAACCCCGCCCCGCCACTCACTCCCGTAGAGGCCACCCTCCACTCCAGTACATATACGAGCTCCCCTCCATCCCAACGAACAAACGACACATATCCAATCACCTACGCAACTTGAAGCCACGGACGGTTAGCATCAACAGCATCAGCAACAATGGCTTCCACAGTCCCGGCTTCGCAGAAGAAGAAGTGTGGTATGTTTATGTTTTGACATCTCTCATCACCAGCTATCCTCATACAACCCCATCATACAACCCCATCATCAATCCCAATCCCAATCCAACCTCAATTGCCTACTTCACATCTCAATCTCCCCCTCCCTCCTAACCTCCACCTCCTAGCTACCATGAACTTTCTACTCACCCCACCCAACAGGTGTCCTCGGCGCCACCGGCTCCGTCGGCCAACGGTTCATCCTCCTCCTCTCCTCGCACCCCACCTTCACCCTCCACGCCATCGGCGCCTCCTCCCGCTCCGCCGGAAAACCCTACCACCAAGCCGTGCGCTGGAAACAATCACAGGCGCTCCCCTCCTCCGCCCGCTCCCTCATCGTCCGGGAATGCGTAGCCAGCGAGTTCTCCGACTGCGATGTCGTCTTCAGCGGTCTCGACGCCGACGTTGCCGGGGAAATCGAGATGGAGTTCCTCCAGGCCAACCTCGTGGTATTCTCTAACTCAAAGAACTACAGACGGGACCCGATCGTCCCGCTCATTGTTCCGCTGGTGAACTTGGACCACTTTAGTGTCGTGCCCCACCAGAGGAAGGCGCATGGGTTAGATAAGGGGTTTCTCATCACCAACGCGAACTGCTCCACCACTGGTCTCGTCGTCCCCCTCAAGGCCCTGCAAGACAAATTCGGCGCAATCTCGACTGTAGTCGTAACAACACTCCAGGCCATCTCCGGCGGGGGATACCCGGGAGTCCCCAGCATGGACGTGATCGATAACGTCGTGCCCCACATTGGCGGCGAGGAGGAGAAGATCGAGTGGGAGACGGGCAAAATCCTGGGCTCCGTGAACGCCGAGGCGACGGGCTTCGAGCTGCTCGAGACCATCAATGTGAGCGCGCACTGCAACAGGGTCGCCGTGCTCGACGGACACATGGCATGTGTGTCGCTCAAGTTTGCGGCCAGCCCGCCGCCGAGCGTGGACGAGGTCAAGCAGGCCTTCAGGGAGTATGTGTCTGAGGCGCAGCGGCTGGGGTGTGCGAGTGCGCCCAAGCATGCAATCTATGTGTTTGAGGAGGAGGATAGGCCTCAGCCGAGGCTGGATAGGGAGTTGGATGGTGGGTATGCGATTAGTGTTGGGCGTGTGAGGAAGGATAATGTCTTTGACATCAAGTTTGTTGCTCTTTCACACAACAGTAAGTTTTTCCTGAATTCCTACATGCATACATACATATGGCCAGTGAGTGCTAACGAGAAACCTTTAGCTGTCATTGGTGCCGCCGGATCAAGTATCCTCAACGCAGAGGCTGCAGTTATCCAGGGACTGTTCTAAACTTCCAAAAAAAAAAACGTCATATTACAAATTTCTTTGCTCTCTTCTTTTTTTCATGAAACAACAAAAAAAAGTATTATACCAGGTGTTATCATCATTACCTTCCCTCGTGTGTTGTGCTTTGCATTTCTATTATATCACTGTTTGGCTTTCCACATGTTGAGATTGCTTTTTGGCGGGGTCAATTGGAGGGGAAAATAATAAAAAAAAAGGGTTCCACAGTTCCACAGTTTCATATCATCTGCCTCGTATATCATATTTCGACTTACTGGCATGAGAAAAGTATATGATTAAAAAAAAAAATAAAAACCATGTGAAAAGTATGATTGAGGGTAACATGAATTCTCGACTCCCAAGAGAAGTTACCCAAAACGTTTCTTAGCACTAGTTAGCGATCGGGGTATAGGCCTGTATGCCCCAAGGCCAGTTTAATGTCGGTGGAAGGTGAGGAACATCATGATCATGGTATAGCAACAAAATCCACGATTTTGCCAGGATTCAAAAGACACCTATAGAATCGATTCCATTTCAGCAAACATGAAATTCTCCAAGCATGGATTCGGACGCTTAAGCTTACAGTGGATCCAAAGCCAGCTTCACTCTCTTCATCACAGCAAGTGTATCGAGGCCCAATTCCTTGACAAGGTATGCCTTCTTTCCAATGCCCACGCCGTGTTCACCCTATTCCAGAAGCCCCATTAGTATGCACTTCTGATTTTATGTATAGTGGGCCAAGATCACTCACGGTACATGTGCCATCCATCTCAAGTGCTCTGTCAATCATGTTGTGAACGACCCTTTCGATTGCGCGGACATCTTCCGGTTTCGTCTTGTCGTACATGATACTTTCATGGAAATTTCCGTCTCCAATGTGGCCAAGAATAGAGGCAAACATGCCCAGTTCGTCCATTTCCTTTTTGGAAACCTCTATATTTTACATGGCACCATTAGCAGCTAGACTTCAGGATCAAGTTGCATGAGATGGAAGCTTACCAATCAAATCCGCCATTCTAGACAGCGGCACTGCCACATCAGTAGACCATACTTCCTGGCCTTCGCCACGGAGAGCAAGCATGCACCACAACGACTCCTTCCTGGCCGACCACAAGGCCTTCTGCTCCTCCACACTCTTCGCAAACTCGAAATTTCCACAATTATACGATTTTGCAATCGTTTGTACAGAGGCGATGTTATCCTTGACACCTGCTTTGGTACCTGAAAATCTATCCACAAAGTTCAATGTCAGACATGTGCTAAGCCTTACCTGGGGTTGAGACAGATTAGGCGAATCGTACTTGAAAAATAGCGTGGGACTCTCTTTCCACGTCCTCCCAGTGATTCCACTGCGGTTGACCACGCTCATCTGCACTTCGTCCATAATCTCCATTGCGGCTACTGGCACGCCTGTTCTCATGACTCTTGAAGCCGCTGCTGCGGCATCCCGAATCGTAGGAAACGTGACAACTGCAACACTGGTTTCCTCGGGAATAACAGCGAGCCTGAGAGTGATCTCAGTTACAAGGCCAAGGGTACCCTCAGATCCAACAAAGAGCCCGTTGAGATTATATCCTGCTGACGATTTTCTAGAAATTTATAGTCAGCCTTTGCAAACGATCAAGATATCTAGAATTATCTAGGGTACCTTGGGCGCCGTCGAGTCTTGATAATAGTTCCGTCAGCCATAACTACAGTGAGATTGATCACCCAGTCCTTCATGGTGCCATATCGAACTGCATTTGTGCCACTTTGTCTTGCTATCAGCACTTTGCTGATATCTCCGAATATGTCAATTTCAATTGCAAATTTACCTGCAATTTGTTCCAACCATGCCACCAATTTTCGCCTATTTCCAAAAATATTCACCGTTAGATATGTCACCAATTCAGGGATCCTCGGTATAATTACTTACGGATGGGCCAGGGTCTACGGGAAAGAACAATCCCGAGTGTTTGATCTTCTCATTCAACTCCATCCATGACACTGCCGGTTGGACAACCACATCCATGCTATACCACCATACCACAGTTAGTTGTCAGCCAATACTTTCGGATGCATGATTACCACAATTGATAATTGGGAACGCACTCTTCTTCGTGGAATTCCACGATTTGATCCATGTGAGCAAAGTCGATGCTCAGTCCACTAAACGGAGCCGAGAAATTCCCCTCAAGGCTGGAGCCACCAGAAAATGGGACTAAATGTTGATTAGATTGAGATGTTTTCGAATGATCCTCAAATTCCCTGTGTGGTATGCCTAGGATAGGAATTAGAGAACATACTCATGGGCACCCGATACTTGTGGCATATCTTTACAATTTTCGACGTCTCTTCTGTGGTTTTTGGATATGCCACGGCTATTGGTAGACTATCCGCATTGGAGGTTGACCAGGAGGAATATCCATGAAGGTGCAAAACCTCTTCATCAATACTGATTGCATCTTCTCCGAGTTGGGCTTGTATTTCAACAACAGCCTGAATACAATCGATAACCGCACTTTGTCAACAATCTGATTCTATGAGGAGGGTATTTGAAAGCACTGACCTTGAGCATATCCGCTGGGCTGGCATATTTTGGTGCCTTATCTGGCAGGCCTATTGAGGTTGTATCCCCAACGACATCCTTGCTCAATTCATGCACCACACTGAAAGCAAACATCGACAACCCCAAGACGCCTAAACCTGCCAGAGCTCGCGGCGTGGTCAGAAAACGCTGGCGTTGAGGATGGCTGTCATTGTTGCTTGGGCCATGGCTAGAGAACTGCTTGCGTTGCGTCGGAGGTAATTTGCACCGCAATGGAGGTGTGGATTTCAACGATTGATATAGCGGAACAGCATGACAGGATCTGCAACGACGCATAAGCGAACCAATTCCGGCCGATGGCATTGATCTGGTGCCCTGTTAATTCCAAGCTTGGTGCAGACGATCCAGATCCAGGGCCGGTAGTGGAGGTGAGATGGAAGCTTCAGCCCTGAGGATATACTTCTCAATTGCAGAGGTTACGTTATGGGCGAGAGGGGGAGGGGTTTTGTCGTTCTTCTGATCAAGTGTACCCTGCAGATTCATTTATTTTCTGTGCATTACGCAGACGCCGGATCAATCGACCTGGTAAGACCTGTCAGGTTGTCCACATGTGAAGGTCATCCGCGCGGAATAAATTGATTTTTTTTTTTAAAAAAAAATAAAAAAAAATGTGAAGATCCGCCGGCTATAACTCCACGGTGCCTAATCACCTTGGTTGCCGAGACTGGCGAACCCATGGTTTGACGTTGGACAGACAGGGCACCTTTCACACGCACAGTCCAGTCTGGTACGAAAATCCACCGTCAATTCATGGCGTATTATCTCAATTTTTTTCACAACCTGGCGCTATACTGTACTTTTCTGGCACGGAAAAACCGCCAGCGCACGCCTCATCACTTATCCCATCTCCATAACAATTCACAACTTCTCACAGTCGTTCTACTGGCCAGGATTCATCTTCTAGCGCCGGGTGGTGGTAAAAAAATTGAGATAATTATAACACGGTATATTAACCATTGGCACGTACGGGAGCGACCGATCTTACGGAATATACACATGATAACTTAATCAGACGGCAACAACACACCTGTGAGCGAAAGTTTGAATTGGTATACTCTAATAAATCCAATTAATTCCCAAATAAGCATAGACCCGTTCGTTTTAGGGACGCACCTCATGGTATACCATACCAACAAAAGTCATGGGAACAATTTGCGCCTATCCTAGATCTATCTAGGGAACTTCATCATAAATATTCAAGGAAATTTTTATCCAAGAGGAGTACAACATAGTTGATAAAAGGTATGAAACAATATTATTTACTTGTGAGCTAAAGACCAAGAGTTTTTCACGAAACACAGAATGCAGGGCTTGTGTACAAAAGAGTGAGCGGCTGGGCTATAGCTGGTACCCCCAAAGCAAACCCTGAAGATCTTCTTGCAAAGTTGTTGAAGCCAGTTGTGTACAGTCCGGTCGCTCACTCTTTACCCTTCTTGACTGTAACATACTCTACAGCAGGAACCCCCTCTAGTCTGAATCTGGAAATAGTTTTATTCTACCCGTCTACCCAATTCGAGTCGTGCATGTCTACCTACTTCATACTTGGACTAGCCCCGAATTACCCAACTCTCGACGCACATTTATACAACATCAATAATAATTATCTATCTTTCCTCCACAAAATAAGGCTTCAAGGCTGACCACCTAGGCATGTCGCCACAGAAGAATCATGATGGATTTCTATCCATTTTCTCATTCGTTGCCGAAAAACGCACATATTCACAGGGAGAATAAAAAAATTGCGGACATGCAGCCATAGAAGGGAGCCCTATAGCTATCTCGAACATAGGCTTCCACGCCTGGATTCGAGCATAATGATTTAAAAAAATAAATAAATGAGCCTATGGACATAGGGACGAGTTCCTACAGTATCGAACCGGCGTCTCCTCCTCTGGTTAGCACACGAGATTCCCTGAGGGGAGATGTAGTTCTGCCATGCACTGTGCTTAATGTCGCTGTATGCTTATTCTTTGAGATAACTATCTTAAACGATAACTATCTTAAGCTGATACCCTGTAGCCAATGTAAAGATTTGCTAGCAAAGTCGGTGAAGCCAGTTACAGTCCGGATCCCGCAACTAGTGCACTGCCTCATGATCAATCATCAAGTACTTCCGGTGAGGTATACGCAAGAATTCGATTTGATTCCATAAAAGACAAAAAAAAAGAGAAGTAATATCTCCATTTAAGGTACTGATATAATAATAATAAAAAAAAATCACCCCCTAAACTGAAATTGAAAACAAAGGTATAAAATGAAGAAAAACTGTTGGTATCGGACAGAGAATAATAAGTACTGCACAACATCATCCCCGAGAAAAATTGAAAACTGCGAGAAAAAATAAAAATAAAAATACAAGTAAAAATAAAGAACGCCGCACCTTGCAAGGTTCGAGAGCCTCTATAATAAGGTATACAGCCATGAGGGTAATATCACCATTCCAGATTCCGTTTCATTGGCGCCAAAAAGAAAAGATAGAGGAGATGAAGGAAAACGAAGAGTCGAAGGAGAAAGATGGAGTAAAAGTAAAAAAGAAAAAGGGAAAGAGATGGAAAAGTGGATATAGAAAGAGGTAAAAATTGGCTGAAAAAAGATAAAAGAAAAAAAAACCGAGAATGGAATAAACGTTAATGTGAACGTAGACGTAGCTAAAAGTAAATTTAAAGCAAAGCCCTTGTGGGGCACCTCCCAATTCCAAGAAGGGAAAAGAAATTGTAAGCATGATCGGAATCTCGGAAATATGAAGGCTGAATATTCAAAACAAACATCTAGTTGAACTCCAAAATCCGGATCGAGAACACAATAATCGATAATACAGCCATTTGAGAAACCTAAGCATCAACACCATGGCCATGAGAGCCGGCCACATTCCCAAGTATACCATTAGTGTCCGCATGTGCCGCCGATGCATCCACCGCAGGAGTTTCCGGTGGAGTTGGCAATGAATGAATCGCTATCGAGCTCTTCCTCGTGAACGTACCCCCCTGCCCATTGATATCCAAATCGATACAGCCATATATCGAGTTCTGTACTGATTTCCGTTTCTCCAGAGTGGAATATGCCTTTTCAGTTGATATAAAGTTGCCAGAGCCGTCGATATCCTTGGATTCCGGATCAAATGGTTCGATGGAAATCTCCGAGGTCCGACAATCATTGCAGCTACTGTCTCCGCTCGACTTTTCCTCCTCAATAGATGACGCAGGACTAGCGTAGCTTTCCGATACTGCAGTCTCAGTTCCCGTTTTAGTCCCGTTTTGAGCAGCCCGCGCAACAATAGCCGCTGCAGCCGCTGCCTTCTTTCTCTTTTGGGTGCATTTTCCACACGAGCAATCCTCTGGGCTCACATATGAATCTGGATCGAAGTCAGTTGGAACAATGCTCTTTCCTGTGGCCTGAGCTACACTAATCAGTGCGTCTGCGAGTTGTGCGAGAATAGCAATATGCTGGAAACGCTGTACGTAATCTACGTCGAGTTCTGGGGCTAAATGAATTCACATACAATGGTGAGTCGAAAATCTTCAAGACTAGGAGAGTGTCAGATCGAAGGTTGGGGAAAAAAGCTTACTAGTAATGAGACTTGCCAGTAAGGCCCCGTGGAGTTTAGATGTTGCTGGGTAAAGCACTTCAGTCTTATTTGACGCCCCGAAAATATTCCCCAACTCAGCCATGCCGCCAGATCTCCCGCGTCGGTCTGCATAACGAGCTCCATTTGTGAGATATTCCTCTGGGATGTTTGCCAGTGTTGTTTGAGGTATTGTTTTGTTTGCTGATGTGTTCGGCATTTTTACTGGCTGCGACAAATGAAAAGATAGATCTATCGCTTTATATTTTTAGTGTGGAAATTTAGGGATGTGAAACCAGTTGCTCCTCAAGCAAATGAACCGGTTAATAGAGTGTAAAGGGTCCACGCAAATATGGAAATATGAGGTTTTCGAATTAGTTGATGTTTGTTGAGTTGTTTATTCGGCAAAGAAGCCACGAACAGGTTCGTGTACAAGAGTTGCGATGGCCACGGGCTGAGGCCTTGAAGCCTCAACACTAAATAAATGGGCCGGGTCGTTCTCGCCTTCCACATGTGCAACCCATAGCACCTGATTAAGAATAGCATGGTATGCATAGGTTGCCAGAAGATGCTATGCCCTGAGCGCTAGCATCGTTTCCACCACGGCTGCCCACAGGATGCATGCATTGTGCTGGGCATCTCGCACTGGTGGTGCAGAGGAAGACAGGGTGGGAACCAACCGCCCGAGAGAATGTCACACCACGGACCAGGCCCCCGCGGCTCCATGAAGAAAACACTGGCCTTTGCCAGGGAGATGAGCAAGTCGGCAAATATGGCGGCACATGCGATAGGTGATAAAAATATATCATACCTATCTTTATAGTGAGCATCAACAGCATTTTTAATACTCTTTGGTACTGTACTCTCGAGTACAGCCCCCAAGTAGAAACGGGTTTGATGGATTGATAATACAAATAATTCTCCAGGACTCCAGCTCACACAAATGGTCGAAAAGGCTGAATAGGCTCTATCCGTGCTCGTGACACCTAGGGTCAAGATGACCCATGCCGTATGTGAAATGTGTCTGGGACGTAGGTAGGCACTTTTGGAATTATAAATGCTTGGTTAAATAAGGCAAATATTAGCACCCCCTTTTCGAAGATATTGCCTCTGGTAAAGAATTCCACATGTACATACCTACTCTTTGATAGTAGCTCAGTAGAAATCTGGTCCCGATGAGCCCTATAATGGCTAATGCATATGGACGCCGCACTGTATCGTCTGGTTGTTTTGTGGGGTACTTATCGTGAATGCGTTTTGGGTCGGTATCATCAGCCATACTGATGCTACCTCTGTTTTGTGGGGTGTGACATGTGCTGGCTGGGGTATATTGTAAGGATATATGTAATGATTAATTTTGTATAAAATTGAGACAAGGAGTAAGGCCTTATCTCCATATATTTCCAATGAAGGTGGTACGGGTCTGTACTCATGGGACAGTGCCGGATACCGGTAGGAATTTGAAGAGCCAAACCTCCGGGCCACCGAAAGGTTTCCAGCCTCCGATCAAGCTAGGCGGCCGATCCAATCTTATTAGAATCTAGTGCTGATGAGATGAGTGATTGAGATGAGCGATAATTAACCATCACGTGTGTTGAAAAATTAATTCACGTGACCACGACTGAGGATGTTGAGGGTTGTCTCAATGACAAGAACCATAACAGTCTAATTCCAGTCACCTATAACGCAATCCTGGGTTGAATCGGCTTGAACCGGAAGCCTAACAGATGTGGTGCGACCGGGTACGAGTCTAGGTGCGACCATCTATCGCAAACCCAGCAGTTTGGTCTGGAACACTCAGTCTCGAACAAGCCTGACCAGATAGAGTGAAGCTTGTTGAGCTCGAAGAAGAAAAGAAACCCTTCATTCGCCAAAGTCATCGTTGCTAATAGTGTGAAGATGCTGGGACGCTAGCAACCGACTTGTCGGTTTGCAGAACAACATTAAGGTTCGAGTTTTTGGTGTGTTCTTTTGGGTGCGGCGGCTCCATTAGCACACGAAGTCGAGACAAGCGCTCGGAAGTCGAAGCGATGTATTTGGAACCCTGCGCTTGCGCGCGGATGACGAGGTCAGAACCTCCGGATTGTGTACTTTGTACGTACGTATGCGTTCGACCTCAGAAAACATTGCCACGATAGCCTTCTCTTCAAATAAGCGTTCTCGCCGCCTTGGGGCACATAAACCACAATTAATTGAAGACATTTTTTTCCGTCTACGTGCCTGACCTCGATCGAGTCGAGACTAGGTACCTAGCTCGAATCCACAACTCTGCCAGAAGTTTTTTTAGTCGTACTTCTATAGCTACACTTTTGATAGCAGTTAACGTTACTCACCTGCAGGACCTGGCTGCCGCCACAGATTTAGTCTCAGTCGAGATTATTTCTTCAATAGGGCAAGCTCTCATTTGGAGCGGATCCGGCGAATACGCCCCTGCAGCCTTCCTTCATGACTGGCTGAGCAGTCCAGTCCAGTCTTGGGAAATGTCTCGTTGCGGGTGGGGGGGGGGACGAGACTGGTCGGTATGGTGGAGAACGATGTGATGTTGTGGGGGGGGGGGGGGGGCACCTAGAGGCGGAGGTGGGAGTAGCAAGCCGTGAAGTAAAGTATGCCCAGGATGTGGGGAGGGCGAGGAAAGGGAGGGAATGTTCTCGGGGGGGGGGGGGCGGTACTGGAGGGGAAGGAGCACTATAGTGGGCACTGCTACACAGCTGCTCGTTCTGGAAGTTCTGGTGATCTTGGCAGTGCTTCCGAAGCAGAAGGATGATTTCTCCAAGTCTAACTGCCTATATAAGGTACGAGGTGGTGGCGGAAACAACTTTGAAGTATGTACATTGCCACACCCGGCATCCAGCCACTCTGTCGGCTCGACATGTATCTTCTGCCTAGCTTCCCAATCCGCTCCTCGTCACCACATCCCCCCCCCCCCAGCCCCCCTCCTCATCCTCCCACTAGCAACGTCCAACAACAACAACGACGAAGAAGAAGAAAAAACCAAGATGTAGAGTAACGAGTGATGTCGAACATGTCCAGTCCAGCCAACAGAGTGATCATGAATTCGAAGCCACCCACCAAGCTTAAGAGAAAGGAAAGGAGGAGATTGCGAAACACGTTGCACGGTGAACGATTCCATAGGTAAGCAAAAGTAAACGAGGAAAAATGGCAGAACAGATTAGACGAGCTCGAGATAGTTGGCGTGATATTTCCCAGGCTTACAGGCTTGTGAATCATACATAGTCATCTGACCCACACACATACGGCTGAAGCAGCCACTTGTCGATGCGAGAGGTGGCTTCGACTTCGTTCGCTGCAGTGGCACAATCTCAGGGTAATATGAATGGCGCCGCAGCGACAAATCGATCGCGATCGATCGACAACTCCATCTTTGAAAGGATATCAATATTTTATACGAAACCACCAAACGGAGTGTATACATATCAGGGTAACTTCATTCCTTCCACGCAACAACATGTCACTGATAAAATCAAACTCAAGAATCTCAAAAAACAAAGGCGTGTACAATATCAGGGTAAGCCTCCCTTCTCCCTTCCACGCAACAAATGACCGATAAATCAAACTCAAACTCAAGAATTCGAATCTCAAAAAGAAAAAAAGAAAAAGTTGAGGGTTTTCATCTGAAGATTTTATTATTATCATCTGGACGCGTCCAGACTATTAAAGTAGATATCGATATATATCGATAATCTTGCGGGGGGGCGGAGATGCTTGGGGTTCAATGCTTGAACCCATACGTGCAGAGCTCGAGAGACAATTCCCAGTTTTGCGAAGGCTGTAAAAGAGAGGAGAAAGCCACAGGTTGGACAAAAACAAAAAACAAAAACAAAGACAAAAACAAAGACAAAAAACAAAAACGAAAGTACAAGCAAGAGACTCAGACAAAACACGACAAAAGCAAGAAATTCAAACAAAAACACGAGACGGTCTACAGAGATAAAGCGATAAGTGGTTGAACAGTGCTCCGTACCTAGAGACCATCTGAACCGTTCTTATAAAATCAACTGGACAAGCTCGATGAAGGCGAGAAAGAAAATCAAAATCTGGCTGTGATGTAGATAGATATAAGGCAATCGCAAAGCCACCAAATCAGCTCGGTGATATAGTGCTCTGGACCGTACTCAATCAACTGGACAAGATGAGGAAAATCTGGCTGTGATGTAGATATGAGGCAATCGCAAAGCCACCAAATCAGCTCCGTGATATAGTGCTCTGGACCGTACTCAATCAACTGGACATGAGGAAGAAAATTCTGACTGTGATATCGATATAAGGCAATTGCAAAGCCACCAATCACATCCGTGATCTATGGACACTTTGCAATTGCATGAACTGCATCGCCTCACCTGTTGCAGGATCAGTATCCATTCCCTCTTTTATTCCGGGTGGGTGTTCATTCGACTTACCATGAGCAGCATTAGCAGCCGCAGAGGTGTGCCCCCGTCATGTACGGGGCATCCTTCAGGATGCAGTTGTGGACTCCGTCCACTTTTCCCGCCAATGCCACCATGGCGGGGTATCGTCCTGCTGGCCATCCTGTGCGGGTGCAGGTGGGTGGTAGTCGATGACATCGATAATGGGTTGGTGATCGAACTCGTCATCTTGGGCGGCGGCGCCCTGCTCCTCGTCCTCGGCACCCTGCTCATGTGGATTAACACCGACAGCCTCCAGGTGGAGCTGGAGATCAAAGAGGGCGAGATGCCCCGCCCTGGCCACAGTCTCAACGGCGGTATACTGCCTGACACCCGCAAACCACCCAACCTCCCCCGTCCTAACTTTGAATCCGTAGTGCATTTCCACGCCCGCGATCAGTTGTGGCAGCCCGATAGTCACCAATTGATCGCCCAAGTAAGCAGTCACCAAGACGTCGCCGGATCGTGCCAACTCCTCCGCCTGAGCGGTGAAGTCGCCCCCCTCAGCAGCGATCTCAGAGTTGGCGAACCATCTGAAGTCCCAAAAGGGGAGACTTGCCTCCGTGCGGGTCCGCAAGTTGAACATCCTGACAAAGGGCCCCAATGGCGCAATCTCGGGATCAACATCCAATTGTTCGCCTGGAACAAAAAACACAATGTCCCCAAACCTGTATGCCAGCTTTTTGGACAGGCTTCTGGTGTAATATTGCTTGCAAGCAACTCCATGTGCTAGCAACTGTATTTTCACGAAAGGCCCCGTATTTGGGTAGTGAATAAGTTAGCCAATTTTTCTTGCTTAGTTATATGGAAATAGGAGTGTAACCGAAACGCACCTCGGTTTTGACCGTCCTCCCGTGGACATCTCTCTTGAGCCTGAGAGACTTGACATTAACAAGGCCAATCTCTTGCGTGTTGGGATCCACAGCAACCGATGGCTGCCAATGTTGGGCAAAGTCAGGAACTAGCACGATATCACCATCTTCTATGGGGAGGTAGTTGTCCCTTGTGACCTGTGGGCCAAACGGGGAACGAAAGAAGGTAGTGCACTCGAGTTCCATTTTTTGCGGTGGGGGTAGGCGGCGCTTTAATGATATCGAGGGGTGGTTTTGGGATTCTGTGGCGGGTGTTCTTCTTGATCATGGATGATGATATTTTTTGGAAAAGAGTGAGGATATGGCGGACTTATATCTTCATATTTTGAGGCAGCGGCACGTCCAAGTGATGCTTACTTTTCTGATCAACCGCAATGCTGCATCAATTGTAGTTGTGAGCATGAAATGTGATGTAGGATTGGATTATTTTTTTCTTATCGCCTATGGAAGTTGTGTTGGATCCATGGGTACGATTGGCACAGACGCCCGAATTTCAGAATTCGTAAAGAGATCTCCCTACACACAGGTTTCACATGAAATTAGTAATTCGAATGTACTGATCGATAACTATGCTACTGATCGATGCGTCGTTGGGGGGCACCCTACAGTTGGGGCATTCAGAAAAATAATACACTTGATTATTCCTGATGAATCATGATCATACATATTCTGTGTCTCGAAACTGCAACGTCAAGTGCCTAGGTTTGCTTTTCTCGAGAGATTTCGAATCATGCATATGCATGTTGATCGTTCATGGCAGCTGTTTTATTGGCCCGGACGGCATGCCGAAAGGGCGGATGCGGAGTACAACGTGTTTTTTTCGAAAATAAAGCTGTTGGAATAAGAACATCCGGGCGCCATGCAGAAAGGCGCACGCGGGAGTTGAAATTCAAAAAAAAAAAAAGGAAGCTTGTTGGAACATCCTGGTCAGTAACACACCTGTAGGTAGTCTCCTGCCCGAGAACAGGTTGTACATCCCAATGTTCGTTACCTAGCCTATCTTGTACCATACAGGAAATTCCAAAACCTCGTAAACCCCCCACAGTGACGGCACACAGGAATGTGATATCTGCATCTTCAGCTCTGGTGCTGTTATGTCCCGGCTATTCTCTGCATCAGGTATCCCTTGCCTCGAAGCCATACACCACTGCCACGAGACTGCACCACTGCTATAGTTTCTTTTTTTGGCTTCTTCGACTCCCAAGGTCATGAGGACAACTGGAGAACTCGAGGCCCGGTTCAGAAGGCACACAGCTGCATTATGCATTCCAGCACCGTGCGAACCAAATGATTGGAAAAAGAAAAACATATCCAGCACCGGTAAGCAGCTGAAAGGCCTGCTGCCAGAAGTGTTGCATCCCACGGCTGGAATTGTGATATACTGAAGTTAAGCTTATCCATTTGTGTTGTTTTACAGCCACGTGTGTGGTCATGGAAAGCACCTGGGGGCGGATAATGCGCTTATACCACGACTGGCACCACGTAACAGTGCCGCCGTAGCAATTGGAGTCGAGTTCGGGCCTCTGTGTTGCCCCTCTTGTGGCTCATCAACAATTTCCACATACTGTCCCCATTCAAATCAACCTGGCGAACACCCCCTCTACCCGCATGAGAACACCTCTACCCCTCTCTGACGACGTAAAACCAACTTGTTGCTCGATCGTGACTGCATATTGCTAGCTTCGTCTCCAGGCATATTGTGCAGTACGGCCTTTGGCCCGAGAACTTTGCACAAGTATAGTACCCATGCAAGTTTATACGAGGCCGATCGCGAGCATCAACTGGCCGGACGCAAGGAGCGGCCAGAGGTGCTCTAACCTGTTTACAAGCAGAGGAATGTAAAAATGGGGGCAGTGCATTCATGCAAAGATAGGAATGTCATGTAAGGGATACGGTATGAAGTCTTCCAGTTTTCCTGATTTCAAAAGACATCCATGGTTGTTGGTTTGCGGGTGTTCATGCAACATACATGTACGCACCAATATGACCGAAAGGTGATTGGGCTCAGGGCGCCTGGATCGTCCTTTCGAAGGTCAATGATTTTTGATTTGTTTTTGTTTTTTTGTTTTTTCGTTTTGTCGAGTTAAATTTCCGCATTCGGCTTGCGCCATGGCGTCGAAGATCGCGGGCGATGATGCATGAGTTTTTCAATCTTGCAAGATAAGACTGAGTGTAGGATTGCATCCAGTCGTCACATATCATGTTGAAAAGTCGTGAGTCGGCTGCAGTGGCCGGCAAATGCTGAATTCCAATGGATGAAAAGTGTTACGTACAACACGGACGCCAGAAGAAACCTCATGAGCCGGCTGGCGGGAATAGGCGAGAAGGCGCAGATAAGAGTCGATAAGGTGGCCAGGGCAGAAACACAGTGAGATTGCTCAATAATCAGAATGAGGCAATGAAAGTGAGAAAAAAGAAAGCCCACGAGGATGCGAGCTAAGTCGATGGGGGGGGATCGCTCATGTCTCGCGGTCCGTAGATCTCCATGTGTGGAGGCATGGTCCAAGCGAGAATCCCGCACCTGGACGTGGAGGGCACTCGACGGCCAGAGCTTGCGGCGGGGGGGCTGCCGCACATCACATTCGAGGGCGTAGAGACGGGTCGGAGGGTGGCCGGGGACGGTGCACTGGGGATGGTGATGTTCTCGCTCCCAGAGGATGGATAGTGATGTGGATGGACATGGCGATGTCTGGCAGGCAAGTCGGTGGGCCGGCGCCAAGCCCGCGCACTGCCGTTTCGAGCACGGGCGGGCCAGAAACGGAAGTGGGCGCTTGACCGAGCACGTGGCGGATAAACAGGCGCCAAGGCGCCGCAAGGGGGCACGAGTCTACCGCATGGTAACACAAACCGATGATCATGATGGAAACACGGCAGCGGCGACGCCTCGAGGGGCGGCTCGAGGGGTGCATGCGCAAATGGAGGGACATTGACACAATTGAAAGTGAAGTCCATGCGTTTTTGGGAATGAAAATATTAATTAATTGGGACATTTAGGATAGGAAACGAGAACAGGATCCGGATGCGGAAAATGAATCAAAAAAATTAAAAAAAGACTGCATCCATGGCCGGCCAGCGCGCTACACGCGGAAAATAAATAAATACGAAAAAAGAGAAATAAAAATAAAAATAAAAAAATATGTATCTATTCCAGGCCATTAAGATTCACCGAGCAGGCCATGGTATATACACATGCATTCGCTTACGGAAATATCTTGCAAAATCGCACAACAAGGCCTGTAATTAGCCTCGTAAATGATGAATAAAGCCCGTCGAGCCAGTCTCGTGCGTCGAGCCAAATTCAAAATAAATTCAAAAATTTCAAACGCTCTGCTACGCATTGTGTACGATCATGATGTAATTATAATATCGTCCACTATTGGCAGCAAAAGAAAGATATCGATAAACAACTGCCTTCAATGTACAAATCATGAGAATTAACCGCGAGTGGCCCAGCCCTCGAGTGCCGCTCGCGAGGTGAATGAAACATACTTAGATATCCAGCAACATAGATGCCAATTCCGCCCCAAAGATCCCCCACAAGTTAACCCAGCAAATCTCAATACCTCCCATGAAAAGATCCCCAAAACCGAAACAAATCTCAAATCCCACAGATCCCCACAGCGTTAACCCAACCAATATCAATACCATTCGTTCCAGTCCTGACACCTAGTGGAGGTAGAGCCTTTTACACTCTATACTGATCATGAGAATTAAGGTCAGGATGGAAATTTCGGAAGCAAAAGAGCCATGGAGCACTAAGTATCTCACCTTCAATTCCGTCGTAGCAAGTCTCGACGAAAGCAGAAGCCCCCTCCACACAATTCCGTCCCAATCGTTTTTTTTTTGTGAAACTCAAGTATATTCGCCAATCGATGCCCCCCCCCCCCTCCGGATCCCCAGCCAGGCCTCCAACTAAGTAGTCTCCACAGATCCTGAAAATACCACAAACATGAAATATGATTAGCTACGGAATAAAAAATCTAAACGCAAGTGTATTGAAAATTTCAACATGTCGATTCTGATCATATAGCTACTCAGGATTTTTGATCAGACTTACCCCACAAAAATTCCTCCTTTTTACGACCTAAGTCTCAGCTGCTTGGCCCCAGCCTTTACCACCGTCGACTTGCAAACCTCACATAGCCCGCACGATGGGCTCTTGATTGGCACCCACTTGATCAACCCAGAAATTGAACTCTCGCCCTCAATCTTGATCTCCACCACGCCCATGCAGCGGTAAAAAAACCAGATGGTAAGCATATTCACGTAGCTAGTAGATCTAGTAGAATTGGTAGTAGATTGGCATCCTACTAGGGGCGAGGATTGGCTGGGGGGCGAGGGGCGAGGGGCGAGGGGAGTAGATTGACTAGTGATAGATTGACGGGGACGGACGATGCTGAATGTAGAATAGAGTACCTAAGTAGGCCTAACATTCCAAGCGTTCCCAACCTACCCTTTAAACCACTTTCAATCAATGCCCAAATTCATCGTCTCCGAATTCACCTCTGCTCTACGAGGTGTGACCGGTCTGGGAAGGAAGGAGACTACCAAGTTCAGCCCTGCAGTCCAGGTTGCAATAGCGGGGCACGAGAGGAAGTCCCGGAGGTAAGGAGGTGCAGTCCGTCTGTGGCTTCAGCTTCCCTTGATCATGAGGTGTTCAATTTGCAATTCATGAGGTAAGGGGGGAAATTTTAATGTAGGACCTAGGTGTGCACTGCGTTTTCTCATGTAAGTATGTACCTACTTCTCATGGACCTGTTGGATTTAAATTTGAATCTCCCCGGCCAGCAAGGGTTCGGTATTAATATTATCTATCTACTCAAGGCAGGTATACGAGCCTATCGTACCCCCTCCTTTCCATCTTCCCATTGGAGGATTGAGTGAGTGGTGAATTGTGATATCAGGGTCTCGTAACCAACTTGTGGAGTAGTTGGTTATACTTGCAATTTTTCAAATAAGATTTTTTTTTTTTTCCAAGAGGAGGAGGAAGGGTGATCGAGCTCGAGCTCGAGCTACTTTGAGGTAAGAATGTACTAGTACATGATACATGGCACGTGCATTGCATACTTACTATGTAGATCTCTTCTTTGTGAACACCACTTTTCTCAGAATTAATGATTGCTTTTTTGGAAATTTTAGTGTGATTTTTTTTTGATAGGGCGCGCGTATTTCGATAGGATCTCGATCCGCGGATTATACTAGGGGGGGGGAATGGATATCGATCGATGGAACTTTCGAACGGGGAGTAGAGATCGAGCTTGATTAGCGCGAGGATGGGAGGGGGGGGGGGGGGTACCTATCGATGTACCCTCACGAATACTTTTACTTTTTTCATGTTCTAGACATGCACATAATGTTCCAGACAGGCACACACACACACACACATGTTAGCGCTCCTCGTCTCACATGTTGTGTGTGTGCACGGTGAGGTAGAGTAGGTAACTATAGTCTTATTCCACATGTTGGTTGAGTTGGTGTGGTATGTACAGCTTACGAGGCTAGTATACAACATGTACGCACCTTTAATGCGGTCCGTACTGCATACACCTACACTTACTCGTACAATTATTGGGCATACCTACCTATAGCTACCTAACCTATCATACGGGCACTATAATTACTTTTACGTACTACTACGGAGAAGTTGTGAGTGGGATGCACATGTACTCTACATGTACAGTAGTGGAGCAAAAAGGTTTGGGGCCGATACCTATCCCAGCAATCAGCATTTTTTTTTTTTTTTTTTTTTTTTTTTTTGAATTGAATTCCCGCCCAGCAATCAGCATATGTGCCAGTCGGTCCCTAAACTTTTTTTGCTCCACTACTGTACATGTACATGTGTGTGTAGAGTATACGTCGTGAGCTCGCGAGGAATGTTGATGGGTATACGTATCGATTCGACTTACGGTACAGGTGCACCATAGATGCTACCTCAACCCAACCGTATATTTCAATTCCCCACACCTTTTTTTTATTTTTATTTTAATTTTTTTTTTTTGAGGGGAGGGGGGGGTAGCCTCGAGCTCGTGGGGGAGGGCACACTATATGTCACTACTGTAAAATCTAGATCTCGCCGAATAGACCGTACTCAATGTCCATACTGGCGAAAGAGATCCTATGTTAAGTATTAGTCTGGGTTAAGTATGTAGTTTTCGGCGGTCATCCATAACCTGTCCATGTAATTATAATGGTCTCATGGAATTCGGAAAAGACCCCAACGTATATATATATACGTTAGAATTCACTTGGGTATTTTTGCAGTGATAGAGGGAAATTACCTATGTAGGTGTAAAAGTCCCCCTTAATTATATCAGGCCTTGGTGGAAAATATCCTATAGCTACATAGTTGCCAAACTCAATCTGCACTTATCTTGATCTCTTTCGCGAGATTCTGTATACGGTATATACCTAAGTACCTTGCGGGGAGAAGGTAGAATTCGAATCATAGATGTACATACACAGCTTGGGGTTTAAATTTACGTTTTTGGGGGGGTGTAATTATAAGGGGTGTAGGAGGCGGTGTCCGGATGTATGTACATGTTGCACCTATGCTTTCGATAGTATACAGTATACGAACAGCTTAAGAATTCGAAGTAAGCATATACGTACTCGAGCTCTATTCCGTGGAAAGACTGTAGTTTTGTTTGAGGGTTTTAGAGACAAGGCGAGGTTTGAAGGGAAATCTACCTATGTGATGTATGTATGTTACCTAGGTATGTGTTGCCATGAAAGTAAGCCTGTGAATGAAGCTTAAGGGACATGGCCAGGTAATTTGGCGATATGCGAAATTCGAAAGTTTTGAAAGTTTTGAGGTCGTCGGACGATGTGATGTGATGTGTCCACGGATTGCAATTGACGGCTGGCGTGATCATGAATGAAGGCCTGGACAATGAAAAAACTTGGTGATATATGTTGTGAGGGAGTGTATATGGCAGACTGGACTTTGGGCGCTGGAGGATTTTGGGTACGTATACGTACGTATACGCGTGGATGGGACTCAGAGTTGTGGAGGTTTGTTTGTGTATACATGTACTGTAGCGGGCGGGATCCAGGATCCCAAGTTAACTGGTGTAAATATACAGTCGGGGGTAAATACTTAGTGATCATGAGCGACTGGAAACGTTAACTACCTCGTCGTGGCTGGTTACCCCGTACACACGCATCACGCATCACGCAATGGTGGAGATCTTGCAATGGTGAGGCCAGAACAGGTATACATACATCCTACCTAGCTAGTATCAAGAGTGGGTATACGTATATCTAATGTAGGTATATGTAGGATAGATATAGATACTTGGTAGCATGACATTACATAAGTACCTCTTCTAATGAATTCATATCCGATAATATATACTATTATTGAATATTTGAATTTATTTTGCAGCATCTTTTTCCGGAGATAAGATCACTCGAGTGCACGTATACGTATTCAAGACAATCCAACCCCCATCACGAAATGACGATAATTATAAGTTTAAACCCCACGAATCATATCCATTGAAAGGAAAAAAAATCCCTCGTGCTCGTGCTTCCTCAATCGATTGCAAACATTAGGTACCTAAAGTATATACGGTATATACGGTATAAGTATATACACCCCCCCTACCCCCCTACCCCCCTAGCTCTACCTCTACCACCAATTGCAGTTCGCCATACCATACCTAAGTATGTACATGATCACCCCACCCCCTCCCCTCTCCTCTCCTCTCTACCTACACCCTACAACCTACACCCCTCCATCCACAAACGGTATATCTGATTCTCTAGCTAGTCTGTACGGGTGGGGTGGGGGGTGGGGGGTGGGGGGGGATATCAGGTGTTCAGGTGCCCCCCCACTCCCCACTCACCACTCATGATCCATCTCCTCCATCATTCCTGAGATCTACATGTTATGTATCGTACATCACATGCATGCATGGTCTAGATCTTATACGTATACGTAAGTAATTACCCTCAACTTCTAACTTCTAACCTCTACTCTCTAATCTCCAACTAAACCCCGGGGCCATCAAACCAAGTAAAAATTAACGTAAAATGCAAGAAGCCGTGCCATATCCATGTCCATGTCCATCCCAAGGCCACGTTATAATTACCCCTTCCTACCTAACTTAACTTAGGGTACATACACCCCCCAAGTACCTACCCGTTAACGGCCATGCATTATGCCATATCCCAACGTGAATGCAGCCAGCCGTGCCCTCCCTCCCTCCCTCCCTCCCTCCCTCCACCCACGTGTACATGTAACCCCCCATCTTCCCATCTTCCCATCCCTGGCCAACGTCACTGTACATGTGCAATTAATCAAGGTACGTATATATACGTATACCATCAACCACTATGGCCAAATCCCAATTAATTAATTTCCAGAAATAAACGAAATGAATAAAAATAAAAATAAATGAAAAAAAACAATTACACAAGATTTAAAAAAAAAAAGTCCACGAAAAAAATTCCAAGATCAAAGCCAAACAAGCCAAACAAACAAAGTAGTAGGGCTATAGGTAATTATAATCAAAGCGCTATAGCTAGCCCTGCAACTTTCCCCACCGGTACCGGCACCTAGGCCTCCCCCCCCCCCCCAAAAAAAAAAAAAAAAAAAAAAAAAATCCCACTCCCATGGCCAAATCCCCCATGGCTCCCCTCAACCAAGTTAAACTCAACCGGATCCGTAAAACTCCAACCCTCCCCCCCAAAAAATAAGAAAAAAATATAAAAGAAAAAAAAATATACCCCCCCCCTCCGGATCCACTACCCCCCCCTCCCTCAACTCACTGCCCCCCACCACCCCCCGCCCCTCCCCCTCCCCCCTGCTGCTGCCCAAAATACCTCCCCGCCACCTGCCCCAACACCGACAAATTCAAATTAATCCTACTCGCCATACTCCCCGCCGCATGCATATTACTCAGATACGCATCCTCCATCGCGCTCTGCGTGACACTCGCGTCCGAGAGATCGCTAAACGAGCTGCCCATGCTCGGCGAGCCCGAGTCGGCCGACGGGCGGTGTTGATGGCGGTGGTGGTGGCCGTGGTTGTTGTTGTGGGTATTGTTGCTGCTGCTGCTGTGGTGATGATGGCTGCTGGGAGTACTATGCCCACCCCCACCACTACTACTTGCGCCGCCACCACTCTGCTGGGAATTGGAGTTGGGATGCCGGGGGTGGTGGTGGTGTTGCCGGATATGTGTTCGTTGGCTGCGGGTTGAAGAGGGTTGTGCTTGTTGCTGTTGTTGTTGTTGTTGTTGTTGCGATAGTAGCTGCTGCTGTTGCTGCTGTGAACCACCACCACCACCACCACCACCACCACCAGCCCTATAACTCATCTGCCTCACCGTTGTAGGCGTACCCTCCCTCTCCCTCTCCCTCTCGAGGGAATTCGCATTCATACCCCCATTCAAAGACTGCTGATGGAGCAGCAAATGCTGCGACGACGGGTTTCTCCTAACCCCCGGCGCGGATGATTGTTGTTGCTGCTGCTGCTGTGGGGGGTACTGATATTGATACTGTTGATACTGCCCCGCACCACCCTGTACCTGTTGTTGCTGGTACTGCTGCTGCTGCATCATCTGTACCCCCCCAGCCCCATCCCTCTCCCTCTCCCTCTCCTTCTCCCTCCCCTTCCCCCTCGACAACCCCCTCTCCATCCCAACTCCCCCCCCACCACCACTAACTCTCCTCCTCCCCGCTCCCGCCCCAAGAACCGTCTCCGTCCCCGGACCCCTCACAGAATCCACACTCGACGTCAACTCCACTTTCGTCGACCTACTAAACGGCAGGTACACCTCATCATCCTCCTCATCAATCCCCTCATCCCCAAACCCCCTTCCCCCGCCGGTACTACTACTCTCATCATCATCATCGTCATCATCGAAGCCGTCCGACGAGGACGACTCGGGCTCCTCAACCCCGCCACTCGCATCCTCATCGTCATCCCCCGAATATGTCGGCGAGGAAAACGACGATGGATGGCGCTTCTTATTGTTGCCGCCACTAGCGTTATTATTATTATTATTATTAAAATTATTATTGATATTGCCATGATGTGCCAAAATCGGCGTAGTGGGCGTCGATATCGACGGATGGCGATTCGTCGTGTACGGATTCGCGCCCGGTTTGCCCACATACCTCATTGTCGAGGGCGCGGAGTGGGGGGGTGGCGGTTGGACCGGCGGAATCTGGATTTGCTGTAGTTGCATCTGTAGTTGCTTCTGCTGTTGAGGGGGGATGTACGACGAACTAGGCCTTGTTGTTGCTGTCGAGGGGGTGCGAGACATTGGTTGGGCCATTGCTATATCACCACAAAAAAGAGATAAGTTTCCTAATGTTCCATGGGGATGAAAAAAATAAAGAAATAAAATAAAATAAAATAAAATAAACATAAAAATGGAAAACAGACGTACGTCTCGCATGTGCCAACGTCGGCGTCCCACCGCCTGCCCTCTGTTGATGCTGCTGCTGCTGCTGGTGGGCAACAACCCCCCCAACCCCAGCAGCAATCCCCATCCCTCTCAACGACGTCGAGCTATAATTCCTTGGACCTAACCGCCATCATCATTAGCACTCCCTCACCTTCACCAAATATCCAAAAAGAAACCACGATAGAGAAAACCCCTCAATAACTCACCATACCCATAACTCCCCGCACTCCCCGTCCTAACCATCTTCGTCCCACTCCCCACAGTCCCACCACCCACAGTCCCACTCCCCAAACCCAAACTCACACCCAACCCCCCCGCCCCCCCCCCTCCGCCCCCCTCCAACCTCATCATCGCCCTCACCTGCAACAACTGCCTCTCATACAACCACGCCGCCTGCTGCAACAAAAACGCCTTTGAAACCGCAAACTCCCTCGCCAACATCCCCCAATCGAGCCCCCCGCCCAGTGCCGCCCCACCCCCCCCTCCTCCTCCTCCTCCAGCAGCACCACCACCACCGCCACCAGTCCTCACATTACTGAGGATCCTCCACAACTTGCGCTCCTTGGTGTAGTCCCATTCCACCTGCGGGGGGTCGAGGAAGTGGTTCCGTGGGAATGGGAGGTGTAGGTAGACGATGTATTTAATTGGCTGCTGTTGTTGTTGTTGTTGTTGTTGTTGTTGTTGTTGTTGTTGTTGTTGTTGGGTGTTTGCTTGTTGTTGGTGAAAGTGTGGTGTTGTGGGAGTTGCGGTATTACTGCCCATGGGGACAGAGGTGGGTATGCCTGGAGAGGAATTCTTGTTGTTGCTGTTATTCCTCGAAAACGAGTTTGGCTGCTGAGGGTGAGGGTGCGGGCGGGGATTATAGCTGTAATTTGCCGCCGCCGGTGTTGTCGTCGGCGTGGGCGTCATTGCCACTCCCTGCTGCTGCTGGTGATACTGCGTATGTGTACGCGGCGACTGCTGGGAAGAAGGATATATGCCGTGAGCGTGTGCGTGTCCACCACCGACGGGAATATTGATGGGAATACTGTGCTGGGGGTTCGATGAAGATTGTGATGGTGGTGGATTTGGGGTTTGCTTTCCAGCCTGTGATGTCGGGGTTTGGTTGTTGTTGATGTTGTTGTTGTTGTTGTTTGATGAGGAAGGTTGGCGGGACATGCGGTGGGCAAGGGGTGGTAGTGGTGGAGGAGACATGGTTTGCGAAGTAAGTTCGAGATGCGGACACCAGGTCTCACATTTGATGCGATGACTGGGTCTTGTTGATGTCGATGTCGATGGATGGAGCTCCCCCCTGCAGCTGAACCCTGTAGATATGACTGACTGGTCGATGGGTCGATGGGGCAACGCTAACTTTTGCTGGTGAACGAGTGCCCCTTGATGGAAAACAGATTACCGGGAGATCTGGGGAGCAAGACCCGTTGTGTGGAGAGTTTGCCTCTGTGAAGCTCTGTCTTGCTCGCCAGATCTCCCGGTAGCTGTCCCATCGGGGGACGAGGCTAGTCCCATCGAGTGGTTCAGTAAAACATTCCTTGGCGTGTCTGACAATAGCTCCTTGGCATTTCCGGTTCACTGGTTTACCCTGATGTCGCTACAGCGCCATTAACCCTGATTACTTGTAAATTTCGATGATGAGATGTGTGTAGAGAAGAGAGAGAAGAGAGAGAGAGAGCTCCTAAGCGAGCGGAAGAATCAGAGCTTCCTCTGAATAGTGGGCTGAGATCATGCCCTTCCTCTTCGAGGGTCTGGGCACGAGACTATGCCCTTGGCGAACCCTGTTCGCCGAATCAGGAGACTCTTCTAGGAGAGTACGAGATACTACTACTACTAGCTAGACTACTATTTACAATAGTTAACAACGATTACAACGCCTGAGTCGATCGCCTGCCACCCGCCAAACCCGTGACATGCCTCTCCATGAATCACAGGTGCCACTTGAAACCAATTTCCGTGCTTGAGGGTGGTTGATGGCGCTTCCGGAGCACATGGATTGTAGGAAAACGCATATACAGTGTACAGGCAGTGGAAAAACCAAAATAATGTTTATGGGTAGAAAATATGGGCGTATACAGAAGGCTATAGGGGGGGTAAATATACAGTATATAGTACACAGTATACGTATATATACAGGCAATATTAATCGGAAACTAATTATCCTCTTTAAAATTCATGGATAGATATACATGTAAATTGCATAGACGTCTATCTACAGTATACGTATACAGGGAGGCGCCGGAAACCAAACCCCCCAGTTAACTTTCAGGGTGTAAATGTGGGTAAAGATTCGAATAGGAATCCTGTAGGAACGTGAATGCATAGTGTAAGCATCGATATCAGCGGAGGTCGAGTTAGGTAGGTACATACGTCTGCCGCGCTGCAGCGACACGATATCAGGGTAACCCGGTATCCCGTTACCCTTAATCCGTGCCGCTGCATCGCCATATATATATACCCATAAAAAGTACTGGGAAAAGAAATATACGTACTCCTTACAATATTTACAGGCAATTGCAATCAAAAACCAAATACCCTGTTTACATGAATTCACAGAGATACATGTACATGTAAGTTGCCGCGGGAAAAGCACATATACAGTATACGAGGCCTAGGCGCCGGAACCCAAAATATAAAAATATCCCGTTTTATGTGTATAAAATTCTGCAGGAGTACAAGTGTGAATGCAAATTGAGACCTTCGAATTCCTATAGCTACTAATTAAAAAATATTAAACTTGGTGTGATATATATATATATACTAATCGATTTTCTCCCGCGGCCGCCGGTAACAGTACTAGTACCCCTCACTTTTGCAACTGGGATCTCGTCCACTCGCGGGGGCACACCAGACTATCGCGGGGGGAGAGGAAATATACACTACTTTAGGTAGGTACATATGTTCTAATTAGGTTCTCCGAGATGCTCGGTATACGTACTTGCTGTCTGTACACGTACATGTACAAGTTTTTGTATCTCAAATTTATCTTGTTAAATGTTTCTTTTTTCTTTGTTATTTTTCTTCGGGGCCGGTGGGGGGGGGGGGGGGGGGGAGAACGTTGATACCGGCGGCCGGTACCGGTATATACATGTACACCTAGGTAATTATAAGTTCAGTATGTTTTTTTTGAGATCGAGAGTTCAGGGTAATTAATATGAACTACCCCTTAACTTGCCTCCCTCTAGATCTATCGATTTTTGATCGAGCGGCCGCAAACCATGTAGGCTCTAGATCTGTATACGTATACGAACTCATCTTTTCAGTTACGTCTAGAATCTCGAGACCACGTATACGTACCTAACATATGGACGTTTTCACGTTCATGTCTTCAGGAATTAATACCCATGCATAGGTATGCATATGGCCAACCCCCGCCCCCCCCCCCCAAAAAAAAAAAAAAGAGAAAATTAAAATAAATAATTAAAATAAAAATACCTAGCTAGTAATTAATATTATTATTCCCATGTTTGAGCAAAAAAGGAAATATAAATACTGGGCACGAGACTACCTATAGCTACCTCTCCCTAGCCTGGCCGTGCAACGCCGCCCTCTACGTATATATATACGTATACCTTCCACCTCTCCCTCTATAGTATATAGACACTGATCATGAGGCTATACTGCATTGCAAGCTTAAGCATGTATATACGTGCAGGCCGGAGGAAACACCTACTTACCGTACGTAGCGCGTGGAGGTTGACGTTGAGGTTGACGCACTTACCACTTACCTCATACCTACCTACTTACCCAGGGTATACATATGTATCGGTAGAGGTGACCAACTTTTCTGCAGGTCCCTTATGAAAATATGTAGGTATATATATATATATATACTGGGGTTCCTCATTTTAAATTTGATCTTGACATTGATTCGATTTAAATTTGTCTGACTCCCACTAGTAATATTAATGCCATGGTTCATGGTGGTAGGACATGTACGCGAGACTATATAATGTTGGTGCTAGTCTCGTGGGTGGTGGGCCTTCTAATTAATAGGTTTTCTGAGCCAAAAAAATTTAAAGAAAGTATTTATACTTCTACACTTCTACACTTCCCCTCCGGATCCCACTACTTACATGTATATGTACCTGGTCTCGTTACCAGACCCCTCCTCCGCGGCAGCCTTCCACCCCCAATTGCAATTTTTTTTTTTTTAAAAAGACTTTTCCAAACCAATTGCAAGAATATATAGAATTCGAACCCTGCAGCACTCAGCACAACCTGTTTTTGAATCGATCGAGTTAAGATATCGATGTGGGCTGTACATGTACATGTCGGTATATATACAATATTCCCAAAAGTCCTGCTTCTTCTGTAATGCCATGGTGAACTAGTGTGAAGGTGTAAACCTACATGTACACACCGAGATCGATCTTTTGGTCTATAGCTATAGAGCGGTAGGTTTAAATTTCTATACATGTGATGTATGTACATGTACATGTACATGTACATTAGGTAAATTGGTAGAGGGAGTCAAAGTTGTTGAGTTCTAGATCTTAGATCTGTATACGGCCGCATGCGGGTATATATACACCGTACCTACCCTACCCTACCTAAGGTATATATATTTGAAATCTCCATCAAGTGTATACTATACGCTATATATATTACGTACCTAGATCATCCCAAATTTTGGCGATATATATATATATAGGAAAATTTAAACCGAATTTTTTTTTTGGGAAGTTCTCTGGCGAACGAATTCAAAATAACCATACGTTTTTATACATGTACATATATGTTTTGCGACCCGTATATATACGGTAACCCAACTTTGTAATGTGCGTATATATACCCTCAATATGTACGTGTATGTCCGTAAATGGCCAGTACCAAATTGTACCTGGTGCTTACATTTACATGTAACTTTCGCCTTTTGAACTTCTACGTAGGTAGGTAGGTACCTACTACTTCTACATGTACATCTGCAGTACGCAGGAGTCAAGGATATTTCTAATTACATACCTACATAGTCGCGACGTCTCGTGCCCAGCCAGCCCCGGGCCCGCAAAGAGATTTTTTACAAGCACTTTGAAGGGTATATACGTATAATAGACGGGCCGCGAAGGTCCTTAAACTTGAAACTTCCACGTCAGGAGGTTAAAGGTTGACAGTCAGCTGATCATGATGAGATTATAATATGTTTGCCGAGAGTACCCACCTCCTCCTCCTCCCGACTTCTAATCGATTACCTACCTAACCTACATCCTACCCACCTAGTAGCTAAGGTTATGATGCCGAGAATTCGACTTCGTTATTAGCGATCGATTCAGTAGGAGAGAGAAAGAGAACATCGCCATCCTTCTCTTCTCTTCTCTTCACTTTGCGATCGTCTCGTACCTTCACGTGCACCATCACTTCATCACCCAAATCACCTACGAGAACTCACTCTCAGGCTCTATTGTTACGAAGATCGAATATCGAATATCGCATAGCGCGCACGGCACCGCAGCGGAATAATTACCCGCCTACCTAACCTACCCGCGGCACACCAACTGGCGCGCGCGCGGCGGCGGCGGCGGCGGCGGTCACACAAAGCATTTCATTCAAACACACAGCATACAGTATACCCAAGACTGGCAGCATACCGGACATAGAGAAACATACCGGGCATAGAGAAACAAGAGGTGCTTCCACCCTTCCTTCCATCCTTCCTTCTTTCGGCCAGCACACATGCCACGAGCCCAGGCTAACACACATACATATTATATGCCCAGCGGCGAGGAATAATAAAAAAAGAAAGAGACGAGTGTGTGCTAGCTACTTAGGTAGGTATATGTGGTATACACCCTGAGGTAGAAGAAGCTCTGGATGTGGCACATTCGTATACGTATACGTTACATGGGCTGGTAGGGTAAGCAATTTATCAAGAGAGAAGGAAAGAAAAAATAAAAAAAAAAGACACGCAATACGCGCATCGCATACGTATTGCCATATATCATATCATATTATACCCGGCCTGGTATACGTACGTGGGGTGGGGGGGCAGAGCAGAATCAAATCACGGGGTGGAGCTGGGGCTGGAGGTCTAGGAGGACCGGTATTGGCCAATATTTCAGTTGCAGGGAGATCTAGAGAGAGAGAGAGAGAGAGAGAGAGAGAGAGAGCGAGGAGTGGGAAGGGGCGGTAGCAGCACACACACGCACGTACGCACACACGCACAAGGCCAAGCTGGTCTGTCATCTGTCTGGTCTGGCTGGCCGGTCGAGCCGATCGAACGTTGCCTGCTGGCCTCTGCCCACACCATACCCCACCCCCACCCACCCACCGACTTGCAGGATATTTCCATTATTTTCCCTCTTGAGGAGGGGATCCGGAGGTTATATTCGAGGCGGAGCTACCTAGTGAGGTAGAGATACAGACGTTTGTCAAAAAGGGTAGTGGAGCAGGTGCCAAGGTACTTGGAGTCGGTACCCTGGTAGCGACTAGAGCTCTCCAGGCGACTACCCAGAGGCTAAGGGCGGCTCGCCTCCAAGCTAGCCTCGAGTCTACCTCCAAGCGGTGCTTAGCTTTCCACAACGACGGGTCGGCCGTGTCAGCCCTGTAAGGCTGCACTTTTGTGGTTCCACTCCATTTGATCTGCACGACACCTACTCTAGACGTGCAGGAGAAAGAGAGGGCGAGAGAGGAAGGTGGGAGTGCATCTCGACACCATTTTGGATGCCTGAGGGTGGATTTGACCCTTCACAGATCTGCGGCGTGCGGTGCAGAGCCGCTCCCGGTCGAAGAGTGAACACGCAAGCGTGCGTGCCCCGCCAGAGGCACGTATAAGAAACCCCTCCAACCCGCAATAAAACAACGCCGCGTTTCTCCACCCACCCCTCCACGCCACCATCGCGGCTGCCAGCAACAACGACACACGGCACAGCTCACCACCAGCGGCAGCATCACAGTGAAAAGGAAAAAGGAAAAAAACAACAAAAAAAACAACAAACCGATAGAAAGCAGAGGTCCTTCCTCCCCACGGCGTACAAGAGGCGGTGGGAGAAAGGGCAGAAGAAGAAGAAGGAGAGAGAGAGAGAGAGTAGAATCGCCATCTTTGTGTTGTTTCAGCTGTTGACCTTGCGGGACTTTAGCAGGGTCTAGTTACACCATACTATATCATCGACGTTGCCTGCCACAAAGTCAATAGAACGCACCGCGAAAAACAGGCGTAGAGCGACTTTGAGATATACATCATTAGTCTCGTGCCTAATACATCGTCCATACTGTTCTCGTACCCAGACATCCGTACCATCAATCACCAGACTAGGTACTACCTAGGTATCGATCCTAGGTACTACCTAGGTATCGATCTGCACCTGTCCAATCCCCTGTCGAGCCACCCGCACTGCATCGCCGGGAGCTCACCACTGCCGGGAGCTCACCACTGCCTCGGGACTGGCCACTACAAATACGCCCGTTTATCGTGCCCCACAAACAAGCAAGTAAACAGCTTCCCAAACAGGCGAGTGCTTTGCCCACCAGTCGGGGTCTCGATGGCTTCTTATATCACCGAGCCTCGGAGGGACGTTGGCACCCTGCTGAAGCAAGTCCCTGTCGAGGCCCTTCTCGAGCCTCCTCCAGCTTCTGCTCTACGCCCCGCCCAACAACCCATGCTGGCCCCAAATCCCCCGCCACAACATAATCAGCATCCTCGCAACAGATACGGACGCATGCCTGTCCGCGCCCGTCTCCACGTCCTGTCTACGGATCAGGTGGCCGGTAGCCCACAGTTCCAGCAAACCGAGATGGAACGCCAGAAAGCACAGGCAGAGAGGGCCGCCCCTGCCCCTGGGAACGAGAACAAGACCGCCCATGAAACGGAGAACCAGCGGGCAGCGGCAGCTGCTGCTGGGAGAGCTCGTGCCCAGCGTAGCAGGGGTGGGCGTAACCGTGGACAGAGAGGCGGTGGTACAAGTGCTCAGAGTGCTGGGAGTGGCCAGCAGGCACAAATGCAACAGTTGTTCCAACTCCAACAGCAACAACTGAAGGCTACAGGACGTATTGCTAACCGTCACAACAGGCTGAATCATCATCAGCAAAATGGTCGCCGTCAACAGCAGGCCCCCCCTCAACATCAGGGCCCTGCTCAACGCTACCCACCCCCTCAACACCAAGGCCCTGCCCCCCGCCATCCACCCCCTCAACACCAAGGCCCTGCCCCCCGCCATCCCCTCCCTCCAGCACCTCCTGTACCTGCTCCTGTTCAGCAACAGCCAGTCGTGAGAAGGGCTAGTCCACCCGTTGTCGGTCCTCCAGCCGTAGTCTCGGCTGCTGCCATCTCTCCGATGCCGTCTCAATCCAGTTCGCCTCATCAGAGCCCAGCTGCAATGGTAGCTGTGCCTGACCATAGGCTGTTTCCAAGAGATTTCAACTACAGTCACCTGGAGGCCCCCGAGGCTTCTTTTAGGATTGAAAGACTCTCGACCAAACTTACTCTCTTGGACATGTATATTGCCTTCAGCCGCTATGGAAAGGTCGACATGTTGGAAATTTACGAGGATAATGCAGGGGAGAGGCAAGATAGAGGATTGGTTCGCTTCAGGTGAGGCTATGCAACCTTATAAATGACCCACAAGACTAGTCGTTGACCCATACTGACTTGGATTTGTGTAGACCTCCTCCCAGGAACTTGGTTTGGGACACGGACTTTGTAATTGCAAGCTGTGACGAGGACGGCAATGAGATCGATAGATTCAAAGTCCGCCTCAAGGATATGAGGCCGAGACTACCAAACGTGATCATCAGTCCTGTGGATCCGCAAAAACGTTATCCAGAGATATTCACCTTTCCTGCGACGCGCCTTGAATATGGATTCATGCACACAACGGAAACAATGATGAAGATGCATACCGTCGATGAAGGCATCATGTTTCAACTTAACCTTGGGCGTCGTTGCTTGGATATCTTCTACAAGCACACCTTCCTCAATCCCGAGACTGGTGCTGTGGCTAAGCTTGTCGAGGCCTTCGTCAAGGCCAACCCAACGAAAAATGCCGATTCCTGGGAGAGGGAGGAATTTTACAGATTTAGAATCAAGCTTGAGGATATGACTGAACTCTTTGAGGAAAAGTGCGACGCTCCAAACAAGAGGGGCTTTGCCATTCCAGTCAAGACCCCACCCGCGACTTTCCGCGTATTGCACGATGCGAAAAAGAGTTTCAACGACCCAAAGGAGAGAAAGTGGACCGAGTGGGAGACTTGGTTCAGACAGACGGAAATCACCTATATTCCTCAGGCGATGACTGAGTTTCCCACAAGTTTGAAACGGCCTTACTCTCAGATTGATATTGGTATGTGGTGTTTTCGTGTTGAAGAAGATGGTATAGTGCTGATGAGTGTTACCGTACAGGACGCTGGACAACTTATAGATTTAGTTTCCACCTGAAAGACGATCGTGTCGCTGATTTCGAAAACATGCTCAACGCATTGAGAGATTTCAATATTCAGATTAAGCCGATGGAGGGTAGCTTCAAGGTGGTTCCTCAAGAGGCTACAATGATTTGGGACTTGATCGATTCACCAAGAACACATGACGACTTGAACCATGGCGTCTATCTACCATTTCCAATTCGCTACCAGCTCGAGGCGGCTCTGTCGTGGGGTGTACTCAGTGAACACAACCTCACTGTTGAGTTTTTGCAGAAGCTAGCGAGCATTCCAGAGAGGGATGCACTGGCCATTCTGGAAGAGTATACCGAAGCTAAAGTCAGAGTTTACGAGCCCATGAAGATTTTTGATTACGTACCCACAAAGTCAAATATCATGAATACCAAACATACAGAACACTTGATTGTTGTTCGAAAGGCAACCATTACGCCAACTACAATCATGTTTGAAACGCCATGTGTCGAGCCCTCGAATAGGGTTCTTCGGCAATACGCTGAGCATGCTGACCGGTTTTTGCGTGTTCAGTTTACGGACGAGCGCAAGGAAACACTTCAGTTTCAGAGAAATAGCTCAAGCGATACGGTTTTTACTAGAGTTCACAATACCCTTCGTAATGGGATCACCATAGGCGATCGCCATTATGAGTTTCTTGCATTTGGCAGCTCCCAATTCAGGGAGCACGGTGCATATATGTTTGCTTCCAATGATTATATTACTGCGGCGGATATTCGTCGCTGGATGGGAAAGATTCAGGAGAAGGAGGAGAGGTGTGTGGGAAAGTATTGTGCTCGTTTGGGGCAGTGTTTCTGTAAGTGAAGTCATTGATTCTCGCAAAGTGATTATGGGACTCTTGCTAACTGAAAAATTGTGTATAGCCGCCACTCGTGCCGTCACTGGAGTGAAAGTTCAAGTACATGAAATTCCAGACATCAAAAGAAACGGATATATCTTTAGCGATGGTGTTGGAAAGATATCTGAATTTGTCGCCAAACTCATTGCAGGCCCCAAACTCGTTGGTCCAGCTCCATCTGCCTATCAGTTTCGTTTGGGAGGGAATAAGGGTGTCCTTACGGTCTGGCCGGATGTTCAAGGGAAACACGTCTACCTGAGACCAAGTCAAAATAAATTTACCGCTCCTCACAATGGGCTCGAAATCATCCGATCCGCCGAGTGCACCAGTGCACACCTCAATAAACAGCTCATTCTTGTGCTTACAGCGCTGGGTGTCGAAGGAAGTGTGTTTGAAGAGATGCTGGCAAAAGGAATGGACGAGATGAAGACTGCAATGTCGGATCCCGTTATTGCGCTGAAGAAGTTAACAAAGAATATTGATGAGCATCAGATGACTCTGGTCATTGCACAAATGATTAGAAATGGATTCATGGCCCATAATGAACCATTTTTGATGACGCTCTTGCAGCTGTGGAGATCCCATGCGGCAAAGTCGTTGAAGGAAAAAACCAAGATTTGTGTGGAGAAGGGAGCGTTTTTGTTGGGTGTCGTGGATGAGACGGGGATTTTGAAGGGCCATTTCAACTACATGTCGGAGCTCACCGATGCACAGAAACTCGACAACCTCCCAGAGATTTTCTGTCAAGTTAGCGATAAGGAGCTTGGAAAGATTGTTATTATTGAGGGGATCTGCATAATTTGTCGAAATCCGTCACTTCATCCAGGCGATATCCGGGTTGTCCGCGCAGTCAATGTTCCTCAACTTCATCATCTCAGGGATGTACTCGTGCTTCCGCAGACGGGAGATCGGGATTTGGGGAATATGTGCTCTGGAGGAGACTTGGATGGGGACGATTACATGATTTGTTGGGATGAGCGGTTGATTCCAAAGACTGTCAATTTTGAGCCGATGAAGTTTGAGAACGTGGATGCGCAGAAGTTGGATAGGCCGGTTGAGGTTGGAGATATGATTGCCTTTTTTGTCAATTATATGAAGACGAATCGGTTGGGCCAGATTGCCAACACGCATTTGGTATGGGCGGATAAGAGTGATTCGGGGGTTCTCAGTCATAATTGTAAGCTACTCCCATTCCCATTTGTATCTTTTGCTTTACTTTTTTTTTGTTGCTAATTCATATCCCGTGTCGTAGGTCTCGAGCTCGCTGAACTTCACTCCACCGCCGTCGATTACCCTAAATCTGGAAAGGAGGCCGTCATGCGCAGATCCCTTCGCGTACACAATTATCCCCACTTTATGGAGAAGAAGAATGGAGAGAAGACGTACCACTCTAGGGGCATTCTCGGCCTTCTTTATGACCAAACTGAACGGGTCGACTTCAACGCCGTCTACGATACAAGCTTCGACCCTCGCCTATTATCATACAAGGTCAGCGATACCTTGCTCGAAGCTGCAAGGAAGATCAAGCTCGACTATGACGTTTCAATGAAGAGGATCCTGGGGCAGTATAGTATCGAGACGGAATTTGAGATTTATTCGACGTTTATTTTGAAGTACAAGTTTCAGAAGGGAGATTATGTGTTTCATGAGGAGGTTGATCGAGTTGCAAAGACGCTCAAGGAGAGGTATAGAGAATATATTGCGAGGATGGTAGGGGGTGAGCATAAGCCTGCACTCGGAAGCTTTGTGGTTGCCATGTATTTTGTCACGAGGCAGGAGGTTCTTGAGGCCCTGGAGAAGTTTAAGAAGGAGGACGAGGAGGAGGAGGCGGAAGAGGCGAGGGTTGCGAAGGGGAAAGGCAAAGAGAAGGAGGAAGAGCTTGTGACTGAGCGTGAGAGAAAGAGGAGGGAGAAGGAGAAGAGGGAATACAAGGGACATCGGATGCCGATGATGTCGTTCCCTTGGGTGTTTCATGATGTGTTGGGCAAGTTGGCGACGAAGGAGTGGCCCTGGTTCGAAGGCGAGGTGGAGTTTGACCCTGTGTTGATTTGGGAGAAGGATGGTTTTGACGACGCGAAGCCTGTTGTTGTTGTCGAAGAGATGGTAGGCGCGAAGCCTGCGGTGACGATTGGATTCAACGAAAATATGTCGCAGGGTAGTGGAAGTGACCTTGTGAATGGCGAGAAGGGTGTGGAGGATGGGGATGAATAGGATGGGAATCTGTTATTGAATGAAGCGTGAGGTATGTTTGTGTTTTATGCCTTTGGCAGGAGATATCTTGCATGTGCATGGAACTGAATTAACGCACTGGTTGGCGATTTTCTTTAGTGGGTTCCGAATACCTTACCTTACATTACATTACACCACGTTTTCGGTTGCAAATCAAACTCGTATATATTGATTTTATTATTCGATTTCATGCCACGGCCTACATACATACCCAGTTCAGCATACGAAGAACTGGGTGCATACCTTTTTCTTTTTTGGTATTTTTATCTTTATTTTTATTGTGCTCTTTTTCTATTTCTTATGATTATGGGTAGGCGTGGGGGATATACAAGCTACAACACTTTCTTTTTTGTACTTTCTATTATTTTTGCTCGAATTACCTGAATTTTGGGCCCGTAAAGCTATAGCTACGCCCGAAACCTGAAAACCCGACGCAAGAAAAAATCACATTGATAGTTGAACCCGAGATTCGTCTGGAGAGAGACTTGCTTATGATTGGTGGTGGTGGTGGGAAGTGGTTTCTGTTTGTAGCGTGTTGCGTGCCCAGTGTTTGTTTAGTCTTTTGTTTTTTGTTGATTTTTGTGGTTTTTGTTTGCTTGCAGTCCTCCTGCGGCTGCCCCCCGAACCGAGGAAGCCTTTTTTCGTGATGATCCTGCAAAGGCTTTTTTCAGGAATTGGGGGTTATTTGAACGGGAGGTGGGAATGTGGGAAGGTGGGGGGGTGGAGAAGTGGAAGCGGAGTGCGCAATACCTACCTACCTAGGTACATGTTACTAGGGGTTCGCCAGCTCGCGACCGCGAACGTATGGAGGTGGCCACTTATCTTCAATCTTATAACTGTGGTAGTCAATTGCATGTGCAGCTTCCTGAAGTTCCACCCTCGCTTTGCTCCGGAGTGACTTTGCTCTTCAACACGTGAGAATAAATTGCACAATTCCAGCATGTTTCCACCTGAATTCACACAGCGCTTATGCCATCTTGCTATGCTTGTGATATCTCAGCATTTCAGATCTGCATTGGGTTATTTAAGAAGATGGAAGTGGCTTGTGTAGTGAAGGAGGCTAAGGGGAATGAAGAAAAAAAAAACATTACAATCTCTTCCGGCACAGTGTGTATATTTCATTTCATTCCCCCACTCACTGCCTTCCATCCATCTTAGATATGCTGACATTTACCCCCCCCCGTATACGTATTTATTTCCCGGTAGCCGGTATTGATATTCCTTATAATAAAATAGAACATGAAGGCGCACGTGGGTGGGTGGTATCGAGATTCATTCTAGACGTAAATTGAAAAAAAGATGAGTTCGTATGGAGGGGGGGGGAGGGGGGGGGAGGGGGGGGGGAGGGGGGGGGGAAATTGCCGGGTAATTATAATTGACCCTGAACTTTAGATGAACAGCATGTAACGTTCGGCGTGCAGGCAGGTTTTATTGCAATTGTCGCTGCAGCTAGCGCCGTTATAGTTACCCTGAGCTGAGGCCGTGTTGCTACAGCGACAAGTCTGATGGCCATGTCAACCATTGCCAACGTCAACTCCCCCAAACTCACAATCCCAATTCCAATGAGCAAACCTCCTAACCTGCAAAGTGGTGCAGCGGCTAGTAAGTATCTCGCAACCAGCTTAGCGACGCTTCCACCACGTGCAGAATTGAGGGCCCCGACCGAGTTCGATCGAACCCCCAGTGAGTAGTCCCCCCGTTGGCGTTGGCGTGGGTTGTGTTTTATGATGATGAGGGGAAGAGGGTTGGGTTGTCCAGGTCATGCTATGCTGTAATGCTCCGGTTCCATTTTTGTATTTTTGATCGGCCGCTACCGTCACAAATATAAAATCCCAAGATATTAATTAAACCCATAAAAGCAAACGCCGAGCGCTCCCTTCCCTATTGCTAGCTAATCGCAACTCAAGTAATTATGATACAAGGATATATAGCAAATTTAAACCACAGAAAAATTTCCACAAATCAAATCAATCAATCATACGTGGTATCCCCCTCCATCTCTCCATCTGCTGCACCGCCCCACTCCCCACCTCCACCGGCACCTCCCCCTCCTCCTCCAACACCCCCACCAAGCCTCGGCGTACTCGTAAACACCGCCGTATCCCCATAAAAGGAATCACTCCCCGTCACAGTCACCGGCTCCCCCTCCGTCCCATGTATACTAAACCCCTCCGTCTCACCCCCCATTCCTCTTCCCACTTGTTCTTCCCTCTCGTCCTCCTCCTCCCTTCTTCTCCTCCCCGGATCCCTCTCCTCGATGATGTCGAGATCATCATCATCCTCATCGTCTTCCTCCTGATCATCATCATCATGTATCTCCGTCTCCTCAAGAAAGCCTCCCACACCAGCTGCACCAGAAGCCACCTTCTTCATGGGCGGTACAAAGCGTTTCGGATACGCACTCCCGCCCCCACGATGAGCGGGGTGTTTATGTCTATGTTTCGTTTCCACAGACACCCTCTCCTTCTCCGTCCTTCTTACAATCTTGACGGCCTGGAGTTGCGGGAGTTGTGGGAGGTGATTTGAAGCGCCAACAGCCGGTGTTATTGATGATGATTGTTTCTTCCTCTGCTGCTGCTGCTGTTGCTGTAGCTGGATAGGTTGCCTATTTAATTGATTTTGGTTGTGCTGATGATGATGATGGTGGTGGTACTTCACCCGCTTGACCTTCATACGCATTGCATTCGGATCCCGATTTTCCTCTTCCTGCCCATCCTCCTCTTCTTGATCTCCGCCTCCATCCCCCACCTCCTCCGCAGAACTAGACGCCAGATTATCGTTCCCAGGCTCGGTACGTCCACCGCCGCCCCCACCAGCACCACCATGCATAGTGTTCCTCCTCTTCCTCGCATTCCCCGCAATCTGTGGCGGGTACAAACCATCCCCATTTTCAGACCCATCCTCCTCATCCAACGGCCCTTGAGAGCTAAATTCATCCGCCCCCTCAAACTCCGCCACAGCTCCACCCGCTCCCGCCGCCACTCCAGCTCCAGCCAACCCCCCCTCAACCGTAACCATCAACCTCCCCACCAACTCCCTCACATCCCCCAACTCCCTCACCTTCCTCTCCTGAAGCACCCTCTCCCTCAATATCCTCGCCTCCAAGCCCCGGATCTTACTCTTCAGCCCCTCCCTCTCGCTACTCCACAGGTCCCGATTCTCCTGCATCTTGGCCTGCGTATGTAGGATTTTTTTGTCGTGCATGTTTTGGAGTTTTGTGAGCGCAGAGGTGTGGTCGTGTGTCAGTCTCTCGAGGGTTTCCTGGTGTGTTGATTTCGTGTTTGTGAGGGTGAGTTGCAGGGACTGGGAGGTGTGTTCGAGGTCCTTGATTGTGGTCTCTCGGGTGTGGAGGGTCTCTGTGAGTGTGGTTATTTCGAGGGTATGTTTTGCTCTTGAAGATTCCATTTCATCATTGAGAACTGCAAGATCCTTGCTCTTCTCATCGAGATGCATACGAAGTTGTACGGTTTCTTGGTTCGCGGTGGAGAGTTCATTCTTGATCTCCTCGAGACGACTTGTGACATTTGTGATTTCATCCTCCTTCTCGGCAAGGGCGTGGGTGAGTGTCGTGATTTGTGTAGAGAGGGATATAATCGTCGACTCTTTGTCCTTGACCTCCGCGACTTTCTCCTCCAGAGAAGCCTTGACCACACACAAAGCCTGCTCAATCCTCTCAATCTCCCCATCCCTCTGCTCAACCTCAGCAGTCTTTATAGACGCCTCACTCTTCAATGCCTCAATCTGTGAGGTCAATTCCTTCACCACTTTCCTCTCCCCCTCCACCACCCTCCCAAGCTCCGTCACCGTATCTTGCATCCCCTCAAGCTCCCCCTCCACCTCCGAAACCCTCGCCTGGCCCTCCGCCAACGCCCCCAAATGCTCCTTCTCAAGCTCATCCATCTTCCCCTTCCACTCCTTACCGTCCTTCCTGCGTAAATCCTTCTCGGACGCAATCTGCGCGCGCAGAGCCTCGATCCGCTCTTCATATTCATTCGTCTTATCGAACGCAACATCGAGCTGCTGCTCCAGCCTCTCCTTCTCCGCATCCAGATTCTCCACGTCCTTTGATTTCCCCTCGAGGAGTTCCTCGAGGGAGGCGGTGCGCTCGACTGCCTCGTCGACGAGTTTCTGCAGGTGCAGACACCGAGATTGCGACTCGCGCAGGGGCCGCTCGACGGTGTCGCAGCGCGCTTCGAGGTCCCGGCAGATTTCGCCGACGAACGTAAGGATCCCGGAGTGTTGCCTTGTTGTGTCCCGCGTGAGCTCGTGTAGGAGACGGTCCCGCCATGCGTGCGAGGACATTGTTGAGCCTGGTGTTGCCGAGGCCTCGAGGAGGGTTAGTGGTGGGGAGGGGGGGCGCGGGGTTGTAGTCTGCGGGCATTGTGGGATCTGTGCGGTCGAGGTTGCTAGGTGGGAGTGCAGTGTTAGGAGGGATGTTGCTTCGGCGAGTTTAAGAGGGATTGTGTCTGTTTGCGCGGAGAATCCCGCGGTGAGGAAGGCGGTGCATATCGTGCTTGCGAGGCGTTTTTGTGCGAGCAGGAGCGTCGTGGGGCAGACGTCGAGGGCGGTGCAGTCGATTGTCGCGGGCGGGGGGGCGTAGGCGAGGAAGGTGTTGAAGCTGGCGGTGGAGACGTTGACGAGGAGGGCCAGGCGGAGGGAGGGCGTCGAGGGGAGGAGCGCTGTGAGCGCGGAGATGAATATCGAGCGGCCCTCGAGGCGGCGGTGGGTTACCGTGTTGAAGGTGAGCGGTGTAGAGGCCAGGGTGATTGTTGATCTGATGAGCTCCGCGAGCTCGCCGGAGCAGCTGGTCTATAGCCAAAAATCCAACGTCAATTAGTTGCCCTAAACATCCACACGTCTCAATTGAACTCACCACAAGTGCAGGGACAATCTCCCCCGCCAACTCCCCCTCCATCAGCCCATTCTCCGCCCCACAAATCTCCCGCACAAGCACCCTCGGCAACACCTCCACCAGCCCCGCCACCGGCCTCCCCACCACCCCGACCACGCCCTTCGCCGGCGCCAGCGCAAGCGCAAACCTCACCCCCTCCCTCAGCAGCCTCGTACACCCCGCACACCCAAACCCTTCCTCCGTCGTCAACTTCTCCAACTTCCGCACAAGATTCTTCATCCCCGAAACCCCCTCCGGACTCGCCATATACACCTCCTTCCCGCGATCCTTGACCGCCCTCAACACCATCCCCGCCAGCCTGACCTGCTCTGCCCTGGCATCCCATTCCTCCCCCCCTCCCCCCTGCGGCACCGAAACCAGCGTCACAACATTCAAACACACCAACCCCAGCAACTTATCGATCCTTTTCCCCGAGAACAAATCCCTCTCAGTCTCCGCCCCCTGCAGCTTCCCAGCCTTCTCATCTTCGAGATGGAAGTGCGCGAGCGTCGCGAGCGCAGCAAGCACCGCGCCTTGGTCCTCCACGTGCAGAAACTTCCCGAGGCGCCCGAGAAGCATGGTGCGTTGCGGGGGGGTGAGGAGGTCTTGGAGGTGGGTGTAGCCGGAGGTGACGAGGGTGTGGATGTTTCTGATGGCCTCCGGGGTGGGCGATGTTGTAGCGACTTCGACGCAGCGGAGGAAGAAGGGGCCTAGTAGGGCCGGTGGGGGAAGGGAGGATTGTGGGAGGGGGTGGTGGAGGAGGGAGAGGGTCAAGTTGAGATACTATTTTTATTCGATTAGAATTTGTAGTTACATTTCAAATCTCTGGAGGAGAAGGAGAGGGAGGGGGGGGGGGGGATAGATTATACACACTTTGTGGAAATACCTCTCACTACTCATCGCACTCTTCAGCACCCCTTCCAGAAACGTCTTTTTATGCCGGAGAACCTCATCCCGGATCCCCCTCTCCCGCGCAACAATCTCCAGCACCCGCTGCGCAAACGGGCAAAACTCGAGGGCGCTGACGAGCGACGACGCCAGGCTCGGGAGGAGGCATGGGTGTGAGATTGCCCATGTGTGGAGCTCGCCAAAGGTCGAGGTTGTTAGAGTGTCGAGAAGGGCCTGGAGGGTAGGTTGGTGGATGACGAGCGTTAGTTTGTTGTGACTGACTACTTTACTCCAGGAGATGGAGATCCAAGGCCGGTGAGGGAAGTATAGCAAACGTACCTTGAGAGAGACGACGTATGGCGCCGTAGCTACCCTCTGGAGCTCCGTGATGAGGGGTGACATGATATTGTTGCCGGGGAGCGATACGGCCTAGAAGCTACCCTGCTCTATCCGCACCTTGAGCTCCCTCGGAATTCCGGAAGTAATGTACGTCGTATTTGCAAAGAGAGCTCGTATCGTTGTTGCTCTTAGGTATTTTCCTATACACCGCGATGAAAATGTTGCAAGTTCGCCTCCTCTGGACAGTCAAATCACCCTCACTCTCACCTAAGCTCTAAAAGCTTATTGAATGTGTGTGCACGTATGGAATACCACTTGACCGCGGGGAGACGTGACTCGCGCACATTCTTTGTTGACACTGATCCACGCCGCGGCCGGTTGCCATGGTATCGAGGGCCACGCTTATCTAGATGTGAACTAGCGTACAAGTACCGACAGTAACTGACAGCACCGTGAAAGCGGTCGATTTCTATTGGGGAGTATCGTTGGGTGGAAAAGAAAGAAGAAAATTCAGAGAAGGGGCGGGTGATTCCGACCGCCTTCTCCCTCAAACCCCCAAGCCCTGACCTCCTTCCCAACCGCGTCATACACCTCTCACCTGCCTGCCAAGTCGTCATTGCCCTCCTGAGCCTAGCGCGACAGCACCTGGCCATGTCTAAAAAAACCGCCCTAGAGGAATTTCCGACAAGAGAAGCTTTAAATTTGGTGGAGTAATAAATTCCCCGGACAATATTAATGCCTGCCCCACCACCCAGGGACCCCTTCGAAAGACCTCAACTCTCGACACTCGACCTCTGATTGATCCATCAAGCTTCACCGGGCAAACTCAATTCAGCAAAGGAATTCAGAGGTCAATTCTCCGGTCACAGATAAAAAACAGACAGATAGGCAGAGATGGTTTGGGGCTGGTTCTCCGGGAGCAGTGCTCCTGCTACATTATCTCCACCAACATCGACACAAACCAACCCAATAAGCCCCCCCCCGCCACCACCGCCACCACCAACACAACCTACCACCACCACCCCATCACCAATCTCAACAACAAGCGACTCCTCCCTCCCCGCACAACCCGCCCCCTCCCCCCCGCTCCCCGAGTCCGTCCGCCTCCGCCGCCAACTCACCCTTCTCCTCGCCGGCCCCCTCTTCCTCTCCTGCTCCCTCCTCGTCACCCGCCGCTCCCTCGCCAGAAAGTACCTCTCCACCATCCCCCCCCGCTTCCACAGCAACCAGCACCCCCCGCTCCTCCCCCCCAACGGCGCAATGGACGCCTTCGAAGCCCTCAACCTAGCCACGCTCAACGTCGCCGGCTTCGCCGTGACGCTGGTCGGCGGCGCAATGTTTGCGCTGGACGTGTGTAATGTCGAGGAGCTGCGCACGAGGCTGAAGGGGGATGATGGGCTGGGGGGGGACATGATGCCCGAGGCGTACAAGGAGTTGAAGAGGAAGGAGAGGGAGGCGGAGGAGGAGATGGAGGAGTGGATGGTGCAGATTTTGGCGAGGAAGGAGGTGAAGGAGCGGGCGAAGGTGGAGGCGGGGAGGATTTTGAAGGAGATGGAGGGGTTGGACAAGGGGAAGGCGGTTTAGATGGGGCTGGTTGGGGGAGGTGGGGAGGAAGGATAGAGTTGGTCGAGGGGGAGGAGGGGAGGGGATGGGAACACCAAAATCAATCATATACCACATACCACGGCGTAGATCTGGGAGGCCCCCGGAGGTGGAAGATGTTGACGAGGGAGGGGCTCAAGCTCACCTTCCCCCCCCCACGAGAAAAAAAAAAACTAAAACCCTCATTCCATAAATCTATTTTATACATACATACATTATATCCCTACTCAATTTTGTACATTTGAAAAATTTTACAACTGTTTGCATCTTTTTATTTAAATTTTCCCTCCCCTCTACCATGGCCAAGTACCTAACTTGTAAGTGTTGTGCTCGAGGCTAGGTAGTTGCCAAGTTGGGGAGTTTTCCTGCGGCAGCAACAGTGAGCTGGCCATGGGTAGATCTCGAGCGAGCGAGGTAGATCTACATCCAGAGTTACCAGAAGTTAACAGGTTAACGTATATGTGCTGGGCCGCTCGCCGCTCGTGGTTTCATGCCGCCCATGCATGGGAGGCATACATTCAAACGTTAGAACATGTACACTCTTGGGCAAAAAAATAAATAATTGTTTTTTTTTGTGTTTCAATACTCTTACCCAAGCTTTAAATTTGTTGGAAAAAGAGTATACTTGCAAATTTAAAATCAAAGCATGAGGCCTAGGGACTCGAGCACAAATGCTAAAATAAATTTAAACCTGGCAGATTCTGTATACGTACTTGGCAGGTTAATGTTAAGATAGGGTTCAATGGGTGAGCTCGAAGGGGAGTAGCATGTATGTCTCCCACGGGCGGCACAAAGCCACGAACATAACATATACGCACCTCTTCGAGGGGCTGGGCACGAGACAGGTATGTACGCATATCTATGCGCTGTACGTATACCCCTTATACCCACGTAGTTAGCTATACCTGGGGCTACTACATGTAGGTACATGTATAATCCTCGATGTCAGGCTACCTCGATGTACATGTACATACACCTGTATCAAAGAGTGGCGGAGTTTAGGGCAACGGATCCGGATGTAGCTATAGATATACGCATAGGCCGAGTATGTTATACGTATTGATGGGAGTGGATTACAGGCTGATAGACCTACCTGTCCATCCCTCCGGTTGGTGATGCCAAAGTTGTTGCCCCCTGAGACAAAAACGTTCGATTATGCCTGAAGTAAGGGGAGAAAGCCGCCAGACATACTTAGGTATGTATGTATGTATGTACATACGTACAATTGCAATGTAGTGTGTAACATCGATCGATATCGATATCGATGCTGTGCATGCGTGTGCAGCTGCTCTTAAACTTGCAAATGGATACCGGCCATGGCCATGGCCAATGAAAGTGCACGTAATTATCCAACTGCAGATGTACCCCCCCCCCAAAAAAAAAGAATAGGTGTGATCATGATTAATTTAAAAATGAAAAAAAAAAAAAAGTAAAGAAAAAAGAAAAAAGAAAAAAAAAAGAGGCCTGGGAAACATGATGATGAATGGTGTGCAAAAAAAAAGACAATTTCTTCCAAAATAAAAAAAAAAAACACGAAAACGAAAACAAATTTGATAAAACGATGAAACGATGAAACATATGATCCTCAGCACCCCCCCTTCCAATTTCCCACCAAAATATCCAAGATAAAAGAAAGAAAAATAAAATGTTTTGATGTTAATGACCGTCCTATCGCCGGCGCCCCCCCCCCCCCGCCTCCCCACCCAGAGAAAGATATATAAAAGATAAATCGTGCCAATATAACATCCAGGGCCTGGATGTCTAGTCTGTCGGATATTGATTAATTATAAGTGTATGATACTCTCATCTGGCCATGTGTCGTCGCTAAACATCGCAATGTTCATCCCAAATGAACAGACTGGATGTGTGATATTCCAGTCCATTTCCAGGCCACATAGGCTTATAGAGTTGAGGCGGAAGTGCCAGGAGCTTTATAGCCCTTCGTCCGCCTTATCTCTTCTGATTGGGATTTTAATACCTAAACACACGGAGTTATTAGTTCGCTGAAATTGAGGTATATGAGGTAGGAGATGCCAACCTTGAGTAGCAAAGCATTTGCTCAGGGGTGTACTCTCAATGACACCAGGGAACTTCTTGGCGCTGTAAACTTGAAAGACTTCTGAAAATGCACTGGCAAGGACTGGTGCGGAACCGGTATTGAGGATTGACCCATCGCCAACATTGACGAAATTCATTTTCAAGCTAAACGCAAAGGCGGTGTATTAGCTTCAACTCACTAAAATGATGAATTAAGAATGCCTACCGGAATGATCCCTCGGTCCTCACGGACAAATCCTGGAGGATAAACCACACGCCAATTTTATTGTCTGGGTCTGTAAGCTTGAAAGCACTGGCACTCAGACTGCCAATCAAGTTCCTGGTGAACATTCCAGAGGGTGCTTGTGGCGGCTGAGATTGAGATGGCTGTGCATGCATATTCGCATAATATGGCTGTAGGGCTGCTGGCTGATAATATCCACTAGGAGGTGATTGATAGTATTGGCTTTGAGGTGACTGTTGCTGGTGCTGCTGGTGTTGTTGCTGTTGTTGCTGCTGCTGAAGCTGGGGTGGGTATCCTGGATGCTGCTGATGGTGGTGAGGTGGGCCATGTGGGTGTGGAGGCGGAGTGGGAGGTGGTGGTGGGTAGGACGATGAAGTAGCGGCCGAGATCGAAGGTGATGTAGCGGAATGCCGTACGAGATTGACTTCCCTAGTAGCATCTGCCGACCATAAATCGACCGTAAGAACGTAGAATGATGTATCAACCTCGCTATGGTCACACGGACATTAGCACGGGAAGCCATCATGGTGTGGATTCGGAAACATACTTGATATCAACCTCTTTGCCGGTTGAAGCGTCCTTGACAACTAGTCTCACGCACGGTGGAGGGGTAATGGGCCGTCGGTCCTGCAGTTTCCCGTCAGCATGGCCAATCAGCTGGTAAGCGGGGTTCGAGTATTCTCACCTTATCTCCAAACCCACACATTCTGGCCCTAATGGGCTGTTGGTTCACCTCCAAGCTGTATATCCGCCCCTCCATGCGATATGACTGTGATGGTGGCGACTGAGATGGCGGTGGCTGGATCAGTCCTGTCCCAGGGCCAGAGCCCGTGTGAGGTTGCTGTGGTGCCTGAGGCGGTGGGTTTGAGAGATTGCGAGTCAACGGTATCGACGGAGGTATGCCATGATGCCTCTCGACATGGCCGTTATGCGAAGGATGTGCCAAGTACATTTTTCTAGAATTTTGAGATGGATCTTTCAAAGTGCTGATGCTAAAGCCGATGGGTGTGCAAGATGAGGATGTGTGTGAGTGTTCGTTGGTGGATGAAATGTTACCCCTGGATATGTGATGTGATCGTCCCGGCAGATGAATTTGTGACCGTTCTCAACGTTATCTTCTGACACCTGTCAGTGGACCGAGTGCTGTTGTATTGCTCCTTTTCCAACGTTTTTTCCAATGGACAGAAAACGGCCCTCCACTTCTGAGGCAGGTGCTCTTTTATATAATTGATCTGCAACTATTAAAACGGGAGTACAGCGTGTCCCACCTCCCCCCGGTTCGGATCCCTTTTGCCTCTGGCTGGCTTTCGGTTTTTTTTTTCTTTTCTTTTTTTTCCCTCGTCTGTATCCGTAGCTACTTTAAGGATGTTGCGCTGATCTTCTCGCCTGCTTTATCCGCACAGCTCAGAAGCAGCCGGTACGTGAGACTACGGTACGTATGCAAATGACGACGGAGCTGATACGAGATGACAAGTCGCTAATAGAGTCCTAACAAGCCGTGGAAGCGGGCGCGGGAGCAGGTCTCGGAGGTGGGATGATGGAGGCGTTATGTACAACGCATAAAGGGTGTGAAAACGATCGCAGGAGGGATGCACTATGCGGGGGATCTGCTTCTGCCGCCGCCGCCGCTGATGTGCGTGTGGGGGTGGGGAGGGTAGTCGCTTGAATTTCAATCTGAATGTGAATGTGAATCCGCGAATGAATGAGCCGCCGGTGGCGAGGAGATTGGGAAGGGTGGGGAAGAGGGGGCGAGGGGGGGATTGAGACGAGCAGGAGAGGGCGGGCGGGTGTTAAATTGAGGAGGATAGTGGTTCTTTGTTGCAAATGGGGGGGGTCGGGAGGGGGGGGTCGGTACGGATGGAGGGGCGAGGGGGCGGGCCCAGCGATTGTGGAGCGAGCGAGCAGGCGGAGAGGCGAAGAGGTTAGCACTCGAGCAGAGACGCAGGCGGGTAGCACTCGGGCAGAGAAGAAGCAGGCCAGGGCAGGGGAAGGTACCTGGAGGTGCCTGCGCGCATGGGGGCAGGGCCTGGGCTAATACCGGGCCAGGCCCCCTGCTGTGCTCGTCCTCTCGCAGCCAGCACCAGCAGCAGAATAGCTGCAAATGGTGCCAAGAGCACGTCAAAAAGCTCGCGATAGTCTGCGGCGGTCCGACTAGCTAGAGGAAGAGAGTTAACCTTTTAACATTGGGATACGGCAGACTCTACAGCTGTCTGCGAAGGCGTTTCGCCGGCGCTAGCCAAGCACAAACGCTGCTCGGCCGGCTATCTTGACCACCGCTTTCGCAATGGCTCTGCGGATCGACTCTCCACCGCATGTCACGATGCCTAGGCTTTGCAGCCGCCTGCATCCAATGCATTATGATAAAAGTGCCCCGTCCTGCAGCATGGCCAGCTCGTCCCGGCCCTGCCCCAGCATGAAAATGTGCCTGCCGGCCTCGCGTGTCGTCGTCAAAGCTGTCTAGCCCTTCGCCGCCACCGTCCGCATGCACTCCTCCTAACCGCTTACAGGGCGCCGAGAGTGGCAGAATATTCCCACTCGAGTAAACCAGCGGAGGATGCTCTAGAGCAAAGTAGTCTCCAAGACGGAGGAGAGGACATCAAATCATGGGTACCGTGCCGGCTTGCGTGCGTGCGTCTCCTCATCCTCCCCCGCCTCCTCCTCTTCAGCAGACGATGTGCGAGAACGCTCCTTTCCTTTCCGACGTCTTTCATGGGTATTCTCGAGTGAAGATACAGCGGAGCCGGATGCTCGGTGCTCGGGATGGTACACGTGGCCCCGCACCTGAATCTGGCGATGGTTCAGTTGGCGGTCTTGGTGGTCTCGAGTCCAGCTTGCAATTGGGTCCCCGCTCTCTCCCCCGGAGGCCGTCGAGCGTTTAAAGGGGCGTAGCACTGCGTGTGCAATTGCAAAAATATCTTTTGGGGGGGGGCTTATCTTATTGCAGATGAATACAGAGCAAAAAGGCAGTACAGATTATATACGCGGGTTGTACAGCATGCCTGACTCAACTGTCGAAACCCCGGTATGTCTGAGGAATTCCCACACCTTTTTATTTCACGGTATTGACTCTGTGCACGGGACATCGAAGAATTCATATTCACAAACAAACTTTTCGGTGTGGGAAATCCTTAGACATGTTCTAGACTTGACCGGGGGGGGGGGGGGGGCGGTTTCGACAGTTGAGTCGGTAGACCAACGAAAGAGAGCTAACGAAATCTCACCACGGATTCATCACCAAACTATGCATGGAGTCCGAGGGCACAATAGGTACCTAACAGAGTCCGAGTGCTCTCCATGTTAGCGCTTGTACGAGGTCAGAATTCCCCCCCCCGTGGTTAACAGGGTTTTTTGAGCATACCAGTTAACGTCAATTTGCTCAATAAGTGCTCAACGCCTTCAAAGTTGCGAATTGTATAGAAACTGATCATGAGATAAATATCGTCAATTCTGATATATAGATATCACAGCTAATTTCATCTATCTCACTTTACGATAATTATAATTGCACCACTAACCCAACCCTTATTGAAGTAACGGGAATTTCAACGTGGGGGGGGGTTTACTCCAAACTTGACCGATTTGCCGCATCATTGACCTCGCCAAGCCTTTGTGATTTGTGTTGAGCCACTGCATACAGAGTACAAATTCTGGTGTTACCTGACCTCGTACAAGACTTCAAAACCCCTTCAACGGAGGGAAACTGGACTGGTACCGGTTTGTCGGCTAGTCGCCTCATAGTTGCTGCCCCTGGCGGTCGAACTTCATGGCGTGCGTATACAACGGTAGGACTTTCTGGTGCACGCCTTCACATGGATTGATGGGTTCGAAACCGGATATCCTGTCTCCCCTCACGGTGGGTCACGGGTAGCTAAGGTGTCGAGCTCGTTTCAAAATTCCACTAGATACCTTTATAATTAGAGTACAGGCAGTTCTATGTACAGGCTCGAGACTGTATACGTATGCACGAGTACATACAATTATCACCCACAATCCTTTTTTTTCTTTTTTTTTTTGGAATTCATGATCAAGTAACACCGCATGCATGCACCGTTAAGGTATATATGGCAGGAGCGCTACTTACCTAAGGTAGGTATAGCACTATTCACGAGAACAGCACTGTTCCTACCGAGGGAAAACTACGTACCGCTACGCCTGCATGCATTCCACTCCCCCCGAGCAATTGCAAGTTTTTTTTACATGGCCATATGGCAACCCCATATCCCATACAAAAGTGACAAAAAATAAAAAATAATACTCGGGATTTCCGAATATTAATCCTCCGTAGTAGGTCCAAGTAAATTCCAGAACCTTCTCTATAGCTACTTCTCCGTAACTACGGAGAATATTAATTCTGGCAACGGAGTAAGTACTAGTTTATAATTTACTTGACACACTTGCAATTGTCGCACCATTACACCATACAAATGCTTCAAAACCCATGGTCCAGAACAACCAGTACTAGGTATACGTACCTAGTTCCATGGTTTATTCATGATCAATGCAATGCCATTCGCAACCATAAATTTGCCGTCGCTATAGCCATATGGAGACACGAATTTTTGAATCCATTTATGGGTACGAGACTACCGTTTATTTGTGACAAAAAAGCTTAAGCTTAAACGCTACCTATTCTGGTACACGGCACGAGATATACCTACATTATACTGGGTACACGTGCACCCGGCTTGAAGTTAACTACATAATTAACCAAGCTCAAGGCGCCGGCTTGAACAATGTTTTATACTTAAGAACATATGTACCATCTTGAGCCATATGGCCCACATGTAGCTATAAACGAGTCGAGGCTATAGCTAGCCAGAAACATGTACTTAATTACAGAAACAGAAATCGCAACAGGTACATACATACCTACATCAATGACCCACGAGACTACCTACCTCTACAATAACCCTTGCCATGGCCATTCCCCGCACTGCATTGAAATTGGTATCCATGTCAAAGATCTAGAACAAGCTTTTTACGCGTGAAAAGCGCTCGAGCACCTCATGATCACCAGACATTTTAATTATAAGATCACTAATTTGGGAGATATCGATGTTTCCCGTTAACTTATCTCGGTGTACAGTATATCCAAAGAGACAGATCTGAGCGCACAATGTTACTCCAATGCATCAAGGTCCTTATATCGATTTCAAAAACGTACTTGGAAATGAGGATATGCTGTTCGAATTCTGTTACCCTATTTCTACCCCAATGATCGATTTCGGAGTGGTGGCATCGAGATCGAGAGTACTGTCAACACCTGTTATCGCCAACTACTTCCTATGTAGGTACTAAGCTTTTGCAGTATACGTCCAACCCTCATGATCACATACTTCAATATTTGAATTGAACCTCCAACGTTAACTATACCCTTGAATTTTGATAGCAAGAAATTTAAAGCTTTTCTCAGTACCACATACATAAGATCTTGTTTTCCATTTCGACTCAGCGCATGCATGCGGATAATTGGATACCCGTCCTGGCCGATCGACTTGCGGATCCAATATTGGGCTGTTTATACTCTATTCTCATAATTAGCCTAGTTGTGCAACGCCGCGGCCGCCTTCTACCTCCTTTAGCTAGCTAGGTAGCTTCGACCTCTTCTATCGAGATCGATATCGAGAGTTACTCAAATTGAATGGGATATCTATGTTAGTCTCGTAAGATGGTACCGGTTATACCTATAGCTATTTAACATATATACCAACACAATTAATCCGAGTGAATACTTAAGCTCCGAATTCATGTAAGAAGTACAGGTGCATACCTGTGAGTGGGTAGATATTTTCTTTTTTTTCGGCTTGTATATAAATATGTAGTGCACGTAATTCTTTCTCGTGATCGTGATCATGATAATGATCGATATCGATATCCTCAAGAGCTCAGGAGTTAATATTGTGGACGGTATGTACATGTACGTATACATGTACTTAGATGTGTGGCCGCGGAGGAATAGTGTTTAGTACCTAGTATACCTCGAGTATTAATTATAAATAGTCAAGTCGTGATACAATATATGTGCAGTATTCAAGGAGTGAGGCTACGCATGATTGGCCGACACAAACTTGGAATTGGAACTCACCTGGGACAAAGGACAAGTTGGAGAACGGCGCCCGCCGTTGAATGATGCTTAGAATTGACGAACCGGGATTGAGCGATCACAGCACAATCGCGGCACAGTGCCCATGGCCGGCAAAGCTGTATTCCAAGTGTAACTGGGAATTCGAAATTTATTTTACAGCGTGATCTGCCCGACAATGCAATATGGTATACAGCATTTGACGGGTCGATTGGACAGCGCTAACTTTGCTGTGGTTAAGCCCGTTGCGTTTTGACCTCCGTTGCAACTTTGTATGGGATTTTTGCGATTATCTGCCACAATAGGTTTAGCTGTCCAATCGAGCAATCGACCCGTCAAATGCTGTAGCGGAACAATGTGAAATGTTTGACGACGGCAACAAAATTATGTTTGCAATATTCTTGGCATAATTCCAACATCTGGGGTGTAGAAGTGGTTGTAGAGTGCTCTATGTTGGAATCCGGATCCGTATGCAACCTCGTGTAGTGGCTTGGAGGCGTAGTCATGCTGCTTTTCTTTTTGTCTCAATATGCTCCATGATGGCTCTTTGTTCTGAGCTCTCTATGGCATAAGCTCGAGATATCCGCAATTCGAACTCCTGTAGTGAATAATCACTTGCACTTTCAACACTGTAGTTCGCCTGAATCCTGTGCCCACAGGAATTTCGTGTCACTGCATGTAGCATACCTACTAGTAGTAGGTGGCGGCGGATGGGATCAGGGAAACGGTAAACGCCAGAAAGAAGGACAAGCGCGGCCTCTGGAACACCTAGGTACCCCTTTGGCGGCAGAAACAGTGTTGTCAATTCGATGCCAATCTGACAAGGATTATTGGCTCTCACTTTTCTGTTTTTGTCGCTCGCCTTTCTGATAAAGAATTAATGAGTGGCCCAAACTCACCAAAGGAATATTAATAAAAATACTCTGATTGTTCCTCAGAATACTATGCAATCCGTACCATTGTCAAATTAGCATCGAATTGACCAACACTGTTTCGGCCGCCAAAGGGACAAGTGCCGGATCCGTCACTTCACGTGGTCATGTTGCGACAAAAACCCACAAAAGGCCTGGCGCGCGCACACCAGGCAGGCCCGGAGTAACAGCTGCGAGAAGTGCGGGCTGCCGCAGGTCAACACCAGAACAGTCAACACCTAGTATGGGACTTCTCCGGGAATCAGACGCGGAGGGAGGCGTGGAATCACGACACGGCAGGCCGGTATGGTGCCGGGAGTGATTGTTTGCCGACATTGAATCGTTGTTGTGAGAGGAAGAGTCAATTGAGAAAAGCAATCGGGTAATGCTATCTTGTGATATATATATTTTTCAATGCCAGTGTGCCAACTGTCCACTCTGGAACTAGTGCAACATGAGGCTGTAAAAGTGCATTAATTCGCACCTATTTTGGCGCATGCTTTGTTGAAGGTTCTCGGGGCCGATCCTGGCGAGGACGGTGGAGAGGAAGATCGAGGAGGAGGCTGTGGATGCTGCTGTGCGGTGGGGGAATCGGGAGGTGGTGTTGGTGCGAGAGAGGGCGAGGAGGGGTGAGGATTGTTGGGGGGAGGGGGGATTGGGCATTGGTGAGTGCGGTGTGGAGTGCGGAGGATGAGAAGAGGGGGGAGGGGGAGGTTGATGTTCAGGTTGGGATTTTGGATGGGAAGGGGAGGCCGTTTGAGAATGTGCATACCTCGGTGAGTCTTGTGTGGTTGTGGAGGGATGAGGTTGAGGAGGGGAGGAGGGCTGGGGGAGTTGTGAATGGGGGTGAAGCGTCGGTATGGGAGGGGGGGGGTAGATTTATGCATATATCGGGTATGCTTATGACGGGAGCAATCTGTAGGTAAGCTTAAGGCAGACCCGATATAAGCTTAAATCGGATAAAGGCTAGTCTCTTGCCGGTAGAGGTTAGTCTCGTGCCCGATAAAGGCATACACGTTCATGTCCCAACAACAGCATTTCAGGCAAAACGGGCTCCGCACGTGATCACATACGTCTGCAGCAAGCCAAATTGGCTGAAGATGCACAAAAGGTAGCTGATAAACCAGCTAGGAAAGCTGCAAAGAAAGATGCAAAAGGTGGCTGTTGAGCACGATAGTGCTGCTGATCGTGGCCGTGGTGGTCGTGGTGGCCGTGGTGGTGGCCGTTTTGGTGCCAAAAGCACCCCGGAAACTCTGAATTAGGCCTGTATGTAGTCATATATGCTGCCCTCTACGAGGGTCTGGGCACGAGACTAATATGCTTCTAGATGTGGAATATTGAGATGATAGGCATATTGAACCTAGGTGTGTACAGGCCTCTTACAGCAATGTATTGGTTATTGTTAAATTATACGATAGATTATGCGTTCGATAGTATAGTAGTAATGAAGTAAAGTTACAGAAGTTCGTGGGCATAGCCAGCTTATACAGAGCAGCAAACAAAGAGCTATCGAGGGAGCTATCGAGACAAAGAAAAGCAGCGCAGCAGCGCCGTGTCACATGAGGTTGTATGCAAATATTTCAACAGTTATTAGCATGCTGTACGGGAGCAGCATGCCGTGACCCCTATTATGCGTTGGCTGCTTCAACCAATTCTGTAAATCTCTCCCACACCCCTCTATCGCCTCTCCCGATCCCGTGTTCTGCCCAATTCTTAAGCTTTCTTACATTTGCAAACACTTTCAGTGTGCCTATCATGGTAAGTGTATTTCCCATATCAAAGGGACCTATGTGAATCACTTCATCGTCCTCATAATATGCCCAATTCAAGTACCACTGGTGGCCAACAACAACGACCGAAGGAGTGGGAGGTAGCTCTCCAGTCAGTGCAATATCGGCCTTGCCTTTCTTCTTTCTTGTGCCATTCTTCGTCACTTGTTGGGCCTGCCTTGCATTTGCTTGGTCGCGGAGCCTGACCCACAATGTCACGATAGCTGCGCTATGGACTAGGATCTGGTACAATGCACTGGGATAGTTCCCGGAAAGTGCCTTAACCTCGATAGGCAGGAAACTCACTGCGCCATCGAGCCCGTGGGGATATCCAAGCACACTCACTTGTGTATCTGGATACCGCTGAATGAGCTGCCTCACTGAAGCGTGGGAGTCATTGAACTTCAGTAGAAAATCCACCCTGCATAGCCTTAACGGATCGCCATTTTGGTCGACAGGAACCAGAGATCTCTCAATATTGTAGGTTGATACGTTGCGTGCTTCTAAAAATGGGTTCCTGGTATGGCTGGGGTCCGCCAAGACGATATCAACAACTGTGGACCATTGTGCCTCATTTGCATTGTGTTGGGCTCGTGCTGCTCTGTTGAAGACTAATTCCGCATTTGCCTTCAAGTTTGCATCATAACGTCACGCTGAGAAACTTGGAGGGCCTCCGTGCTGCTGTCAAATTGGCAAGGAGTTTATGTATGGGGCCGTCAACAAGCTTGCTCGTAGAATTCTACCTGGGCTGTCAGAAACATGATCCACGAGATGGATGTGAGATCAAACATACCTCCATTACTTCGGAACCAGCCATTGAGGGTGATGGTGAAAGAGAGATTGTACTGTGGATGGAGGGAGACTTATATATCGATGGTGAGGTTCCTAACGAAGTCTGTTGCTCTGGGTAGAATGCGCCGTCTTCATCTTGCTGAAGTCCATACTCCCCTTCGTAATTATCTTGGTGTTCTTCGGCAGAATCCCCCTGGTATCCTTCGTGATTTTTGCTCTGCGTCTTTTGCTGTCTTCCATGCGTCTTGTGGTGCATTAGAGCTGTATCTTCAGGATCATCGATATCAACGGAATAATGAGTCCGGCTTTTTTGCTTTTTTGTTCTGGAAGATGCAGCCACCTTCGTTACTTTCTTTTTTATCCCTCCAATTCTATCATCATCATCAGCCATCGCTGGCCCAGACTGTACCGGTTTGTGGTTTGAGATCCTTCCGTCTTTGCTACGCATCGATGCATTCGATGCCTTTCGTTTTTTGGTTGCCTCCGTCCTTGCCATCGAGTAATTACTTGCTCCAGTGACCTGCCGGCACGTTCTGGGTTCTTTGAAGGCCTCAGACCGAAGTAGAAGAAACCGGCATATACATATGTCCAATTAAGAACAAGCCTCATGGAAAGGACGCCCGCACATTGGCTCTATGGTTGACCTTGGATTGGAATGGTGACAAGAAATACCAGCCTCAGCATGCCTATCGCTTCAAAAGACAAAGACAAAGAAAAAGTAAAAGAGAAAGGTTCTACATTTAGCAATACACCGTGACTGACTGCTCGATGGGACAGACTGGTCGATGGGACAGCTAACCTGTTTTCCATACAAAAGGCCATGAAGATCAAGGCGCTAGGAACTCTTTCACCAGCAAAAGTAAGCGTTGTCCCATCTACCCATCTGTCCCATCGACCAGTTAGTCACGGTAGCCACGTATAACTGCAAGCATACGTTTAACATCAAATGTATGGACTCTGGCTTGGGCCTGCCGATCGTACCCACTTGCAGGGAATAACCAATAACCTCCCGAAGCCGCATTCAGTCGAGCTAGGCTACAGCGAATAGGAAACACATAGAACGCTTGCTTGTTCGGTGTATTACTCGAGTTCTAATTTTGCGGTAAATTGTGTAGCCTTGGCTGATCGCCTGTTTTTCTCAATTATCTATAAGACTCGACGGGGATCTGCTGCTTATGCAGAGAGTAGAACAATAGCTTCGGAGAACAAAGGTTTCCGAGAATAATAAAAATAGAGGACATACACTTCAACTGGCTCCTCCTGTGACAAACAAGACTGGACAAACAAGTATCGGATTAGAGCGCTAAAGTGGTATGTGGAATTAATAAGAGAGGGAGGGCGTTATGCTGTGGATTGATGACAGAAATAACCCGAAACTGCTATCAGTGCTGTTACTTCCGAGTTGGTCTATGCTGTCGCTAGGCTGTCGCCCTACGGAATCAATCAGCAAAAGGGCGCCGGCCATGGATCGGGAAGCCGTATCGCTGTAGCGCCAAATCGCCCTTTGCTGATGATAATGCTGATAATGGCTCTATCGTAATATTGATAGAGAGAGGTGGTTGATGCTGTCCTGGCTAACAAGGCCGTGCATGTTGTGGAATCGAGGAGCCTGAGGGCAACAGAGCTGACAATGGCGCTGTGGAATCGATGAGAAGAAGCCATCCATGTTGTTGTATTTGGAGGGCATGATGTGAAATCGATGGACAGAGGCTGGCAATGCTGTAGTTTTGACGAGAGATCAAAGGTCTTGATGTTATCCTGCCAATATTGTGAATTCACGAGAGAGAAAATGCCGTCAATGCTATGGGAGAGATGCTAAAGAGCTGTTGCTAGTGCTATAGAATCAACAAGAACAGAGGACTATCGATGCCGTGGAATTGAAGGCTCCATGGAGCTATTGCTACTGCGGAATTGACAAGATAGAGAGCAGCTGTTAATGATGATGTCATTGCTGACGATATTGTGTTATTGAACAGAGAGAGCTTCTATCGATGCCGTTACTGCTGTGGGTGCGGTGAAATTAATGAGGAAGAGTGCTAACGATGACAGACCATTACATATGGATGCGGACAATGCTGAAATCAATAACAGAGAGTTGTTATTGATGCTGTGAATTGATGCTGGTACTACTGTTGATGCTGCCGAATTGATGAGTGCTATGAAGAGGGCCTCCATGCTGAGATATCAATGCCGGAGAGCTGCTATCGTTGCTGTTACTGCCATTGATGCTGCTACTTGATACTGTGGAATTGATGCTAGAGAGAGACTGTCCATGAGATGACAAAGAGAGGAGGTCGATGCTGGGAATCAATGAAAGAGAAAGATGCCGCCAATACCGTGACGATTGGGAAGCCTTGTTGCTGCAGCTTCATATCGACCATTTCTATTGCATAGGGTAAGGGCGTTGATAATGTAGAATTGATGGTAGAGAGCTGCTGAGATGCCGTTGTATTGATCAGAGCAATACTGTAGAGAGGCTGTAAGATTGACGAGAGCTGCGGAGAGTAGAGTAGCGTCGGTGCAGAGAGCTGCTTTCAATGCTGTACGAGTAGTATCGATGACAAGGCAGGCTGTTGATCCTATAGAATCGGCAAGGGCTTAGTCTCATGCCAAGACCCACATGCAAGGGCTTTGCATGGCTGTTGACGGGGTGTCAGAATTACATACCTCTTACCTACTTAGGTACTACACAAGACTCCAACGACTAAACGCCTGACTCGAGGCTACTGAACGTCACACTAGCTTTGAGAGTGGAGCTGATGAGGCAGACCGTCAACGGGAAGGCAGTAGTGATCTGGAAGATTACAATCAGTGGCCACCACGCCCCCATTGTGAGAATGAGCCTGGTGAGCAGGAGGACCAACATGGAGAGCAATAAGAACAGGAAAACAAAAAGGAGGCAGATGTTGAGGCCCAAGAAATTGAAGAAGCTGAATAATTCGTTGGTGAATTCTTTGATGGGTTTAATATTAATGATCTATTAGAAGAACCTGGCCAGTATAATTCTATTCCCTTGGCAGGCCTAGCTATAGGATGGTACATACATTGTTAACTAACAATTTGTCGAGGTTTACCTGTGGACAAATATTTGGGTTTAGCAATTTACCTGCTGCAGTGGAAGTCACACTTTAAGGTAGGATTGCCGTACTAGTTTGGTGCAAGTTGTTCATTTGGAAATTAAAATTTCTTACTTGTGAGATGCGAATAGGTTTCAATACGTGCCTTTGTGGTATTGAGAAATATCTTTGAACAGCACAATCTTCTACCTACGGTTGTTGTCATCCCTGGCCAGCAGCAAAAGCTAGTTGGGTACAAGGTGTAATGGATTTATTGCTGCAAAAAAAAGTGCTTAGCATGCACGGGCCGGTGGAAGGATGATAAGGCTTGTAGGATCTGTCAAGAGCCCAGATACTAGACACCTCGTAATGTAGGCCCCAACCCAGGGCCTCCACGGCTAAGAATCCTATAGGCAAATCCTATGCAGGCAAATTTCATACTTACATGTAGCTATAGCTATTGACGGCAATTTATCAACTCCACATGGTCAACAGCTACTAAAATTACAGATTTCTGGTCAGGTAAGCGTGAAAAATCTGTCTTTATTCCCCAATTCTTTATATTCACGGGAAGCTCACTAATAATCTTATAAATGCTAGGTCAATTACATGAGGAATTGCGGATTCAACATTGTTTCTGTATGGATGAACGTGAGCAGAGCCTGACATGTTGCTTACCTTTGACGGGGTGCAAATTATGAAGCAAAAAAGAAGCATAATGATGTTATATGTATGTATGTGTTTTTGTTTGTATAGTTTTACTCATCAACTAATATCTACCACCAGATTCGAACTGCAGGTCAAAAAGTCCAATCTTCCGCCATACATGAAAAGGTACCAGGGTCCCAACGAGCCGGCTAATGTCAACTCTTTCTTGCAGCCATTAGTGGATGATCATTTGCTATTCTTGAATCCACAGGAGTTCCAGCCGTGGATGGGAGTATACCTACTGGTGAACTTTTTGTGTCAAAGGCCGGCAACATGCCCTTGTCAACGGCAGATCAAGTTGCAATATGCTAAAGGCTATTCGGATGAAGGGGCCAGAAAGTAAGCGTGGCCGGCTGCCGCCTATGCGCATGCAATATTGATGGCATCATAATTACAAGGAACCATCCACTATTACGTCCATAAATTGCATTGCCAATAAGTATAATAAGCACGATAGAAATATTATTGGAGGAGGCCTTGGGGCCGACGTTGGGGCATATACATTTGCTCACCTTTTGCTATGCCACAACCCTCCGCAGAGACATAATTTAGGTTTGCAAGAGCCAACTATGAAGAGTTGCGCAAGACAACCGGTATAGTAGCTATAGGGCTGTCTAAGCTTACCAAAATCAAGTCACTGCACTTTAATAGAAGCTTCATGTACGACACTATGCATTTTCTGCTCCAAAACGTGGTACCTCAGCTGGTTGAGCTGTGAATGGGATTGGTTGATTTCAACATCCAAGCCACCTAATGAGGAACTTGAAGTAGGGGTATTTGGCCTTCAGGGACAAGAAGAGTACAACAGAACCCATGGGGGCGGATACGACCAACATGACGAGTTTGTACTAAGCCAGGAGGTTTGGAGTACCATAAGTGAGGAAATGGCAACCAATCGAGTCAACATTCCGTCAGTATTCGCGAGGAGTGAGGCCGGCACGTTTAGCAAAGTGGGCTGCTTTTTCGTAGCCTCGGAAACAGTTTTTGTAGTCTTTTTGTGAGAAGACTGATGTCCTAGAGCTTCTTAGAACTTTGTATACGCAGACGTCTGGGAGCGGCCATGGCTTTAGGTTGAATCAATTTTCAAACAAGCTATGCCCATCGATTTCGATTTCCAGTGATTGTCAAAATTTTACATCTCGTGAGCTCCTGCAGCTGGAGGACCTACTCAATCAGAATTAATCGCTAGTTCTCATATTAGTAAATAATACACTTTCACACTTTCACACAAACCAAGATCCTGATCGATGATGAAGAGAAAAGAAAAAAGAAAATTTATAAAGCATTTCGAGACTGAGGGTAAATATGCAAGTTCAGAGTTATTAAAGTACCAAAGTACAAAACTGTCGAGTACTTGCAATTGTAATCAATATCCATATGCATCATATATATGCATGTAGTCATCGATTCGAAAATAATCGAGGAAAAGGGTGTGGAAAAGGAATTCAAATGGTAAAGGAAGAAAACCAGAAAAAAGCAAAATCATGTCAAGTATATGATGGCAAAAGAAAAGTAAAAGTAAAAGTAAACATTCAGACGTACCTGAAATATGACTCAAACCACCACCCCTCACACTCACCCTCCTCCATCCATCCAATACATCCACCCACCATCCACCATTCACCCTACATCCATTCGTCAACCCGCACCTGTCAAGCACGTCAAAAAAAAAAAGTTTGACGTGAGTCAAACAGCCCACCCTCCCGTTCAACTCCGCACAATGGCGCATTGATGTAGCCAATTATACATTACCTGTCTCTGTCAAACAATTACTAGATTGTAATTGTTTATTGACTTGCGTCAGTTCCTTCGTGCCGGAATTCGAATATGGCAAATAGAAAATTTAAAAACGGAACAGAAAAGCAAAGAGAGTATTCCAGGTGCCTTAAAGGCGAGACATAATTAACATCCACGACAAAGATGTGACTTCCGGAATTCCGGAATTCAAGCCCTTCCCCACCATGGACGGGGAGTTTTATCTTGCAATTGAGTGATATGATGATCATGATTGGATGAATAGGAATGACGAAAACGGCAGATAGGTATTCCCACGCCAATTGGAAAGGAACGTAGTTCCGAGCCCCGAATGTACAATAAAACCCCAGGTACTCGACTATAATTCATGTGCTCGCCGCCCAGAAAAAAAAAGCAAAATCGATTTCAGGAATTCGAAACCAGACTAGAATTCGAAAGGTCAGGAAGAAGCTGTTCTCGTGGGAAGAAGCTTGGTTGCCGCAAAACAATGGCAACCGAAAAGCCGAGACAGAGGGAATGCAAAGAAAAGTAAGGATCCTAGGAAGGAAGTCAACAGATAAAGTAATCCAACCTCACCGGCAGATTTATTGGTATTTGACATGTAGGCCACGCTACCGGCCTCGGCACCGGCATTCAGCGGTATATGCTTAGGTAGTTGTAGACCAGAGATTCGCGAATCCGGATATCCGGATTTGGGGGTCGACCTCAATCGTAGATGATAAATTGCCACATAATTACCATCAAATAGCCGATAGACCTAAACAAGTATTAGCAGCATTTCTTCCTGTGTAATGCAAATCTACATATCGTAATTAGTCTCGTCGTAATTCAAAAAAAAATAAGTACCTATTGCCTGATCTCGTACCCCTATTGCCCAAAATTTTATCATTATAAACCAATTTGGAGTGAGCATTGGCAATCACACTCAACATAATCCTGAACATATGTGTGGCATGCCAATTAATTTAGCTGCCTGTAGAGCTCCGTATGTACCCCATATTCTCACGACGCAAATTTAAAGATCAACACCTGCGCCTGCCATGCTCGCACTTGAATCGTGCACGAGTGGGCTGATATTCTACCATGTCGTGTATCACGTTACGTATTGCCATCGAATTCGTTCTCATTTCTCCCCCACTCACATAGCAATTGATCATCTTCACTTGCAATTCCTCTCGAGATATAAGCTGCTTTCTGGTCCATTCGCGATGCCTATCGCAACGCGGCTGCGCTATACATCCTTGCACGGCCGTAGTAGATTTTTTTTTCTGTAATGCATGCAGGAAGCTGCACGCAAAATTAACAGATTCGGGACCTGCATGCGCACGTACTTTGCTACAGTACATTTTTAACAGAAAAAAAAGAAATTTGACTGAACTCTTGATGGGTTGCCACACTCTCGACCCTGGGGTTGCCGGGGAAGAGCCACGAGAACAGGGAAGAGCATATAATCATGGAGCCGAGCCGCCGGCCGTCCGGACTCGAATTTACATGCACGGGCATGGAAGCGGAATATCCTGATTGATGGTAAACGTCAGTCTCGTGCCTGGGTAATTAACGTGCAGTCAGTCGAGTATGCAACTATCAGGGACGTCTCGGTACCGATAATAGGTAACTGAAACCAACTAAGTTGCAATTGACCTCCATCACGGGAACATATAGCCGCTTCATTTATACACAATTATTATGGGCTATATTCTGTAGCCAATCGCAATTGCCCTGAAGCCATTGGGTCTGCAAATAGTGTCAAGATCCGGAGGTTGTTCTCGAACCGTCTGCCTGGTATCAAATATGAAAGCAAAGGAACATACCGATACCCCACAATCGACGTTCCCATTGCCATACTTTTTTATGCACGTGCATCCCAATTGTTGATCACATATATAGTGCCCTCGTCTGGAACATGTATCCAATGTTCTTGCACGTCGTCGGCATTGAACTTCGGCTCCATCCTTTCCCCTCACTGACAAAAGCAACCCCTCGGCCAATTGGCAGAGCCGAGTAGGGCCATTATTGCTGCCCCACTCAAACCTACAGTTCCGTCTCTCCGGTCTACCGGCTGGCTGCTGCGAGACACACATGCGCAATAACCTCTGTGCATCACAACGCCTGAGGCGAGGCTATCTCGGCCGGTTCCTTCCAAGGCATCAGTGATAGCCCATGTAATGGCCGTGCACCTCCCCGATAATTCCCCATGTCACTAGGTAGGGATTTTTCTTCCGATCTCTTCTACTCTTCGATCCTTCTCTCTTTCCCTCTATTCTTTTTCTTTCTTTTTGTTATTTTTTTTTCACCCTACATCCCGGATTGGGAAGTGTATCCAGCTGGTTGGCATGGATCAGGGGGTGATATCGATAGGGAGACGTCTGCAAGAGCAGGCAGCGGGACAGAATAGAATTCTGCATTTGAGGACGCCTCCATGCCCACAGGACGCACGAATATAGCCTCGTGCACGAGTATGTATCCGCAGGCTTTCTGTAGGGAGTGAATGCATAAGTTAGCTGCATCCAGTTGACGATCAATATAAATTGACCACTTCGTCTAGTCCCCTCTTACTCGAGCACTCACAGCCCTCCACATGCCTATGCGACTGCTGGTGCTGTGGTTTGTGATGGGTATAGAACCACTACATCGAGTGTGGGGAGTTTAAAATCATGAATAGAACACCTTGGTAATGCTCTGAGAGTTTTATATGCAGGTTGCATATAGTCGACAGCAAAAGCAGAGAAAAGAGGGGCACGATCATAATCGAAGCCGGTCGTGGAGGTTCCATGAGACAATTACAATGCAGGATATTCCCCAACGAGCTGGGCTATACTCGAGTACTCTGTGGACATGCACCGCATAGGCATGGGCCTGTTATGAGTTTGAAAGTAATCGGCGGATTTCCGTAGTTTCGAGGACAAAAGAGGGGTCCTCCTTGTAATTTGACCTTTATTGGGAATCTTCGGCCCAGTATCTGCTGCTTCAGCTCAGATAAGCCTAGTTGGGGTTGTTTCCTCTGTCGTGGATGTTTTGTAGGCGATGAGACTTATTTCTTCATGGCGGAATGATCATGATCTTGATACTCCCTGGTCCCTGGCACCCCGCCTGAGTCTGGACCTCTCGGCAGCTAGGGTTCCGAGGCTGAGAGGCTTATCGTGAATGTGATATCCAAGATAGACGTGACTCTGCCGTCTATCCCACGGGATGTTCGGTGAAACATCTCGAAGCGGGACAATGGTTTGCACGAATGATCAGCAAAGATGTATGAAGGGGGTATCCTGGAGTCGAGGATGTTCTTGTCGAGGACCGTAGGAGGGGCTGGGCACGAGTCTCGTGGTCGAGGACAAGAACAGGGCCGCAAAGTTACATGTCTCGTTTCGCCAAGTTGCCATTCCGATACTTCCTAATTGGGAATCCCAAAATCCCGTCACGTGTGCGCCAAGCTGGGTCAGAAATACCCCTTTAGGAAGTCATTTTAAGCTACCAAGTACTAGGTAAGTAGTTGCACACTTCCCAGAGTCAATCATCTAGAAGTCCCCCGCGTCATAAATTTGAATCAATATATTACTTGAAGTGAATTAATAGGTAAACAGAAGTAGACAAAAACAGATACACAGCCACTCTATATCTGGTTACATATAGTTAAAGCTCATCTTTTAATTAATAAATACACATGAACAACTTACTACCTATATATCCATGCTTTGTCCAATTGCAACGGGAGTTGTCTATATTACATAGGAAATTAAAACAACCTACGTGTACCCGGCTATAGCTAGGAAGGGCTGTGGAATACTTTTTAAGTTACACTACATATTATTGTGAAAGATATTGGAAGGCGTAACTAGACGAGCCATAACAGTACTTGTCTCGTGCTAGCGTACTTACCACTTGAACCGCTTATAGTTGATGTTCACAAATAAGTCTCTTACTTCCTATCTTCAAAAGTCAAAAAGCTTCTCTCATGTAGGTATTCATTCTTCCTTAGGTAGACGCTTATGGCCGTCGACCCTCATATTTATAAAAGATTGTGTGAGGACGAAGCCGTGATATAGAATAGAGGAGAAGTTGATGATGCTTTCTCCAAGTCCTCCGCTCTGCTCTCTCTCTCTAGATCTCAGTCTCGAACCTCTCTCTCTAGGTGGGTATCTACATGATTCCACTCCAAGAGGGCGGCGTTTGAGAGTGGGGCGGCGTTGCACAGACTAGATTCCACTCCCTGACGGCCTCTTCCCGATCCGGGTGCTCCACCGCCTCTCTCCTTCATAGTCTCTTGCCTCTCCTTCCTTCCCGATCCGGACCTATACCCTCCTGCATATCCTGGATATCATCCTGCATATCCTCCTGCATATCCTCTCCTGACAGCTTCACGATAGCTGGTGAGATAGTCTCGTGCACAGCCCCTCCCGTCAAGTCTGGGTACGAGAACAGCCCCTCCCACGGCTGGTGATATTAATCCGGCGAGACTAGATTAATCCGGATCCTTCTGTCAATTGGCGAGGAAGGTTCTTCCCAACGCTAACGTTACTCAACGCGGGGCAGTGCACGTATCACGTACACTGTACTACCACCCTCCAACGGACTTCAATATTGACTACCTTAATGAGAAATTCTCCCTGTTCCTTGCAATTGCAACATTAATGTACACTAGAGCCGTACATGTATAGCCGTGTTTGTGCTCAATTCAATATATACAGAGATGATCTAGAGGCATTGCATGCACCTATACCACCAATTTCCAGTAAAGTTTGCAATACATATATCAGACTCTGGATTCGCCGTATACGCGTGCACCCCGAGCAACCCCGCCATTGATCCATGATGATGATCTCTCAAAGTCCTCCGCTCTGCTCCACTCTAGATCTCTAGTATCTACATGATTCCCTGCCCTGCAGTGGGCTTCTTCCTGATCCGGAAGGTCTGATGCCTTGCTGCTCTTTCCCGATCCGGAGGGCGGGGGGGAGGTCCCTCTGCCTCCTGCATGTATACCGCCATTGTAGTCTCGTCCGCAATTGCATATCCTCTACATCATCCTTCTGCATATCATGATCATGCCACATGACCTCTCCTGACTGACACATCCATCCTTTTCCGCTCCGCGCGCTTCAGCATCACAATTGCAAGTTTTATCGATCGATTGCTATCCCGATAAGTTTAAAAATTAAGAAATCAAGGCAACTGAAAATTGATGCTTAAACTATAGAGTAGAAGCTTCTGCAAGCCCACCCACGCGTGGCCGTCACATGCATTAAAATTTACGTATACATAAAAACCTCCACGGCCATGCAAATTGTTAGCCAATATATAATTCCACATGATTGGGGATTCGGACGAATTCGGACGTATGTATCTTCTCCGTGTACTATAGCTACCTTGTACGTATACTATATATAGCTTGCTGACAAAACTGTTTTTCTCAAGCTCAAAATATTCCAATATATACCTCAACACGGCAGGATACTAAGCTTATAAATAGAGTATATCCATATCACGAAGTTGAATTCAATCTCAACACAATAACACACCAGGATAATTCAATAACATAGCCTGGTGAGGGTATCGCGAGACTACCAGGCCTGGTGACAAAAACATACATAGTCTCCAACAACAAAGTGCAATCATACGCCACATACGGAAGTCCTCGAGTACGCCTACTCGAGTAGAGTACATCCATCCAGGCTAGGAGGTATTCCTGTGCTAACCGGTATCCACTAACCCGCCCCGGTACCCACTAACCCGTCCGAGTAATACAAAGAGGGTTCCCTTGCCTTGGGTACCGCAATAATATCATGCGCATTGTAATTTCAACAGAAAAAAAGCAAGTGCATTCTAGAGGCCGGCTTATTAGCTTAGGGCAAAGAAAAAAAAAAAATTGGGAGAAAAAGAAGAAAAAGGAAGAAAGAAAAGCCGGTACCTAGAGTATATATGATCATGAAGGGATAAAATTTGGAGGAGAAATTTAGAAAAGAAAAATGTTTTCCAGCTGGTTACCATCGGATTATGGCGGATACTTTAGGAAAATACATTTTCAGGGGGAGGGGACTCTCGGCGCTGCAAGGCGTCACCACTGTTCAGCTGTTGCAATTGAGGAAGTACCTACCTAGGTAGGTACCTCTCAGTAGGTTACCTACCTACTTAGGTACAGACGGTATAAAAAAGTGATCGGACAGTGGCGTCGCCAAGAGCAACTTTTTGTATACAGCGAGTTGTATGACATTTCCACTGTGTCAACCGTACACAGAAACCTCGGCTTGGCGACGCCACTGTCCGATCACTTTTTTATACCGTCTGTACTTAACAGTATTTGAACATGCACTTTTAACAACATCTTTGATTGATGAATTCGAGATTAGAATAATACCTACGTAAAGTTGTTGAATTCCCGTTCCATGGTACCGGTCCAATAAAACATCCTTCTCACGGGAAGAATCCTTCTCACTCTCCCAAATGGATATCGATTCTGAGACGTTCCTTGCAATTGTCTTTAAATCCAAATATCATCCCCAATCCCCAAACTCAATCACCACTAGTCCTCAACTATTGCAAGCTGAAGCTTCCAACAATTACCGACCTCGAGCTCGCGTATCCCAACGCAATTGCGAGATCTAGAGTACGAGAATAGCTAAGATCTAGAGTAGGTAGATCCTACCCAACCAAGGTGGGGGGTTTGTGGGGTAATCATCAATCCAACCGTATTCCAATTGCAAGTGTGCAGTGGGGTACATATGCATGCCTCACATCTACATGATATGTACCTACCACCTCTTTTTTTCTTGTTTTTTCTTTTCTCAACCAAGGAGGAGCTCGAGCCATGCATGGAGAAGGAGCTATATAGGAGCTGAAGTAAGGGTACGAGAGCCAGAAGTACCTTAGGGACGCCTTCAGCTAACCCCGCCGAAGTAAGTATCCCTGGCACCGTGATCGTGCTCGCGAATCATGACATGATATATATAATTTTTTCTTCGAATTCCTTTTTCTTTCTTTCTTTTCGCTTATAATATTTGCAATTAGCTAGCTTCGTTTTTTTTCTGACTAGAGAATGTAGTTGGATCTCTACTTTCCCAACGTAGGATCCGCCCGGAGGTAGCTGATCCTCCTCCACAGGAGACGAAGATATTCTCATGACATGAGACAAGAGGCAGGAGTCTATCGTGTAGCTTGACCTTAGGTAAGGTAATCGAGCGGCATGTAAGGGACATACTGGCCTAAGTAGCCTCGACCGGTCGACCCAGGCGCTTGATACTGGCCTAGTCTCGGGACGGGACATACTGGACATACCATACCCTAGCCTGGCCATACCCACAACCAGGCTGCCATACCCATAGTCTGGTCCATACCCACCATGACCATGCGCAGGGCACGAGTCTATGCGGAGGTATCACTTTATAATTATATCTATAAGTAATTTATTTGAAATTCACGCACACTAGTATTGATTGTTACCAGGTACCAGGTAATTCAGTTAATCTAGAGTACTGTGAATTCGAAAATACCAGGAGACTGCCTGGCCATGGACCGGCCGCAGTACTATACTATGCGAACTGCTCTCGAACCGATACCATGTTAACCCCAAAATGATATTCACCAGGTATCGTTTATAGTTGTCCATTTCAAGCCCTTAACCCTGAAGAAATGCGAAATCAAGCCTCACGAAGTAAGGCCTAGGCACGATGAAGTAACCCGAGTTTCCAACACACACACACTCTCTCTCTCCGGAAGTTCGAAGATCATAATCGGGGTACACATCAAATCTTCACAACGCAAGCGTTGGATTTTATGAATAATACATGTCGATTAATGCATATGTGAGGAGTGAGGGACAACAGCTGGCTCTCAGCCATCTTCCAGCTTTTTTTTTTTTTTTTTTCAATTTTCGAAACACCATGAGGAACGCATTGGGAATAGACTACCTACCTACTTGGGTACTTTCTCAATCTCAAGTTCCACCGCCTGCTTATCATTATCGCCAGCCAGCTGCATCGACCCCACATCGTCTGCCGAGTTCCAACAGGCACATCGAAACATCCCCAAAAAAAAATCTCGTCGATGCCGATACCTTGCCTTGGGTATTCCCAATTCCCTGTTCTCGTACCCAGACTTGACTTGCGTTGCGCTGCACTACTCTGCGGTGGGTATTCCCAGGAGAAAAAGATGGAAAAGTGTATAGCATGTGAGACTCAATAGTTCAATTTCAACTCGTGCGTCAAGCGCGGCAGAATCCAACACCTGGCACACTACACTACGATCTTCGTCGATCCGCTCGGAATCTATCACTCTAGTGTCCACGGCCAGAGATTCCATCCCACCTACCTACTTCCTACGTATTCTCCATGTTGGAAATGCTGGCCATCCCGATCCCAACCACAACCACAGCCACGACCACTTTCCCCTCTACTCTGCTCTTGACCATGGCCATGATCGATGGCTAGGCCAAGGTGATTGCCGCTGCGCCAGCCGCGGCAAAGGAGGTAGGATCCTATCTTTTGACGATTGGAAGTGTGCACACACACTAGAGTAGAGTAGAACCCACCGACCGCGAACACTGGTGAAAGGTAAGTCCCCGGCCCAAGACTACCCCCCGGCCAACATTTGGACCTTACATATGCTCCATGCAGCGGAAAGCTGCATTCGGCAGAATTTCAGACCCAGTGGCCGTTGGATTAGCACACCGAGAGATGATCGTGTGGGGGGGGGGGAATCAAAATTGAAGAAAAAAAATTGACTCAGATGTCTCGGGAACACCCACACACAACTCTCCCGAGGCCTCCCTGCAAGCTTCGACATGGGTTTGAAGGCCGATACACAATCTTTGGGGGGGGATGGGTTGTGGGGTTATAAGATATCAGAGGAAGAACCTCATTCCTAAGTTTAAAGATCCAAGAGCAGAAGTATTGAAAAGGGTACAAATCTCGAAATCCTTGTGGCCATTGCATTGCAGTCTTTCATTCAGACGGATATTTCACTTGTTTATTTATCTTCCACAAGCATATATTGCAAAAACATTCCGATCGATATCATTCTTCGTCGCACACGGAACCCACCTCCCTCCCCCCCCCCCCCGGCCGCCGCCAAAGTGCCAAAGATATCGTACAGTCGGCGCCCAAAGTATATTGGGCGATTGTTTGGCTCTATTCTGTGTTTTGAATATTTCGGTGATCTTCAATTTTCCCACCATCCTGCAATTGACAGAAACACCATCAATCGCTTTGACATCGACACATTTTTCCTACACAAAACTTTACGCCTTAGCTTAGAATTCAGGAAACATGACAGGTAGGCCTCTAGTCACTCGAAATTCATTGCATACCATTGCGCAGTATCCTAATATTAACATCACCTTCAATGTGCATTTTAGGCTCGAGCTCTCCGTTTAATTTCATCAACTCAAAGATCCGAGGACGATCATGGAACCTCAACGCCTCAATCCTATCCTCCCTCCGTCGCAGCTGCAAAGCAATCGTCACCGGACGAATCGACGAGAGTGATTCACCCTCTTCCTCGCAATCAAGCAGCAATGCCTCCTCCCCAACGAAATCATCCCATTCGAAAAAAAGCGCAAAGATATTCTCAAAGAGGTCGAAATTGTGGAGGAGACGGAGGGAGTCCAGGGATGACTTTGGAAACCGTTGGTCGAAAATATATATCCCGGGACACTCGAGGTCGGCAACACCTTTACCTGATGTGGTGCCACTGACAACGGCGTCGACTTCGACAAACATTGGCCAGCACCAGGATAATCCCCAGCACCATCATAATCGAGTTTACCAACATCATTGCATCAACAACACGCCAAATACAAGCACGGCGGATTTTTTCAGTGAGAACATCGAGATCGCTTCATATGCTCGCCGGCTGGAGGGAAATTTCTTTGGTAAGTTTGAGTTTAGAGGGTGTCCACGTCTCAGGGGATGGTTACTTTGTTCATCATAGTATGGGCAAGGAAACGTTTGATTTCGTTTATCTTTTTTTTTTTTGTTGTTCTTTTTGGTTAACGTTATATTTCCTTTGTTCTTTTCTTTTTCGCTTTTAAAGGGACCGAATTCGAAAACCATCAGTACACGAACGAGCTTGGCTTCGTTGCAGAATTGGCATGCTACCATCTGAACATGTCCATGAACGATGTTGAGCATGACGAGGTGTTTGGGCACACGTTTAGCTTGACGTTGGAAAACGATCCGTATCTGATGAATGATTTGGACGATGAAGCGTTTCGGGGAAGAAATCCGCTGAGGAGAACCCTGAGTTGGTTGGTGGGTTTTTTTTCACATTCATTTTTTTTTTTTCAATTTTTTTTTTCTTTCTTCTTTTCTTCTCGCAACGTGTGTGTACATGTGCTAACAGAAGATGTATAATATAGAGCTGGGGATCGAGTGTTCTGGGCTCGAGTCTGAATCTCCCGCCTGCGCAGAGGACAAACACACCAGTGACTCGCAGCCAGACACCGGCACGAGCGCGGTCGCCAATCGCAAATCCAAACACCTCCAAACTATAACTGCAAACCCCGCGGGGACGGCCGCGGCAGACATATCCCACCTCCTAGCGGCGAATAATCGGCTTTTCTCGTTATTGTTTCACATCTAAAGCTAACCCGGACGTTTTTACACATACACATAATACGGACAAAATATTTATTACCCGGCTTTCATTTTTTTTTTTTTTTCCTTTGGCAGGCAGGAAAGGCGCGATTTTTTTTCCTTTTCGAGTTGTTTCTTTTATTTATTTATGTGGCATGCAAAATCATGTGGTTGGCTTTTTCCTTTTTCTCTTTTTTCCTTTCCGCTTTTTCTTACTATATAGCTACGTATACGTATGTATACCTACTGATCTCATTTGGCTTTTTTCTTCCTTTTGTTTGGCCTGGAGTACTGTGTGCACATGTATGTAATTACGGTATTAAGGTAGCCTCGTACGTAAAATATCTTTTTTTTTTTCTTTTCTTTCTTTTCTTTCTGCTTTTGTAACTGCAACTGGTGCGCTACGTATAGGGATTTAGGATTTTCGGATTATAGGATTTTTAGGATTTTTTAGGATTTTTTTAGGAGGTTTACTTACTTTGCAATGTTGATGTTTTTGTTTGTTTTGTTTTTTATGTCATGTCTGGGAATCGATATCGAGATATTCGATGTTTATGTTTGCAATGTTTTATTTACACTGTTATTGGCTTTTTTTTTTTTTTTTTTGTTACTTTCCAATTGCAAGTTACCATTTGGTACCGCGGCCGCGGGTATACCGACAAGACGTCGACACATGTTTTCTTTTAAAATCTAGTTCTTCACTGCTACTTTAGTTTTTAATCACTCCTCGTATACGTACGGCTCGAGCTCGAATTATAATTAACTACAGATTAAGTTTATGCAATTCAATTTTTTTGTGGGCTCTACAATTGCATGGTTTTACGTAGGTATGTACTCGGAATTACTTCTACATGTACATCACCCTTCATCGTGATCATATTGCAGGATGGGGGGGTGTTGGGATTTTTGCTTTTTGTCCTTTTTGTGTGTGCGTGTGCCTTTTTTACTGTTTTGGGTAGTTAGTTGTGTAGTTTTAGTTGATCTACCTACTCTATTTGGCGAGTAAGACCCAGTCAGTCTTTATTTTTTATTTCTATTTTCATTTTTATTTTTATTTAAAATCATTACTGGAAATTCCAAGCATGAAATCTTATAATTATGTCGAGTTTTGCTCCCGCTGCAGAAACTCTGGTGAATGCAATTTTCCGTTGTTGAGCATATGTAAGGTCCAGATGTTGGCCGTGGGGGGTCTTTATATGATCACCAGCGTTCACGGTAACTGATCATGAAGCCTGGATATGCATGATGGAAAAAAAAAAAAAAACCTCTCTCGCGAGCTCTGGACTCCTGCAATGGAAGAAATTATATATGGCAAATTGAAGTTGGAATATGAACGACTCCCTCACCACTTGCCCCTGGCTTTGGCATCACCGAACCCATCTCGAATCTCACCGAACGATGGAACAGTTTTTATTGTACGTTTCGCCAAGCTTAATTGGAGGTAACAATTGTAACATGTCGAAAGTCCTCAATTAGTGTCCCATCAACAATAATTAGTTTCTCTGGTGCCAAAAGGTGGTTGATATGTGCTCTAACAACTTATTAAAACCCACAAATATTGATAGCTTCGGGCCCACTTAATCATTACCCCAGTTTCTATGCACATTGCGCATGTATATTCGTCTAGTCTCGCCCTAAAACCGCCATAGGAAACAATATGACCAAACCCGTCCAATGCGAGAGCACGGGCTCAGCGCATTGCGGAAAGGCAGAACGGTGAACTGCAGCGGGGGAAAGGATCTAAAAGTGACTCCAACTGCATGTTAATACTAAATAAATGCAAGGAGGGTGGGTTGCTTAGTGAAGCCTGTATGGTGTGCCTTAATGTGGGAAGCCGTCCAGATTGTACGAAAGTAGGGTCTTGTCCAGCATGCAACAGGAATCGCCAGGCTGAAAATTAGGTAGAAAAATATGCTTATATTAACTTGTAGCTCTATCTTGCCCCCGTATTAGCAGAACCGCCACAAATGAAGTCTGTTTTCGGTGATTGCAATCCGTAGGAATATTAATGACGAGTGGTGGATAGCCTATTTAATCCTGCTTCCATGGATTGACCCGTGTTGTACAGTGCTTGTATAATGATAATATTTTGCTATTGTGCATTTTTGGTCTGCGAATACGGACCCTGGAAAGACGGCGATGATAGATAACCGTTTTGTGAAGGGATTTTGATTGTGAAATCCACTAAATCATGGTGTCTGGCGCGATATGACGGCAAAACCTCTGAAATTTGCTAACTTGACTCAAGTAGTTGTGTTGACTCTTCATTATCGATAGTTGGATCTTTTCCTGATGGTATGACTGCGTATCCAGACATACTTTGTTTGAAGTGGATACCTCACAGATATAATTTGGCATGATCCAGTCCAGCGAACGTCAAAAAAGACGGTTGAAGGAGGAAAGTGACAATCTAGGATTTTGAACCTAATCTCCCCCGACCTCTGATGATGATGAGATGTCAGGTACGGATTCGTTCATTACGGGAAGCATGCATATTAATACTTGCACACTGTGAGGCAAGCCGATATCATAGTAATAGACTTCCCTAAAATTCTTTAACCAGTGCCCTTGTAAGTTAGCAGACACATCCGTATACCTTGTGGAGGGGCTAATATCAGTTGGGATATATCACCGTATCTATCAGAGCCCGTGAACAAAGTCTGCCACCGCATGGTGAGCGAGGAAGTTAATCGGGTAGCCATCAACGCGCAGTAACGATAAGCAGATCGCCAGGCTGATCTGAAGACTCTGTTTATTACACTTTATCAGTACGATGTACCTTGCGAAGTAGGGAAACATGGGGTGCAGGCAACCGTCAATGGTCTAGATCTCGATTTGCTGGAGAACCATCCACGATGTTCTTCTAGGTCTCAACTCGAGGATGCATGCGGAGAAGGGAAGGATTCCCGAGTGATGGAACATGGATTTAGACCGAGAGGCCGAGAAGGAGACTCTCGGAAGACACACACGACCATAGCCAATAGAATACACCTACAAGTGGAGTCGACTTCCAGGAGTAGAGCTGATGATGGAGAGCTCAAGATGGCGGGAGTGCAATCGATCGAGGAATGTGTTGTCTTTGGCGGGAATACTTCGGCGTGCAAGAATGGGGGATCGAAGACAGGGCGAGGCCCGAGGGGAGGTGACGAGCAAGCTGGCGCGGGCTTGGCGAGGTTGAATGGACTTCCCCATCGGGCAGGTGGCCTCCCGCTAGTAGCCACGTGCTCCTCTCTTCAACGTCTTGTCGAGACTCGTAGCGAGGGTCCCCTCATCTCCCTCGGCGTAGAACGCCTCGATACGAAGAGTCGATACGAGCAGCCCCTGCCCCCGTCCATGCGAGAACAAGCCCCATCATCTGGGGCGAGGCCATCCGTCGCCACTTTCAGCCAGATACCCCCCGCCTCCTCAGCTGCTCACCTGCTCTCACCTCTCCCTCCTGGCTCCCTCTCTAGGCCAGTACGTGTAAGGTGACACCCCACACGTAAGGGGAGGATTTTCACCCAGAGCCTTGCCATCGTGCCGAAGAAACCTCATTCTGGGACTCGGCCTAGACCTGTGCCCCGGCCTTCGCCTTTATTATGTTTCCATCAAGTGATATTGCATACTTGGGGCTTTCAAAAGAAACTCAATTGCAACAAGCAACATGGACATCAAAGACCTCCGGTAAAAACCGGCTACATGTGTGAAAGGTTAGAGTTAAGGGGCGGATATGGGGCAAAACCGGCTCGGTGCTGCGAGGCTATGACAACGCAAAAAGAACGAGACCAGTAGGTATACGTATACTTCACTCATTTTCAGGCAACATAGGAATATACTGACATCCACACTACAGTTGCAATATTGGGCACCAGTATGGTGGATAAAGACCAGTGTATCAGAACAAGATTGATTAGCCGAAATTAAGCTTCACCCCACAATCTAAAAATATCAGCACAATACATGTTGTAGCTATCTAGATATATGGCCCTGTTATGATTCCAATCAAGGAGGTTATTAAATTTCCCTTTACAGTTATTTAATGTTTTCCGCTTAATTGCCGTTTGATCTTTGTGACTACCTCTGATGAATGATTCCCTCTAGGTACGATTCGTCCTCATTGGATCTTATTATTTTTAAATCAAACATCCAGTGTGGTATGCATATGCATGCACACGACTACGCTCATTCTTCCTCATTTCGCCGCTTCGGGACAAGGGGGGCACACTTGCATCAACTCAAATGCATGCACGGCTCACAAGCTGAGTCAAAGTACTTTGAAGCCTGAATGGATCAATATAATAAACATATTGGGGCAGTATACAACCTTTATCAGCATGTAGATGCATATTTCGTAATAGGTGGAGAACGAAACCATTCCTGATAATGGCCTAGACCATGAGCATACGTGTACAGCAAAAGGCAGGAATGCAGTTTTTATACCTTGTGCATACCTCGGGAGTAATGGAATATACTTTGTATATGCAGTCGACATTCGGATTTCATACAATCCACGAATACTTAAAGCATTATGCGTATGGGCAAGTTTACAACAATTTTCTTCGATAAGCTTCCACAAACGCTTCAAGTCATCATGCATTTTAAAGTGAAGTAAAATACTGGTTATCATCTCGGAAATTCTCGGAATATGTGCTGACAAGAGCATCTTTGTGATCGATTATAGAAATAATCATCCATATGGGTTGCAACTCTGGATGTCCCCCCTGTTGTTTTTAAATTGGGTTCTGGATTCCTAAAGGTCGACCCGCAGTGCAGTTTTGGTGCGTCAAGCACATACCTATGCTTAAGTTCAAAATCTATGTGCAGCGTCGACTCCAAAAATAATGACTTGGGCCCTCAAGGTGTCGTGATGGTCGAGCAAGACTCAGTGCATACAAAACGTTGCATTGCAACACTGATTTTTCATCATGATGTCACTGGACAAAAAAGATCCTGGAACATGTACATGCACGGTGGAAAAGTTGGTGTGTTTTATTTCTTCGTACGATCAATGAAGTTGAAAAATGGGCTAACATTTATCCTTATACAGCAAATTATTTCAGTATAGGTACTTATTGGGGGGTTTCAAGTGAGGGATCTGGGCATGAGAACGGCTTTTCTGGTCAACTACCTACTCACGGGACAAATTCAAAATTGCAGATAGGTCGACCTAACATTCAAGATTAAAAGCTCGGCAAAGAACCATCTTCGTTTTTATTAACCTCGTCGTTATTTATATGAGAATATCCCGATATTCTAATCTTCTAACTTTTTATTGCAGTTGTGGAACCAGGAACTGGTATATGCAAGGGCGTTGGACGAAGTCGGTCCTGATCAGCAACCCGAAGTTTACCCTGAAATGGTAATAATCGTCCATTCTGGAAGATCAATCTAGGAGTGAGAATGTGCGTAAAGAGTTACCGAATACCATGGAATATTTGAAATGTTATTTTGGAATTGCAATGCCATCAATGATTGGCATGGGAATTTACTCTCATCTTAGGAGAAGTCCGTTCGAGTCACTGTTCCAGCTGTTTTGATATCCAACGCATCTGAAGGGCATACCTCTTAGGGATTCAAATTGGCCCCAGAATGGTCTGCACGTTGAATTCAAGCGTTCATGCTGTTGGATAGAGGAATCGTGGTACTTGGATCACAATGGAGATTCCGTTGGAAAGGTTCGAAATTGCGGTCTCTCAGAAATGAAGTTAATTAACTACCAAACTATAAAGATATCCGCATCTTCCATACTGCCGTCGTCCAGCCTATCTCGGCCAGCAAGGGAACCAGAAGAGATATCAATCTTAATGCTCACGCTTTTGTCGACAGATTGATTGCACATCACACTCCTTCAGATTTCAAGGGTGGACTCCCTAATTACGCTCTTTACTGGTCCCTTAGATCTTGCACCTTTACACCCCAGTTCCTCCTTGCTACACATGTCTCCTGAAATTCGGAAATCCCGGCGATGCTCAGTCACCCCTCTGCTTCTCATTCTCGCTGCTACTCCTGGAGCACTCTCGATGCAATTACCCCCCTCACAACCTTCGATTACACAAAGCCTTCTACCTTTAGCAAATGCAACTTCCAGCTTGACACAACTCACATTCACACCAACACAAACACCTCAACCGACATATCGTCAGAACCAAATCATCACGAGCTCGATCCCGCTTTTTGCGGTGTGTAACCCAGATTTCAGCGAATGCACGACAAAATACTCTACAACAGAGGTAAAATGGTGTTCAGCAACTACATTACCATCACCATATTCATGCGAGGGTTCCGGTAGTGAAGGGTGCACAGTAACGGAATGTGACCAGCCGGTCACGTTTTCATCAAGAGTTGGAGAGTTGGGAGCAACCGCAACTGGCAATGCAACTACGACGTATTATATTGCCCCGTATATGGAGTACATATATCCTCACCCTACACCACATGCACAGGTTGTTTCGGCCATGGAATGCCATCGTAATGGCGAAAATGCCAGGATATGCGTGGGCACCCAAGAGACTTGGGATGCAAGTAGAGATGTGTTTACTGCCTGTGACAAGTCAGCTACTATGGAGGGGATTGTGGGTGAAGAAGATTATGGATACGGCTTGGGATTGCAGCAACATGATCATCATCATGAGCATAATGATGATGGGATTAGAACAATTATCTCGCCTGCGCCGTTGGACACGAAATGCGAAGGGCCTCTGACTGAAGGTAGACAATTCACGTAAGTTCTGCTTATAATTCTGGGATTTTCATATATTACCCATACACAATACTGACATATTTATCACATAGGAGAATTGAACCCCCACCACCACCAGTGCATGTGCACGTATCAACTGTAACAGCGACCAAGACCGTCTTTGCAACGGTTACAGTGACCGAAGTCAAGGTAGCCATAGAGACGAAATGGCTGGTGGATGTAATTACCCCAAATGTCAACTGCCAATAGCACACTCACTGACGTTTTTCTTTTTGAAATAGGAATCTTGCCATCAAAAACATGAATACCGACCTCATCATCATAAAGAACATCATCATGAACATTATGATCATGGGTATTGGAACTACAAGGCTGCACCTCCTCCACCTTCGCATTGGCCTCCCCCACCACCACCACCACCACCACCACCACCACCACCTCCTCCTCCTCCTCCTCCTCAGCCAGCATATATTCAATATGTACCAGAACACCCGGCACCAATCCCCCATCCAGTACCTCCTCATCACTACCCTCAACATAAAACCCATCCAAAGCCGCACCACGTAGAACCGGTCCCGCATCATCGTGCCTCTCCTCACCACGAGCCTCCCACATACCATCCCCAGTCCCCAGCACCACCTGCACCCGAGCAAGTGGCCGCAGTAGTAACGACAGTGATACCGGCAGCTCGATCAGAAGCACCAGTAGTTGAAGCACCATGCACGACCACCCATGAAGTCTCCGCGGTGGTGGTGGAAACACAAGCAGCAGTCGCAGCCGAGTCAGAGGTTGTGACAGTGCAAGTGAGTCCGGTAGTCGCATCTGAGCCTGAGCCTGCACCACAACCACCAGCGGAATCAAGAGTCGCTCCTCCTCCTCCTCCTCCAGTCAAGGAGGAACATAATCTATACCATGAACCATATGTCCCTCCACCTCCACCGCCCCCGCCCCCGCCTCCGCAGGAACATAACCTCTACCATGAGCCCGCGCTGGTGCCGGTGTATAAGCCCGAGCCGGAGTACGTCCCGAAACCGAAATACGGGGTCCGACCCGAGGAAGAAGACGAGGACTTTTATTTTGACGACGAAGAGTTTGATGATTTTGAGGATGAGTTTGAAGATGGGGATGAGGATGAGGATGAGGAGGATGAATCCGAGGATGAGGATGATTTCGAAGAAGAAGGTGAACGTGAACCACGTGTACTTCCCCCCATAAACCGCAACGCAAATCCCCACCATCACAACCCTACCACTGGCCTCCCAGCACCAAATGCTATAGTCCCGGACTGCGACGGCCACAGATGTCCAGAACATGAATATCCATCTTCCTCACCTCCATCTCCTCAGCCAATCCAGAACCCACGAACCGCGAAAGAGCTGGCGGCATCTTCACCCGAAGACTCGGACTTTTCAATCGACATGGACATGTTTGATGGCGAGGTGGAGGGGGACGACATCGATGGGCTTCTGGAGCCGGTGGCGTGGATGTATAAGTCTACACGGAAATCGAGGGGGGCATCGCAGAAGCAACATACACATAAACACGCTACACGTGATAATCACCCTCATGACCCGAACAGTAACAGTAACAGTAATAGTAACGTTGTGAGGAGGAGGAGGAGGAGGTCCTCGGACTCCCATGGAATTCCCGGGCTAAGAGGAGCAGGAGCAGGAGCAGGGCAGAATACCGTCGCGGCACCGCTGGACGCGAATGGGGAGCAGGTTCGGCCTGGAGGGGGGAGTGCGTTTCGGTATAGGAATCGGTTCCATCCGATGCCGCCTGGGCCGCAGGGGGAGAAGGATGTGAGTCTTGTTGGGCCGGATGGGGTGATGGGGAGGTTGGGACAGAGTGCGATGGGCGATGGGGGGAGGAAGGGGTTGAGGAGGAGGGAGGAGAGGAGGGTGAGGAGGGAGAAGAGTATCGGTGGGGTTTAAGCGGGGTAAGAGGGGGTAAGAGGGGTGTAATTCATAATGTTTTCTATCTATATATCTTATTTCTTATTTCTTATTTCTTATTTCTTATTTTTTATTTTATAATTCTTATTTGTTATTTTTCTTTTAGTTTTGCGGGTTTTCTTCTTTGGTTTGCAAGTTTATATCTCTGGATCTCATTTCATTTCATTTATTTTGCTCTCATAATTTTGGGAAAGCAGGTAGGTATATCGGGGAGCTTTCCGGATCCTACGGGCGGTTGTCATGGTTTTTTTTTTGCTTTGTATTGGTATTGGTTATGGGACGTTGTGCAATTGGAGGGTAATTCGAACTCATGAGACTAACTTCGAATTCCGTTTGCAATTGGCTTTTTCCAAATTGTTCGTATCTTTTCTCCCTCCCTTATTTAAACGTATACGTCATTATTCAGTCTAGTCGGTATTTCCTAATCATACAATTGCAAGTATCTTTACGTACCCTAGATTATTGCAATTTCCAAGTTAATTGCTCGCGATCGTTTCGTGGGTTTTGTACAAGTATTACAGTACTACTCACTCCCTCGCGCTACAAGTACTTCGAGTTCATCACCTACATAAGTACCTAACCCACCTATCACCAGGTTTATAAAAGTCGATATCGATACCTAACCTGCTCCCATCAATCCAATATTCCAAATTACTCGCACAAAAAAATAATATTCAGAAGTACAGTTTACCCTCAAACATACCATGTACAGCACATACACAGATGTTCAAGTCACGTGATAGGCAGCCAACTTTCGTTTGTAGAGTACTTTAGCATGCTTGCTTCCTAAAGCGGTAGTCGGTCTTGGGGATTGCTTATTTTGGCTTAGGGGTGGCCATACCAGGGGGTGGGGGGGGGCGGTGCGGGAGGCGAGGTAATGCATTGGGAGTAGTACTCGAGTATCTCATGCCGAATCCAACCCACGTCGAAGCACCCAATAAGATAGCAAGACTGAAATTGATTTATCACAAGGGAACAAACAGTTCAGAGGGTACGAGATTACCCAAGTTCAGAGATTCTCGAGTATCAGTTTTCCTTTACCTCGAGTGCACCTACGTATACGGAACTCAATCGAGTACTTACAAAAAAAAGAGAATTCCGAGAGAAAAATTAAATTTCAGAATTTAAAACCAGCAATTAAACCAGCAAGATATTCCTCCTCCTAGGCCTCCTCCTATTTCTTCCGAAAGTCTCGAAAGAGCTATATGGAATCCTCGAATATTAACCCTCCCCGCCTTCCAACTCCAGAAGAAGGGATTGTGGTATTACTATCATTACCCACTAGATCCTTTGACCTATCCATAAAAAAAAAGATCCATATAGCAGAAATACATGATCATGATATCAGGGGAACAGCAAAACCAGATAGTCATTCCCCGTTGACAAGAAAAAAAACCTTCGCCAAGAAATTGGGGGAGATTGTAAACGAGGGCTGTGATTTTCGAGGGGGTGTCGTTTTTAAGTATTTTTGGCACAACGACCGAGAGCTCTCTCGAGTTTGAGAGTGAGAAAAAGGATAGTAAGACGAATATAAAATGCCAAAGAGGGCAAAGACCGAGCCCGACCACAGCGTTGATTATTCGTCATCCCCATCACTGTCATCATCTCGACGAGTCTTAGCCTTTCCCTTCTTTTTGTATATATCAGGCTGTCCACCGTATCCAGACCAACCATTTCTTTTGGCAACATCACTACATGCTGCCCACTCATTATCCATAATGAAATCGGTTTTCTTCACTTTCCCCCACGATTTCGTTGGCTTGCTGGAGTTGGATTTCTGGCCTGAGGAAGCGTAGGTATTGGCTGGTGTGGTGTTGCCTGTTTCTGCACGTGAGACGACTTTGGATTGGTAGCCAGCGCTGAATGCGTTCCTTGAGCCTTTAACTGCCACTCCAACAGTCTGCCAAGTGAGAGGAGTCTTGGATGCGTTGCTATCGTCGTCAAGGTCGGGAATAAGTGTCATCAAATCATTTTTGCCAGTGTTCACACTTTGGGGACTTGGAGTCTGTGCCCTTGTAGTTTCAGTCTTGGTATTGTCGTTATCAAGGAGAGCAATGGAGTCGAAGCATGAGGCAATCCTGTCGACGGATTTCTCATCTGTGTAGACATCTTCATAAGGGGCGTCAACGTCAACGTCGCTGTCCTGTTGTTTGTCAGCACTTTGAAATATCGGGATCATGGATGGCGTGGCTTACATCCTCCTCGCTTTCGTCATCTTCGTAGTCTTCCTCGTCGACACCCTCGACACCTCTCTGCGTATTGAGATCGAACTGCACGCAGCGTTTACATCTCTAAAAGTGGCTCAGTTAGTGCTAGCTAGGACACGGAATGGAGCATGTTTCACTCACAGCAGCATCTGGGGTTCTGCGTTGGGTTTTCATGAATTTTTTTAAAGGCTGCTCCTTCCCACAATTTATGCACGTCAGGTGCGTCATTACCTTGCCTGTGCAATCAAGACAAGATGCCTTTTTGTTGCCACCTGAAGCATTCGAAAAAAGCCATGTTAGTGTCGTTTGTATGATTGTCAGGAAATATAAGGCTGTTTAAAGGGACTTACCATTCTCCTCTGCCCATTTCATGTTGATAATCTGACGTTTCGAGAACTTGTCCAATGGGCGCCCTTTCTTACAGATGTGGCACTGGATAATCTTGACTCCTTTTTTAGTGAAGTATGTCAAACTCGCGTCGGCGTTTCTAGAGGGCGGGGGCAGTCAAATCAGTTACTTGCCAACAAGGAAACCAAGAGAGTTCAAGCCGTGATTGACTTACGTGTATGCTGGAGCAAGTTGTGCCCCAGTGGCATTCGTATGGCTATTTGCCCCTTGAGCTTTTCCTCCCTTGTTGAATAGGTTGGTGCCCATTGCCGGTGGAGGAAGTGGGAAAGGGAGATGCCTGCCTGGCCTAGGACCGGTACCGGTACCAGGAGTCACGAATTTCTGCCATGGATTTGTGGCAGGTGCCGGGGTTTTTGCGTCGGGCATTTTTACAGCCGACCACGATTAAGTGTTGATGAATCGAGGCTGAAGTGGGCACAGGAATGCTCGAGGAAAGCTCGAGAGTGGACTTGCGGCGTTTGCTGGGATGTTTTAGAGAGACAAGCCTGTCGTGAAGACTGAGGGGCGAGAGGCGAGGGGAGAGGGTGGGCGAGGAAGAAGGTGGTTATTATACGAGAAAGGGCGGCCTCGCTCGCCGTGAATGGAGGCTACCTTGAATGAGAACACCTTGAATGTGCAATGGTTTGCATTGCGCTGGCAACGGGACTGCGGCTGCTGGAGACAGGACATGTAGCCTGGTACTTTTTATGGCTTCACTTAGGTAGGTACCTTCCACTCTTAGTCTCGTGTCCACTCTGAGCGATTGTAGACGCTTTGTCCAGCTCGTTGGCTCAAGAGCCGTAGCCTCGTCCCCCAAGGAACGAGACTACAGCTCGTACAGACAGTCTCGAACCCAGCCTTCGAGTATCTGCCTCGGGATGAGGCAAATCCGCCTCGTGCTCAGCCCGTCGGAGAGGAGCGCGTCGCCCAGGCAGTACCCGGGCCCCTCATAGGAATCCCATCAACCGTGGCTTTTGATTATTCAATCTGTATAGGCGGAGAATACGAGATCAGCAGCCATCTCAAGGAGTTTCGTATCTCAATGCAGGTCTGAGCTGAGGAGTGAGAGGGGCCGAGACTGATTTATAGGATGCACCTCGATATTCCACGCGGCGGTTGACTAAATAACAATAAGGAGGTATGAAGGGATAGTCTCATTGCGGAGGACCCTTCAGGGCGTAAAATAGAGGTCGGGCTGTATTTCAATTGTTTTCTGTCGGCCAGTATTGGAGAGGATGGTGATCCCGAGTCGTGCAGAATGGGGTTTGTGATGTTAAGGTAGAATCACACAACAAGGATAACGTTACTTATAACTATATTCACGTCAAGTCTGTGTATGCATGTTTGCATACAAGTTGAATCTTCTAGTTACTGCTTGACGTTCACAAGGTACAAAGCTGTGGGTATTTCACTTCAAGCCCAAATGACTCGCTACATAGATAGCAAACACCTTCTTTGACTTTCAAACAACTGATAGAATTCGAAAAATATCAAAAAGATAGAACCTAGGTAGTCTGGTGTGCAACAACGCCGCCCTCTAGCTCGGACAGAACCCCATGTCCAACAGCCGAGAGCAGTCTGGGGACGAGGCTAGAGAGCAGTAATATTTACAATTATGTATTCCTGACCACAGATTTCGGGCACGAGAACGTAGTTTTTCGACCTAGGGACAGAACTGCAAACCGTGTGTTCGTTCGCAGAACGAGAGAAATGTAAACCGCACCTCTAGCTCTAGTTCGAAACTGCCTCTTGCTACCACACAACAAACGGGAACTAGACTACAACAAACCTACATAGTTGGTCTTGTCTACAAACCATGTGTTTTGACCTGGGGACGAGGCAATGTTTTGACATTGTGGTGGACTATCGTGTTTCGACTCGAGAAAAAAGAAATGATGCCGAAACGGAAGCGATCAACAGCAAAGATTAAAGTAACAAAAGAAATTGAAAAGGACGCAAAAAGATATCGTCGAGGGCAGGGTTCGAACCTACGCGTCAAATGACATGTGATAACTAGAACTAATGAGTTAATTCAAGTCACACTCCTTAACCACTCGGACACCTCGACTATTGATGAAAGCACAGCGACTGTGGTGCTCCTTGGACCACCATCTCACACTCGTAGCCCTATAAGACAGATAGCTCGAGCAAGGACGGGGCCACCGAATTCTGGGGTAGAGCTATTCTCGTACCGGGCAGAGCAGGTAGTCTTTCTGTATAAGGCTCCTTATAAGAGCCTAGAGAAGTTCAGTATCTGGATGGGAAACGCACGGTAACATATGGAGACGATAACCCGAAGTATAGACTTGTAGCGCATACCTTAGGTACCTACTTCCTCCTACCTACCTTAAGTACCTACTTCTTACTAATGGCCGACCTGATCATTGCTAGCCTCGTCCCCAGTTGTGGCTCGAGAACGATTGAGGCTCTAAATCCATGCCCGGCATTTTGGACTCGAGGACTTCCTATCTCGGCGCCGAAGGTGGTGTTCGAATTTCCCTTTCCGAAATAGTGGGCTTTTTCCCGAGGGAGGTGTAACCGTGACCACTAGTCTCGTCCCCACGTTCTCGACTACCTCCGCCACAACGCCATCATCAACCTCCCCATTCTGACACTCTAGAGGACCAGACCAGGATCTTGCCGCTCAGCTTCATCACTCACTCAATCAATGGGCCTCAGCTACACACTGGCCTAATAACATCGATCCAAAAATCTTCGAGCAATTTCGAATGCATTCCCCGCATTTACCTCCAAGATACGTGTATTCGCTTCGCTCTCTTCAAGCTACCATTTCCCTCCACCGGCCATCGACCCTTTGTACTGCATGCCAGCTCATCACTTTTTGTCGGATCCCGGCTCTTCTTGTTTTTAACTCTGCTACGCAACGACCCGATGAGCTGTTACTTCCGCCGCCGCAGTACCTCGAGTACACGGCATGATTACATTTTGTGGGGTTGCATGGACTTTGTGTGTGGTGTGTTGACGCAGCCATCGAAACAGAGACGTCAACGTCACAGACATGTGGCTGGTGGGACAGGTGGATGGGTGGATGGATGGATGGATGAATGATGATCTTCGACTTGGATCCTGGAATGAGGAAGGTCTGCCTATACTTAGAAAACTAGGGTTGCCTTGTCTACTGGGGTTGTCTACAATTTCAGGTGAAGCCATGACCCCGACTGCTCCGATGGAACTGGAGATTAATCTAAGTGACCATGCTACAGTGCTCCGTCCGCAACCGAAGTGGTCAATCATAGGAAGGAAAACAGAAATCATGGTTATCACTTGAGACTGGAGAACACAGAGGCTGGGATTTGCAACTCGCAAATCGACCCGAGCTTCTTCGATTCCTAGCCTATAACGCAGGGTACTTGAGTACAGACAGATTCATGCATCTGTAACTGTAACTGTGTGTGCCGACAAGGCTACTTTCGCCGTCGTTAAGTCATGGTTTCAAAGTATGGGAATACCAAGTACCTAAGTACTTAAGTAGGTACTTAGGTAGGTATCTGGGCTGGAGACTGATTCGGGGCCTCGTATATCGTTTTACCCTAATCTCCGCCATGCGAATCCCGCCTGGATATGTAAGTCATTCATCCCTAGTCACATTCCTTCATCCCATTTACCGCAAGAGGGTTACCTGACTGGGACTCAGAAAACCACATAGGTACTACCTGTATCTACTGCATTTCGCTTCAGTTACCGAATGCAAACATATACAAGGGATCTCGAGATCAACCAAGATTGCAAAAAATGCAACCGCGAATTGATGACCTCGTTCTTGTGAGTCGACCTCGGTATCAAGACAATACTCCGGCAAGAGTGCATCAACTGCTTCATTCTACTTCCGGATACAGACTCATGGTGGGAGTGGTGTTACATTTCCTCAAGACACACCAAATGTTTGGCAGCTCCATCATTCGATCTGTGCCGCTAGAGCACTGGAATAAGTGAACGACAAAGAAGCTGTTACAGGAACGAACCCATGTGAGTGATAATTTCTGCATAGCGATTCATCATGCTTACTTTATTTCAGGTACCGTCAACTTAAGTCGTATTCACGATCAAGGATCCCAAGGAGACTAAGAGGGTACTCGAGTACGATGCTATAAAATCTGGTTACTTTTCGTCAAAGTCAACTAATAAAATTTTCGATATGGCGACGGAATCGACCAAAATCCTCTGCCCCCACAAACCTTGCATCATTACCATGATCATCAAGCTCGAAAGTATGCAGATTTATGCATCATCGCGATTCAGTTTACATTAACGAAAGTCTCGTACCAGTCTCGTACTCGAAAAACTCTCACCACCACAAGATATTGAAGGCTATCGAAACTCTATATTTTGGATTCCAACCGTCGACCTCATCCCAAATGCTACCCCATCCCCGCATATTTTAACAGATGGCTTCGTGCCGTCTGCTCACTAGCCCTCGGCAGTGCCAACAACCTTGCTACTGCAATATTAATCATGAACCAATACCCTGGCCATTTTGGGGTACAAGCATCTGGTAGTTGTGGGAGAAATCACGAAGGCTGGTGAATCGTCAGCACTTGATAACTTGACGGTATATATGCTGATACTCAAATGTTCGTAGCAGATCCTCTTTTACGGTACAGAACAATCTCGTGATCATGGACCTGACGATATTGCAACTCTTTCATATATCCATAAGTTAGATATAGCGACTTACTCGGCAGACCAGGCACCTAGGCATTTAAAGTGCTACGCTGCATGTTAAGGTGCAACCTTCAGGGGTACAAGAATTTGCTAGGGTTGTCAGGCGGAGAAATCAAATCTGCTGACGAAATGTGTGTGTTGTTCGTTTGGCAATGAAGCTAGATGTTTATGTCTTCTATTCCCTGCATTTTGCGAGTTCGTTGCTGGGGGTCTAGACAAAAATCGATGTATGGCCGAGGTGCTCGCAAACAAACGGATGCGGTGGACACCTTGTGAACAAGTATTCATTCTGCGCTACTCGAAGGATATGAGAAGCATTTTTGGAAAATGGGAGGGAGTGAATGGTAAGAGACAATGGCAACCCATAAGCAGCCAATGGAATGAAAAACATTGATTTTATGAGAAGACGTACGTTCTGCTCACTGTGATATTTCAATATAGGGATTGTGGTCGAAAGGTGTTTGGAGCCTCCCAGGTGCACGGCCAATTCCAGCCTTGTGACCTGTGAACCAATTGAATGAATCATTCTAGGCACCAATATGATAATTATGAAGGAATGGGATTAGTTCAATTCTATATCTCTTCGGGAATGACCAACCTTGGGCTATGGCATTATTGTACCTATTGATGCTCTCTACTGGACGAGGCTCCCGACCTTCCTCATCTCGTGCCTAACAGCCCTACTGTCATCTATTTTACACTCGGGTAGATTTCCCAAGCCTTCAATTTCCAACAAGAATCAAGTATCACACATAACACATACTGCAAGGTGTTCCAGTCGCAGCCCGCACAAGCCCGAGACTCCCTTGTACATCATCTTACAGCCCCTACAGCCAGCCCAGGAACACCCCCCCCTCGTTCAAAGCCCCTCCAACGCATGCCCCGGATTTTACCCCCCCACCGCCGGTCCCCGCTCCCCCACTTGGCTGTCGGCCAACTGGCAAGCAAGTAATCAGACAGGCAGGAACGCAGATCTGGCAGCTGCGGCATCATATCATCGTAGCCTCCGATTCACCCGGCCAAGCAGCAGTCGCAGCAGCAGCAAGCAAGCAACTGGGCACCAAGAGGACGTATTATAGCGGGTGCTGCCCAAAGACGGGCGTGTTCAACTTGCACCAAAGGTACTTTTTTTCTCTTTCTGACAATTCCATACATGCTTCATACATCCACACTCCATCTCTTCCCATCCCTTTCGAGCATACCCGCGCCAGCGTCCCCGCTAGAGCCTGCGAAGCGTTGAGGGGATCTAATCGGCGCCGACGGTGGACTGACGTTGCCTGGGTGCGAAGAGCGTCGGTACCAAGTCTTCGAGTAGGTCCACAGTAAGCTCATCCGCCAGTCGTAGCTCAGGGGGGTTGAGACAGGGAGCGAAAGCGAGAGGCCTCACCCGTCTTGAGGCCTCACCAGCGCAGGCAATAAGCGGCCAACGGTGCGGCAAGTGGACGCACGAGCGCACGCACACACGCACGCATCACCACGCACGCACATCCACCATCCGCCAGACACCACAGAACACCCCCCCTCCGTCGGCCTCTGCCCCCCTTCGCGCCCGCTCTCCTCCTCTGCATCCACCCCCATCCAGCGTGCCACCCGCCTACCCGCCAGCCAGCACCACATCGCCATCTCCACGAAGCACGCCCTCGCTCGCCCCATCGCCAATTAATTGAGTGTCGGGCTGTTTGATTGATCGGTTCGCTCGCCGAGGGTTTGACGGGCTCCTGACTGCCGGTCCGCACAGTACCTTCTCCCTCCACTCGTCCACGGCAGCCTAAAGCCATCCAGCGCTGCCAGCTAGCCAGCCAGGCCGCCCAGGTTAACCCAGCCACTTCGCTTGCATCAACTTTCTCGCAGCCCCCAACTCCCGTTCACTTATTCACCTATTCATTCATTCGGCATACTCGCCTACCTCGCCGCTGCGCTCGCAAAAGATTCGGTCGTCCGTTGGTTCGTTCAAACATCGCCGCAGGAAACATTACCAAAAGTCAAGAGAAACCAAACAAAACCGAAACGTGGACTTGGTTTTCGCTTCTCTTCGATCGTCACGCCGCACAACAACTCAACCACGCAACCACACACACACACTCTTTCCCTCACACCGCGTCAGCCAATAGCTTTTCACCAAGCCCCACCCCCCCACACACCACCACAATTCGTTCATCACGCAGGAAAAGGAACCCGGCGAGCAAAGAAAGAATACAGAAGAAGAAAAACGCATACCAGAGGCCAGAAGGAAAGAAGAAACAAAAGAGAAAAAGGGTTCCTGAAACTTAATCTTCTCACGTCTCACACGCACAATTTTATACACCATTCACATTATACCACCCCTCCCAGTAGTTACCTTGCCGCCTGTCGCGGACAAATGCCCTTGGCCCTGCCCTGCCTGACGATTTCTTCTCCCGAGCCCCACCCGTCTCGCCTCCACCCGCGGTGCTGCCGTCGTTAACGAGGATTAAGAGCTATTTAGCAGAGTAGCTACTTACCAAAGGTAAACAAGGACTTGTTAGCGAGAGTGGAATCGCATCGCCAGCGACACGCAGAACTCGAGAAATTTTGCGCCAATTGACTTGATCAATTGCCTTTCCGCCCGTCGTGCCATTTTAATTGGGACTGTTCTCAGCTTACAAGAGAATCAGGCGCGCACATCTTCAGTTGTGCCTCCCAACCCAGGCACACATCACACTCACTCCCCCAAAAAAAGCACAGACAACCTATTCCTGTTCTCGTGATCTATTCCCAATCACTGGCCAGGCAGCCCAGCCACCCTGGACGCGACTAGCACCAAGACCACCACTCCGATCAGCACCACCCTTCCGCCTTCCCCCCCCAGCTCCACCGTCACAACCCCCCCTTTATCTTTTCTTTCCCCAACTCAACCACCACAACCACCACGACGACTTTCAACGCCATCACCATCTTGTCCTCATCGTCCCCCTCGTCCTCGTCGCATACACCGACGAGGGCTGAGTATAATCCACATCGGCAATCGCAAATACCGGTGGCCGATTCTCCCACACTTCCACTCTCGCCCACCTCTGGTGACAGAATTAATCGCCGCCCGCGCACCCGCATATCCCGCCGGACTGCATCGGCAATTTTATACGCTCTAGAAGAGGCCATCCGAACACCTCATCCATTTACCGCCGATCTTATTGAAGAAAACGCTCCAATGGCCGCACTGATGTCGTCGCCACCAGGACCCATACCCGTACCACATTACAATGGCGGTGGAGTGAGTGTCGGAGGTGGAGGTGGGGCAAGAGATCGAGAGCCGCCAACATCACCCAGGCAGCCGCCACCCCCACAATCTGTGCATTCTGCACTTCGCTCGCCTACTAGTGAGCAACAAACGCGTCCTCAACGCACTGTCAGAGTTCAGCAACCGCCTGGACTAGGAAACGCCGCAACCGCGCCCGAATCCGTTGGCACACAGCCGCGAAGCCGTCCTGGCACTTCTGCTGGAGCTGGTGGTGCAAGTGGAACAACCACCCAACCACATCGTTCGTCACGCCAATCAACATCTGGCCAAGCTCCAGGTCCTACTAGCCAGCCTACCCAGACCCATTCCCGTTCCGGTGGTAATCCAGGCACTCAGACGACAAATAACCCTTCCTCACGCCCAGATCCTCCTCCACGCGATTCATCAAGCCGTTCGACCGTAACGCCGACGGCAACTGGAGGGGCTGGTGGTACAAGCTCTGCTGCCAATAACCGGAATTCTGCCTTTCCACATGCATTTGAGCGCTGGGAAATGTTGTCTTCCCGCTGGGAAGGTCTGACGGGTTACTGGATTTCCAAGCTTGAACAGAACCGACATGAGCTTAGCAACCTCCCGCTCGAACAGCAAATGGCTCGACAGATTACTGATCTTTCTGCTGCCGGAGCCAATCTCTTTCATGCCGTTGTGGAACTTCAAAGGCTTCGTGCTTCTAGTGAGCGCAAATTCCAGCGTTGGTTCTTTGAGACACGCGCTGACCAGGAGCGTTCCCGTGAAATGAGCTCCGAGCTTGAGGCAACATTACGAATTGAAAGGCAAAAGCGAGCAGACGCCATGAGCGTCATTGGACGGCTGGAGAAGGAAAAAGGAAAGGCTGAGAAATTGGTTGAAGAGTTCCGTCGTGAGCTTCAAATCTCCCGCGAGGAGTGCCGCCGTTCTTGGGAGGAATTGGGACGCCGAGAGCAGGAAGAGAGGGAGAGGAGAAGCTCGCTCAGAGAAGGAAACCCGACTCTGGTCGGAGATTACCAGGTTCTCCCGATGCCAATTGCTACTGGTAGACCCCAGGGCGGTAGCGCTACTAGTGCTGGTGCTACAAGCCAGAGGAGCAGACAGCAGCAGGAGGATGACGAGGACGCTAGACTACTGGAGCAGCATCAGGCACAACAGTACCAAGACGCGTACAGTAACTCTGGTCACTCGCCATTACCATCGTCGTACAACAACCAAGGAGGGGCACAGCAGCAGTATCAGCACAGGCCAACAACATCCTCTCAAGCCCAAAAGCCCTTTTACCAGGTCTCTAACCCCAACATGGATAACCAGGATGAAAACAGACCGTACTCACCTGGTGCCGAATCGTTTGTCACAAACGAGGATCTAGCTAACCAGCCCTCATTCCCCCCATCCCCGCTATACGAGACCTCCACTGTATCCCCCGCTCCAGCGCAACGTCGTCGTCGCCCAGACTCGGTCACGGAAACAGATATGAGCGATGAGGAAGCCATCAACACCGTCCCCGGCGGCCGCGGTGGCCTCGCAGTCGACTATCAGCGTGACGAGAAGGGGGATTTGGTCCTGGACACTAACGGTGACCCGATCATTGTCTCGTATAGACACACGAGAATCGATCCAGAGGAGGGTGGGGTGTACTCGGACTATGATGGGTGGGGTGGCGCATTGGTCCAGGCGCCGTTACCGCCGGGGATTGGAAGTCAGCCGATAAGTACGGGGTATGGATCGAATACCGGGTGGGAGGGTATCGCGAGGCATCATCATCCCACGAGGTTGAGTGATGTTGTGGAGGAGGAGGAGAGGACGCATACGAGTGGGAGTGAGAGGTCTCATAGGAGGTAGAAAAAAATTTAATAGGGTGAAAAGAAGTTGGTGCGGAGATGGAGGGGGAGGGGGTGTGAGGAGAGGAGTTTGTCTTTTATTTTTATTTTCTGTTTTTTATTTTAATGGAATGGGAGGAATTCGAATTTGGGATTGCGCATATTTACAACGTACTTATATATCATGTGGTATGGTATGGTATGCGGAGTCTGAGCGAGGGTAGGGGGTGTGTGGTTGGAATCTTGTTGATTTTTTGTCTTATTTTTATTTTATTTTATTTTATTTTATTTCATTTTTATTTTTTCTTATTCTATTTTTTTCTCTGATATATCGCGATCGATCATGGTAGCTTTTCTTTTTTTTATTTTCTCATGATCATATTTATATATATGCGCGGTGATATAAAGATTTTCTTTGTTTTTAAATTTGCTTACACATTTATTCTTTTTTTTTGTTTTTTTTTGCGCATCATATACTGTATGCTGCGCACATATGCATGCAGAGCTGATCATCATATCTTGAATAGTGCATGTTTTGCGGGTCATGATGGGTCGATATCGACATCAAAGATGGGGCACTCCGTCTCGAGCTCGGTTAGGCGGTACTCGATCGCGAGAAGCATATACGTATACCCTTTCGAGATCCCATGCGCAGACCCTCCTGTGTATATATACCCTTGAATGAGCCTTGTCCCTTGAGTACCCTGAAGTTTGAAGTTCGGTACATATATTGAATGTGATTGCGGTCCATACATGTCAATTGGAACAATATTTCTCGTGGATGTGGTGTTTTTCTTTTTCTCGACATAGGTATTTGCTTTAAATTTCCTTTGTTGACGGTTTTTATAATTATTAGCATGGTTTTACGCCCCTCCCTCCCTCGGGTGGTTGGTATCTTTGAAGTTCTTTTTGCAGATTGTGTGTTTTCTCTTCTATGCAAATTTACAAGTGGTGTGTAAATTTTTTTTTTATTTTTTTTTTTTGTTCATAGCATGCGGATATATATAGTACATGTACATGCCGTAATTATCACGGTGTACATTTAATTTGGTATTGCCCTTTTTTGCGATTGTTTTATACCTAGCTTAAACTTGTTTTTGGTATGCGTATATCCGTACGTAGATCTAGATCTCTTGAGCTTAAGCTTGATATACATGTATACCCCCGTGGGAATTCGAAGCATATGCCCCGCGAGCAGCTGTGCCTCCCGTACGTGGGAGACATATGTGCTATGCCTATAGAGGCCTGCCAATTTTCCTTTGTGCTTTTTTTTTTATAAAATAACCGCTACCAACTCCTTTTCAAAAAAAAACAAGAAACAAAAAACATCAATACATATACCTATAAAGGTGACGATGTCCACAAGGAAGTGAATTATTTTCGGGAAAAAATTATCCCCCCCGCCCTTTCTCCCTCTCCTCCACAAAGCCATTATTTATCGTTTATTCCTCAACCTTCCAACTTTGCACATGACCATGTGCGCAGCCCTCCCCACAGCCACCTCCCTGAGTATGTGTACTCGAACCTGTTTATCATCAATTTTCGTCCCATTGGCACTGCAGGAAATTCGTTAGATGGAAAGGTCGAGAGTTTGTGCCCTTCTGTGTGCTGAAAATGTCAAAGACCCTCTAGATATATTTCAACAATGTAGCGTCCGCATCCAACAAAATGGGCCTCCCAACCTGCGTAATATCAACACCCTTATGCTGTGCGACGATGCCATACCTCTTTACCCTCTTTGGCGTGCGTCATGTCCACGGCTTAAAGAAACTCCAGGGCGGACTGAACTCGGCAAGCCGCTCCTCAATCACCTGTCTCTCCGACAGAAACGACTCATGCTTGGCTCTATGGCTCGCCTCCCACGCCGCCTTCTCTTGTTCAACTTTCGCCGTAACGAAATAAATCCTCGCTTGTTCGTTCGAATAGGATGTGTTTCGATTATGGTTCCATCGAGTATTGTATGCTGCTCGATTTCTTGGATTCGAGGAAACGTTTTTTGCGCGCTCGTCCTCGATGGCGTTCTCCATCGCCAACCGCATCTCTTGATGCCGTTGTTCCATCCCCCGTTTCTCATCTTGCGCAATCTTGTTCTTAGCCTTGATCCTCTCCTCTGGCTCCAGCCGCATCTCATTGAACTTTGCCTTCAACAAATTCTGCTCCTTTTCGTGTGAATCCTTCAAACTCCTTTCCGCCTCCCGTAATTTTTCAATCTCAATGTCAATCCGTGCCGCCTGTTTAGCGAAAGCTTCAGTGAATTGCTGATCCTTCTTATTCAACTTCTCCTGCATTGGTTGCTTAAAATCCTCCAACTCGCGCGTGTGCTTCTCTTGCAGACGACGAATCTCTTGCTCAACAACTTCTCCAGCGGCGGTAAGGTGGAGTGGTACCCGATCATCAATCATCTCCTTCTTTGCCACAAGCGCATCGATCACCGCCATCGCTCCTGCAACGTCACTCGGCCCCGCGAAATGCCTCACACCCGCCCCCGCAATCTACATGATATTCGATAATTCTCCCTCAGGTCTTTCTCCCTCATCCGCGCCATAGCCTCATCCTCATCCTTGGTCGTAATTAGGATGACGTTCTTGAGTGACTGGTCGCCGCAACGCGTTTGGAATACCTTGAGGTTTCGCAGGGCGGAACCTTCCATGCGCGTTTCAGTGATTTTGTGGAAATAGATTATTCCCGAAAGCTTGATTTTGCGCATATAGGCGACTTGGAGCCAGGTCGTGAGCTCTTTCAGGATGCCGGCCTCTGAGCGCCCAGTGTCGTTGAAGCCGGGGGTGTCGATGAGGACGACTTTGACATCGTTAGAAGTGATGCATCGAAAGGGTTGGATGCTCTGAGTGCCTGGCCATAATATGTCATTAGAGATGCAATGGTTAGCTCCAACGATCTCTCTAAACCCAAGAGATCCATTATAGATTCATTAAACGTGCATAATTTCAATTGGTGGCCAACAACGACATCTTCGTTCCTGGTTAGGGTTTTGATAAAGACGCTTTCCCCGACCCAGTAACCCCCATCAACACATTTACCTTTTCTTCTCTACCCATATCTGCAACACACTCCATTAATTTCTGTAAGTGTACCAGGTAGCATACGTCTATTCGAAAGCATTATGTTCCCATTGCAGGCCTTATTTGGCCGACTTTCGGTCTTTGTGGAATCGGCGGATGCACACTTCCGCCACTTGTGACAAGGGAAGGTTTGGGATGCTCAGTTCTTCAAAGTGAAACGCATCTGGCTCCGGCAAAGAGGGCGACCTCGGCGGGGTAATCTTGCCAAACATATGGCCGCAATCTGGTTGACCATGAGCTTGGCTTCGATAGTATGCATATCCAGCTTTCGGCGGCGGCGGAGTGGTGGAATTTTTTGGTCTTGACTGAGCATGATTCCGCGTTGTCGGACTAGAAGGACCACCACCACCACTGCCTCTCATCCCCACTCCCTCAGCAAAGCTGAAGCTCGCCTTCTTGTTCAACTGGGCGACAATCTCGTGGACAGGCAAGCGGTTCTGGGAGCGTTTAGGAGTGATATTGCAGTGGTGTACCTCGTGTATGTTCGGTGGATTATTAACACAGCATCGATATCTTGTGGATCATCTTCGGGTTCAATATTCAAGTTGTAGGTTGCAGATCTAGCATTATGGTACTGGAAAACGTAATCGGCTTCTCTGTTATAAGGAGGGGGCATTGTGATGGAACTAGCCCAAGACCAGCTGCATTGTTGATTTGCGAGGAGGTTTGATATTCTTGTAGCGAGGGGAGGTTTGGTCGAGTAGTAGTTGGCTATAGATGAAAGCACTTCGTAGGTATTCCAAGGGCAGAAATATTTTGCTATGGTTAGACTTAGGATGAAGCAAGCTTAAGTGAAGTAAGTATTTCTTTGTTTATCAATGAATCCAGGATTTTAGAGATCCACTCTTATTCGAATTCCAGGACTCCGAGGCGGATCGATATCGATTGTGAGGCCTAGGCGAATGCCCCACCAGGACTGCAAAAAACTCCACTTACTTAAAGGGGAGCTCCCACCAAATTAGCTGTGATCCCTCCCCGCATCCTTCCTTCCCTCGCTATGGATTCCATGGCGGCCTAGGAACAAAAGGCATAATTCAGCTTTTCCCCACCCTCGAATTCATGCTGCCAAACTCCGTCAGAAGCGCAAGCAGAAGCGGAATCGCCAGCTTGCCTCCGAGACTGAAACCTCAATTACATGGCTCCCAAACGTGGCTTGACGTACTACAATTGAGAGGAATTGCAACCCCTGGAAACGTACTATAAGAGGCACCGCCAGCCCACGATGGAGATGAATCCCCGGAAGCATACTGCAAGCGGCACCGCAAGCCCACGATGGAGAGGAATTGACACCTAAGTCGACTTGGGAGGTGAATCGTGCTCCCGGAAACGTGCTGCAAGTAGCACCGCAAGCCCACGATCGATATATACGTGGTTTATCAATGTGTTATGAAGGCGGAAGGGTTGTTCTCGTGCCCAGGGGATGAATATTGAAGAGTGTTCCTGCTGGTAGGCAGAAATGAAATCGTCGGCCCTTTCCATTTCAAGAAGTTAGTCATGGTGGGGGGAGGTAGTCTGGGGAGGGGTGCGGGACGAGAACAGGGTGCTTACCTTGGGGTTTTTATTGTTTTTTATCTCTCTTGTTTCTGTTGTTAATCTGAAAGTCGAGGTTTATCAACGACTAGACGTATAAAGTACTTGATGTAACGACTGATGATTTTGTATGCGTTGACTGCCCTTCTAAGCAAGTGTATAGGGAACAATTGAGTCCAATGGATATAAATTGCCCGGTTGGCTCAGTCGGTAGAGCGTGTGACTCTTAATAATCACCGTTCATGGTGCTGTTAGGTTATCTCAAGGTCGCGAGTTCGAGCCTCGCATTGGGCTTGCTTTTGCAATCTTTTTTTGGCAATCTCGGTTGTTGTTTTGGTGCTGGTGAACGGCGATCTGGGTGAGCTGTGAGGCTCGAGGAGAGCGTTGAGTTGTGGGTTTGCATGCGGTTAGTCAGTGTGAAGCCCCTACAAGTAGGAACGTGGGTGGGTGTCCTTTCATTTTTACTGGAGAAAGTCTCTGTCTTTTCACCGACAAGCAGGTGGTAAAAGGAAGGCTGACGAGTTTTGTGTGTTGTGGTCTCAGCGGCTATAAGGTGCAGTCTCGCAGATAAGGTCAGAGCCTGGGAAAGATATCGGTAACTTGTGAGGGGGCTTTCTCGTGGGTTAGCGGAGGACGTGACAGTGTGGGAGGGAGAAGGTGGGATTTCGAGTGAGGGGGAAGAGGGGATGAGGAGGAGAAGGGGAGAAAGGAGGGGGATCAAGGTGAGTTGAAAAATCGAGTCTGCCTCCAGGGTACTTACATAGGTACTACGGTAGGTGATTTGATTTTGTGGTTACCTGGAGAGGGAGGAGGAAGGTTACAAGTGCTCTAAGTAGTCTCGTAGGTGCTCCGGAGATTAGGCATGAGACTACCGGAGATGCTCTACAAAATATTACTGAAAGGAGAAGGGGAAATGGGGAAAAGAAGAAACCCAAGTGTACATGCGTCGACGTCATAATTGCTTTAATATGAAGAAGACTTACCTACATGTACCTAGGTACTACCCTTTTTGAGCTAGCTACCCCATCCCACTTCCAAATTGGGAGTTGGAGGCCATGAGGAATGTATTTAATATTTCAGGATCTTCATTGTTCTTGAATCATCCACCTCCCAAGACTAATCCACCAAGCCATTTTCCCTCCTCCTACTTACCCTCCCTTCCCCTGCTGTCCCTTCCCCTACTCTCCCTTGCCATACACTCCATCATTTCTCCCCACTTCCCGTAAATCCCTATCTACGTATAATCCCCCTCAAGCTCCATCTCCGCCGGATCCCTCTCATGCACCATCTCTGCCGGTTTCTGGTCATTTTCCATCTCCACAATCATCCTATCCACGCCCTCCATCTCCATCCTATGGGCATCATCGCCCACCAACTCCTTGCTCCCAAACTCACTCCCCTTTCATAAACCATTTGTAATTTCTTTAATCTTTTCTTCTAGAGCGCATCTTTGAAATTGTTTGCCTTTCAGCGCTCTGAACACAGAGGACAAAGCCGAGAGAGATGAGCATGATGCCAAAAATTACCCCAAATCACATTCTGATGATGGTTGTTAATGGAATTTCTTTGGGAGCGTTGGTAGGTTTGGGGAGCTCTGTTGCGGAGGTTTCTGGGCCAAGTGTTGGTGGTGGACTTGGTTGCGGGGATGTCTCCGAGGGTAGTTTTGTCGATGGAGATGTGGCCGGTGAGCCGTTGCCGAGCACGGTCATTGGATAGCCCAGCTCTTTGCAGTTTTTTAGATATTTACCAGTAACTAGTCTACAAAAAGAAGGAAATTCGAATGTCAGCATCTATTGATTGCTAATTCCTGGAATTGGAGTGCTCAGGAGGGGGGCAAACATACATAGCACTCTTCAGGCAAAAATATCTTCTCCCCGCCTTTTGCAGCAGTATCTGCGCAATCCTGGACACAGCCCATGTATCGCATATTTCTTGTCACCTGACAGTTTCCAATTCGCCAATCCGGGATGTGCAGGCAGTCTATACGTAAATAAGCTTGAAATCAGCCATTTCAATTCTGTAATACTTTGTTTTTTTTTGAAGAATGGAACGTTCCCGAGGTTCTAGGTGGAGGTTTACCTACTGCGCATGTTTCGAGAAGTGGAAATAAATTCTCGAGGTCAAGTTCTTCAAGATAGAAGGAGGATACCAGGCCATGGAGTGAAAGGAAGAATGCGACGGCTAATAGATCTAGAGTGATCATGAAATTGTGATGCATTGTCGAATTAATTAGGGATTGCGAATTTGTTGTGAGGGATTGGAAAGAAAAAAGTTGTCAAGCCGTGCTTCGTGAGAAGGTGAGCACTTTTCACGCCCAAAAAGGCATATATAAAAATTTTCGCCGATGTGTTAGAATCGATGAACCGTCAAAAAGAAAAAGGGAGTGCCGTAAGATGGACAGTGTGATCTCTGGCTACCGAGATATCTGGCCAGCGGAAATCCAGCCATCATCTTATTAGTTAGTGCAACAGGCATAGGATTGGGTTCCTAAAGTAGTCGCCACTTTGTATATTGAGGGTCTGCGTGTGGTTGCTGTTACATCAATTGTTGACCTCGAGGTATTTGAGCAATCGACAGGTGTTTGGTTAGTCTGGTGTGCAAGTGTTTGGTCGTCCGTTGCCTTATGTATCCTAGTGCTTCTCGGCTGCAGCGTCGTTGTAGGGTTGGCAGGCGCTGCAGGCGCGCACACATGTAACAGGGCGGCACAAGCTAAGGTAAACATATGGAAATTAGCCTTGATTGAAAATATAGCTTAATTAAAACTCGATCACATATTTTGTGAGAACACATTAGCGAGGTAAATTAACGGGGGTGCTACCGAGGCGCCAATTATGGAAAAGCAGAATTGGTAGTCTCGTGCCCAGAATTAGCGGAAATTCCATAGCCCCCTTCCGGTGCAGTGTGAACTGAATTCGAATGGCTGGCTATTGATAGCCTCGTGGCCATGGAGACAGGGCCCATTGAGGTGGGTATGAGGTTGATTTATGCTTACTTGCGATCCATCACCATCCTGGTTAGTTTCTTGACATGGTCGCTCGCTTCTGCAGACTTCGGAGTTGCAATATACGATCGATCGACCCCACGGCTCAAAGTTGCCTTGATCGATCAATCGTTACATCTGGGGAAATAATTTCGGCAGATCGTGTGATTTTCGTGCTCTGGAGCACAGGATCGCATGAGAATAACTCGTGCTCTGGAGCACGAATATTTGCAAGACCTGCTCAGGAGCACAAATATTTGCAGGATCTGCTCAGGAGCACACATTTATTCAGAGCTATTGCTCCATTCAACACTGCATCTCTAGTCAGCAAAAAACAGCAATTCCACTCAAACCCCACGATTTCCAGAAGGAGAAAAAGTGGCCATGGTACCTCCGGACCATGTGTATGTGTATACCTTACCTAAGTATATATGTAAGCTATTTATAATCGATATCAAAGCGGAAGAAAAGTTCAAAGTTGGATAATTAAATGACATGTTACGTATGTACATACATCTTGTTCGTTTACCTACCAGTGCCGGGGATCAGAGGCCCTGACAATCCTGCCCATGAGATTGTGCCTATCGCGTATGCACGGAGGGAACGCAAGGCACACTGGCCCATGAGTGTACGGCCCTGGAGAGTTGCCATTTTTCTTTTCTTTCTTTTTTCCATTTTTTTTTTTTGAAGTTCTTGCTTTTGTTCACATCATATCTGCGTATTCGGAGGGTTTGTTTGCCTGGCACATCTCTTATCTTGTTATTTCTTGTTAGTGCAGCCCCGCAAGGTGTGTCGTCCCGTCCCGTCCCAAATGGGCATCACGTTCCTGGTGTTGTCAATGGTGTGGCAATGGTTGTTGTCTATGTGCCTCGACTTTCCCAAAATTAAGTTATAACCGGTGTCTTGGACTTACAAGAAGAGAATGAAGTCCAGCTTCGTGGTGTACGTGGATGTCACCACCTTCAGTCGCAGCCATTTTCTCTCCGTCGTGATCTCGCCCCCTGTGGTGACTACTTTCATTGTCCCCTCCGAGTGTACCTCTACCCTCCCCGTCGATCCGCTGAACCGCACGACTCTCTCGGAGGGCATGTCAACTTGGCCTACATTGAGCAACTGTTGAAGGGAAAGGCTACGGGAATTCAATTAAAGAATTCAAGCTCCACAACGTCCACTGGAGAGAAGTCTCCCTGCCTGCCTTGCTTAAAAGGCAAACAGCATGGGCGCGAGAACAAGGAGTTGTCCCCGTTATTCCCGTAACTATCTTGAGAATTTTCCGAAATAGTGCATGATCATGACCATTGCCTGAATTCTGCCGTCCAGGAGGCCCAGGGATTGAGTTTGAAAGAGGGCGCTGCAGAAGCGTCTACTCGGCCCCACACCAGCCTGATCTGCAGAATCTCATTCGAATTTGCTTCTCGGCCATTTGCAAGAAGCGAAAGCAGGCAATGTCATTCCGTTGAGGTATGGTGAACGGAAGTAGGCTTTCTCGACTTGGTGGCGGATGGTGAAAAAGAATAACTGAAGCGTGATGTTCATGGGATGCTAACATTAGGTACCTACCTATGGTATGTAAGTAAGTTTGCCTGCAGTCTAAGATAAAATTGATTCCTCGACGAGGGTCTGGTCACGAGACTACGCCCAGCAGTCTCCCATTTGGGCAGCCGAGCCTGGCTCGGAGTGGAAGTGGCACGTATTGATAATTCTTGGCAAGCGGACATCAGGGCAAATAGTTTATCGAGTTTCTTGTGATCGGGTGCTCCATATTTAGTGCAGGATTTCTTTTTTTGGTGATCAGAGAATTTTTTGCTAACAAAATCTTTAGAAAAGTTTTTTTCTTTTGAGAACTCCAAAGCTACACTCCCCTAAACATAATTTTTCATGAATTTCTAGAATAATTTTAGAGAGTATTTGCATATAAAATTCAAGAGGAAACCCCAGAGCACCCGATCATAAATCACTCCAAAGTGCCGATGGTAGTCTGATAGATGAGCGATATGATTGGAATTGCTTAATCATAATTATATATAACACACTTTTCAACCTTCATATCATCCTTGACTGCACGAGAACAGCCTTGACCTCCTTCAACAAGCTTCCATGTCCCCTCGATCATCCATTATCATCACCATTATTATTATCCAAACCCATACCACTCCTCCTCACCATGCCAACTAAACATCCTTCTCAGCCGTACGACTTATCTCTGAGCTCGAGCCTGGTTCAACAGAGCTAGAAGGAGTAATGCTCTCCTCTGCAACATCTATCTCAGACATGGCAAGGCATGCCGCTGCGCCTCGGCCATTCTCCAGATTCGCACTTCCTGTCGCCCCAATGGCTGCAATACTCCCAGAAACCCGAATCGTCAAACTCCCAGAATCACCTGCAGAGACACTTCCAGAGGCCCCCTCAGAGTCACTTCCATCGGTTTCCGGCTCCCGGCTCGATTGGTGATTGCAACTCGAGCTCAGAATCGACTTCCTTGATGCTGATCGGTGGTACAAGTGGCGGCGCATTTGGCACGAAAGATGGAGGCGGTGAGGGGAGTTCATCCCTTGGCGATGCTTGACCGCTTGTCGGCCCTCCAGCAGTTCCCACCTTCATTTCGACGCTGTCCCCAAAAATCAGACGACGTTAATTATATGTGTTATGGCTACAAGTTTCCGAAACTTCTATTTCAGCAAGTACCAACAGTCCGAGACGAGAGATGCTATGACACGTGCGGGGGAAAACGAATGTAATTGGGAAGCTATAACGCAAGAAACCAATGGCCAAATTCCCTAGCTCCCTTCCTTTCCTCCTCTTTCTCCTCCACATGTAATGTACCAAACGAATGACACAGGAACTAGCGTCCCTTCCGTATGTTCCTCCTCTTTCCAGATGTTCCAAAGAATAATGACTAACTTGAAAATACGAAAAAGCGATAGTGTATAAATCAAACATCAAACGAATGTGAAGGAACTATTGAAACGACTGCGGTCACTGTTCCCTCCCTCTCTTTCATTGCGTTGCTGGCTGGCATTTTACCACCGGCTGGCAGTGCAAATTAGCAGGCTCTGATTCACCCCTACTCCATGCACACATGCTGATACTCAATGTCTGGTTCACGGAAATTCGAGAATTAGCATCTATTTTTTTTTGATCAGGTGAGAAATGAAAAATTTATGACTTACTATCAATGCTGAATGGTTGGTAAGCAAGATGTCCCTCCGGCCCGACCTCCTCAACCTTAATCCTCAACTCATAGATATTATTGAACCCACCAGAACTGGCGAAGTATCCAGTGGTTGGGGGATGAGCGAGATCGGAAGTCCAGTCTCCACCGAGATCAAGCTTAACATAAGGGCCGTCCCATTGCCAGAGCACGCTATTGATGGTCCATCCAAACTCTTTGATCTGGCCGTTCTGGTCATGGCCAGTGATGGTGACGACGGTGTGGGTGTCTTTTCCAACGATATTTCCAACGGAAGAGTTGATCAACACGGTGAGACGGGTGAGAGAGAATGGAGAAGTTGAGGTGATTACACCGGGCTGATTGTAGATGAAGTGGTCGAGGGTTTGCCCGAGTTCAGGGAAAGCACCGTAGCTTCCGACTTTCCAGTTGCTGTCAAAGGTGAAGCCCTTGTAGGGTGATTGAATTACTCCACCCCAACCTGGAGCATCGTTGAACTAATAGTTAAGAATGGAAGATTAGATTTCTGCAAGTCTCGAAGGGAAGAGAGAGAGACTAAGTGATTTCTGCAAGTCTCGAAGGGAAGAGAGAGAGAGACTAAGTGGAGGACTTACATCAACAATTACTGGTGTTCCAGCATTCTGGCAACAGCTTGCGGGCCAAAGGTTACGAACATATACAAAGTCATCAAGCTATACGATACCAAGTCAGCAAAAGTCCAAGAGAAGTGGATGTGGAGATGGGAGTATATACCCAGAACGGAAGTCTTGCACCATCGGTTGTACTTCCAGCAAACACCTCAATCCAAAATCCAACAGCAGTGTTCGATCCGGTAAGAGGGGCGTTAATTTGGACGAACTGCCTGTCGGCCGTGATGGGAACGGTGAAGGTGGAGACATATTGGCCACTGACTCTGACTGTTGCAGAATTGATGCCCTTCGCAGGGTCAAGGAAAGTCAAGATCCAGAAGCTCTTGATTTCGATTGTGAATCCCTCGGCACCAAGACCGAACTTTCCGTCATTAGCGTACGCTACTTGGCGGCCGGTTCCAACACTATTTGGGGCAGGGCCACTTCGGTAGACCTTATTCTGGTCTGGGTTGTAGTGGGAGAATCCCTTGTAGTTATCTGGGATTGGAACACGGGATGCTGCAGTTCCGTCGATATCCTCCCAGTCAAGAGTCTTGGTCACACGGACAACGGGTGGGGCAGCGCAAGATTGGCATGCATTGCAGGCAGTTGGTGTGGCAGTAATAGTTGGGCTGACAGTGGTGGAGCTGGAAACAGACGTGGAGGAGGTGTCGATACAGGTCCAGACATAGGAGCTTGAGGACGAGCTGGTGCTGGTCGTGCTGGTAGTGCTGGTGGTTTTGGTGGTTGTGGTGGTAGAGCACTTGGTGGGAGTGCTGACCACGACGGTAGTGCGAACTTTTCCACCACGGCCAGGCTGGGTGGTTGTCTTCGTGACGGTCACCGCGGGGCAGTGGCTGGTATATGGCGGGCTATTGGCATTTCCGCTGAAGCATGATATCAATCAACCGGATGTTAGCCGTCTACCCAACTACAATAATAATGAAAATTCCAGATTTCGAGAAAAATGGAACGGAACATACCCATTTCCAGGGACCGGCGTCGCAGATCCAGCTTCGAACGAGAGTGATAGTCCCAGAAGGGCTACAGCGAGTGAGATGTACCGCATGGTGGGCGTGTACTCGAAAAAGCGAAGGAGGGGTTTCGAAAAACGATTGTGGGGGAGATATCAGGCTCTCTGAAGTTGGATCCTGTGTCAACCGTGAAGATGGTGATGGAGGTGAGGAGGAGAGGTAAGTGTAGGGGCGCCCTCGATCCTTTTGTACCCACTTTGTTCTCCTCTAGGCTCCATAATTATTTTGAATTTCCCTTAGGACCGCCCTATGAGTCGTGAACACACACGTCCTCGCACATCCACGCAGGCATTGAACACGTGAGTTCGATACTACCATCCCTCGCTTCAGCTAGCGATCCACCAAGTCGACGTTGCACCAAATTTGTGCTCCTCCAGACATCACCATTCCTTGGCTGATGGTTCCACATGCACGAGGTACATGCTTGGGTGGGCTACAGATAGAGTGCTCGAGTACTCTGTAGGATACTTTCATATGCCACGCTTCGATTTAGATCTTCTGACAGCTTCTTTGGTGATTGGTGTAACGGCAACCAACCCCCTCCGGACGCTACCTGGCCCATACTCCACCATGTATCCCGGTACGGTGACCGAACTTTGTTACTGCAAATAACCTTACCGGAAAGCAAGGATTGAAGAAAGTGAGCAATCCCGATTGGATACAACCAAGGTTATTCTAATTATGAACGACATCGATCATATTTTTCCCCATCGCGATATTTCGATCTTTGGCCATGGTGGATGAGTGGGTTTTAAGAATACGAAGAGCTAGTGCCGTCATCAGGGCGTTCCTTGACGAATTCTTTTTTCCACAGGCTAACCAAGGGTTTGAGGTTCTCGAATGATATCAAATTCTGGAACCTAACAACACCACCACTACCCGAGCACCTATCATACCCATCTCGCCCCCCGACTGCAAATCCCTACAACTGCGCCAATTAAATCACACCATGGATATATGTGGTGGGGCTAAATTTAGAATTTTGAGGGACGGGAACGGGATAGGAATATCGAATTTGGATATCGGCGATCGATGGATTGTGCTTGTTAGGACCGAGAGGGAGGTGGTTAGGGTTGGTGAGTAGCAAGGCCACGCACATATGATGCCACATGTGCGAGGTATCTTTTATTATTTTTCTTTTTCATCTTCTCTACAGATATCGATATCAATTGCTCAGAGGGACGGATGAATCGATCTCGGATTTTACGACATGGTGGGAGGGCACTTGTTTCTCGGCATATTTACTTGAATTGAATGTAGATAGGTTGGTTTCTCCGCTTCTCTCCAAATTTTCTTTATTCTGACACTGATTTTAGAATGAGCGGTGTTGTCATTTTCAGCTGCAGCACAGCCTGGAGATTCATTAATTATTTCTATATTCGAGTCGAATTTATTCCGCCACTTAAAGTGAGTTCCTCCTATCAGTATACTAAATAAGGATTATATTTAGAGCCCATATTATTATTATGTTTATGTCTATTTATTTCAAGATTTCTCCTGAGGGATACGAGGCTGATGGTTAACGTTCCATATCTAGATCTTTAAGCCTCTCCACGTTGTTCGGGTATATTTAGTATTGCCGGACACTCGATGTGACTGATTGCACTTCATCAAAAAGGCTGCTTACTCGAATCAGGAATATTCAGCTGGCTGGTGATTCTAGGCCTAGGCTCAACCCACCTCCGCCGAGTTCATGACCCTACCCTACCAAATTATTTTACCGGTTACTTTCTCGTCGGCTTGACCATGGCCATGGCCCGTCATGAATCCACGAGTTATTTTACATACTCGAGTACACCTACGTCAATGTCGTGCTCAACTTGACTTATGGTACTTCGCGATCGTGTACCAAGAAAAACTAATTGCGAGACTAGAGCAAGTTGGTAAAGCATATGCTTCAACCCAACCACCCACCCACATTTGACAACCCTATATCTAAAAATAGTGGATCTGTGTAACCTTTTTTTGAGCCAATTACCTAACCAATCATTGAATCACGCATCGATTTTTCGACGACGACAGCGACGGCGGCGAGACACGAAGAGGTACCTACTTGGCATGGGGGGGTGTAAGAATAGAAATTCCGAAAGAAGAGGAGGTGGTTTTTGTGGTGGAGGAGGAGGGGATCGGTTCGTACGACGTTGGGGATTGGAGATGCCTCTTGAGGATTTTCTCACTTCTTCTTTTATATCGAGAGGGTTTTAATATTTCTTGTGGGAAAGCGAGTGGGGGAGGGGGGTGGAAGTTGGTGATTGGGTATGGATGGGATGCGGAAGCGAGTGGTTCCACGATACTAACACCTTACTTACGTACGGAATTATTTTAAGGTGCAGAGTTTTGTTGTCGCGTGCTCGGGCGCAGTGTGAACTTATTTTGTGTCAGCAGATCCTCCAGTCAGTCGGGTCAGCAAAGACAGCCAGTTGTAATTCAGGTCAGGTCGAGCGAGGGATACCCTTTTCTGGGCTTGGAATGGAAGAGGTGACGGATTGATGGAGGAGCTCGAGATTGGGATGGTTCAGGGAATCGCTGGATGTGTGTGTGTGCGCACGCACGCATGTATCGCTAATATTTTGAGTTTAGTACTTGCGGCCAAGAAAAGTTAACGAACGAATCTATTTTGAGAGTTCTCGGCAAGTAATATATATCAAGACCATGCACTCGAGTACTCCACAGTCGTTGTCGACGTCCCAGCCATCTCGAAATTGCCAGATATCAAGGTACTAGTATCTACTTCACAGGACTACCGGGATCAAGATACTTGTTCCGGCCAACCTTCGCAAGTACTCTCTATACAGGGCACGTTTACAAAGTATCAAGATTGCGAGAGCGGGGAAGTGGAGTGGGATTTGGGAAATGCCAACTAACTCTACGGGGTTGATACAGCACGATACGTATACGGTCCTTAAGCACTTGATCATGTGGATATCTATATTTATACCGCGATGGTCGCACAAAGAAAAAAAGTTGTTGAGGAATGACAGGTATGTATGTACTCCAGTGCACTATTTCTTTGATATGCCTATAGCTAGATTACCTATTTGCTAATGCGGTGCGGGGATTCCTAGAATACTTAGCTATACTCTACCCTATTCTATTCTAGTGTTAAGGTACTATCTCCGACAAATACCAGTATCCCAGATATTTTTTTGCAATTGGGGAAGTGAATCCGAAAGATGTTAACAAGGCCTGCGACGGCGGCCGGTCGGGGTTTCCCTGCGGGGTTGGTGGCTATATGGTATGGAGGCTGCAATATCGATATCAAGCGATATTAATCATGCAACGTGCTGGTTGATTTTAAACATGGGGTGGGATCGATGTACGAAATTCGAAAGTCAATTCTCGCTCGTTAATTAAGCTTCGAGAGCGCTAAGCACTCGAGTAGACTAGTGGTGCCTGGCTCCTCTATACTCTAGCGAGGTGACATCCCCGCACACGCGAAAAAGAAGAAACATGGATGGTTATGCTTAATTTGACTTTGGCATTCAGGTTTGTTTGGGTTGGGTTTTTGGGTTTTGCGTACCTAGCGACGTCGACCCTATAGGCCTAGGCCTAGGACTTGGGAGTGCCTACTAGTGAATATAAATAACGCACGTAGGAGCTCGGATGGAGAGAAGTTTGTTTCCGTGGAGGGGGAAGGGGAGAGGGGGGGTGTTCTCGTGCCGGGGGGAGGGAGGATGGGGTGAGAATTCATGGGATCCACACGAGGCTGTTTTTCAATTTATAATTATATACAGAGTACTAGTATGTTCCCGCGAGTTCAGACAGAGGCCAGAAGCAGATGAATGGATGGATGTCCTCGAGTCGACGTCCTCGGGTCCTTTGATGGCCTACCTTTGTAGGTAAACTAATTATATATAAGATGGTCAACTACATATCGATTCTCAGTTAACTTGCCGTGCATATATGGCCACTTAGTCTGGTGTGATGGCCACTTTGAATTTCTACATAGTACTTTAGGTACTCGAGTGCTAATATGGCAATGGTACAGATTAATATTATATGGCTATGGCCAAGCTTTATAAACATGGATGGCATTGCAATTAATGCAATTGCCATGGGCGGGAGACATGTGCATGCTTGTAATGCCATTTACTCTACATGATACATGTCGAATTTGGGATTCGGATACCGGATTGAGCTTGCAGCTTGCGATTGGGGGTGGGTGAACTGGGGTGGGCTGTTAGAGTAGTCTCATTCCCTGTTAGAGTAGTTGGGTAAATACTCTATTTGGCCTTGGCGTCGATAGTGCCACTTGGTACCAAATTGCTTTGATGGTTTTTTTATAATTAAGGCACGTGTATATATGGTGCGACAAATGGGTTAAGTAGCTATAGAACCCCGTTGAATTCATGAATCCCCCCGTACCACGTAAAGTAATAATATAAATGTCGGAATGTAATTGATAGTTAACGTTATCTGGTGTAATGATATCGATCTGAAAGTCTGAATTTTATGAAATTACAAACCGCAAAAAAATGAAATCTGCAAACTTGCAAAAGGTCTATTTTGCAAGCAATTCTTAAGCTTAGGAAAAACCCCGCCAAAAGCTCCCCCTCGTACGGGGTTGGGAATTTCCCCGGACTTGTGTGGTTTTATAATTACCATATAGAAACAATTGCGCATGCTGAGAGGGGGTTTTAAATTTTCAAAAAACCCCGTAGTGATTTTTCCCCAACCCAACCCCGTGGTGTATTTTTTCTAAACCCCGTTGCAAGTCAGGAGAGGTAAAGTGGCATGATCATGATATGCAGAAGGAAGCAGAGGACATGGACATGCAATGGCGGTATACAGGAGGAGGAGGCATCAGAAACTCCCCTCCAGATCGGGGAGGCATCAGACCTCCGGATCAGGGAGAAGCCCACAGGGCAGGGAATTCAAATCATGTATATAGATCTAGAGAGTGGAGCAGAGCGGAGGACTTTGAGAAATCATCAGCTTCTTTGAATTCTCCTTCATGCTATGGCACGGCTCCGTCCTCACGCTCGCGCGAGATCTGGTTTACGGGGTTCTTCTACTTGACACATCTGCCTCACCATACACGTGGGAGGTACTACTTAATTATAAGGTAATGTAGTATACCAGATAACTCCCGTTATAAGCTTACCACTGACCATGGGTCCCTGATAGTCATTCTTACTAGATGGGACTGCCATTTAAAAGGATGCCTATAGAGGATTTATTTATGCTTACAGATTACTCCCGTTATAAGCGTACCCGATATAAGCATATTTTCGTTATAAACATATGTTTGGCGGTTCCAGTATCTTCGAATTCCTATACTGCAAAATTACCTCTCGTTACAAGCATTAAATTTTTTATAAGCCTACAAATTCCTGTCCGAACGATATGCTTGTAATGGGAGTAATCTTTATAATGGTAGTAATCTGTATACCGTAGAATCGGGGCGATAAGCACATGTGCTTAGAAGATTTTTGCAGAGCGAGGCAATGGAATTTGCGTGCTTATAGACCCGAGCTAGCTTATAGCCAGGACTGTGCTTATAGGCACAAGAGTATTTAAAACCTACGGTAAGTAGGTATGGGATACCCAGCTCATTGCAAGCGGAAACGGGATTGAAAACCTCGTTAAAAAAAGACCTCAACCGCAACCAAAGGTACGCCTAGGTTCCTATAAAAGGAATTGAAAGGGCTTTAGCCTCCTAGCAGCAGGAGGTTATGATTGAATCATTCAACGCCCTGCTTGGGATTACAGTGATGCAGGAACAGACTAGGTTACTATAGCAGCATAGAAAGCTACCACTGCCACCACTTGTCATCCTCAAAGTCTGCTGGAAAGATAAAGTTGCTGCCACCACTCTCATCCCTCATCTCCAAAGCTCGCCACTACCACCATTCTCCTGGGCAACTAAAAAAAAAAGAGCCCTTGCCACCGATTGCTCAAACTGCTGCTATCATTTTCAGGCCGTGATGCCATATTTTGTTCTATATAGCCACACTTATCTTAGCATGCACGCTCAGGGTAACACCAATTGAGACAGAAAAAATCACCTGAAATTTACCCTGATATCCTCTCCCCGCTACCTCTCCCCGCCCTTTAAATCCCTAGAAACCCCACAAAAGCTTCTCCTGGGAATCCTCCAAAACCTCAATTTGGTGGCGAAATAAACTACCCAAGTTTATCCTAAGTAGCAGAGGGAAACCCGAATTCCCTGGGGTTCCCGGAGGAAGTATTGCGAGGTTTTATTTTGCAGGGAATTTAAATTTAGGCAATTCCCAGGTAAGGCATTCTCATTTTTGGCCAAGAGCTCCTGGGGTTCTTTCGGGGCGAAGCCCCGGATACCTGTATATAGATATCCGGAATTCAGAATCTGGAGTTTGCTCGCTATCATCCACGTATGTACAGACTCATGCCCCCCCCCATTCCCCACAGATCTATATTTGACAATTGGAGTCTATGGAGTTTCACTCCAGACTTATAGATCTGTCGGCTTTTTGGCCCTTTTCTCGACAGCGGCTTTGATTTTACTCCTGCTGATATGAATCTAAGGATTTACCACCAGCCGCCTTTCGATGAACATGGTGACCCCAAAACGGAGACTATACGTTAGGTACCTTACTGCCAGATGATTCCATAGAAGCGAAGTACATTTTGAGACTAACGGCAATATTCAAGGGCATTCTGCAAAAAATAGATCAAGTGCAAGCACACTGCGCTGATATATATACTGGTACAATGCTTTCATTACCAATATGTCAACAGTAAAAAAATGGCCGGAAAGCGTGAGATTGACTTTCTCATGATTCGGCTCTGGGACTCATTCGAAATTACTTTGTTATTATTATTACCAATTGCAATAGGTATCTGATATTGATGCTCAATCGATCACTGGATAGTTACAGAGAACCACGATGCCGTAGCCTGGGCACTCTAGTGAGAGGGAACCAGGGCCACGGTTGTGAAGACGAAGCCGAGAACTATGGCAGGAGGATATGGATGGAGATGATGGTGTAATTTGCTTCTCTCTCCGCCCTCTGAACTATTTACTTTTCTCTCCATCCCGGAGGTGAGCTCTCGGCTCCCTCAAAGGGGTAGATTCCTCCCTGACTCCCCTGCTCCTACCCGATGTGGTATGCATAATGTGGTAGTCATCTCCCCTTCCCAATGCGGTATCCATCCCCACCTGCCTCCCGGTGAGGCGGCCACCCACCATATCACCTCTTCCCTCAAATCTCCTGACAACGGTATAATGAATTTTCACTACCTCGCATTTGTAAGTATACCAATGTTTCCTTGAAATCCCAAATCCCCACAGACATTGCGGCTCTAATTCCTCTTCCTCTGTTATCAGTATTCATAGCTATAGTTGTCATGCTAACTTTACAAATTTACATGATTCTAGTACATCTACTATGCGCATGCGATTAATGCTTCAACCGAAGCCGAATATATAAGCGGAATTCGATGTTTCATCACATATAGTCACCATATTAAACGAAATGATGCATATGCTTTTCACTTATGTATGCACAATTCCCTCTAAGACCTAGAAAGACGCTTGATGCCCCTTTAGAAGTTAATATTCCATCTATGAGGGTAATTATGATGGAGAGCGATTTGAATCGCGAAACTGGGAGGTTTGATATTGGCGAATTTCAGGGCCACGCTTTTGAGGCGATGTTTGGTCTGGCGGGAATGGCAGCTGTTGCGGCACGATAATTCATTTGGCAATTCACCCAATTATCCCGGGGTTCCTGAATTTGTGAGTAATTGAACCCTTTTCTAGTAGCTATAGCCCCTCCCCTTTCCGCATGCGCACGAGAACACCCCTTTTCCTAAGTCTGTGGATTTCCCGCAGTTGAAATTATCGTCACAAGAGTGATTGCAATATCACATAAGAAGTACTAGATATACTAATTATAACATTTACCTTGATAAATATCTATATAGTAAGTACCTAGCTATAGTACGGAGTGTACATGTACTATTGGGATTTGAACCCTTCATGGTGTTTGTTTTCCAATTGACTTTGTAATTGTAAAACGGGTCAGACATAGTCTTTAATGTGCTTACAGCACAACAGAGGAAGTGTTTGCCTTCTTTATTCCGCCTATATATCACTTCCCTCGAGCCTCATAATCACATGGAATTGACGACTCGAGCTCGAGTTGCCAATCGATCTGACACTTCGCCGCCGATTGTCGCTACATGTAACGACATTACCCTGAACCTGTGTCGCTGCAGCGGTAGGTAGACTAGTACTCGGCAGCGACAAGCTGACCTTCAATTGCTGATGACAGGCTCAAGCCCAATCCAATTTTCATGCAACTACTAATACATATGGTATTTCTATTTAGTTGACAAGTTGTTCCCCATGAAAACAAGCTTCATTCAACCCAGCTTATGCAATTTGCATTCACGGGGCTGAATTTTCATATTATATCGCGAGAAAGAAGAACCATTGATAAATATTTAAATTTAGTGATTGCCGGCTATGTCAATTCCAATCCAATGTACATGGAGAAGTAGGGAGTCGAAGCTTATGAATCCCGGCCGTCAATTATATTAGCTGACAATTATGATTATAAGGCTGTTTGGGATATTCAAGGTTACCCTGAATTGCAATCGGTATCTTAAGTGGGGCGAATTTTTTTTTTTTGGGGGGGGATAAGCTCGAGCCCCTGCAAAATATAATTATATTCCCTCTATATACAAGCAAGTATTCTCATAAACCCAGTAACGAACAAGACGTCGACGTCTCTAGCCAGCTTCCCTGCCGCACACCCCCCCCCCTCGCCGTCGCCAGACCACATACCCCAATTCCATAGCCTGCCCCGTCTTCACATTTCCACCAGCCGTCTCTGTCCCATTCCCCGCTGGTCCCCCCCCCCCCCCCCACCGTCTTCTCCAAATCCCCTGCCTGCTAGATACACTCCAATCACCTCATACTGAACTCCCCCATTACCCTGATAGATACACTCGAGCTCCCCCCCCATCATACATAACGCTCTCATTACCCTGATAGATTTAATAAAAAACAAAAGTGGAGAAAAAGAACTTCGAAAATTGGCAGGGAGAGCCTCGCAGGCTAGCCTAGCACCTCCTCAAACATTGCAAGCGAAATAAGAAAAGAACAGACAAAACCCACATCCCACTTACCAGTTCGATAGGCGGATATATTACGGTTACCCTCAACTTTCAGGGTAAATATGGGTACGCATAATCTAGGCTAGCTACGTCGTTGGAAGATTGGCAACGATATATCTTTCAACGATATCTTGAACCTTGCCAAATAGAGGTTCGGTACCTGTAATGATTCATGAGCGATAAGGGGGAATTGAAAACATGCAGGATTTTTTTCTAAAACAAAAGACCATCAATAAAAACAAGATTCGTCAAAAATCAAATTGATAGTCCCGCCGAGGTTCGAACTCGGGACCTTTCGTGAAGCACTTAGCAGGAATCCCACTGATGTGAGACGAAAATCATAGCCACTAGACCACAAGACTGCATTTGATATTTAGCCGATAAAACTAGCCAATTATGTACCATGTCGGTTTTTGAGACAGTCAAGAGGTCCTCTGCAAAAAAATGGCAGAGCACGGTCAGGGTAGCCTCGTCCCCAGGCGGGTTACGGTCAGGGCATGCGCACTCTGTTCTGCGCACTCATTCACTTAAGGCAAAGCGTTGAAAATTGACATGGTTCTCAACTCGCCAGTTTTTGCGGTAATGCATCCGCATACACCCCCATGTTGCTATCATAGCTTTACCGACCTCCCACGCTGCAAGCTAACTAGTATTTCGATATCACCCACACTTTACCTAGTCTCCATTCCTAGGATCCTCCGGATCCAGATCATGGGGCTCCCGTGTATTTCAATCTTGCCTGGGAGGAAAGCGGAAACTAGTAATACCAAGGTTGTCGATCTCCCGAAGGATAGAGTACCATGTTCATCCCTATAACTCCCAGTGTCAAGAGCCTTAGATTGCCATAGAAGTATGCAAACATGTCCTGATAATGACAAAAGAGGGCTAACATCATATTTCTGTGGTAAAAAGAAAACATAAAAATGCCAGCAAAAAAGCTCGTCTCGTATACTTCCTGTGCAACGAGCGAGCTGGGCAGTGGCTGTTATCGCAAGCGAGCTTTCCTGTTGACTCGCTCTAGATTCCCCTATTGGGTTTAGGCGATCGATCGATCGCGGGTGGACATTGATTAGGACAAGTTATGACAAAGAATTGATGCCCACTCGAGTAAAAGTTGGAAGGCGGCGAGGGAGTACTTTAAGATATAGCACAATTCGGAGGCCTATCAACACGGAGCGATCGCGGGTATCCACCTGGTCTGTGATGTATCTTCCCGCTGTAAATATGGTGTCAAGTCCCTGTTTCCACGCGCGCTTCCGTTCCAATACCGTGGTGGGTTTTTTCCACCCCAATCAACCCTCCATCTGCTGGGGAAATATTTGAAAGCTTGTGCTAGCCGAAAGTCTTGTGGGGTGTGCCGAATACCTGAACTCGAACTCACGGCCGGGCCTTGAGATCGAAATCGCCTGGGCACCAATCACTCGAGCTCGTTAGCCTCGATCCCCACGTCTTAGGAAAAGGGTCTGCGATCGAGCGGCCATTACTGGCAGGGGGGAAGGGGGGGGGTGTCTGTGCAAACCGTCGATGGAGAACACAGATAGATTCCAGCTCTGTGCGTACCGAATGAACTCGAGCTCAAGGCCGGCCCAGAGGCAGGGATAATTTTGTGTGTGTGTGGGGCTATTAGTGCCTAGACAAGCCGTGCACGCAGTCAGGATTCATCGTTGTGGTTGCCTGTTCGGGATGTTGCAATGCAGAGTGACGTTGCTTGTCGATCTGTCCCAATAGCGGCCGGCGTTCATCCCTGACCGGAAACAGACCTTTCTCCGCTATTGGGATTCAGAAGCGCTTAAGCGACGTCAATTGTGAAGGTTGGGCCTTGGGTTTCGATTAATTCACAATTTTTCCCTTACATCTCAAACCTTTCGGAATTTGCCACCGCCAAAATGGCCGTCAAGATCGAGCTGCGGAACGTGTTATTCCGCACGGAAAGGTGCATATATTATCAGATGTCGCAATAAAACCACATCCATACATTTTTATCTGTGGGTACTTGCAAATCGATCGTTTCTGAAGATATTCTCGACGGTCGACGAATTTGAACGTTAACTGAAATCGACATGCACGCCATAAAAAAATGGCAATTCAACGGGAACCGGCAGCGGCACCACGACCATGGGCATGGTTACTTGCAATTGCGAAACGACGTTGAATTATGGTTTTTCCGTCATGGTTAATTTAAGATTTACACATTTGAACAGCCTAAATTCCGGTTGATAAAAGAACTGGAAACATGCCCTTTACTAAGCTTCGCTAACATATATTATAGGAGCTATTCTCAACAGATCTAAGTACGCCGTTGACCGTTGCGCCGTGAGGTGGTTTGACGGGGTTCTGAATGCATCAGGGGAACGAATTTTTCGTGATCCTGTGATCGGGTGCTCTGGGTGATCGCAGCATGTCACAGCCGTTCTCTTGAATTTTATATGCGAATACTTGCTGAAAATAATTTTAGAAATTCATGAAAAACTATGTTTAGGGGAGCGTAGCTTCGGATTTCTCAAAATACAAAATTCTTCTGAAAATTTTGTTACCAAAAAGTTCCCCGATCACAAAAAAAGAAACTCCTGCTCTGGAGCACCCGATCACAAGAAACTCGCTAAACTAAGTATTTCCCTTGATGATTAGCGCGCCGTACGGCGCAAGATCAGTATTTTATTTTGCGCCGTACGGTGCACTGAGCATCTTTCTTTTGTATGCGAATACATACAAAATAAAATGCCTGACAGTGCGCGTGACACTATACTGACGGCGCACAGAATATTCAACCACAGTCCATTTCATGACAACAGGGTTTTCAGGGCAAAAAAGGCACGTTTTAAATTTTTAAAAAAATTGATTTTTGGTGCAAATATCGGAATTTCAGCGCGTTGGTACTCACTTGAATTTCAGATTGTATTTGGATTGTTTCTGGTGCAACTAGAGGAATTCATCTTCCAAATCGCCCACTCAGTTCTTTTCTTGTCTTCAATCCACTCTGAAAATTGCCAACTCGCTGGGCCAAACGCCAAACGCACAGGCACTGTCTTTGCAATTGCCCGGCACAAGACTACAATTGCCCCTGCTCTTATCTGGAACGTATCTAGATCTGACATTTACTCGTCAACTCAAGACCTTTGTGGACAAGCTAGGGCGATTTGTCTGTGCACAGTACAATTTTGGTGAGAATTTATCCCAGTCTTCTTAGCGACGTCTTGAGTTGACGAGTAGATACCTGAGTTACCTCTTTGTGAATGTTCGAATTTTTGATTTAATTTGGTTTTCAAACAAGGTTTTCGTGACACGTTTGTCGCACAATAAATCCGGACAAGAAAGATTGTTCCTAATTAACTTGTTACGGACGTTAACATGTAGCTACGTAGTAGATCTTCTGTATAGTAAATTGGTGAATACAGTTTGAGCTATTGGCCCCCTTTTTTTCGCTAAAAGGCTAGTGATTAATGAATAACGTTAACTGTAACGAGAGATTCTCTCCTAAAGCTCACGGTAGCTAGTGATTTGGCGCATGTAACAATTGTGCCACAACGTGAAAACTAGTACTAGAGTGCAGATCTTACAAGCTTCCGCTAATTAGATGCAAGGCGAATACCTTCTTTAATTTAGGGTAATGCGGGTGGCGCCGCCTTCATACGACTAGTAATGGTACTCTAACATAAACGAACAGATATCGGGTCACAGTTTTGGGGGCGTTTACTAGGGATCCATTACTAGTCAAACAAAAGCTATTGGTCGCGTCGACGTCTTAAAGCAACGACAACTGTAAACGTGAAGAGATGGAGATATAAGATTGAATCGTCTATCATACGTTTTGGCCCTTCACGTTCGTGGCGGCAGTGAAAATATGAAAACTTGATCAAGTCCATATTTTGTAGAAATCGGCGCACGGAGCACGGGCACGGGACGTCGACCGCAGCGTATCTCTCCATGATTCGCTGGAACAGAGTTCCCTCATCTTGCCAGAACTGTTAACCCACAACCTCTCTCAGACTCGCATACATGGCCGGCCAGCCTCTCCTGTTCTAACCGCTCCCACCAATTGCAAAAATGAAAGAAGTGATTTTACAATCTGGAATCCCCGGCTAGGCGGCCTATACTGTGGACATTGCCGGCCATTGAATTAATTCTAAAAGAAATTATAAGCCACATGGCCATGGATATCGATTATGCGTGTATTGACTAAGAAGTAAATCAAGGAATACCGCAAAAACTGGTGAGATCAGGCCCTGGTCTTTTTCCACAGGCAGTGTGTGCACGGCCAACAAGTCATTGAAAAAGGCAATTATCTTCACTGATCCTGCTGTGAAGGGAAAAGCTCAAAAAACAGGCAGGCCTGATCTCGCCAGTTTTTGCGGTAATTCCATTTTTGTTTTTCGCCTATGTCCTTGTAAGCATCAAATAAGCCACCGAGAATTGCACATGAAGCGTATATTCGAAATATGGTCGCTGTTCTTTTGTTGGTAATGGTGAAGACTGACGTTGGTGTTAGGGTAACATGGTTGAAGTAGCAAGTAAGGGGGCCGAGTCACAATAGCGAAGTAAGGGGGGAATTCAGTTCCAGTTACTTGTAAAGTAAGACAAGTTACATGTTTTGCGTACATTTTCCAACACGCACCCAATGACTTTGTCCCAACAAGTGGCTCATGATATATCATGGATTCTAATTTCCCGCATGGAATAAGCACATGAAAAAACACTAGGCCTCCAGAAAGTCTACAGATAGGTAGAATTCGAAGTTGGTCATAGCAATAGATAGCTGTACAATGGGAACGTGTGATGCATCGATGTTACTCATGATCAGTACTGAAGTGTGCTTGTTTCCTGCCAGTCGAAATATATCTCCGCATCCGATTCTAGATGCCGGGCCCGTATACGTCTAGTACCCCGCTATAGCCACGCATTACATATCATCCTTGCAATTGTTCGCATGTCCCTTTAACCAAAGACATCACAATTATCATTTTGGCAATTGATGGACATGCACGTGCGAACATTCTTTCCAAAGCAGGAGTCCGCTAGCTATAGCCGGATGTGGAAACCCATCTCTCTTGACGCAGACTAGACTGGTAAGAGGGACGCAGACGGCTCGGCACTAGATGCGGATAGAAGGCCAGAGCTCGAGTTTGAACATGTACAACATGTACACTAGGTAGTATCACACACACACACACGCACACACACAGGTCTTAAACTCTTAGAATATGATTACTATGATGCGAAATAGCCTCGGTGCGACAGATGGGTCAAGTAAATCTCGTTCAAGAATTCATACGGGGTTTTTCTTGTGGCCAGACGGGGTTTTCGAGAGCCCCGTAAAGATTTTTTTTGTTAACTTTTGTATGGGGCTGCCCATAGCTGCCACACAAAAAATGACTTTCTCAAACTCCCTACGGGATTGACAAAAATTTCTCACAGGGTTTTTTCAAGCTCCGTACGGAGATTCCTGATTTTTGGCACGAGACTAGATTTTTGAGGTTTAACGCACACCAGACTAGGTTTAACGCACTGTGCTCAATGATTTAGTGCTGAATTTCACCATGGCCATGATTGAGATAAATCTCTTATTTCAGATACTTGGTGGTGTTAACTCTCTGAATCTAAGATTATTAAATTCACAGGAACGCGGTATTTGGGGCGGGGTTTACTCAATTGACACACCTGCCTCACCATAGATTACTTTGAATGAGCCTTTTCATGAACAAAAAGGATGCATATGTTCTCCGCTCAGATACTCGAGTATAGCTATGGCTCTCAATTACGATCGCGATTCCTTGCATTTGAGACTGCTAGCGTTGCATGCACGGCGGGCGAAAATATTAATGCACAAGGTCATGCCCTCGAACATATTTAGGGACTTGGGGGCGCCTTCACCTCTCATGTATCACGACCAGATTATTTAAATTTGTTTTTAGGGTTAAGAGGAGTTTTCTCCGAGTTGGAGACCTGAGACCCCGAGCCCATTGAGCGCGCGCAATTATTTTTAATATATTAATTCGGCGATCATATATATGGGTCCCTCAATTGCAAGCTTCTCAATGCGTTAACTAGCTTATTTTTTACATGCACGGGCTACTCTTGGAAATCACAAGCTTTGCCCGGGCGGTCCTGCAGATACTTCATTCCTTCACTTGAGCCTTGAACGCCTGAAACATGCATGCCTATTTGCATGCATATACTTGCAATTGCCGTGTCGAAGGTCCGAGGTGCTTTTCTGGGCGGTCATGATGTATTGCAGTATACATGCACGCTGAACATGTTCATGATATCCATCATGTGAACCTCATCTCGTATGTGAACCCCTTCACTGCCAATTAAACGAATTTAATTCTAGAGAACGCTACTACAATCAATGCATACATGCAACATTGATATCCGAAACTGATTGGGATCCATGGTCATTGTGAAGTTATTTTCAAATGAAGCCAACAAAGTAGGTAGATCACAACGAGCTCTGATAGAACATACCAGGTAATTGACGACTGCAGATGTCTAAGATGTGTGTGTATCCACAAAATATTCATAAAAACCAGGAATCGAACGAATCAAGAATGGATAACAAGCGGACCGGTCAACAAAAACCTGAATGTGGAAATCATACATCATTATACTAGTCTCGTGCGCAGACCCTCGTAGAGCTCGGTCATTCTACACACTTCATGTACTACCCACATGTTCGTCTGTGGTTCAGCTAATGCCAACAAATACCTTGCATACCTTATATATGTTGGTAGTCTCGTGCCAGCTGTTGGCCTCATTAATAATGTAGGGGTAAGGACCTTACTTTGGGCCGTGTCTGAGAACTGAATAACTCAAGATTTATTTCGATACTAGCTAGCTATACAATGTTCCAGTTGCCAGTCTCGCATGCAAATGGATGGATTCATTCATGAGCTGAAACTAGCTACGAGTACATTCGCGATGGCAAACATCAAATCAGGCTAGAGCAACTAAAATCAGGATTTGAGGAACTGTAGAATTGCAATTGCTAACTTCATCTATCGAGGTACATATTTCCTCATGTGAATTCATGAACTGAAAAAGCAGATAAAAAAGCCATTCGCGTATTTTACGCAGTGAGATAGGCATTTGAACTTCGGGGTCGGCCCCGTATGGCCCCCGGTACATCTTGCAAAGTGTCTCGAATTCGTACGTGAGGTTACGATGGTTACTAGCGGGCTGTGACTATCCAATAAAAAGCGTCAAATCCAGTAGGAAAAATTGACTAGCTAGACGGCTCCTGTCGCCGCGGCTCGGCCGAAGTATAAACTGGGCACTTTCTTTTCTTCTTCTTCTTGATAAGGGGGGGCTCGCCATGCATGAAATACTTCGAATTCGCAAAGGAGCTGCGCAGGTGATCACAAGAATGTAGACTAAAATTATCCTAAATATATAATTGTCACAAGATTACAAGATCCAACAGGTACATGCAAAAAGCTGCAGCATCGGTTTGCTGTCCGGAAAAGTTGGATGCTCCAGATCGAGCATATGCATATGCATTGGCCATGTATAAGGTCAATTGGAATTCACGGCAAGTTCCGCCCATGATCATGATACGGAATTAGGTATCGAATGTTTCATTTATGTAATTTTCAAATCCTTACAGCGCTGTTGCGGCGAGCTCGAGCTCGAGCTCGAGATGACTTCGAATCCAGCATGCACCGATTCTCAGCAAAAAAGGTATTAAATTTAAAAGCTCTTAGCCGCGGTACCCGCAACACAAAAAGAAAACAAAATGTACTCCGAGTAAAGGTCCCGCGTTGTCTCAAAAAAAAAACAAAAAAAAACACCCAAAAAGGGAATTATTATGTAGGTAAAAAGGAATATGAAGCCAAGGCTCTAACTAGACTAGCTGAAGATCACTCACACTACATGGTGACTTCGAGCGCTGATCATCAAATTCACCATGAACTTGTTCCATGTGAGTGAAGTTCTGTTAAAAACGATGCATGCATTTGAAAGCTTCAACCTATCATATCCGTGGACAGCTAGCTTAGATGCTACATGTTGCATGTAGAGTGTTGCCTCCCGCGGGCTGAGCTAACGATGTTCAAAACTAATAGCTACACAGAGTGGGTCTCTGCTGACGCGAGGAGTGTGTGTGCATGAAAATGATCTGCAAAATATTGAATTTATGGAGGGGTTCAACTCTACCTAGCGGGAGTTCAAGTAGCTTGGTTTTTTTTTTGCAATATCTACACTTATCATGTTCCAAAGACAAGACATGGGAAAATTCAAGGAAAGGGCCCAAGCAAATATGATCTAGTGCCGGAAATCGAGATGGCTATCACCGGACTCGTCAGCCACCCTAAATCTGGATATCTCCCCATCGATCCAGCAGATCAGATCCGGCGGGGTGCCTGTACTGGGGGTTGGGCATCGATGGGTCATGACCGACGCCGATGAGACTCCGATCCAAACTACTGGAGAGCTAGAGGCCGGGCGTGGCACAGTAAACCCACGATTGCGGAGAAACACGGTGCCTCTGCCCGTTGGCTAGCTAAGTAGGTAGTAGTACGATTATTGAAATATTTTCTTGGTGGGATCAACATGGGAGGAGACGAGGAACATGGTTGGGAGAGACTGTAAACTATTTTACCGTAAACATTTTTGACAGAACCACGCGGTGCACGAGGCCGTCAAGAAAACATAAAAACCTTTTCAAACATCTTGTGTCATGGCCATAGACCAATCTGCCTAATTCTCCACCTTGATACTGGGGGAGGACTACTATCATCGACAAAAGGTATTGGAAAAATCATTCTTATTGGTAGAAAAAAGAAAAGAAATTTCGCACATTTGCAGCCCGTGCTCTAGTACGTATACCCCAATCCAGGGTGCGCATCATTTATCTGCACAACACCTGCAGCCAGACCCTAGTAACTATAGTGGCCTGTGGCCCCCCCAAAATACCCCCATATTTCTCGACCCCTCGGGATCCATCACTGTGGGTCTAACTTAAATCAAAAATGTGTAAAATTCCAAGGCCTCCGTGTACTGGCCAGCTTCCCTGCACTCGCATTGATATCAGACTAAAGCTAAAATTAAAGAAACCCCAAGGCAAAGACCCCTCGCGTGTACTGTGCCTCGCCATTCGGGGTGTAACCGGATGAACTCTGCCCTATTTTTTTTTTTTTTTTTTTTCTCCATAGCAACGAAAAACAAATTTGCAAAAACAAGTAAGACTAAATAAGCAAAAAAAAGAAAAAAAAAAACAAATTTGCAAAAACAAACAGTAAGACTAAACAAGCAAAAAAGGAAAAAAAAAAAAAAACTCGCAAAAAAACAATAAGACTAAACAAGCAAAAAAGAAAAAAAGGAATGTGAGCTCATCATGAGATCGCTTGACTCAGTCAAAACCACACCAAAAATGAAACAAAACCAGTTGTTGCAAAAAAAGAAAAAAGAAACTCGAATTATCTGGGTGATGCTGGCCGAGGATATCCGGGCACATCGATGTCGTATCCGGGCACATTGATGTCGCAGGCCTACCGTCCGCCTCTAAGCCGAGCCACCTGCGGATGATGGAGAGGATGGAGAAGAAGATGAAAATGATGATGAGCTGCGCGAAATTCTGATTCCGTGAAATCTTGTGCGCAGCTTGGCCTCACATTCTGCGGCCGAGTAATCCTTCGAGGCTCCCAAATTTTTCAATTCGTCGGCAATCCAGCCATTTCGCCCCCTCGAGATTCGTGCCTCAACTAGTTCCTTTGCAATTTCGAGTTTGTGAAGCTAATAAAACAACCATCCCGCATATTGTTAGCTGCTGCAAAGTTTTGAGGGGAATATGCTGCGGTACTTACATCTTCGGGGTCCCATGTGCTGAAGCGATCCTTGAGACGCGTGAAGCGCATTTGAAGTGCTGGGACCTGAATATCTCTCCCAAGATTTTTGAACTCTTGCTTGCATGACAGCCATGAAAGCCCCTTGATCTCTCGTAGTTCAACCAACAGTCTGTCGAACTCATCCAACTGGCCTCGCTTGAACGCCGCGTCACAGAGGATCTGCAGCGGTGGTACACGCACACGACCACATCTGCGGATGGGCTTTGACACGCGGGTGGTGGTTGAACCAGGCTTGGCTGGTGGATTTGATGACCGGAGCCTCGTGGGCAGCTGGAGGTGCCTATGGCCCATTTCTTGAACATTTGATGCCGGGAACAGTAAGGCTGGGTCAATTGGTGGTTGGTGTGTAGGTGGAGCCGGCGAGCATTGCAATTGCTCAGGCTTATACACAGGGGGGGGGGGGCCGGGTTGTATATTGCAATTGCGATAGTCATAGCCAACGGCCTGGGCATGATATATGCCATTGTTGCGGGGATCGACCGACCAGTTGTAGTCCTGCTGAGAATAATATTGGTGGGGTTGCATAGTGAAGGCTTTGGAGGTGGGTGGGTGAAGACGCTTTATTTTGTGCAGAAGAAGGGGCAGATGTGAAGAGTGAAATTCCTGATGGTTCGTGAGTGAATTGCTGAGTGGGTTACCGAGTGAAGTGCTGGGTGAAGTTCGAGTGGTAGGCTTCTCTAGAAGTACTTATATAACTTTTTACCCAGTGGTATATCTTTGGTGGTGTACTGTTCTCGTGTGGTGCACCACTTGGAAGTGGATACAAAGCAAGGGCATGCGGGGGGTGGGGGGCGGGGAGGTGTGATGGGGAGGTGTGTTCAGGGGGGCGGTAGATGGAAAGATCTAGATGAAAGAGGGGATTCGAATACCGCGCTGTCTGGCGAGTTACAGCCCTTGTCGATTCTCAATTCAAGACTGACGCTTTGCCTCAAGTGAGTAGATATCGGCCGTGCCCTGACTGTGCTCTGCCCTTTTGCAGGGGACTCTTTGACTGTCTTCAAAAACGACAAGGGCTGCAACTCACCAGCTAAGGCGGTACAGCTTGAGTTGTGATATACGAGCTTATCATGCAAGCCCATTTGCGCTGTGCAACCCTTCTTCACTTCGAGGGTTCTGATCAGCACAGACTATGTGGAGAGGTGCCGTCCTGAGATCTCTTGCTAGCTGGATTGAGGGCCATACGCTAGGAGTCATGCAAACTAGGTAGTGCCCGAGTCATGTAAACTAGGTGGTGCCCGCTTGAATACTCACAGGGAGACGGTATCAAAACAAGCATGCACGTTTTCAGGGGTGTTGGGAGAGCTGCTATTAAGGAATAATCGTGTGGGTTGTGCGGAGTTCTGGGAGAGCTGCTATCGAAGTACGAGCTGGCAAGTTCTGAGCAGTGAGGGGAGAGCTGCTATTGAAGAATGTGCGTGCAGACTTTGAGGGATGCCGGGAGAGCTGCTATCAAAGAACGAGGCGAGGGTGCGAGTTCTGAGGATTGCTGGGAGAGTTGCTATCAAAGAACGAGCGACTGAGTTCTGACGAGTACTGGGAGAGCTGCTATGGAACAGCTACATGTTCAATGAACATTGTGGTTGCGTAATACATTTACAACCTTGGTGATATTAGATCAATTATAAGTTTCATGCAAGTAAATCCATGGAGATACAATACGCGGAATTCATAAAGACAGGATTGACGACAAGATACCTGTTATCTGAATTTATTTCACGTTTAAATGTATAAGAAAATTAAACTACATTTAATAAATGAAAAACCATTACTATATTAAAGTGAAAATACTACTTGGGTATCTACTTTCTCTTTCCCTCCCTACAAAATGAAACCTCTGTTCTTGAAACCTCGCAATACTTCCTCCCGGAGCCCTAGGGAAATTGTGTTTCCCTCCGCCAATTAGGATAATCTAAGGGAATTTTTTTTGCCACCAGCTTGACAATCCGGAGTATCCCTAGGAAATAGGCATGAGACTACACGAATGATGCAGTGGCCACCTTCTCATAGGGGAAGTCTCCCTCTCTCTCTCTGAATGAGGCAGTGGCTCCCTTCCCATAGGGGAAGTCTCCCTCTCTCCTCCACCTCCGAATGTGGCACTGTCTCTCTCCTCCACCTCCGAATGCGACAGTTCCATCTACAGCTGCTTTTAGTCTGGTCCCGACACCGTCCTTTCGAAGGCTGCTTTCCTCTCTTCTTGCATCACCTCCTCCACTGGCACCTTTCATGACAACGAGGGCAAACGCAAGCGAGAGCAAGAGCAAAAGGGTGAGAGAGAGCACGAGGGCGAGAGAGAGCACGAAGGCAAGAGAGAGCGCATGAGGGCAAGAGGGAGCATAAGGGCGAGAGAAAGCACGAAGGCGAGAGAGAGCACGAAGGTAACAGAGAGCGCACGAGGGTGAGAGAGAGCACGAGGGCGAGAAAGAGCAGAAGGGCGAGAGAAAGCACGAAGGCAAGAGAGAGCGCATGAGGGCAAGAGGGAGCACGAGGGCGAGAGAGAGCACAAGAGCGAGGGAGAGCGAGAGAGAGCATGAGGGCAAGAGAAAGCATGAGGGCAAGAGAGAGCACAAGGGCGAGGAGGCTGGGAGGGGGAGCAATTCTTTTGCACACTTTTTAATTACAGTTAATTATATTATAATTAAAAACCGCAAAAAAATCTCACGTATATTTCCCAGTTTCCTTGTGATAATTACTTTAAATTTAGTATCCCACAAAAACTACTAAATCCTTGAGTTCCTTGGAGATCACGATTTCGGCAAATCCTATTCTAAATCCTTAAGATTCACCAAGTACCCCAAGGAAAAAGAACCCTAGGAAGCGGTAGAACATGATATTTTCCTTAGGGGAACATGACGTGTACAGGATAATAGAACCCATGAAGAAAATACAGTCGCCTGGTCTTAACTCCACAATACTCGTCAATTGCCATATTTAAACCAAATCACCGCCAGTATATTCTCCACAAGGTAGAACACAGTTGGGAATATATTTGATGTCGCGCCCAATCCTGATGAAGTACAATCGGAGTTCCAGGCTTTTCGATGTTGATTTATTGCTACGCCGGCATAGGGGGTGGCAAAGCAGGCGTAGCTATAGTGGATTGCTGGGTGTATTTGGCGGATGTATGGAAGTAAGCTTGATATAAAGCCTCTGGTGATTTCATACGCAGTCGGTCACCTAATTTTCTGTGTTGGTATGAAAAATTTAAATCTAAAATAGCTGCAATCAGCAAAGGTCGATTTGGCGCTGTGGCGACACGGCCTCCCAATTGTCGCTGCCGGCGCTGGCCTGGCGCTGCAGCGACACGGCCTCAGGGTAACGGCGCTGCAGCGACACGACATGAGGGTAATGGCGCTGCGGCGACATGAACATACCTACATGTACCCACTTAAGCTTCCTACAAATACAATCCGCATACACGATATACGAGATACGATATTCTTAGAGGCCCAGTGGCCTATGGCCAGCCATCATGTAGATTGCCGACAAGAGTAAACGAATTCGCCTACATCTGCCGCTAAATAAATGAAGGATGTAGAATTGAAGAGAAAGGTGACTAGCAATCAATGGGGTGCGAACGGTACTTCATGCATCCGAGAAGACAAACGACATCATATGGGAATTATGACACCCTTTCGAGTTAGCGATAACACATGCATCATACCTATGTATATTCACAAACTGAGGGAAGCTCACAGAATACGATATATATTTAATCCGCAGAGGGTACCGGTATAGAGAGAATGGAGAAAAGGAAGATGGGGTGGGTGGAGGAGACTAGATGGGCCACAGTGGGGGGGAAGAAGGGTTACATATGAATATTCGATTTATTCTATTACGAAGGTGTCACGAGGGACTAGGAGCAAAAGTTCTAGCAGCAAAGCTTTTTGGGGGGTAAACAGGGCACGAGTTCAGGGTAAACATAACTTAGTTGACTCCTTTTTTTTTTAAAATAAAGACATGTACAATCAACTAATTAATCTCGACAAAGAAGTTATAGCTTACAAAGGTAAAAAACCCATAACTTATTGCGAGTCGATATAGCTCGAAATGAAAAGAAAATAAAACATACTCAGATCCCCCCATGACATATCAAACCTTGATTGATATGTGCGACACTATAAACCACAAAGATGACAGAAAGAGATGCTTTTGTAATGGCATGTGATCAAGACACAGAGATTCGACGTTTTCGCCGTGGGCTTAGTGGGAAGGCGCAAGGCGGGTATAGTAGACCTCCGCCGCCCACAACTCCCCATTCATTTTCTTTACCAGGTACTCTCCTGTTGAGGAGGCCAAGTTTCATTGCTGACGGGAGCATCCTCCTTACCCTTACCCCAATCTGCATTGCCTTGTGGTGCATCGGTAGCACTATCTTCAGTACCCCAGCTTCCAGAACCGGAGGTGGTGGAATTTGGGATCGGAACACCAAACTCGTCGACACGCATGGCCGCCTTTTCGGCCTCCGCCTGCTCCTTGTAACGCTCCAAGAAATCTGGAATCTCCTGCTCGGATTCGGCAAGGAGCATAACGAGGTCCTTTGCAATCTTGTCGTTTGAGTCGTTGTAGAAAGTGGTCGCCAAGCCTTTGTTTCCAATGCGAGCGGTGCGGCCTAAGAACTATTTAGTATGTATCACAAAGCTTTAACTGGTTGGGCAAACATACCAATACGATGAACATATTCATTAATGTCTTGTGGAGCATCATAGTTGATAACATGCATGACATTTTTGATATCAAGCCCTCTAGATGCGACACTGGTCGCAACAAGGATTGGGCAACGGCCGGTTCTGAAAGCCCTGAGGGCGTCCTCACGCTCGCGCTGGGTGCGCGCAGAATGAATTGAAGTGCACGGGAACTGAGCGTCGTACAAAAACTGATCTAATGTATCGACTGTGCCTTTCTGATTCGCAAAGATAAGCGTTCTTGTAGGTGGGGAGTGAATAAGCATGTCGTGTAAGGCATCCTTTTTTTCAGAATCCTCGACATAAAGAATTCGCTGTGTAATATTTCGGTGAGTAGAGCCAATACGTCCAACAGCTAAACGGACATGCCCATCTGCAAGAAATTCCCTGGCCAAATTTTGGATTTCCTAGATTAAGTGATCTGAATCAGTACTGTGTGAGTAGACTTAGGGTGATTGATTCCTACCGCTGGATAAGTAGCCGAGAACATGGTAATTTGAAGATCGTCATCTCGGTTCATATCTTTACAAGATTATTAGTTTCTCTGTTTGCGAGTTTGATAGTGGTAGTGCATCATACCGCCATTGATAAAGAAATTTCTGATTTGCGGCGCAAACCCCATGTCGAGCATCTCGTCAGCCTCATCGACGACGGCATACCTTACGCGTTTAAGAGAAAGAGAACGATTCCTGTCCAAGAAATCCATGAGCCTTCCTATAAAATAAAACATGTTAGATACAATGAACTCTGGAAGCACAGTGCGACGGTGACTTGCCTGGTGTTGCAACCAGCAGATCGCAGCCCTTTTCGAGCTCGATTCGCTGAGCATTAAACTCAGCGCCACCGTAGATGACACAAGGCCTCAACATCGTCCTGTAACAGAATCTCCTTGATTCGTCGAATATCTGGGTAGCCAATTCGCGAGTTGGCGCCAATATAAGGACCAAGGGCTCGGCCCGGTACCCAGGGCAATGCCCTTTTGGGCGAGGAGCAGCAAGCTTCTTGGCTTTACCCATCAGCTTGGACAAAATCGGGATCAAGAAGGCAGCGGTTTTGCCCGATCCTATGAATAAGTTAGCCTCCGAATAAGAATACGTCCTATTTAGTGCTCCTCCTGCCGGGTGGCCCTACCAGTCTGTGCGCATGCCAGAACGTCATGGCCAGCCTGAATTGCTGGGATACAATATTGCTGGATAGGTGTGGGTACAGAATAGCTTTACGTGGTGTTGAGTCGTCAGTAACGGATACGCACAGATTATTGGAGAAGAAAGAATCGGCAGGTAGCCTCCAGGCTAGGTAGCCTCGCCGTGCCGTGGCATGCTCGGGCACGGCCTGCCTCATTGGGAAAATATCAGAGAGCAAGTGGAGTCCTTACCCAGAAAGGCGTACGTTGTCCAGCATGACCGGATGGAGCCCCGCCTCGCCGAACTACTCAAGCGTCAGGAGTGTCGAACTATAAAGTGATAGAAGTACAGTGGAAACGACGATACTCACGTTGTTGACATATGGGACCTTCTGTTCAGACTCCACCAAGACATTCATTTGGAGTAGACTATACCGTAGATGATTGTTAGCACACTTGGGTACCACAAACCCCCCTCAAAAACGCTCATAGCACAAAGATCTCATCATAACAAACCTGTTGAACTCTAGGCCAGTGCTCCCTCTCAAATGAACATCCCCAAATAGAATTTCCTCCATCTCGGGAATTCTAGGAGCAACGTCTCCATACTCTTCATTCCACTCATAGCGTGCTGCTGATGAATTCCAGTCGACGCTAGGTTTTGCCTCGGTGTCAACGGTCTCAAGGCCCTCTTCACCAATCTCTGCCTCTGGAGCATCGATATCCTTCTCATTCTCATCCTCAGCGGGAGGAGTGATCTCGTCAACTGCAGTCTCTTCCTCGGTATCAGGGGACAAGTTGTTTTGGGAATCCTGATGTTCCCACGTTTGTGATTTGAAATCCATTCCAAGTGAGTTTGCAAGAGGCTTCATGTTAAAAGTAGACATCGTAAGAGGGCCTCGAATTGGGGTAGATGCGGTGGATATCTCTGTACTTGAATGTGATATTTTCAAAGTTAAGCTGTGTGTTGTGGTGGACGAAGGCAATGTGGGTGTAGAGGGAGAGGGAGGGAGCGATGTCGAATACGAGACCAGGAGAAGGTCGTTTGCCCGAAGAGATGAGGGACGAGAGCAAGATGGGGGCTGCTGAAAGGGGCCACTTTATGTGCGCTTCCACTCATGTGGGCATGAGGCTAGGCCAATAAAGGTGATATGAATTTGGCATGGGGCTAGTCTTTATCTAGTAGTTCGAATGCCTTGGCAAACCTAAGTAGCCTGGTTTGCCCTCTACAAGTCTGGACACAAAACTGAACCCGCTAGACTCGTGCCCAGACCCTCGTAGAGGTGGTCTCGTACCCCGTCCGCAGGCGGGTTCCGAGGGCCTGGGCACGAGACTACGAGACCATGCGGACGAGGCTACTTACCTAGGTAAGCAGCTAAGTACTTAGGTAGTGTTCTGGGTACAAGAACAGATGAGACTACGAGAACAGTATACCTACCTTCGAGGGGCGAGACTAAGCATCGAGGGGGAACGCCCAACAGCAGTGGGCACGAGACTAGCAGCAGTAGCCTCGTGAACGGCAAGAGTCTCGAATCGCCCAGGAAAATACTTATAGTCTGCCTCGATGCCAAAATGGTGACTATGTCGATCTGTGTCACGAACATTGTCACTACGAGGCTACCTCTTAGTATCACTGATCTCGTCTAGACTTCGTGGCTGGTCTACTAGACTCGTTCCCAGTCCAGACCTGGTGAACAGTCTCGAACCCATCGCAATATGGCGCAAAAAATGTAATTGAGCGTTCAATTAGGTACAAATTCGTGCATGCGCAAGCTACCCAGTGTTTCCTTAGCCCTTGGTCCTCTTCGGGAACGAGACTACAAGTGACTTTAGAAGAAGTAGGTCCATACATGGTAAGAGGACGAGGCTACATAGGAAGTAGGTATAAGGTATCTGGCCTCGTCCCAGGCGTTGTTCGATCACGGGAGAGTGTTCACGGGAGAGATGCCAGGTAAGAAGTATCTACGGTAATTAAGAAGTGCTTGGTAAAATTGGATGAGAACACACAGACTGGAAAAGTCGTAAAGAAAAACAGAAAAACAGAAAAACAGAAAAACAGCAAATTGAAAAACATGATTAGCATTAGCAATAAATAAGAGTTAATCTCGCTAGAAAAGTATTACCGGATGTACACGAAAGATTCATGAGATACAGAATGAACGGTATACGACATACTTGACAGGGTATACGTAAGATGCGTACAATGTAAATCATGCAAACAAATACAGTGAGGAGATTTGTGAACAGATCGCGACGAGGGTATGTTAACTGCAAGCGAAACAAGGCCACAGAAAACATAAAAAGGTGTGAAATCGTGCAAAAGAAGCAACACCGTGACACAGGGAAGATTTCGCCCCAAATGCTAAAAAAGAAACAGATATTTTCAACCCCACCACATATAGCCTGTAAAATTCTCAAACAAATCAATCGATATAACTCCCATGAAATGATCATAGACCGTGCCAGGCCTTTAAATCAAACTATTCTTTTGATCATGTACGTAAATCATGTCCTAGAACACAGCCCAGGACTGCGCTCCTCCCTCGAGAATGGTATTTTCACGTGTGCTGAAACGTATGGATTCGAATCCGTGTTGACCGGGTACGACACTAGTTGACCGATGGACTAGGCACGAAACCAGATGGGATTTTGCGAGTCAATTCATATATGCACGAACAGCTGCTTCGTGGACACCACCAGGTCTGCGAATGAGATTCTCAGATAGAGCCTGAATAAAATCCTTATCCGCCGTATTTGACGCCTGGTCAATGTTGATCCATTCCCGAGGGCCGCTTGTAAAATTCTTTCCAATCTGAATGTGTACCTCTGGGGATTTGAAGCGAGCCTTGAAAGTTTGGCTTGCTTTCCAGACCACGCCCATGATGAATTTTTGCAACAAAGGGATTTTATTGAAACAGAGGCATGCAGTTACCTCTCCTGATGCATCTGGGAAGGTTTGATGTTCTTGAACTAGAGGCCCGTAGGTAATGTTGATGCTGAGTTTTTTGATGGGCACTACGTAACGCGCGGCTGTGTCAAGCGAAGTAGATAATTCTAGGCTCGATATTTCCTGGACTGGAGTCTCGTCTGTTCTGGTCGAGGCAATGGGCTTTTTATTTTTCGCGGTTCTGCTCTTCTTGCGGATAGACTTTGCTTGTCTAACCGGGCGGCCTGTTTTCGGTTCAGTTGCTTTTGAACTCATGGCAGTCTTGGAAATGGTTGCAGCATCTTCAGACATGCGCATTTTCCCTTGAGATCTTGTGATCCTGCCGCTGGCTCCTGGATCTGATGGTTGTGAGTGTTTGCGATATTTGTTTGCTTCTTGAGATTGGAGCCACCGCTCGCTGGCTTTTCTCTTTCTAGCGGAGATTCGTAGTGGGGCTTGCATCACAGCCTCGTCTCGGTCCAATTCAGTATCGACGCCCGATTCTTGATGTTCGGCCTGGGCTGGTCGTTGGTCTTCCGCAGGATAGCTGTGAGCTGGTCCCTGCTCTTCACCAGGCCAGATCTGGACCGATTTTTCTCCTTTATCAGACCCGTCCTGGCCCTCTTCTTGTCCTTGCTCCGAATCACTGGTGTCGACGTATTGTTGTACGAAACCGCGTTGATCTGAGTCGCCATCCTCGTGGGATTGCCCCACACTTGAGAGTGTCCCCGCGCTCGCTTGGCTTGATTGCCTTTTCTGGTAGTAAATCACCACTTCAAATCGGGGTTTGGACGATTCCCCGTTCGGGCCGTCAGGACCCAAGCTTGGCGTCAAATTTGTGGTTGACCTATTTCCGCCGGCCTGACTTTGGAGCCAAGCATCGAAGCTTATGTTGCGTCCAGCGCTTCGCCTGAAAGGCAGGCTGTCGCGGACGCCCCTTGCCCGCTCCTCACGGAATTGCAAGAGGATTAAATTCTCAAGGACATCATCCACCCTGTGACCAAATTACACCACGATTCATCAGTCAGCCCTTGCAGAACATCTACATACCAAGGAATAGTATTTTTACTCACGCAATGCTAGTCTGATCCACGTCTGCGAAATATTTTTCTCCCAGCATAGGGAGCAGGCCGAGGACATAGTCTTGCCTCTCTTCTGGCATATCGATATAAGGGTCTGCTGGGTGTGTCACCCTTCGATTTCCGATGTGTTCGGTAACAATTTCTTGCACATGTGCAATGAGATTATTCCAAGTTGCAATCTTTAATGCTTTGGCTTGGGCTCGTAAACTCCATCTGGTGGCCTTTCGTAGGTCGAAGTTTTTCTTGACACCACCCATGACGATTGTTTGTTTTTAATGTGTTGTGATTGTATGTTTTTAATGTGTTGTGATATCTCGGGGCCCTGGCAATGACCTAAACATCTCAGTATTAGCATCTTCGTATCAATTTCCCGATTCCCAGCAGGATTTGCAATACCGTCTCTTGCGTGGGCAGAAAGAATCGTGTTCAAACACAAAAGTAGAGGAAGGAGGTCTTAGTGAAACTTGAATAAAAGTGCTGGACTTTGATGCTGATAAATGGTCTCAACTAGCGGACCTCGAGGCTACAGATTTGGCGTAGTAGGCGATACTCCTCTGCCTGGAGGTGCTGCCTGAACGGTGAAGATGAGATGAAGACAAGATGATGAAGACGAGATGGAGTCCACACCACGGTGGGGCAAATAAATAAACAAGTATCGCACGTAGCGAGAATTACGCAGATGGGGACGCACGCACGCACGCACGCACGCACGCACGCAGTCACGTACAGAGAGTCTCATACCCCACACACGTACTGACGCTCCACACGTGCACGTATTCACGCTTTATGAAAGTCCTTGAAGCACCTGGGGACGAGGCTATAGAAGCACCAGCTTCGATAGAAGCACCTTCTGAGGCCAGTGCTAATCCATTTCAATATCTGAAAGACATCAACATGTCAACTTTGATTGCTCCATGTCTAACTTTAATTAGACATATTTGCCTGCAACCATTGCAATACCCGAAAGGCATCAGCACATCAACTTTTGTCCTAAGGGCCCCACCACAACTGTATATAACTCACATAAAGCTTCTGAGTTTTTCGACGTTGCTCCGTCATAGAAAAGGGTGGCGTGGCCTTGTATCACTCAGGACTGCAAAGAAACTATCATGATCATGACTAGTCTGGTCCCGATCCTGACTACAAGAGTCAGGGAAAGAGACCTACTTTGTACTAGATGACAGGCACTTCTTCGTATCAGCATACTTCCGAATGTGTCAATATAATCAGTGATCGGAGTTGCGAGTCTCCTGCTCCTCTCTTTCTCACACACACTCTTGCTTTACTCTCTCCCTCTCTGTCCTCGCACCCAGACTCGACCTCTCTTCCTCCTCTCACCAAATCACCACCGATCCACAATCTATATAGCAGAAATATATCGCCATCTACTTGACTATACAACATGGTCTCCATACGGGCTTCACGTTACTCACACCTCTTTCTTGTTCTATCATGTCTCTCCCTGTCAGCCCCTAGCGGTGCAAAGCCCTCGCCATCAACAACAGTCTTGTGCAATCTCCCGGCACCCACCGTCACAACCCCCATCGCCATCCCATCGTTAGGGATAGAGCTAGTTACAGGATACGGCCTCCAGTCCCACCATGATCCAAAATATCTGGAAGCCCACTGTCCTGTGGACGGAGACCCGAGGCTTCAATACCAAGCCGGGGTCGGTTACTATTATCCTAATGGCCCAGGCGGTGGGTACACTTGGCACCCGGAGGATATCCAACTCGACCAGAGGCTAAGTGAAGTGTATGGCCTCACTCCGGATTACGCTGAATTCTCCTCATATGCCTACCACGCCGACCTAGAAGCAACGACAACGGTTGATCTCGGCGCCGAGCAACTGGAACGCATACGAATTGCTTATGGAATCACAGAGGTCCATGGTCGGCCTACAATGTCGTTTGAGCGCACATTCACGGACGAGTTCACCTGCCTTGAAGATGTCCAGAATAGAAGCTCTAAACTCGAGGAAGCCGTGAGTTTGTTTCTGCAGAGAGATGCAGAGGAACGTGAGCTTGGGATATCAACAGCATATGAGGATTGGAAAAAAGAGCATGAAACTCGGGTCAATGAACATGATTTGGAAGCTGCCGTGAGTGCGTTCCTCGAGAGGGATCAGTATGAACGGGATCACCCTCCAATTGCAACAGCGCCTTGGATAGAAGAACGTCTGCCATACGGTACCCGTAAGTTTGTTTGGACAACTGGGACTCACACGCCATTCATCAACCACGAGACAATCCGAATGGCAGATTTTGCGAGTACGGACAAACGGAAGAGTGGACGCAGCACCAGAGGATTGAGCGAAGAGGAATTGCAATGGTATGTCTACATTGTTGAAAGGTTTTCCTACAAGGAGGATAACTACATGTCCAAGACCCGGAAATACAACCCCAGACAAACCCAGGTGGAAAAGGATGTTATTGGGTCGCAATACAATGTGTTAGATGAAGTTCGCCATGCATATCTGCCCCATCCGTTTATCATCCTTCCGGTCGAAATCGCACATACATTAGACAAGAAAGGTCGTGTGCCAACTTCAATTTGTTTTACCGAAGTCCGAGAGCGGCTTCCAAAGGACGTGCTATTCTTCATGTTGCAATATGGAGAAATTTTTATCATGGATTGGAATTTTGAGCCGATTGATATCCCAACCCAACCAAATATCTGGCAGACTAAAAAGTGGCAAATGAGACGTGCGGACCAGAGACTTCTGTTTAGCGATGTGGAAACATTCTTGGTTAATGCGCACGAGACTAATGTGACTATGGAGGTTTGTCCAAAAGGTATGTATTTCCTCGAGGGATTATGTTTCAGCGCGATGTGAACTTACTTTCTTACTTACTTCCTTTCTTACACAGGACCATTGACTCACGGAAGAGTAACACCAACGACCTCGGAACTAGAGTTGGAGAACTTGCGCCAGTGCCCTTCGTACTTGTATGTGGTCGTTGTTGTGGACTGTTAGATCGGGATCCGGAGGTAGGTGGGGGGGTTGGGTAAGGATGCCGGGGTTTGGGGAAATGGTTTTGAAAGAATTTTCGCAGTTGGATGGGGGTGTAATATGAGATTTCGAAGGTGGAATGTGGGCTCGGGGGATGTTCCTTGTTGACCCTAGTGAGAGGAATATCTTTTTTTTTGCTTTTGCATTTCTTCCTTGTTCCTTATAGCCATCCGCTTGAGGGATCGCTGTAGCCATCGCCCCCCGTTGATGAATGCTCGAAGCGGTGGTGGTGATTGTACATTACCATCTATTATTCGCGGCGTGCAGATATCCAGACCTACGAGGGTATGGATGCGAGTCTAGAGTAGAGGTTAGAATGTTTTTTCGTTCTTTTATAGTAATGTGTAGTAGGTACAAGGGGGCGTCTTATCCCAAAGGTGACCTTAGTGAGGCCTTGCGCTCCGATGGACTGGCTTCTGGAGGGGAACGCCGTGGGGGTGCTCATACCTCCCACTCCGGGGCACGAGACTATAACTCCGGATATGATATTGACTACCCAATCGGGTAGCCGCTAATTCGGAAGCCTACCCCCCAGATGGGGTTTAGTGTGACGCCAGGATTCGGCTGTGCTGTGTGCCGGGCATGTACTCTACACACACACTCGAGTATGCTTTCGCTGGCACGAGACTACTCGACAAAGCAGATGTGGAAGCTTATTTTGAATACTTGTGTTGACGTCGCTTTAAGGTTTCTGGGTAGGGGCTCTATTATGCTAGTAAACTACAATTATTATTAATTATTATAGGGTGAATACGTATACGGCGATAATATGTATCAGCCCAAAAACTCGCCGCTGGCTCTGCCATTGCAATTGAGTTTTAGGTAGAGTTGGACTTGGAACCAGTATGTTGAATGGATCGATGATATGATGTGTAATTATTACCTATCTAAGATACAGAACTCGGGTATGCCGTGCTTGTAGAGAGAGTACGGTAGAACGAAGCCTTCGTGAGAACAAGCAAGTCCGTAGAGGGTGCGCCATACTCCCATAGAGGGTGCGCCATACTCTTGTAGAGGGTGCGCCCGTAAAGCCACATATAAACGAGGTTGCTAGAACAAAGGATTTCAACACAGTACAACCAACACATGATTCATGATGATATTGATATATTGCACATAATATGAGATTAAAGATTAAATTTAAACCAACTTTTGTGGTTCAGGAGGGATGGACCCCCGATTGAGGGACTGCCTCAAAAATGAATTAACATATTGGTTGATTGTAAATAGTGAATTAAATACATTTAAGAATACTTAAGTAAGGAAAAAAGAATGATCGAATATTAGTCAGAAAAAGAATCGAAGAAGGACTCAAAGAATGGCGATAAAAATCGGTCTTCCAGGCCATGAGTGAGCCAGATATACACACATCGGTGTAGAGATGATATGTATCTGCTCACTCATACCCCAGAACCTTCAAGTTTTCAACTTTTTGTTGAAATCCTTTTCTTTTGAGATATTCATCATCTTGATCGCCAAAGATAGAATGGGTTTCTCCTCTCCAATCACAATCCTCCATAAAGCACATCCTTTGAGGATGAACTTCATGCCTTCTACATAGGATTCATAGTTACCGCTGGTGAGTTTTGGTGCCTCACCAAACTTGTGCTTGGACATGGTGGTCTTCTGAGTAGTTGTAATTTTCTTGTTGAGAGGTAGAAAGCATATAGAGCTTTTAGGAATTGGATAGATAGATGGATAAATCGTATACTGAATAAATCGTAGGTTGATAAACTTGTGAGTTCTGTGCGGAACTTCGGGCTCATAACCTGTTGAAATATGTCGATGATATTCAACCATGATGTTTGCGATTGTGAGGTGGGAGTTGTTTCTCGAAGTGCTCGAGCCGTATTCGCAGACGTGTCAAACAGTGAAATCGATTGATGGGTTACAGGTGCGTATTATATCACCCATCGCGCACAGCAGTGTAGTTAAGTTAAAGAGAAAATTTTAGGACATATCGAGCATGCTCCTGTAACATCGGGGCCAGGAACAGAGCCTCACCACCAGCCAGCCTCGGCAGCAGGTCCCCAATGAAGCACTCCCGGTAGCGACCGCGGGTCCGGCAATAGGACCCCGACCCCGGGAGCCTCACCAGCTCCGTACTCCCTCTTCACGTCTTCGACTATCAATACTCTCACCATCAAAATCCAGATTTGGTGCAGTCGCAGGCAGAGCTGCTTGTGCCGTTAGGGGTTGTGTGGCAGCTGGCAGGGGTACGGAGTTGGCACTCACTCTGTATTCCTCCAATACATCCTCCACTAAGGATTGTAAAACTCGCCGAAGTTCGGCATTGTCCGAGTCCTGGCGAGCTGCAATGGGCAGAGTGTTGTGATACGAAAACACCAATTTATCAGGTCCAGCCACTGCTCTTCAGAAGCTGCTTGTCTTGAGGTCAACCGTAGAATTTGAAGACGCCCCCTGACGTCCTCACGGAATCGATCGTAGAGGGAGGTATCAGTGCCGTTTCTTTCATTATCGATAGCAAACCAAGTGCCGTCCAGACGCATTGAAACCTAAACCCCGTACCCATTTGTATTCGTTGGTCGCAGGATCGGGGCATCGAGCCGCCCAGTAACGCGGGGTTCGACCAGAGGAAGAAGCGACAGGAGCCGGGGCGGCGAGGAAGGCAGCGACGGCAGGAGAGGAGGCGGGCCCACCAGCCGCTCCCCCGGAGGCGCCATCACGGCGAGCAGCCCGGCGAGCGGCAAGATCGGCAGCCAACCACTCCGTGAGAGCAGCGGTGTACTCAGCGACATACGTCTCGGTGAGGACATCGCGCCGCTCCACCACATCGTCTTCGTCGTCAACATCGCCGACATACTCATACAACGGTACCTTAGTTGCTGCTTCTGATTCACCTCTAGTCACGTCCCAAGACCCTTCTCTGGAGCTGGAGGACATTCTTCTTCGATCTGATGCTTGCTTGGGGGGGCATTTTGTTTGTATTATGGTCAGGATACGCCGAAAATCAACTCGGCATGTCTCCGTACCGTTGGCGGCAAGGAGGGCGCCCCCCCTCGCCACCAGTCATCGGTCACGTCTTTGGATGCCTCCAAGTGTTGCCAGGCCTGAAGAACAATATACTTGAACGGGATGGGCCCGCACCAGCTCCGGATCCTTCTGGCAGGAGAAGCCGAAAGGCGAAGGGGAAAGTGAGGAGGTGGGGGGGAAATAGGCGGATGCGACCCAAACCCTCGAGTAAAAAATAAAATAAAAAAAGATTGGTTATATGATGGCATTTTCGTGAGACTGGTTTCCGTCCAGACATCCTACTTCGGTAGGCCACCAGTGCCCAAGCTTCGTCTTGTCTCTTTTTGTCTTTCTGCTTTTTATTTTTTATGAGAGGGTTCTAGGGATTGGTAGGGAGGTTTGCTGCGGATATGGGAGAGGTGATGGTGGGTGAGGAGGGAAGGGCAGGAAAGGGGAATGGAGAGGAGGGGAGGCACTTGAAAAAAAAAATCCTACCCTTCTCTCTCTCCCCTCCTGTCCGCCCTCCTTTAGATCTTGATCTTCAGCCAGAGACTCTGATGCCTTGCAGTCTCCTTGACCCTTGTCTGCCCTCCACTTCCTACCTTGACTCTCCCCATCCAACCTGGGTATCGTTGATCGAGAGTACTATTTCAACTCTAAACCTTTAGGTTTTTCTGTCCATGCCCAGAACCTGCATGGACGTTCGCATTATCGATACCAGTCCCAATGCTTTGATCCTCAGGTACAATCGAGACCTACGGATATGCAGCCGGGTTTCTGACCATGAGAGCAAGGCGTGGGAGGGAAGTTTGTCGAGATCTCAAAGATAGGCAGATGTGGATGTTGAAGTGTAAGACTGAAGGGTCAACCACTGTGTCTTAAAGGCGTTGAATACCTAGGCCGTGGTCAATGTGCACGTGGGAGAAGGACTTTTCCCAATTGTTCGACTATGTCGACAGCTGTATCATGGTAGTATATGCTCCTTGAGAAACAGACCCACCCCCCGGGAGCAATATACCCCGAAGCCTAAACATGCACTCATGTCACAAGTAGGAAATGGACACTTGGATGTTTCAAAACAAACGTCGACGTCATGAATTCGAACCTTGATATTAAGCCTTAAGCTTTTGCAAGTGAATTTTTTACCCAGAAAAAATAAAAATATATAAACCACAAGAAAAGAAAAGAAGAAATAAGACAAAATCGAGCTCGGGGAATGTATAATCAGAAATAGAAAATAGAAAATAAAAACAAAGAAGGTATAATCAACAACAGGTCTGTGTAAATTCATCGCAACAAAAAAAAAAAAAAAAAACTGCAGGGGTCAAAAAAAAATCAAACAGCAAGGCGGTATATTCACGGAACTCACTTACGCCTATTCCCAACGCCTTCTCGGTATTCCCCGCCACCACCCGCTAACCCCCCTCGCCTCGCCTCGCTTCGTTGCCTCGCTCCAAACTCAATTCTCATGTCACCAACTCTAATCCAACTTCTTCCCTTCCGCCCCCTCTGCACTCCCCACCCCCGCCAACCCCTGCAACTCCTTCCACTCCTCCACAATCCCCACATAATCTGCCGTCCCATATGGCTCAAAACACTCCCTCAACGCTCCTCCCTTCCTATTAATCTTCACGCCCAGATCCCCCAACAACAAATCCACATATGGGATCGCATCAAATACAAAGTCTGGGTAGCTGGCACCATATCCACCGGGGTACCTCCACTTCCCGAACCGGTTGTGGAGCAGGGTTTCCTTCTTGATGGCGTCGAGTGATGTAGTAGTAGTAGTAGTAGTAGTAGTAGTATCAGAACTTGGTGAGGTGGGTAACTTTATCCGTCCGTCGAGGTATGCAGTGAGCCAGAGGGCTTGTGCTTGTGAGAGAAGGGGGTACAGATTGTCTGCACCATTCCGTTGAAGACGATCGAGTGGTCGTTGATGAACGCCGGGGGCACGATAAGGCGGTATAAGTTGAATGGACGGTTCGGGGTGTCTGGCGAGTCCGTGTCCCGTAGGGAGGTTAACGCCGGGTTGAGGCTCGGCTGGGATTTGAGCACGGGGAAGCGTGAGAGGATCTCATCATCTACGATTTTTATTTGCTGGGATTCCGATTCGGTGGGGAGGGCGGTGGAGTGGTATGGTAATCCGATAGATGATGCATCAATTTCCTGTTTTCCGCCTTCAGCAAAGAATTTGATGGATGGGACAAATGTCCATCCGGTGGAGCAGAGGAGTGCATCTGCCTTGATCGATTCTGGGACTGGTGCGGAGCCAGGTGCTATTGGTGCTTTGGTGGCCGAGAGATAAATTTTTTGATCTTCGAGCTTTGCGATATCCGCAATGTGAATTGTGATTTTCCCTTCCTTGACCAGGTCAAAGAAGTTTGTGGGGTAGTTTAGGATACTGAGGCCAGCTGCCACCCAGAATGCAGGAACCCATGGCTTGAGTTTGGCGGTTTCGGGGTGTTTATCGTAGGCGTTGAGGGTGATCACATCGTTTCCAAGGACGCCCCAGAAGCCATTTGTGATTGCCCTGCCAACTGCATTCCCGTGGAGGAAGTTTCTCATTCCGGAATAGCCGTCGGCATCTCCCCATACGCAGGGACTGAACCAAGTGAGGAATCGGGTGCTGACAAGCTTCTCGAGCCATTTCTTCAGAGGGGTAACGTATGGAGGGGCCATCCAGCAGGGTCCATGGCCGGACTCCCGGATAATCCAATCCACATGAATCCCCCGCGTCGCAAATGAATATGCTGCATCCCACGCTGACTTTGTGCCTCCAAAAACAGCAACATTCGTTGCCTTATCAAACAAATCTTCGGCTTTGCCTAATAAATCCCCGCAATGGATAATCGGAGACGTGAAACCTTCCTGGTTGGGGAACTTGGGGATGTATGCCTGTGAAGTAAGCCCTGTCGCTACAACCAGCTTCCTCGTCTTGAGCTTGTATGTCCCCTCCCCAGCGTCGAGCTTCGCAATTTTCAAGATCCATCCCCCATCTGTAGCTTCCTCCGACGAGGGAGCAACCTTTTCCGCCGAACGCACCTCCTCAGAGAACCTGCATTTCTCAAAAATGCCGAACGTCTGTGCAAACTTCTTCAGATATTGGTGCACAACCGTTCCGGGGATGTGTTCTCCGGGCTTCACTCCAAAAGCATTCTCCCCCGTCATTGGAAAATCTGAAAACTCGTATGTTCCGAGCATGTTGTTTGACTTTAGGCCAGGGTATAGCCTGTGTTCAGCCCAGACGCCGCCGATTGTCGTGGCCTTTTCGAGAACAACGATCCTTGATGATGGGTTAACATCGGAGTATGTCTTCGCAGCCATGAGACCGTGCCATCCTAAATATCGGGAGTTAGATGTCAGCAGCCGTCAAAAAATCTTAGGAGGTGAACGTCATGTCAAGAGCATCATGGGAGAGCGGTTAATCCTTTTAAGCTCCATATTAATCCCCAGCCGGGATACCATTAATGAAGAAGAAAATTAAAAAAAATCGGCAAAATCGGAAGGAGGGAAGAACAAACCTGCGCCGATGACTACCAGATCCACCTGATCGACCCCATCGTGAATATCATTTCCAATTGATGAACTCATGTTGATGTGTTTCTCCTTCGGGGAATGTATAGCAGTCTCAATGAAAGACACTTAACAGAGTGTTCCGATAATCGTCCAAAACTTGTCGGCAAAGGTGTATAAAAGCTCGAAAAGGAAGAAGGTCCTGGCAATTCCTTCCGATTCTAAAAAGTCAAAGAAAACCAAGAAAATGTAACTGTGGGCGTGTGCGACTGTGGGTGTAAATATCCGACGATCAGAAAGATTGAGAAAACGAGCAATTAAGAACGAGGATTTTAAGAGTAGTTACTCCGTACACTTGAGCTTCCTTCGCTTAATTAGGCCCCTGGAAGATGCAATAGAGTTGCTGCCCTGTTTACCAAGCCCTTCTCGCAATATTATCGAGGTGGTCAGATGAAATTATTAATTTTTCGTCAGGCGTGCTGCACGTCGTCTGTACTCTACATACACTCCAAAATTAATAAGACTGTTGAACTGCCGATGGAGCTCGCAGTAGCTACCTGTCCGCCCCTTTACTAAGTTACCTCCATGTCTACTTGGTAAGAAGGGCATGTCCGTCTTCAGTCGCTGTGCCCGAACGGTGCAGTAGTTTTCTCCAGGACAGTACAATCTGCCTAGCTGCAATTGCTGTACTCGAGTAATGGTTGTGATGGTTGCTTCTTTTTCTTTTTGAAAACAATTTTCAGGTTCCCAATCCGAGCATCCTGGACGAATTGTCTAATCACACATGTAAAGTACACACACAAGTGCATGGTGGTACTGCCCACGCCCCCCGTCTGCTCATGGACCCCGGCAAACTGAAATCCATCTGCGCGGGCTTCTTCCGGAGAGGTACTCCGATGACATTGTTCAACTGTCGCTTATGTCCTTTCGCACGTAGAGTAGGTACCCTCAGCCGTGCGAATCTTCTCATGCCAGGGCAAGTGTTCCTCGGGTTCACCCTGCGGAAATGATTCCGCACGTGAAGGCCAGAGGTTAAAACCAGTGCGGTAGCGAGTACGGTACGCGGCGAGAAAGACATGAGGCCCAACCGCGGAGCTTGCTTCCAAATTAGTAGAGCTCTAGAACCCTTTGGACATCAATGTTCCAAATAGCTTTTTCGTTGTTGTCTTGATTGGTGATTGTGATTGTTTTTCTTTTGATTGCGCACGCGTTCAATGTGGAATGCAGATTTGGGTATAATATGCTCGGAACATGAGCTAAGCTCTACTCGAGTCCCTAGGCCAAATTACAAAGCAAATAGTCAGTCAGACTCAGAAAAACAAAGACATGTTGCCAACAAAGATAACAGGGGAGGAGGCATACTCGAGTACAGTGACCTGACATCTGACAAGGATAATAGCTAATTCACTTCCACAGGAAAGTCTGTACGGTTCCTACCTGATGTAGTAAAGCACCAGAGATTGTGCCTGGAGCCCGACTGTATTGTAAGATTTCACCCCCTACCAAGCATTCACCGCGACCCCGGTTCCAAAAACTTGAAGCCCTGCACCCACAGTCGAATCCCCGACCATTTGCCCCTCGCATTGTCAGTCACTCACTCTCTCTCTTCGGAAAAAAAAGAACCTTTAAAGAACCTCTCCGCCCAATTGGGAAGGTAAAGATCGATGTCGTGGAGCATATGCCGCCGATTAGTCGATAGGGAGACGGACAGTACCGACCTTGTGCTCTTCTCGAGGAGGTTCCCGCGGGCACGAGACCAGTTCCCGCCGCACATGTGCATGAAAAATGGCGAATGCTCATGAAAAGGCGAATTGAGTTTTCATCTCGTGATGCAGGCGGCAATACCACTAGTAGTGCAATATCTAGACCATGGCTTGTGGGAGGTGTGGCTTTCTGTTTGCAACCGGGTCCATAGAGCTGGGTCGTCCCTGTTCTCGTTCCGGTTGTCCCCAACCCTAATCGCAATACAGATAAAAATGTCTGCTCTCACCACCCATGCAAATAACCAGGTATGCCTGTACTGGTGTTCTTGTGTTAACCTAAAATGTGCCAAGAGGAAATATTAGATGGGAGAACGGAACGTACGATTGATTACTTAGGTATGTGGAAGTCAGAGGCTCGCCGTTGTACAGTCGGGTATGAAAAGTGATCGGTCAACGCTAGAGTTGCATGACTCGGTGAATAAGGATTTTATCTACCAAAATCACCAAGAAAACGAACTTTGAATCCCTGAATGTGACTATGCACCTCTAGCGTTGACCGATCACTTTTCATACCCGACTGTATGTGCATATCTGTGATCTGCGATCTGATAGGCGCGTTGATTGATCACAATGGCAAGATACACGTGTGAAAATCCACAACATGTTTTCCTTTGCGGCAAGCCCCCCTTCCCAATTGGCCAGAACGCTGATAGAGTACTCGTAGGTAGCGGCGTCGGCTCTGTCAAGAAAAGAGAGACAGATGTTGACAAGCGATGTGTTTCTAGCTTGTTATCATCATAACAGGAAAAGAGTTGCAAAATCGCAATTGTCTGACACAAAAAGTAAAGTTGATGTTGCAAAATCCACAAACTTCTCCTTCTCACCTTCCAAAGTTCCCGTGTTGCAACAGATGCAGGGAACCCGTGGGGGATTCCATTGGTTGTTCTCGCACACCGCCATAAAATTATTGCCGCCACGTAGAGTGGGGGATACCAGTCATTCCATACTTCCGATGGTTCCCTCGAGTTTTCGAGCATCTTTCGCCGTAGTTGGATCGAATTTTGTGGCGTCTATTTCGGGCCTGTGCGTCTTAAATTAATATCAACATTTCAAATTTTGTCCCTAAGATGTGATCTTGAAAATCTCGATTTAATGCATTTGATTGAGTGGCCAATTCTGAGCAATTGATGTAAAATGATGTTTTGAACCGTAATGAGGAGGAGGACCGAGAGTATCTACTCTCAACGCTCCACCAATAACAGCTATCACCGAGGAGGACGCCAAATGTGGAACATTAACGGAACGTGATGTCCACATGGCTCTGTCTCGGTTTCTCATCATTGTCGATCTCAGCGGACAACCGATTGGACAATTGTGGAGGTCCCATCCAGAGACATTTCTTAAGGTTGCTTGTGCTTGGTGCTTGAACTCTCGGCAAAAGCTTCCACGGCCTTCAACCTCTAGCTCGCTTGCATCTCGCCGAAACTATTGCCTCCAGAGAGTGAGCTATTTTCCCACGAATGTAAGCAAACACCAAAGGTGGAAGCGAGATAATGTTTCCTTTTTGAAGTTGGTTTTTGATTGTTAGATTCCCAGCCTAGTTGTGTTAGATTCCCATTGTGTCTTTCTGATGTTACAATAGGCGGGTAGCCTGGTATAGACGGGGTCTTAAGTACCACTAGTTTGCACAATGTAGCCAACAAAGTTTGAATTTTAGAATTCCGCCGCACAGTTGCATTTTGTGTCAGTGTGTGAAATCGTTGGATCTTTGGCGCTAAACGGGTCGTGAAGCCTTGCCAATTTCTGCATTTCGCCTCACCTTCGCCCCACTCTTTGAGTATCTAAACTCGGTGATAAAAAAAAATACGGCATCGTAGGTTTTGCCACCCTGTTAACCTTTGCAGCACCTGCGGTCTCTACACGTGGTAGCTACGTAGGCGGGAGCAGTATCGTGGGGCGAGGACTCAAACCTCCCGAGGCACGAGACTGCCTCCCGACATACCTCCCCTACGACTTAGCAATGACAACCAAGTTAGTCAATATCATGATCATGCCACTCGGAATTCGGTTGCAAAGCAGAAAAGAAATACCCACATCTTTCTCCCTTGCATGTGAATAAATTGAATTTTTTAAAAAGAAAGAAAAATGTCTTTCTCCCTTTTTTTGTGTGCACATGGGCATATCGCCCCCCCCGCACAGTCCCCCCCATTCAGGAGCTCAGGAGAAGCTAGGTACCTGCAATAAGGATACTGGTATATACCCGCAGGCGCATGCACAGTGGGGCTACCGCCCCAGGAATCCTCCGTAGGAGGGGCTGGGCACGAGACTACCCAGGAATGAAATGTTGAAAGCCCAACTTAGGTAATACTTAACTTGATAACATCTGTCTCAATTCTTTTTCGATTTTTCGATTCCCCTGAAAACCTAGCTAGGCAGCACGAAATCTGTAAAGCTCATGTAAGCGTTGGCGTTGAGGGCAAGGAAGTGTTATATCAACAACTCGATATCAGGTGCCTTGTAAACGTGAAAGTCGCTTGATTGGCGAGTAAGGCATGTCTTATCTTCAGGAGTTGGGTTTGAATCCTAGAAATAAGCTTGTTTTGAGTGGGGAAAACTCCCTATAATTATGAGACTACCGTGGTGGTACTATAATTGCGCGCCTTATTGTGCATGTTGGTAAGCTTCATCAGACTTCCGTTCTGGTGCAAGGGAATGGTGTAATTCCCGGCACGAGTAGGCATCCATTCGAAATTATAAAAAGGAAAAAAAGAAAAACTGTCTCCACCTTCCCCGGGCCCCTGGACTGAAAGGCTCTTACTGCTTGTAGAGCATGAGGGGTCAAAAAAAGGGCCTAATCACAAATACCTAGGTAATGTGAGTGAAAATAACCCACAATCCAATAAGCCTTCGAACGACATAATGGCCAGGATGTTTTGAGTGGCACCTCACACGTTAGGTAGAGTAGTGATGGAGGAGACAGAGCACATATTGACATGCCCCAGTGATAAGCCTCAGACTCCTTCCAATCCTCCCCTCAGACTGATTGATTAAAACAAAGGAGTTTCGCCTCCCTCAAAGCATTGCCCCCTTCTGCTCCGTCTGTCTTTCGCTTGCCTTAATCGGTCTCCTTTTGTTTTTCGATTCCAGATGCTTTTCGGAACCACTCTGTCTGCATCAAGGTTCTGCATCCGAATCTCTCCAGCAATACAATTGCAGTAGTTGCGTATCCTGTGGGAATATCCAAGAAACACAGCAGGTCAGCGCAATTCGAAAGAGATTTTATACTTCCGACTCACATACTTCCGATTCACCGTGCGCTTAACCCCTAGCTTCAATCTCCAGAGCAGTCTACATATTCGACCCCTCTTCCGAATACGAGAATCAAGACCTTAGACTTCGCACTTCAACAACACATTCTTGGTCAATTCATTCACAAGAGAAGGCAATCATGGAAGCATTTATCACAGAAGCCTTCACGCTACTCGGTGTAGCCATCACGACAATCGGCTTACGCACATACAGTCGGGGTTCATCTGTCGGATGGCGACATCTTGCCGTTGATGATTATCTCATGATTGCTGCCGGCGTAAGTCAATCATATTCGGAGAATATCCATTGCTTTTTTCAGCTTCTGACAATCAAGGTGTAGATAGTGTATGGCCTGGAATCGGGGGCGGCATACTCCGTTGGCGCAATATTCCATGGACTGGCAAACAATGGGATGACGGATGAACAGCGAATTGATATCATAAGAGGCTCTGAGGAGTGGAATATGCGAATTGGAGGATCGAAGGTCCAGTTGGTTGGATGGTCGCTGTATACATTGCTTCTGTGGTTGTTGAAGTTGTGTATGGCAATCTTCTATTCGAGGTTAACGTATGCACTTTAGTCTTCCCTGCCAGAAATGACAAATTCTTACCCGAGAATCACAGGAATGGGCTCAAGAACATGGACGTCCGAGTCCGAATTGCCTTCATTGCAATTGGAGTGACCTATTTAGCCACAATACTATCAATCCTATTCGGCTGCCACCCATTCCACAAGAATTGGCAGATAAACCCAGACCCTGGAAGTAAGTGATGAGCATTTTTGTCCTCATGGATGCTTATCTTTGCTAACGATACCATGATTAGACGTCTGTCAACCTGCGGTTTCGAAGATAAATCTTTACGTGACAGTTGTGCTCAATGTTGTGACGGATCTCTACCTTATGTCTATCCCATTGCCAGTGAGTTAGCCATAAATAGTTGCATCACCGAGGGCGGAATTAGGAAATAACTAACACTCTTTGTAGCTCATGTGGAAAGCAAACCTTGCTCCTAGACGGAAAATTCTTCTGTTGATCATGTTTAGCGGCGGGATATTTATTATTATGGCCGGAATCCTGCGATGTGCTCTTATCATTGCTGTAGGTGCTCCCTAATGTTCTCCTTTCCCTTCCGTGATTTAAACCAAATCTATGTTTCTCTCATGCAGCGGCTGACCATTATTCTTCTCAGGACCCTATCAATGGTGCAATGCAAGCTGGCAGCTGGGCCTGCCGAGAGACTTTCGTCGCAGTGATCATCGGAAACATTCCCATGATCTATCCCATCTTCATGCGTACCGTCAAAAAGATCAACACAAGTGTTTTCAGCTCCAATGGCCTGACCAGTACTCTCGGCAAACGTTCCGGCAACGGCACAAACGATGTCGAACTCGGCGGAAGGGAACGTCCATCGAAACCAATCCGCAGAAAGGCGAATCCCATGTCCATACCAGGCCTCACAACCTTAGGCCCATCCGATAGCGAGGAAAGGATTATTCCAGCGGAAATGCCTGATGTGAATAACGACAGAGGGGTTACACCACCAGGGAAAGGTGGAAGGGCGAGTCCAAAGGGAATTAATGTGGTCACGGAGGTAACATCAGTAACGCACGGCCAGTCCCAAGAGACACTGGATATGACACAGCCGCACCATAGCCATCAAGGGTTTGATAGTGAGGGAAGCCCGTTCAATCGCTTTGACCCTACCGCGTCGGGGTACAGTGTGAGTGTTGCTGGGGGTGAACCGGGAAGTCCGGGGCATCTTCGACATAGCAGCATTCACAACAGCCTTCCGAATGCTCGGTGATCTGTCCTGGTTGACAGATACCAAGCAAGCTTTTGATGCTACTCTCCAATGATGCGGCGTTTGTGGTGTTTTGTTTTCTCTTCGCATGTATATATTTAGATTCTATACTTTGACGATCTCACGATCAATTGAACACGATATTAGTCTTCTGATGTTAGTCTTCTCTTCTCATGTTAGTCTTCTCTTCTCGTTGACCGCCAGATGGGCTGCTATTTAGAAGAAATTTTCGTGATATCACACCTTATCATTATCAAGGTTCGGTCCAATGCCATCTTTCCCCTAACTGAAAGCTACTTCAGAAGTCAGCCCTTAAAGGCTTCAAATCGAATCCGTTGGCGACTGTGTGACCTCCTACTCCCACCATCTTGGGAATAAGGAATGGAATAAGTACCTATGAACGAATCATAAGATGTGAGGAAGATATGGTGACCATACTAGAAGACTAGGGATGGTGGTAGCCTCGTGGCTAGGGTGGTGGGCGAGAACAGGTGGTGAAGCGGAGACGAAGGATCCTGCATCTACTCCCAACCTTAGGCTACGAGGCAACCCACGACCGGTACTCTACTTCCTATTCTAGTAAGCTATCGTGCCCAGACTCGGCATGTCACGTGCTGACGATGAATATTCCATTTAATGGAGCGGCCCTGCCATATTAATATTTATGAGATCATTATCAACATCAACATCAACGTCGAAATCACCTCCAGCCCAACGCTACCGGTTAACTGGGAACGATAACACCCTAAACTCTAAACCAGCTCCTCGAGACTGCAACCAGCCTAATATCACACCAATTCGTTAGCGCTTATCGAAGCCACCGGTACCCCCCACCCCCCACCCCCCACCCCCCATCATGGCCACCGGCCCTACTCTGGATCCACCAATATTCTCAAAGTCTAATTAATTAGTCCTGCTATATATGTATGCGTACTTAAGTAAGCAAGCCCTCAATTATAATTATAGATGCTGCCACTTTTCAGGCCTATTTATCGATTCGAGAAGTTGAAAGCCGCTGAATTCACTCTTAGTTAGGTAGGTAAGAACGAATCCGCTGAACTTGATTATCCAAGAATCAACCGTTGAACCTACCAAGTAGGTATATTCAGCTTCGATGAAATTTGTCCAGATCCCACCTCTTAGCTCATGATCAGTATATCTTTCCTCCGCAAGTCTACTCCAGCTCGAATTATAAGAAAAGAAAGTGGTAAATTTATGATGATATATATGGATTTCATTTAAATTATCCGTCAATATTGAGATCTGAACGCCCCCCTACTCTGTTCTCGTGCCCCTACTCCCCAATTCGACATAGAGATCTGTTCTCTTCCTAGGATCCTCCTAAATCGTAATGAATTTATATAGACACAATAAACAAAAATTCAATTAACCTTCACAGTTTAAAATAGAAATGAAATGTGAAAATCCCATATCAAAAAGAAATCCTCCGCCCAAAAATCCATAACCATATATATTTTCTTCCCCCCATCCCCACCTGCATTAGATTCCCCCCCCTGCTCAAGCATGCCTCATCATCTTCACCCCCCTCAAATCCCCCGCCTCCCTCCTCTTCTGAATAACCTTCTTCAAATACGTAATGACATGCAAATTATCCCTCTTCCCGTTCCCATATGTCCCATACATCGCATTCGCCAACGCATCATCCCCATCTCTATCCTTACAAAACACATCCGCCCCTTTCTCAACCAGCAACTTTGCCACCTCTATCTTCCCATACCGTGCCGCAAGATGCAGCGGGGTCCTCAAGATTTCAGTCGTCTTCACATCGATCGGTGCACCCGCATTAATCAGTAATTGAGCGCAGTCCTCGTTTCCGTCTGTGGCGGCCATATGCAGCGGGGTGAGAGAGGCCGGCGGGCGGGTGGCAAGTGAGATTGCCCTGCCGTTGTCGGCGGCCAGTAGGGCTTCCACAAGCTCGGGTTTGTTGTAGCGGGAGGCGTAGTGGAGTGCGGTTTGGGGGTGCTCTTCTGTCCCGCCCATGAATGCGACATCAGCGCCGTGGCGGAGCAGGAGGTTGACCATTTCCAGTTGCTCCTGGATTGGCAGTTTGCTATAGGCGGTTGCAAGATACAATGGGGTCGCGTAGTCGGCATTCGATGCCTCGATATCAGCATTAAACGAAATCAAGAGGTTAGCCATATCTTGATTCCCCAAAATGACGGCCGTGTGCAGGGCAGTGTTCCGTAAGTTGTTGCGGGTATTGATATCAAATCGAAGGCTTGGTTCAAGAAGTATGTTGGTGAATTCTGGACAGAAAGCAACCGCAAGATGTAGTAATGAATCCCCTTTCCTCGTCTTGACCAAGAGGTCTGCATCTTTCATCAGAAGCTTAGACATTGCGAGATCTCCCATCGACACTGCAACCGCAAGTGGGGTCATTTTCTCAATTGTCGCAGCGTTGATATTGGCGCCTTTGGACAAGAGATACTCTACCATCTTAGTATTGCTGCTTCTGACGGCAACATGGAGTGGCGTGCTGCGATCTTTGAGCTCCTCGTCGATCTTAAACTCGTCTCGACGGCTGAGTAGCGTCTGCACCATACCCAAGTCGTCAAGGGCAACTGCATCATGTAAAGATGCTTTGTGCCTTACGTTGTCAGGGCTGATAATTCGACTTCGTAGAAACTCCTTCGCTCTAGTCCTGATCTTCGCCTTTTCTACAACTTTTATCTGCTCCAGTTCCAGACTTGTAATTCCCATGGGAAAGAGCTCTGGCTCTTGCTTTTTTAACTCCTTCAATTCCCAATGAACGATTGCCTCCACGATTTGCTGCGCTCCTGACCTAATGGCAAGATGAAGTGGGGTACACTGACCACCATCCAGAATTCGTACCGCATCGCTTGCTCGTTTGGGGAACACTTTGACCACTTCTAGATGCCCCATTTCTGCAGCAAGGTGCAGCGGAGTTGACTGGTTTTTGTCCTTGTCTCTCGGCTGAAATCCCTTGTAGACTAAACAAGCCACTGCTGAAGCGTTGCCGAAAGCTGAAGCCGTATGTACGGGCGATGATTGATTTCTGTCTTTCTGACTTCGCTTCGTCATCCTTTTCATCAACGCTTCAAGCAATGGTTCATCATCATTCATTGCAGCAAAGTGTATAGAACTTTTCCCGTTTTTATCCGTAGTGTCTGTTGATGCATTCCATTGGAGGAGTAGGTTCACGACTGGTTTGTGCCCCCGATAGGCAGCCCAATGCAATGGAGTCCTCCCATAATTGTCACGAGAATCCATAATTGAGCCAACCTGAAGAAGCTGGAAAGTAACATCAACACTGCCTGACTGAGCCGCACAGTGCAGCGGTGTCAAGCCGTCGACTCCACACAACAAAGGATCCGCACCACCATACAGTAATGCCTGAACCGTGGGAAAGTTACCTCTCATGGCTGCGTAGTGAAGAGGGGTCCATCCTGCTAAATCCGCTATCCTCGTGTTTGCAGCTCTGCGAAGCAGGCTGTTGATCATTTCAGATGTTCCGTTTGCTGCAGCGTAGTGTAATGGTGACCAGCCATAAACATCAACCTCATCAACACCTCTACCCCTAGCTTCTTTGATCTCTTCAATTCGCTTGCCAATGACAATGGCGTGAAGATGCGAGATTCGTAAAGTGTCGTGGAAGTCGTCTACCCTATCTTCGGCCAGTTCATCGATTCCCCATTTATATTTCCTCAGCTCATCAACCTCTTCCAATCGTCCCTGGATATGCCCTAGCCGAATGAGTTCTAGCATAGTCTCCCTATCAGCTGCACTTTTCAGTTCATGATGAAGGTCTTTTAGCACTTCTCTAACGTTTTTGACCATTGCCCCCTCTTGCAACTCATACATCCGCATTTCAGAGATTACGCTTAAATATCGAAAGCATTCAAGTAGCAGAGCTGTGCCTCGGGTAGCTTGTGAGCTCCTGCGGCCGAAAGTCATAGAGGTTCGAAATAGCCATAGATATAGTTTTCCTGCTTCTTTGAATTCCTGCTCGAGCAGAAGTTTCTTAGCGTGCTCCCTCGAGAGGCGAAACAGCTCCGATTCCGCATCAGGGAGTTTGTCGTGATAACTAAGCGAAGCAATTACTCGCATATAACCATCTCTCAGGGTTCCAAGGCCAGACTCATGAAAGCTTTCGGCCATGGTAGTTATGCTTGAGTCTTCTAAACAGAAGGCGCTCCAATGAGGTCTAGTCTCCACCTCGCGGATGTCTTTCGGACGGGTGCGGGTGTTGCAATGATCGATTTTATGACAGGTTGTTGCACTAGCTGCTGACCATAAGAAAGCCGAGAACCAATCCTGTGCGATAGCATTCTCTATCGGAGCATAAGTGAGGGAGGCAAGCCATGGAGCTCGGTGTTCATCCTGTTTGTTAGTCGGGTCGTGGAATTTGTCGGGTTCAAATCGAGTAGTTGCAAACGTGTACAAATCCCTTCCAAAGTTTCTTTGATTGAGGCGATAGCCCAAGATTCGCTCTGGTTTGACCTCTATGTTGCTATATTTATTCATATTAAAGGACATGCTGTCGGGTGATTTTGTAGTGCAAGGCTCAAGTGATGCCTCTAGAATTGCCGAACCTCCAGGGAGCCACCACTCAAAGTCACGCCGTGCACTCTGGGTGTTGGGGCAAAGGAGGTTGATACTCTGCTCCACAGAGGCTCGACCTTCTTTCTCTATAGCATCGAGATAATTAGTGTGTCGGATGGATGTGTGGCTTCGTTTATGAAGGGCGTATAAACGTAACGAGAGCGCTGCTTCAATTTCGGGTAAGGAAGCGGCCCAAGTTTTTGCCTTCCCCTTTCTCTCGATCGTGAAATAAATCTCCTCTGTATCTGTGCCATTTGCTGTGCCATCTCTGGTCACGTTTATTGGCCATCGATACTTTGCAAAATCTCCACCAGAATCCAACGGGAAGAGAGTGTCCATGACAACTTCAATTGCTCTTGCGAGAGCAGTCGCTGTCCTTACTCCTTTACTAGGCCATAAGCTAAGCTGACGGAGGTAAACTCGCCCATGCAAAAGATGCTGTACGTCATTCGTTTGAACAAACCTGTCGTCCCATGGCTGGAGAGAATGCACAAGACTACCAGATGGGGTTTCTCCATAGCCACAGCAATGTCCAATCTCAACTTTTGAGGGCTTCTCACAATCATTTTGATTGTATTCCCATATTTTGCTTGCGCCTTGATAGCTTGCCTCCGCAAGCCAGTCTAACTCGAAATCAGGGTCTAGTCGAACCGCAAGTGGCCGCATTTTGGGCTGACGGCGTATGACTGCACGAACTGCCACCATAACCCCAGTGGCAATAAGCTGTGCAATTGCAGCATCAGCTTGCATTGCTCGCATCCCCACGAATTGAACGATAAATCCAGCCAAACCAGCAAATGCACCAATCAAAGTCCACACAGTCTCTGGCCAACGACCATGTAAAAATCCGTAGACAGCTCCTGAATGTTGAACCTTCTGCGGCTCAATCGAAGAGGCCCTCCGCTGTAAGCCTATTGCTGGAGTAATTGTGGGTATGGGATTTCTCTGCCGGAGGTTGTGGCTATGGTTTCCTAATCTTTGGCTAGGTGCAACCTGAGATAATCCAGTTGTTTTTCGTTGTTGATTCAAATGGAGATTGCTCGGCCAAGACGTCATCACAAAGTTGCATGCGTTTGGCGAGATGATAGCATAGGAATCAAATACTTGGTCGTTTACGGTAGCTTGTTTTTGTATCCAGAGGATGCGGAGGTTCTTTCTCTTGGATTCCTCCCACCATGTCCAAGTATACTCCCGTGTTTTCCGGCCAATGACAGTGGCGCAAATAATCATCCCAAAACTCACAAGCCCCATGCCAATGATTGTTAGAGGATATGCATATTTCGCTACATGTTCACCCTTTTTGAGCTTTTCGTGTTTAGGGTGATAAGTAATTAATGCCGTGTATGCTGGAACGGCTAGTTGAATCAAGATGCCAACGCAAGCAAAAGCCCGCAGTTCAAGAGTCTTGCGGTTTTTGTGGAGGTTGAGATTCAGTGAAATGTTGGGGCCTACGTGTTTTGGGGATTGGCCTGCTATCAGTTGATATTGCGTTGTACCGCCACTATCCGCGCCTGTTTCGCCGTCGTCTATAGCCGTGTGATGCTTGAATAATTCCCTGGTTGCCTCTGCAGAACGTTAAAATGTGGGTTCAGTAAACATCGAAGCCAGAACTAAATTTAAGAGCTTACCTCTTTTGAATCCTTCACAATCCAATGTGAGAAACTTATCCTTCTCTTCAGTAGCACCCTCGATGCCAATTAGCTGCAGGATTGGCGGAGATCCCATAATACGCACAATTGCGCCTCCATTCCACATTTCACAAACATCGGTAGACGTTGATGATAACAGCTCCAATTCCACCACAGCGCTGCTCTCCCTCGACCGCCCAACGAGTGCCTTGACCCAATTAGGAGCCCCCGCACGAATTGCGCCAATAACGGCTGTTAGAATCCCAATAGGCGCCATAGCGAAAATTATGCTGTCTGACCAATTTGAGACCGCTTCACTGAGAAATTGCTGAGCGACACGCTCTCCAAAAAGCGCTAACAGTGGTGCAAGGTCCGAGAAAAGGTTATTGGCAAATTCATCTTTATCATCGCCCCCATTTGAAACCGCGCGTGCCATTTTCGAATGAAAAAGCACCGTGATGACGAGTATCTCTGCTGAACGCCCCCATCTTGTGCTGCGAGCCATCTTTCCTGGGATAGATAGAAGTTAGTACTTATTCCCGAAAACATCAAATGCCGTATGTTGTAGAAATCTCGTACTTGCCTTCTCCTCCGTGCCTGTATATGACGAGCTTAGCCTTCCCTTTTACCTCCAGACGATTTCGTGATGTGCGTACAAAGTATCCACAATAATTGAATTGAGGATTCACTTCCTCGAGCTCGACCGGCACCAGAGTATATATACCTAAAGGAACAATAAGAAAGAGAACAATCCCCTGGAAATGGCTCCCTGCAGATGGCACAGAACCCAGTCCATTGCAACAAGCCACGCTTGCAGAGGATCCCTGTGATTCGTTGAGAGTGCATATAGGCACCATTTACTATGCGAGTCTGGTGGCAGGTAGCCGCTGGGGGGAGATCATCACCGGCGTGCCAGAAGATAATGATTCACAAGATCAACTATCGAGCGCCTCAAATGCTGTATAATGGTATGTACAATCATGAAGCCTGAGGGCTGTGCATGCAGCAGTGGGCAATTTTCTGGCGTGAAGTACTCCGCCGAACAGCGGTGAGCCTTGAGCGAAGATGGCTGTATAAAGAGCCCCCATATCCTTGTCTTCTACTTGCCTCTGGCATAAAGTATTTGGTAGCGTGGTGGAGCAATCATTCCCTAAATTGGTAAGTCAGGGACGTGCACTGAAGAATTTGTATGGGAATAATCCTGTCAGCCACACGTTGATCCGAGGGAGCCTACAAAATACTTTTTGCCTGAGGCGAGTAGTTCGCAGAAGCCTGGCGAGCAAGATCCCCTAGTCCAAGGAAAACGTTTGATGTTCTCGTGTCGAAGGTTGATGGTTGCATTAATGGTCGTCACTGACGATGGTATGTGGGGCTCAAATGCAGGGAAGGTCTTGGCATTGATTGCCACATTGAGAACCGCAGAAGCCTGCCAGGAACTAGTCTCGTGCCCAGCCCCTCCTACGGAGGGCCAGGAACACACCATGCTTCTTCATGGCACGAGACTACTTCTTTATAGCCTCGAGTTCTTCAAACCACCATCATCAAGGCTTACTACCAGGGTGTTCTCGTGCTACCAGGGCAAGGGCGGTATGGTATATTCATGAATTAATCCTATCTCGATAAAGACTGAAAGAAAAGAAAAGAAAAGAAGATCCTACGCCTACACCCTAAGCTACCAGCGTCGCCTGACCATAATCCACAACGAAATGTCAAGAACCCAAAGATATTGCAAGAAAAATAGGAAAAGAAGGAAAAGAAGGAAAATAAGAAGAAGCCCATTTGGCATACCAAAAGATACCCACGAGAAAGCCGTTCCATCAAACCAAATCCCAACTTATCCCTCTCAGATGTACCACCACATGTGCAAGCATGTGGGGTTCAACTTGTCTGCACGTCCAAGGCTATCGTCAATATGGCCACAAACACTGACAGCCGATGGTCTTCCGTATCTATCCCACCTCTTCTTCTCCTCGTTCCAGTACGTCTTGGTGGCTCCATAAGACGAACTGGCACTCGCAGACGACATCCATGACCAGGAAGCACTTCCTCCCCAAGCAGCCTTCTTTGCAAACCCCTCAGGCACGCCATCCTCCAAAAATGCAATAGTCCTGTATCCAACAACGGTGTGGAGCCCTCCGAAAACGTTCCACCAGGGTCCGAATGGATCGTCGCTGTCGAGGCTGGTTGGGATGACACTGCAGGCATAGATGACCCAGTAGCGGAGGTTCTTCTTTCCCAGAGCAATGACGTCGTTGAGCCAGACCAAGTCACAGCAGTTCTTCAGGGTGGAGAAGACACCATGGGCACCGTGGCCAGCAGTGAGAGCGAGGTGGACACTGTCGACGTAGTTGGCAGCCTGTTGGAGATACATATAGTTGTATGCCCAGTAGTACTGCGTGTTCTTGGGGGCATAAAGCGTGCTCTTTGCGCTCTCGCCAGAAAGGAGGTTCCAGAATCGGTTTGCAATTCGCACAAATCCATCATAGTCCTGTCGCACAACGTATCTACCAACGGTGAAGGGCCAAGGCGGAGTGAGCGCTCTCTTGTTAAAGTCATCGGGTGGGGAAGATTCCACTGGCGCTTCCTGTGCACCGGGTTCGGGGATTGGCTCGACAAAATCGCCAATTGGGACGTACCCCTCACTCTGGATGTTTGATGATGCCTGATCAAACTCAAACCCAATGGTCTCGGCGACGTATCGGTATACTGGCTGCAGGTATTCGAGTTCGCCGTCATAGTACACAATATCGACTTTCTTGATGGTGACCTTGTGGTGTTCCTTCAATTGGCAGCGGATTTTGTTGAGGATCTGCTCAAGAATTCTGTCCTTCGGATATGCCTTTACCACCTTCTCGGTATCCCAAGCTGCTCTCCAACGGTGGGAGAAGGCATAGATCTGCCCATCAGCGCCAACAGAAACCGATGCCTTTGAGCCCGTACCAATGACATCATATCCATTGACGCTTCTGGCAACAGGGACTGTAGCGAGATACTCTGCCACAACTGGCTTTCTCTTGCTCCCCTTCTCGGATGCCAGTTGCTTGGAAGCGACAAGTACCGCTGGAGTGTCGAGACGGAATTTTGTCGAATCAGGTGGAATCAAGTTGTCCTTGATCCCCCCACCGAAGAACGAGCTTGCAGTACGTGTGGCAAGACCGCTGATGTTTCCGTAATTGCTTGGCTTGAGGGCGTCAAGAGTTGGGAATACTTCCGTTTCACCAGACTCGCTGTCGATGTATGCCGCCAACCTCTCTCCCTCGAAAGCAGAGAGTCTCTGTCCGTCCTCGGATTTGCGAAGATCAAGTTTCCCACAGCTTGGTTTGAGAAGGTCTTCGAGATTCTTCGTGGAGAACCGGACGGGGTTTCTGTCCAGCTTCAGGAGTGGAAGGGCACCACCCTTGATATCGGGAATTTGGTGAACAGTGAAGTTGCCGAGGTCGCTATTGATGGCCGCTACAATGGAAGGGATGGAGAGGAGGAGGAGAGCCGAAGACGGAACGGAAAATGGATTCCGCATTTTGCTTGAGACCTTGGAGAGGCTCCTGAGGTGAGAAGGTAGGATATCTGGGAATTGATGGACTTGACCGTGAGTTTAGGAAGTCTGCCTCTTGTCCTTTGTGGTGATATCTTCTCTTTTCCGCCGTTCCCCTCGACTCTTTATATCCTTTGGCCTCGCTACAGCTCGTCTATATCTCTCTGAATCTCTATCCTATCTCCTGCACCACACCTCTGTCTCTGAGGCTGAGTCCATCGACCTTGGAGTTCCTGTGGAATCGTTGCCATCACAACCATCAACATCATCATCACTATCATCACCACCACCACACCGTACACCGCCCCTACCAACCAGTCATCCCCCCTCAAGGAAATTACAAGATTCAAGATACTCTCTGTCATTACTACCCGGCCCACGCCTTGGGCAAATTTTCAATATCCATATGATCCAGTTTTCAGCTCATGGCTAGACGTGATTGATTGATTCATTCATCTATTCCCCGACCTATCGCCATGCATCCAATAACATTCTTTTTTTTTTTGAGATGCTCCCCCCCTTCCTTCCTTCATTTATGTAAAAAGATCAGGGTGCTTTATTTGACCGATTCGGATGATGCCTTACCTGACTGAGTGAGTGTTGCGTGAGCGAGTGAGGCTGGATTGGGCATGGGCTTGAGCTGTAGGTAGGTAGGTACTCACAGGATGCTTCTAGGGTTTAGGTATGTGGTGTGTCTAAGTTTAGACATCATGCCTCACAGGGGGGGGCATAAATGGAGATATGTGAATCGGAGGGCCGTGATCAGGTTGTGGACTTTCAGGCCTATGAATAAATTCCGTTCCTTAATCTTTCTATCTACTGCTCCTATCGATACCGATACCCCAGGATTTAAGAATGACACTCGCTTGGATGCCAAGGTCCGGCGGTTTTCTTAGGCGTGCATGAACCGATTTTTGGTTCTGATCTATCACTGTACTTTAGTATGGGAGGTAGGAGATAGGTACGGTATATTCCTTTTTTTTTCGTGATTACTGAGCCATAGGTGGTTACCTCTATGGACGGCAAGTTCCATGTTGGAGTGAGTTGACGTCTTGTTCCTTCGGTACCTCTTGGCATGCCGCAAGCAAACGAGGAACACGTTAAGCAACTTTGAGCTTTCAGCCTTACGGCTGGTGGTTTGATTGGAAGCTTTACGATCTGAAATATGATATACGATACTTACTTTATTTTTATATGCACGTCAGTGGTGCACTGGGGGTTATGTTTAGGCTCCCGACCTTGAATTAGCGCAAGTTATGTGAGTTTCTCGGATAGGTACTCTGGTTCTAGCCTCGTCTCTGGTTCTATTTGACACATTACGAACGAAAGTTCTTGCTTTTTTAATCTTTTCAATCTGGAAAGTCCCGTATATATTTATTGATGGTAAATGTGTAGGGATTCTATAAATATATTTCAAGAATCTGATTGTAGATTGTAGATCTCGATGGCTAAAGCTTGAGCTCGAGGTCGGGTTGGGGAAAGTTTTAGATAGGTATACCTACAGATTTCTGGTGGTTGTTGTGGTTACCATGGACGTCCATAGAAATGGATATCTCAAGGCGGACTCATAAGGTTGACTTGCAAGACTTGACTTCATGCGTGTGAGTGTGTAACATGAGGCTGTGGTTGGGAATTAACGTTACACACACACACATACCTCACACATACATATCATGATCATGATCAGGTACTCACCGCCACGAGATATATTTTATTTGGGTCAAGTAATTAAAATTGATAATAGGTAATTAATTGGTTTTATTTTGGATGTCTAGCTACTAGGTATCTATGGGGCGTGTGATTTGATGATTACATCGTAATTTACATTCAGCGGAAGGGTTGCAGTGGTGGTGGTGATGATTGGGCTTCTTTTATCGAGGGCAAGGGGGGCAAGGCAAGGCATCGATATTGATGTTGGTTCCGAGGAGATTTAATGGATGTATCACCAGGCCCAGGTGATTGACTTATTCACGGTCGGTGGGGAAGAAACCTGGTTTGTGGGCTGGTTTGAGAACTGTGAACTGGGCATGAGATCACTGTGAACTGGGCATGGGCGTGAGAAAGGATTATGGATTAAGGTTGGCCATACGCAATTACTCGAGTAATATTGAAACAAGGTAGTTGTACTACCTACTGTACAGCTGTGTAACGTTGCAGCCGAACCTCCAAAGATTGAAATGAGTAGGAAATACCAATTGCAAGCACAAACGTATGTACGTTTGGTGAGGCTGAGATGTCGAGTAATCGCGAAATACAAGTGCATGTGACGGCCGCGAGTTTGGCTGCAAGTTCTGGTCGTGTTGCAATCCTAGCCTCGCCCACAGGTTGCAATCCCAAGGTGTAGCTGGCATGATACAGGCTACCTGGTAGTGTACTTGGTGTGTTGGATTAAGCTTAAAGGATATGTATATAAAGGCAGCTCCTCATGAGCGGGAATGAGACTAACTCGAGTACTCGAGAACACTAGTGCACTTCTAGATGCGTCTTACGGCAAGCTTAAGCTCAAGTATTAAGTTGGTGTAATGTAGTGCATTACCACTCAAGCATGAGACTACCACTAAACTCAAAAGTTACTTCCTTACCTGGGACGTCACATCATTTGCGGGTTGGAATATACCTTATTCTTACTACATGTATTACTTGCCTTGTTTACATGTATTTGAGATACTCGAGTGCAGCTAGCAGGACACGGCAAAGCCCGTGGAGAAAGCTGACCAAGTACTGCAAGCTTCAAGCCGAATTTCTGGGTTTGATTAAATAAATAATAATATTAATATTATTACACTTAAGCATAACATTTCTGGAATTATTATACTTGAGGAAATTCCAATATTGATATCAGTTTTGGTCATGATGAGTCGTCGTCCCAGTGCACCTAGTTTAGGTAGGTATAGTAGGTAGTTCAGGCCGAGGCTGTAGTTCAGGTTCCCGGATTTTCTTTTTTGCAAGCTCAAGTGTACTCGAGTACATGTTGCAGATCGATGCAGGTCAGCATATGCATATCTGCATATGCACATGACTACTTTTTTTAACATTTTGGACTGAGGCTGGCGTGCAGGAACAGATCGATTTAAGAGTGGAACGAGCTTGAGGCCAAGTACTAGCTAAGAACATGTACATGTGTACCATGGCCACCCCACCAGAGGAGGTGATACGTTAACATTAGAGACATGACATGTGAAGAATTGTGGGCGGCGGATGGATATACCAGATTCAAATTCACTCTGCCAGTGGCCATGCATCCTCGTGTACATGTGAATCATGATTATGGGCTGAGTACATATTACAATTGCAAGTTACGGGTAGTTCCGTTTATTTTGCCTGATGTTTCTCGAGCTCAACTACTCGGTACAGGCAATAAATACTCGAAAATTTACAAGGGTTTTTGGCTACATTTTTTGCTTTTTATTTTCGAGTATTTCTTGCCTGTACCGAGTATGTAGAGGTTGGAATTGGAATTGGGTAAGGGGAGAAAAAGGCAACGCCTGACTCGAGGCTAAGAAAAAGGTACCTCTACCTTCTCTTGCATGCTGCTGTCTAAATCTTGTCTCGTGCCCAAGATCTAAAACTTAGATGAGCAATTTGGAGGATTTAGATGTACGAAATTTTAGTGTTCTTGGAATCGAAAAGAACTGTGATTTCACCTCTATATTTCGATCTATTAATTACAAATCTAGCCATGATAGCTATAGAGACGAGGCTAGGCTTGATGCTTAAGCACAGAATTTGGACTTGGTAGCTTTCTTACATTGTACCGTACCAATGTAGTAGTAACATGTGGCCCTCGTGTGGCTCGTGCACACTCATGCCGTGTTCCAGTCACGGTGTTCGAGCCATTGCAACATGGCTGGCCCGCACTATTTGTTGACTAGTCCCGGGCACATGCATACATCTGATTGAGTTGTAAAGTTCCAAGGTTACTTGAAGACCATTGGTACTCGAGCTCTGATCAGGGCTGATCTCCAGGAACGTGTAGTCTGGTGGAACGTGGTCAGAATGATAGGCTGCAACTGGGAACGAGTTTATGAGATTGACGCCACGAGGTTTTTACGAAATACGGTAGGTGTAATCTGATAGCCATCTGTAGTCTCGTTCCCAGCCATCTGCTTGGGAATGCTCAAAGTTGAGTGTTTTCTTGGCTACATGTCATGGAACTTTCCGCGGTACTCCACGATCGAAAATGTAAAAGAGTCAGAGTGAATTTGAATCAATGAGAGTACATGTATGTATCTTGATTTTGATTTTGATTTCGTCTGGGTCTATCTTTGGCTCTCGATCTCACGTAATTCTCTGTTTTGCTAACCTATGGATGATAATGTGAATTACACGTGCACCAAACTCCTGTTTCAACTTGTGCTCGAGCTCAATGATGATTATCACGACTGTTGTTTCTTTGAAAGATCAAGATAAAGTACCAAATTCTTCTTCATGTGCCGTTTATGTAGTTCATCGATCGATCGGTCATTCTTCACAACATGTAGTGCACGTACAAGAAATGGTTATTGAAATCTTTATCTAGAGTTCTATAATTAGTGCACGTGGTGGCCATACATATGCCTTGGGACTGAATTTGATTGCGGTGGTCAATCAAAACTCTCCACGAGGATACGCTTAAGGCCTACGATTGCAATCTCATAGCCATGATTTTTTCAAGAAATTGGAAGGTCAAGAGGTACTACAGATGATTGTTGCAATTCTCCAACAGGCAATGACTTGGTGAACTCGCATGGAGCTCCAATAATTTTAATTTGATCAATTATAAATGTTCTTCAAAATTAATTCGAATATGTATTATATAATGATCATCTTCGAGTCTGGGCACGAGAACAACTATCATCAGGCTATCAGTCTTAATTATTTGAAGAATCATAATGTACTTAGTTACGATACTAAGGGCGCGCATAGACTCGTGCCCAGACCCTCATAGAGGGGCACGCATACCTAGTCTCGTGGGCGCGCACAGCTTGGCAGAATCCCCACTTGGGAAGTTCTATCTATCAGCAAAGTTATTTTTGGGAAGTAGCAACTTCCGAATCTGATGTAGCGCCAATTGCCTGCTTCTCAGCCCATCCCGCAGTAATTTCCGCTTCCCCGCTACTTCTTCTCTCATGATTTTTCAGACTCTCTGCATCCTAGTCTCGTGCCCTCCGCATCCCCGAATTCTTGCCATTCGCTTCATCTCCCCACGATCCAGGAATCTTCAGCCCAGAAAACTCAGTTTTGATACACCACTCGTCACACCCATTCCATCATAGTGTTGGAGTATCGAAACTCCGGTCGAGGAAACAGCTCACTACGGCAGATCGAGACAAGCTTCAACATGACGAGAAAAGACGTACAAAGAGCTTCGAAGTACGACAACAAATGACCACTGGGGCTAGACAATCTCACGGTTCAGGTGAGCATTCATTCCATTGAGGCCTCGTCCCTAAATAAAAGACATTTGACTAATACTGAAACGCATCGCCCCAGGCTGGAGGTTATAGAATTTGCCACACTTTGATGAACACCAAGTAGCCCCACTGGCGCAATGGTAGCGCGCAAGACTTCTATTGTGATATCTTGAGGTTGCGAGTTCGAGCCTCGCGTGGGGTTTTCTTTTTGCGATTCTGAGAACCAAAGCACTTGATAGCTTTGAAGAAATTTTCAATTTGTTAGCGAACGATTTAGCGAGATGTTTGCCCCCCTGGCTATAGGTACCGGTAAGCGGCACGACAAGAAGGATGATCGGGCACGAGACTACGGATGATCAAGCACTGTGGTGACACGAATTCGGGAATTGACCTCGTTTGCATAAAAGATTGAAAGGTTTGATATCAACAGGACATTTTGAAGAAGGGACTGATCTGAGAATAGGATGAGGTGTTCTCGTACCCAGGATGAGGATTCCAGGAACGAGACTATGATACCGTTTAAGTTTTTCTGCTTCAAACTTAGGTATGTACTAAGTACATAGTGCAGCTTACCCACCAGGATGCACGAAAGCGCATGGGTATTTACTTCTTAGTTTGGCCCTTGCAGACGTTTACAAGATTAAACCTTGCTTACCTTATTGCAACTTCAGATAGGAAAATTGACGTCAGAATAAAAATCTGCTTCTCTACACCAATTACAGAGGACGAGACTACATCACAAAGAACGAAGTCCCATCCAGCCATAGCCAAAACTGGGCCTAATAGAGTATACCGCTGGAGATCATGGCGAATGCGATTCCTGGGGGTAATGGGGGCCATCCATTTTCTGACAACCCTGGCCAAGTAGCATCAATCCATATTTGGTGGGAGGGTGCATATTCCAGAAGCGGCCTTCGTGGTATCGAGTGTAAGTACATCGATGGGCGGGCATCGCGGCGCCATGGAGATAATGGCGCTACGGAGTTCGTCTTCACGTTGGCGTGCGAAGAGTATTTGACTGTATGCATTCGCAAATTTGATTTTATTCTTGAAATTGAGGTAATATGCAATTGGTTAAATTTTTAGCTGATAGGTGCAAAATTTGCCATTTTTAGACTATTGAGATATGGGCAGACAACGGCCTAGTGCATGCCCTCAGGTTCGCAACAAATCAGCGTATCTCGCATGCAATTGGAAACACTCACTACTCTGGCGCATTCCATAAACTCTCGACGTTTCATGCTCCAAAGGGAGCGGTTCTCTGTGGTTTCGAGGGGCGCTCGGGCGCAAGGGTTGATGCTTTGGCGGTACGTGATTGAATCAGCTTCCATCGATATTTGGTGCCTCTGAACAAGTTGGCCTCATTTTGGGCAACTCTCAACTTGTATCCAGACTTTTGTATCATTGTGCCAGTTACTGTTGCTAATACATAGAGCGAGTGTAGCCTCTATGGGACATACCTTCTGTGTCTGGCGCAACAGGTATGCAACATCGTATCGAAATCACCAGCAACGATATCAGACAAACTCCCAGGATAACTAATCGAGGAAACATTTATGGCAACGGTGCATCTGGATTGGCACGCGTTGGATGTGGCCTCGACAAGGCAACTATATCGAGAATAACGGTTATGGAGTCTAATGGGAAGCTGATGGCGGTGACAGTATGTTTACGACCTTTTCTTAGTTGCTAGTTGCAAGGGGTCCGTCCCTTAGTTTCAAATGGGCTATAACTGACCTTTCAAGCTCGATTACACCAACAGTGGAACTGTCGGCTCTGGGTTGGATTTGGTAGTGGACCATAACGACAATCCGGAAACCCATTCTCTGGAAGGAGTGTTTCACCTACAGTCAAATGAATACATTGTATGCATAAAAGGCCAGGGTGACGGAAACAATATCCATCAATTGGTATTTGTCACGAATACTGGCCGCTTCAGCTCGAGATTTGGTTCTTGCAATCGTGGAAGCCAAACGTTTGAATTGAAGGCCCTGGGGAACCAACCTGGAATGGCACTATCGTATCTCGATTATTCAGTCAATGCGTACAGTACCTTCGAGATAGAATTTCCTTGAAAAGCAAAAATGCTGATACAAAATCTTAACAGAAACGGCCTTGAAATCCTCCAAGCACACTTTATCCAAACCACAGCCGTCTACTACGAACTCACCGACATATTATACCATATCGACGCCTCACCCCCAAAGAACAGGTACTACCGAGAAAGGTCGTTAACTGAGCTCGTGAGTCGATATTTTTATAATAGCTCAAACTCGGTGCAGACGTATGGGGAGGTTATCCCTCCGCCGCAACTTTCCACCCAGAGATTTAAGTTTCAGCTTGATGAGGATGCGATTCGGGCACTTGAGGGTGAGGAGAATTGTGCCTGGGGTGAGGGGAGTGGAAGCGGAAGTGTGGCGTTCAGTGTAGCTCCTCCAGAGCTTGTGGGGTCGCAGTTGAGTTGTGTGATTAAGAGTGTGAGTACCTGCCTCTTATCCTACCATCCTACCTTCCAATCCGTTTATATCCTTTTTTTTGTAAATCTTTATCATTGATTTTCGACTAAAACCCTCACTGACATACTTATTCTATAATAAAGGGATCAATGGACACCGTCCGAGTAGCCAATGGAATCTTCTTCAATCCCACCCCTCCCTCCAACCCCATGAGCACCCATACAACAGTCACCTTAACCCCCGCCACCCCTCCTCCAACAACAATGAACATCACAATCACCCCACACTCCTCGATGCGTCTTAAAATCGGATACGTCACGACCCGCGTCGTCCGACTCCCGTGGGAAGGTGAGATGCGCATCATGCCGCTAGCGGGCGGGGAAGAGGATGAGGAGAATGTGAGGAGGGTAAGGGTGGGAGGGACGGTGACGGGGGTGTTTGTGTCCAAGATGTCGCAGGTGATGATATCGGAGAGTCCGATTTCCGTGGGGGGTGGGGTTGGCGAATGTGGCTAGTACTCGCGAAGGTTGAAGGGGTGGAGGGAGGTGCGGGGAGTTCATTTGGTTTATTTGGCGCGGAGGGGAGGGGAGCGTCGTTTTGTATTGCTCTTCTACTCCTTTTTACCGATATTTGTTGTTTTTGCCATGGATGGGCTGCAGGTGGTTGAGAGAGTTGAATGTGGAATGGGAGTGACGGAAAAGGTTCCCCAAGTGTACTCCAAGTACCTAACCAATGTATTGTATTATATTAGCATAAGAATGAAATTCATATTCTCAATCTGGTGGATTATATAATTCGTCTAGGATAAACTTGCAATTGATCGTGATTATGATTTTGATATCGCAACTGGAGCTCATCTAGCTTGAGCTTATGCTTTTATCGGTATGCATGTAATTTTAATTGCAGATTGTAGCTGGTGATGGTATATATCAAACATGTTTATTACAATCCATATATAGGTATATGATCCCCTTCAAAATCGACTATCCATGATCATACCTACTTACCTAGGTATACATACCTCTTTGGCAGGTTTATAATCTTACAGCTGAAGTATCGATTACAACTTTCAAACCCTCATTTCAATCAAACCTTTAAGCTTGCAGCGGTCAACGTCCATGGCAATCAATGTATACATATAATGATTGTAATACCATGGCCACTTGAGTACGTACTCCCAGTATATAGGAAAATTTAAAGCTCGAGCTCGGTATCCCGAGAAGAGAACCACGCGGGCATACCGACCTAAGTACTTGGTAATGATTATGAGTTATAGAGCTACCTCCTACTTGAGTAATCATATATTGGGTATGCTTCATTAATTTTACCAGAAGGCCCACTCATGGTCATGATCATGACGTGAGTACCTTTGAGTTTAGCTATATTCCTATAGACTTTCATGATATTATGATTTATTATCCATATAGTCATGCATATGATTTAACTACTTCGAGGCCTTACGTCTAGATCCAAGTCTACCCAAACAAGGTCTTGATGTAACGGTACTTTAAGAATCAAGGTACCTTTGTTTACAGCATGGATACCGAGAGGTATCTACATACCTATGACAAGAGGCTTAACGATATTCCTGCAGCTTGAATCATCATGATCATGGTATCCATATATGCTTGAATTAATTAGATGTATTAACTTGCAAAGCTATATAGCTAATAATGGGCACGAGAACAATATAGCTATAGATATAAAGTATATTTCAACCTGTAGCATGGCCATAAAAAAAATAAAAATAAAAAATAAAAATAAGAACAGTATTATATTCCTCCCATTCTTCAGGATCCAGAGCTTGCGAGGGAGTAGCCCGCGGGCCCCGAAATCCTAAAATCCTACCGACCTCACCGTATCCTATGTTCCATAGATCCCATATCCGGATCCTATATCCCACCCAAAGAAAAAGAAAGAAACACAATTGAGCCCGGCGGAGATAAGAAAAAAGGCTATGCTAGTGGACGATATCATGAGATGCTAAAATTAAACGCAAGAGGAAACAAGAGGCAAAAAGAGAGAGATGGGAGAAAGAATGCATATATCGAGGTATTATGTGTGGGGAGTATGTGTGTGAAGGTGTGTTTGTGAGTGTGAAATAATCCACAACGTATTTCATCATCATCATCGTCATTATCATCATCGTAACTCAACTCAAGTGCCACCACCACCACCAAAGAAATAAGATATCTTGATTCAAAGGGTTACCACACCCTCTAAACCCTCGGCGCCGACGCAGCCTCAATCTCCAACACCGACCCTCCAAGCGTACTCGCCCTCTTGGCCGTCCATTCATCCATCTCCTCCCTCACACCCACCTTCGGCAATTCCCACACCGCGACCCCCCCAATCACCGTCCCCAGCACGGCCAGCAACCACGACAATCCCGCGAACCCGATCCCCGTTCCGCCCAACCACGGCCCCAAGAGCGCAATCACGTTGGCGCCCTTATCACCTGGGTCGTAAAACACGGATTGAGGCCAGTTGAGGTTCACGAGGATATTTCCACCCACGGTCTGCGCTGCGGCCATTGCGCCTGCGCCGCAGCCGGCAATCACGATGAGTGCAAGGCCGAGGTAAGCGCGGGGGTTGTGGACGGCCCAGCGGCGGACGTGGCGGGGGACGCTGTGCGGGTGGCTTCCGTTGCGGATGATGATGTATCCCGTCCTAAAGACTCCCGTGACCGTCCACGCGAGGATGGCGAGGGAAAGGAAGAACGCAATCGCAATCAGGACCGTTCCCGCGATGAGGAAGTCCCCTGCGAGGGCGAGTTGCTGGCAGAACTGGATGTTGTCTTCGCCGAGGAAGTAGACGCCTTCGCAGAGCTTGCGGTGGTTGGATTTTCGGGTGCAGTGCTCGTCCCAGCTGGAGGTGACGTTGCTACCCTCTGGTGCGGGGATGGGTTGCTCGCTGGTGGTGATTGTGGTGCCGTTCAGGTACGAGATCTTGTGGGTGCCCGTGATCTCGCATTTCACGAATGGGGCGCGGTGGTTGTAGCCGATGAGCTCGGTGGGGTCGGCAGGGTTCTTTTCCGCGCGGTGAGCCCAGTCGGAGGATGTGATGGCGACTAGGGAGAAGATGAAGGAGAGGAGGAGGAAGAGAGGGGGGAGGAGGAGCACTAGGAATGCTGGGCGGAGGATGTTGAGATTCATCCTGTCAGGCCTCTTTTATTTTTTTCCGATAGAAGAGTTTTTTTATTTTATGTCGTCTACCGGGGAGGAATGGGTGATGGGGATGGGGAGTGAGGGAGAGGGAGAGGGAGGAGGGGGGTATTTAATATTACAGTCTTCGCCTCTCGACCCTTGAGGAATATGAATCAGTGAGGGGAAGATCGAGAGCCATGAGGTGGGGCAGAAGAAAATAATTAAAAGTCACCCTTTCCGTATACGAGAGTGTATGTGAGCTGTGAGCTATCGAACTACCGCTATGGAAGTGGTATCAATCGATCTGCAAGGTGCTGTGCTGCTGTGTCTCTAGATGCACAGCGACGTAGAGATGGTTTAGTATTGCATGCTCACACAACCCCGATTCGCACTGGGGGGGGACTACTGTAGGCCAAGTAACGGTCCAGCTCCCTTCTGAGCTTAAGTTGAGCTCTTTGAAAGGCGGGGAAGATAAATGAGAAGAGGAGGCGGGGGAGCTGTGATCGTGAGATGTTCACTCCCAATTGCACGCCAGCAAACCCGAATCGTCTGAATCTTCTGTTTACCTATTTGTTGTTTCTGGAGTTGCCATGAGAGAAAGGTGTGGTCGCAGCAACCGCCTCGAAAGTTCGTTTCTCCACCAAGCGAGAAAAACAAACCACAACCGAGCAGAAGCCTGGGGAAGAAAAAAACTTAGTCGAGTACCGAATGTTCAGAGCACAAGCAGACGTTGAGGAAAAGATGTTCGGGCGTGCTTGCACTAGCACTGAATCCATCCTCCCCGCGGGCCCACCTGCATATGATTAGTTACATCCGTCCACGCGCATGCACAGCTGTTGGCGATTCTCACGGAGGCTGGCGATAGTGAGATAGTGACATGGAGTGCTGTGCATTGGTGCGCATGCGCTGGTTGGCTGGCGCTCGTCGCAGCACAATTTATCACACCACAGCACCATGCACAACCCTATCTATCACCAGCCAACCATGACTGGCGGCGCGTGCATGCGAACTCGGCAGATCATCGTCATTCACCCCCCCGCACGCGCACGCTGGAGCTCTCTGTCCACAAGAGCCCAGGCTTAGGGATGGCAAAAGACTCATGTCTCATCGCGACGTCCATCCAGATGCATTGGCGGCGGGGAAATTCTCGGTGCATACTCTATGCATGGTTTGAGGGATTGGCAATTCCCTACATTGATTCCCGAAGCGGTTCGCATAGGCTCAAGACTGTCTCGAAATGGTGAACTCTTGTTATCTTCCACTCTGCAATGGGGTGAAAGTTGGGATTGAAAGGCGCCGGCTTCCCTGCAGCGACTCGGCTTGGATGAGATGTCCGCCATTCCGTGTTTCCCGAAACACCTGCATCCATCATCCATCGTCGATGTCCGTCTTCCCCACATATTAATTCACGCATGTTGTTGTCAAAGTCGTATATATAAACTATGCGATGATCCCCGCTGGCCGGCTGTACATGCTCTTGGAATTCATCCTCGAACCCGTCAATATCAATTCTGTGCTAATCTCAAGGATCTAGACCGTTTCCGCAACGTACCTACCTAGGTACTTTGACATGCGACTTTCCATGGATAAATCCGCAGTCTATTCGGCAATCGGAGTTTCTGATCAACTTTCTTCTGGATATGACAGCCGTCCAGCCAATCACATATGCCGCTTTGTGTGATGGCTTCAAGAAACCGATCTCGAATCTCGGATTATAGTAGTCTCGTGGATTATAGGGTCGGCCTTAACTACCAAATCCAGATGTCTGATTTCGTGGATACTAGATATTCTTCGTTCCGCGTTGTCGCCTCTACTCATGGCTCGGCGAGCGAGAATAAGACCACGGCGAGCTTGTGCGAGATGCCGAAAGATACGGATATGAGAATTATCGTAAGTAAATGCTGAGGACGAGATTTTAGGTACTGCAGTTTTCAAACCCGACCGCTTGTGCTATTGACCTCCTGCTAGGTAGTCTCTTGTCCCTGCTAGGCCTGTTCTTGCCATGCCCAACTGGGCCGCCTGCTCAACTTGAGAGTGTACCACTAGGGAGGGGATGAGACGATGCTACAAATTGTCAGCGATTCACCATCACGTGCTAAAGGGAAATAGGAGCCTTCGCACAACTAGGCCATACAAACCACAGCAGCCACAGCACATGGCAGGCGAGACTGCGGAATTGGCAGAAATCCGAAATCAGCAGTGCACCAAATCTCCTGGCACCCATCCAATCGCATAAGACATTTCAATTCGATGGTCGCGACGAGGGAACTTCCGTTGCCTTGGGAATAATGATGGCGATGATTTAATGTCCCCGGACTGAGGAATAGCTCTTCGTATCTGACGGAAGGTTTTGAAACAGGCTGTCGATTCACGGTTCATACAGGCCTTCGAGTGAACGGGACTTCTGTTATTATTCGATTAGCAGCATCCATGGCATCTACGAGGGTGATCTCGTCTTTCACTTCCAGGCTCGATAGTCGAATTATGACTGGTGCTCAGTAGCGTTTAGATTCCGGTTTGTTTCATGAGACAACAAGTATGCTCCGGATCCCATTTCCGTTTCTGGTTATCTCGATATCGAATTTTGCCGAAAATGAGACAAGAAATAGATGCCAATGGGTTGTTGTTAGGATATTTGATCTGGCTGAGCACATTGTCTCTGAAATTTAACGGCTGCTTGTTCAAATGCAAATGGGATATACAGGTACGAAAGGAACAGCAGCATGCGCAGATGAAAGGAGTGTTCCTCATTGGTGACGTAGGAGGAGGAAGGCACTTGGATGGATATTCGGCAATCCGCAATTGCCACCACTAGGCCGCTTGATCCTAGTGTCAGAAAACGTTAATACAAATATAAAGAAATAGCGTGCATCAGGAGTTTTAAAGATGAAGAGTGTGGGCGATTCGAATGAAAAAAGAGTTTCTGGAATGGAATTTACCGCATGTGAATTCGGGCGCAAAACCCGCTTTTCCGTCCATGAACCGTCCTGGAAGCCAATTGCTCAAGGCTAGCCAATTGCAATGCTACTCCATTCGCTAGTCTCATACCGATGCTCATAGGATCGCGAGCGACATCACTCCGAGTCGATTGACAGCTTCAAACCGCAAGTATAATATTCTGAATGCAGCAGAATTCTGTGGCCGAGGAATATTTTGTTGGCCATGCTGGCTGTGGAAAGCGGTGACCTGTACTACTGTACCACCATATCTCGCCTTTGAATTAGCAGCTCTAGATCTGTATATCAATGATCATGAATTCCGATCAGTCTCAATTGCAAGTGTTCGATCGATCCATATCGGTTGGATGGATTTGGCAGAGATTAGGTACCTAGCTAATTGAGCATATTGCGGGGAACATGGGGAAGCTTGTCTATATACTCCAGGGCAGATAATTACCATAGCCATTTGCATTCAATCTAGAATATCTCACAATGCATCCTATAGCGCCTAGACGCACCACGTTATTAGAATTTCCTTGATCATACTTTATTCTCCAACTGCCAAGGATTGGAAAGTACCTTACAATATCTTATGCCATGTAGCCAAAAAACTCTCGAAATGGTCAAGTTTCATCGGAGAATATCACTCGGTACTCACTAGTGGGAAACGAGTAAGCTTACTGACGCTGACGGCACCGCGTGTGACATGGAGCAGGTGCGTGGAGTAACCTTATTTCAACCTCCTCTGCAATAACCATCGAGTTTTGTATGACTTTCATTGATATGATGTCAAAGCACCGGTGCCAAAAGGAAGAGTGTGGACATTATTCGGCGGCAATCTGAGCATGGTAGATTCTTTCCTCGCCTCTTGTGGTATATCCTTCTCCATCCTGAGTTTGTAAGTGTATGGCAATTGCTGCTTGTAATCCATTGTTGGATTGAGAGTTTGGTAGTCTCGTGCCAGAGTTTGGAGGTGAGATCCATCGACATATTGCAGTTGGCTGTAGATTCGATTTGTCCTCCTGGTGCGGTGCAAGCGGGCTTGGACCTCGGGGAGATACTGCATCCTCGTCTGTGGTGAATGGTGAAATGGGAACGAGGTGGTGAGGACGCACGAGACCCATGAGTGGGCGGCTTGGGGGGGCACGAGACTAGAAGAATGGGGTGGACACGATTGCCTGTTTTGGCAGGAGGGTGGTGGGAGGGTTCCTTTATATGTGAGTAGTTCCTCCGTTCTGGACTGCCTTTCCCCACGCACAAATGCTGCAGTCTTCTCACGAGACTAGTCTTGTCCAGTCTCGTCTTATCCGCACGTCGAGCAGGTATTGAGTTCTTCAAGCTATTTTATCTACATATCGCCAGCCTCGACCCCCACATCACGAACTTTGAAACACGATCTCAATCACTGCTGCCTCTGATCTCTGCACAATCTAAACGTCATTCCTCTGCAGAAGGATGACAGCTGGAACCATCGCCAAAAAGACGGACTGAACTTGACAGTCTCCAGGAGAATTAGGATCTGGCCCAAGGTGCGTATTCCCACCTCCAGCCCATCAATCTGTCCACCAACGTTGAATCAACTAGCTTGTCTAGCTTGTCGCTACCAACAGCAGTTTTTATAGTGCTAAGAGTGCGGCTGATCCGTCTGGAACAAAGCATCTGCCACTCGACATAGCAAGTATGGAAGAGAAGCATTGGCAAAGCGGTCAATTGAAGAAGCAGACCGAGTTCTCTGAATCCAGAGAATTGAGTAGACAATCCAGCGCGCAGAGATGTCACACCACCATAAAAAATGAAACTAGACAATCAAAGGTTAATGTCTGATGGTTTGCATATCATAATGCGGCCTCGATGGACTGCACTTTGGATACTTACATTCCGGCGGCAATAAGAAGGATTCTTAGGCGAGGGTAGGGCCGATGCCCTTTGGAGTCTTCCAGATCCTTGATATCCTTGAGGATCCATCTGCGCATGGCCCCGCGCTCCACTTCGGACATGGACACAAGGGATGCATTCCATAAATCGACATTTATTTTCAGGGAACGTCGAAGAGCTCCTGGACCCAGAGAGATGAGAGGTTGGAAAATCGCTTGCTCCTCCTCCCTGCTGAAAGAAGAATTGCGTCCATGGCCACTGTCAGGGCCATTGTCTTGACCTGTTGACATCGTGCCTGAAATAAGAGTTGTAGAATGGGGGAGTTTGTTTTGGCGAACCCCGTTCAATGAAGAAGAGAGACTGGCAATGAGTTGATTCAAGGGCTGAGCGTGAAAATAGTGATTCTTCACGTTTTCCATAAAACTAGGTTTTGGGGTGTCAGAGGGTGACATCGATAACCAGTCAACAAAATATACTTACAACATGCCGATCATGCATGCTCCTCGCCGACCGGCACCCGAATCAGGCCAGACACAGCAGCAGAGTACATACAATACTTCGCTTAGGTCATTCATGGTCTTTATGAAAGACCTCATTACCCCGCTTCAATCTCCTTGCACAAGTCCTGAACAGCTCACCCAGAATTTAGAAAACTCTCAACCGCCCACAAAACCCATTGTTTTCCTTTGATACCCCCATATCCTACCTCTGTTACGAGTACATTACTCCCTACCTAGGTACCTCGCATTGGCAATAATGACACTCAGGTCAGCCGAACAGGCAGACGACGGTACACCACCAGAATACCACCTCGAAGTCAAAGTCTGCAACCGATGGCAAAGGGCAAAGTCCGAGGAACCCAAAGTTCAAAGAGAATACAAGGAATATCTTGATGTGCTCTTTCAAGACATTTGGGAGGAGCATACAGAGATTGACGATACGTGTCCCCTGAGTATCAAGCATTACACTCCTAGTGGCAAACAAAGCATAAAGGTACACCATGATTCCATGTACATGGTATCTAGACTTTTCAAAAGATGCTAACCTGTCTGTATCACATAGATTGCATTCAAGGTCAATTGTAATTACCAAGACGGAGACTTTACAACTGCAGCCTATCGCTTTTGTGATGCTCTATTTAATGTTGCTCGAAGGGGCAACTGCGCCATAGGTCCGTCTGTTCAAGGTATCTGGGGGCTAAATCCCATCCCATCTACTCGGTTTGGGGATGCCTGGATGCTGGCACTTTTGAAGAATATACTCAGTGGCGCCACATGCATAAACTTCGTTATGCGCATGAAAAGCCTCTCCAAATATACTTTATTCCCGTGGTATGTCTTGTTTGTCGCTCTTGGCTAAGGAATAGACTGATAGGATATCTAAACACTATGTTACAGGATGCGGCGCATTTTGGAGATGGCCACATTGTTTGGCGATTTTTCGGCCGCAGAGGCTGAGGATATATTGGAAAGTCAGCCAAAGCTCCAGAAAAAGGCATTTACCCTTAAAAATGGAGATCCCGTTTTCGAAAATCCATTAACATGTATTTGAATCGCTTAGGGTCCGTCAACAGACAAAGACAAAGAAGCGCTTTACGAGTCAATGGAAATCTTCACAAATAAACTGAAGAAGTATGCCACAGGCCTAGGTAAAACCCAATATTCCTGCCTCTTGATTCTTAAAATATTGGTCTATTTTAAAAAAGACATTGGAATGGTCTGATTGAGGGATATTAGACATCAATCAACTGGATCGGACACAAGCCCAGAAGTTTGATACAGGTTTATTCAGGCATTGTATGCAAGCTTTGGATATAGTGCTGGAATTCAGGGGACGGCATGGCCGCCATCAGCCAAAGCTCCAAACTCGGAACTTATTAGTTTGCCTAATCCCCCTTCTCGTGGGTGGGTTCGTGTGGTTTTTTACACCTACTTATGTAATTACGGTCCCCATAGCTTTGATGGCTCTTCTTGGCTCGGTCGTCGTCGTAAGTCCATTATGTGTGGGGGCTGGTTTATCGGTCGTGGCTGTGGGTGCCTATGCGCTTTATCATCTCGTGAGCAAGGAGAGGCCGAAATGGAATGATGGTAATTCTTTCCCTTCCTGATCCTCCCCTCCTGCGATTTATTATGCAAATTTATCTATCGGACCACAAGATGATTATTCTGGCTAATTTATTGCTTTGGAACTATTATGCACTTTATAGTCAACGTGACAATGGAAACATACTTATTGGCTATTCAGAAGACGATGCGAGTACATCATATGCTTGCAACATTTCTAAAACTCCCACACGGAATTAATGAAGAGGAGAATGTCAAAATTCGGCAACAATGGATCGATGAACATGAGCCGAGAGGCCGGAAAAGCGCAATGATCCCGAACGATGTCGAATTTCCGGACGCTAAGAATCCTGAGTTCCTCAAGATTCTTCTTGAACAATTCAAAATATTTGTAGAGAAATCTGGGGAGAAGATGGAGTTACATTTGGCTGAGGTTAAATATGAACCTAAGCACCAGGCGACGGACGGAAATGGGAATCTTTCAGAGAAAAGCAACGATTCGGGAAAAACCCCGAAGTCTTGAATATCTTTCTTCTACTATTCCTTTGCTGATCATGAGCTGACGTCGCTGGGATCAATTTTTATCTATATCTATATTCTTTAAGGACAAGTAGGGCATTCATTCATTAAGTTTAAAGCGGAGGAGGTATGTTTTGGGGTTTGGATTAACTAGGGGTTGACATTGATTTGTTTTTTCTGTTTATCTTATTATTTGATATTGATATTTGATCTTCGTTCTTTCTCAATTGATTACTATTATGATCGATGTCGTGATCGGGACATCATGAATTGGCCATAGGTACTTTGTATGAATGGCGGAGATGAGCTCAACTTTGATCCCTGAAATAATGAATTAGCGGTATAATACGGAAAATAGAGAACGTGCGGTGTGGTCCCTTGGTGTTTTTGAGTTCTGGGTAACATTAACGGGATGCCTAATTGAGCGGTGCTGGGGTGAGTGGTGGGTGGAAGTTCAGGGTAACGGAATAGCCAATTGAGCTGTGCATGGATGGCAGGCCAATTAGCCGTTCTGTTACCCTGAACTTGCACCCACCACTCACTCAAGGGATGCTCAATTGGCCGTCTTGTTATCCTGAACTTGCACCCACCACTCACTCAAGGGATGCTTCAATTGGGCATAATATTTTGTCACCCAGAACCCTCCCCCCCCCACCTGTATCAAGTAATCCGGGAACTTGATCCTTCACATACTCATTATAATGTATTCTGGGACAAATCTTAAACTCCTCGAGCACGATTTGATCACGCCTTTTGATCCCCGATTACACTATCACATTATTTAAGAGATCAAGTCCCGGGCTCTTTAAGGGACGTAGTCCCTAATTTAAAAATAATAAGGGACTTGGTGACCCTCAAACGATGTGTTAACGTTTAAGGGATGTGGTCCCCAATTTTAAGGGGCTTGATTCTTTAAACGGATTATTTTAAATTATTTACAGGACGCGGTCGACATCCCCACTCCAGCATATATATACACCCATTTATATGGGATCCAGATCCAGAGGCCGAGCTTAGGTAGTTGATCATGATGCAAAGTCCCAATTGCAAGTCCTTTCTTTGTACGGTATATACAGCGTGAATTTGAGGAACTAATCGCAAGTCCTTCATCTGTATGTACATTGAAGGAATTTAAATTTATGGAATTTATACGTCAACAGCATGTTCCCAATTCCTAGAATAATAATGTCGGTCGAAAGAAAGAATTCAGAAAGCAATTTAGATAAAAAAAAGGGAAATGATCATGAAAAGGGGAAATAAATTGATAAAAATTAAACTGTACAAGGAAAAGAATTCAATGGATAAGAAATTCGAATAATCCTAGCATCGATTCGTGACAGGCTAAGCATACCTTCTCTGTCCATTAGGTACATACTGCAACCTACATAACAACCCATGGCCGGCCAATAGCAGTAAGCTTCTTATTCGTGAAATATATATTCATAATCATATAAAATCATATGCTCGAGAATTCGAATTGTACACACACAAATTATTCCCGCCACATTTGTGCATATATCGTTGAAATCGAGCAGTTAATTATAATTGGCGAGGAGTAGAGACGAGGATATCGATCGAACAACAGCAATAGGATAGCTTTTGCTATAAGCGATACTGTAAATTTGAGTTGACGTTATTTCTGGGATAAAATTCTAGAGCAATGGGAGGAAGTGTGATACTGGAATTCAGTTCTGATGCAGATGGGACTCGACTTGGCTCTCGCGTCCCCGGAATCAAGCGTGAAAGATGTACGGATGTAGGAGGTTCATTGTGAGCGCTGGAGCCATCGAGGTATTCTTCTGAAGAGTCGTAGCCTCTAGCCGTTTTCCTCGAGCTTTGCTGGCCAGCATAATCAGGTTTGCGCGCTTCGCGGCCGACGTGGACTTCGACCTCACGAGTCACAGTTATGCCTGCTAAATCCAAGACTCTGCTAGGTAGTTGTGGATCTGGTTCCAGATGAACACTGTTGAAGGAACCATTGCGATTTTCAGCATGTCGTGGTGGGCGATTTGGGAACACGGCTGTCGTGTGCTCCTTCTGTGTCTTTGACGCACAATCTCTGGTCTTGTCGTTTTGGTGACTCTTATGTGACCATTTGGATTTGATACCAATGATAGGTGACTTGATGCTGTTTCCATCGACGGTGCTGGCACTTCCCTCTGAGTCCTCCATCTCTTGGCTTTTTGTATTTGGTCGACGGCCAGTGTAGCTCCTCCTCTGCTTGACAGGAGATCGGAACAGCCTCTTCCTCAAAATCCACAAAAGAAAGCCTCCAATTGCACACATTCCAAAGATTGAAACCGCTACGATGCCTCCAACAGCCGCAGGTGAAATTTTGCCTTCGTCACAGCCTGGAAAGACGCCGATTTTTTTGACGTACATCGGATTCGTAAGTATTATCGTATCATCATCGGGTAACTCCTGCTTGATATCGATGTATTTGCAAGGCGCATCAAAGCTCCCACCACAAGAGTAATCTCTGAAGCAAAATTAGCATGATTATGTCAAGAATCTACCAATATATACAAGTAGTACACTTACAAGGGGCAGCATTTTTGTTGCGTCGTCCTGGAATATTCACCATATCCAAATACACCACTACCGTCCTGAGAGTCGACATGCTTTATCGAACACATCTCCGCATGATATCTGCTATCAGCGCAGGAGTAATATCCCGCTGGACAGCTTGCTGCGTACTGCTCTATTGGCCGGCAGTCTGGAGGAATCAGATCCCCAGAGGCTGAAGGGCAACAATTGGCCCAGATGGTGTTCGTGATGTTTGGATGAAATGAATTCGGTGAATCCAGAGCGATGTTTGAAGTGCAGTTTGAGTACAAAGACCCTTCGGTGCTTCTTTTTATAAGTAGGCGGCCAGCACCGGTTAAAGATCGAGGAGTCATCGTAACGTATTGGCCTGACTTTGATTTGGCTGTTGAATTCAAATCTGGTTTTTGATATTCCCTATATGAACCCAAAACTGCACGAATGGTATTTGACCAGGTGACCAGGGGGTTCTCGGAAAATCGAGTCGTACGAGTCTGCACTTTGAAAAATAATCAATACCTAAAGTGATAACGTATTGCCTCCCTCCCTACAGATTAATATTTTAGCAACCCTACAGGACACTCCATGACCGACATTCGGAAAGACTTCATATCCGTACCTCTGGGGTGAGAAACCTATCGCTTCGTGAGTTTTTTTTTAACAATATGAGTGCCCGAAAATAAAATTCTGGGTGCGGAGCTTGGATCGAGTCAGTATGCAAAATATTTCGAGAGATTCAAGGGAAGATGCAGACCTAAGGATATATTTTCTTTCGAATACTCGGATGCTGCTAGCGGATTGACTACGAGTAGACAGTAACCTGGTTACACGAAGACATTCTTTGATGTTCACATTGGTACGTGTGGCGTCATGACAGGAAAAAGAACCTACCTTGAATAACGTGGGTGTGGATCATGATCATTGACTAAAGCAGGAACATCCACACACAGTGGAACATTTACGATACCTGCTCGTTTAGATAATTTTTCATTTCAACCATGAAGCTCTTTCCCTAGGTACTCGTAATCATCCAAGATAATCTTTCGCAAATTCCGAAATGCATTATTTTCTGACTTGATGCCCATCGGAATTCTAAACAGCGGTGTTCACGAGAGCATTTGACAAGTCTGTGCTGTGAGGAATTTTGTCATCCAGGGTAGAATTAGGATCCAACAATTTAGTGCTTCTGGAGTCGCGAGAACAGGTGATGGGGCTGTTTCAGGACCATTCTGTTAGCTTAAAAAAGCAAATCTAGATACGGACTTTAACGATGGGGGGAACATTTCCACACCCACATATCCTTTAGGATGCCTTCCCTTAACTGTTCCAGGACTAGTGGCTGGACGTCTTCGGATGGAAAACTGAAGGCGTCTCCTGGTGGCTGTCGAGCAAGCATGGCTTGACAGCCCAGCCATTGGCTGTTGCTTGCTCAAGAAGAGGCACTTTATCCTGCCCTAGCAAAGGCAAGCCCTCTTTGCATGCAGACTCATTGTCTTGACGCCCTCCCACGTGGATATGGAGCTTGAGTTGGGGGCCACAATGTGCAATGAGCATACTGGATGCATAACTTGTGGAGGGATACCGGTAGGTAGTCGACTTTGGATCAGGGTTGAGAAACTCCATGCCATAGAATTCGCTTTAAAGTCGCCTCAAGAAACCTACAAAAATTGCCCTCCGTCAGCTCACATTTGCAAAAGGGAATTTGCGTGTAAAACTCATGGTTAGAGAATACTCAAATACCATCACCGTCTTTCCAACAACAACATGAGCGTTAGCGATTGCCTGCATTTGGCCCCCCTCGGATCCGTAATCATACCACGGTAGAAAAGGTCTCGAATGGGGGAAAAAGGATTACTTTGTCTTCCTCGGGGCTAGGCTGCCTCGTGGCGCGAGAACAACCTAATGCTGTGTGGGGATATGCTGTGGGGTTAGGTAGTTGCTCTGGACCCAGGTACCGGTACCTTGAACCCAGGTAGTTTCTTGGAGTTGCAGCAGTTTGGAGAGCTGCAGTGGACGAGGATCCTATCATGCACTTTCACGTGCCCAGACTGTACCTTCGCTTATTTAGTTTCGGCTGCTGCGGTCATGATCATATGGGACTTTGTTTTCAGCTGCCCCCCGAGATAAAAACATGAGGATTTTTTTTCAGATTCAAAATTCAAAGTCCCACAACGTGTCTGATCAAAATTTCCTCCCAAAATGTGAGGATTTTTTTTTTTTATGTATAATCTCAAAGAAAACTCCCGCTTCCCCACTACTATCAGATATGTCTTACAATTGCATGAGCCGAACAATATTAATCCCCAACATCCATCAAAACTAAACATTTAGTCCCATATTGATCACATCCACCTACCCCCCTCTCTCACTAAACGGATTACCCCCCCCATCCCCCACCCAATCCGACCAATCAATCCTCCCCAACCGGCTCGAGCAAGCGCCCGTATTATCAGTCGTCAAGCTTCCCCTCCCAGTATACACACTACTCCCCACAACTGACAGCTGTCTCTCATCCTCCGGCACTTGTATCATACGTACCGATTCTGCAACACTAGCTTCCGGCGGTGGTGGCCCCGCGTTGATGACCTCCGCATATCCACTTCTCACCTCTCTAATCTCTAGGTTTGGACACTGCTCCTTGAGAGCGACGTCAGCTCGGCGGCGGCGACTCTTTTTCGGTTGCAGTATGGTTGGTGGGCTTGGGTGTGAGGCCTTTCCCGGCGGTGATGCTGATGCTGATGCTGATATTGATGCTTGAATGTGGTTTATTTCATGCAATGTTATTGACTCTTTCAAATGATGCATCGTATGTATCTGGCCGCGGGATGGGCCATGGCCAGCTAGCGGTGGTCCAGCTTCTTCTTCTGCTTCAGAACGAGAAGCCTGTAGGGATGTAGACTCTCGATCCTGGGATACATTCACACCGACGTTGATGGCATGCGCATTATTCCCCGGAAGTTCTTCTTGCGCATGCTTTTCCCCATCGATATCCCGACCAACTCGGGCCCCCGCAGCAGCACCCCACACACCCTCCTTGCAACCCACGTTACCGCAGCACCTCTCGCTAAACTCTCCAGTCACAGCCTTCTTCTCCTTCCAACCCCAGTAGCTCCCACATCCAGAAGACATCGATCTAGATCCCTTCCTCATATGCAGCACTGGGCATGGCACCAACGTCAAGAACCCAAAAATCACGATCCCCAGCACCGAATACGTGCCCGTCAAGGCCCTCACGTTCCCCTTCAACCTCGTAAACGTGATGGCACACAAACCTACATGACCAGCGAAGATGATCAGAAAGACTGTACGCAGGATCAGGTGGCTTCGGTGGTGGTGATACGTATACTTTGGAGCTCCGATCAGCTCATGAATGAACCTTGATATCGACTTGAATATATCGCAAAAAAAAATCCGCCCAGTACTGCCAGTACTGGGAGGTCGCGAGAACACGGCGTTGGTGAGGTTCAGTTTAATGTGCTTTCTCATTGTAGTGGGATCTGGATTTTAGCTCCGATGTTGTGGCACCTCTCTGGATGTTCGTTTCGGTCGATGAAGTTTGGTAAGCTATAACACGTGTTCTGCAAATGTGTGGCGATGAAGACAAATACATGAAGGTTGGGTTGTTTCGTTCACCTAGAATTTGGATCATTTGAAGCTTTGTGAAGATGGCCTGGAATATGGAGTGCTGCAAGTTGGAAGTGAGAATATGGTCTATGGCTGACGATAATGACTTCGCAACTCTTCTGCTTGTGGGTTTTGGTTTTTAGGTTTCCGATACGTGAATTGGCGCCAGCATGCGAGATTCCCGTCGTCCTAAATGTAAGATATAGTAATACCTATGCATGGGGTAAGAATCCGTTTCAATCACCCCGAACCCGATAGAATTGTCGAAGGCGGAAGGCATACCTAGGTATCTAGGTAGCAGTATATTAGGTTTAAGATTCAAATACTTTGACTTGATTCTCACGGATACTCCATAGTATGAGAACACCTCAACTCATCAACTTGCGGGATCCGGATATAATGGTATCAATATCTAGGCAGTTCAAGACCTATCAGTTTTCGAAGGTATCATTCCCGCAAACATTGTGATAATATCAAAGAAAGGAAATGCGAGGGAATATGGTAGAATGATCATGCATATAAACGCCCGCCCCATAGAACACCAGCAAATCTATAAATCAATGAAATTAAAAGTTATAACACCACCAGCTTTATAAAAATCCCACAATCTCCCTCTTTAATCCGCCTTTTTACTCCTCTTCGCACCCTTCTTCTTCTCCTTCTCCACCTCCTTCTCGTCCGACATAGCCCGACTAACCTCCCACGTCCTCACAACTTCCTTCACCTCCTTCTTCCCCCTCTCCTTCACCTTGGCCTCATCAATCTTCCGATAATACCCCGTCAGCACCACCACCTCCGCCACGCCAACAAGCGCACACGACGATAACGCTAACCCCAGCCGCTGCGGTACAGGCCATGACTGTGCGGCGTACCATACTGCAGCTGCGGTAGCCAGGATAGAGAGGACAACGTTGACGAGGATGGAGATGTCGGAGCGCAGGTCTTTGAGCGTGTATTCGTCCTCTTCCGGGGAGGATTTGTTTGTGGCGAGGGAGGAGGGGTCCGATGGGTTCAGGTAGGATTGATATTCGGCTTGTTCTTGGTCGTGGCGGAGTTTTTTCATGAGGGCTTTGTATTCTTCCGTCTATAGTAGCAATTCTGTTAGCTACCCAGGCATAATAAGAGTAGATTCATTGGGGGAGAGGGGGCGGAACTAACAGGCTCTGGTTTCGGATGTGGTGGGGGGTTGTAAATCGTGGCACCAAAGAGGAGTTTGTTGATTCTGTACTTATTCATTTCGTCCAGTTGATGTTTGGATTTGAAGTGCGAGTATAGGGCCTGTGAGAGCCTTACTAGTGCCGTATGTGCGATTGTGAGTTCTCGCGCTGTGGCTTCCGTGGTCGGGAGGCGAGGGATTTTGATGGCTGCATCTGGGTCAGGATCGGTGAGCCCGTGTTCTTCGTAGACTTTGAGAGCGTCGAGAATTGTTGGTGTCGCTCGGAGGATGAGCATTGTACCGTGGGGATCGATGGGGGCGTGTAGTTGAGGTAGTGTCGTGCCTGGTGGAGATTGGGTTTGATTATGCTGCCTAGGTGAGAGGCTATCGGTAGTTTATAGCTGTTTGGCAGCTAGGAAGCTGGCGAATTGTAGGTGTTTACAAGCTCAAATGAGCTCAAAGCTGCTCGAAGATCGAAGCAACAACAGGAAGATGTCATGACGTTGAGTAAGTTGGGAAAGCTAGCTTGGCAGGCGAGAGAAAGCATGTGACAGCTCTCGAGGCGTAGCTTTAGATGGGAGTTGCCTGGAAAATGTGCAGGAGTTACACGAGAACAGGAGTTACATGGTATTGCCCAGAAAAAAGGAAGTACTGCTAAGTACCTATAGGTAGTTGATGATCGAGATTTCTACCTAATTTATGTATGGAGATGGCAATCAATACCTTTAAATAGATTCGTGTAGAGTTTGACAGATCCATTGCCACCTCGCTCGCTACCTACCGAGCTCTACCTTCTGTCGCATCGAAAGTGCTAAAGTGCGGTCAAATTATAGATTCAAAAACAATACAACAGATAGAATTTACAAAGTGGATAGATAAGTATATGTGTGCTCATAAACTGCAAAGACCAAAAAAGAAAAATATAGCAATGAACGCCCGCTTCATAAAGCAATTTTGTACAAGAAGTTATGCTGTTCCAATCATTATAGTCTCTCCTCCCTCTCCCAGTTCAGCATATATGTCCTGCTATTGGTGGCGAATATGAACTTGTAGGCCGTAGCAGTGTTCACGTAGTGCCATTTGGAGCAATGGCACCTGTATTGGTCGTTTCACCCCCAATAGTCCTCACGGCAAGCTGTGCTCTCTTGCGCTCACTCGGAGATGTTTCTTGAAGAACCCTCTCAACATCTTCCCTCAACTCTGGAAATGCAGAATTAATCTGGGCCGCAAGAGTGTCCCTAAAATCTGCGAAAGCCCGCATCTTTCCGTTCATGATTTGGTTTTGTTTCGCAACAATTTCGACGAACTCTCGAGTGTAAATGTCTGGATTACGGCCATCTTCGACGTACCTGCATGTAACATTTGGATTAGTTGCTGGTCCTTTAAATTTCTGGGGGGTGGCTGAGTTTACATAACAATCTCTCGAGGTATGGTAACCTCTAGACCCTCTTTTGCGCGATCTAGGTCCTGGTACTGCGTTGCCAGCTTGCTCCTGCATGAAGTGTCAGTCAATCTGAATGAATTGTATTGAGTCCAGAAATACGAACAATTGTTGGGCAACAAGATCTGTAGCAGATGGGCCGGAATAATCAGAAATCGTTACACTAGCTTCATAGAGGGTCTGGATGATGGTCCGTAACTGCTCTGCCGCCAAAAGTCACAGTCAGCCCTGAACGGAAATTTATTGTGCCATCTGCCTATTTCTTCTTTTCTTTCTTTCTTTTGATGATGTTCTAGATTTAGGAGCTTATGGAGGGATGGCTGTACTTTCGACATTATCGATCGGGTTCGCAGGGGCTTGGTTCGCCGAGCTCGCCATTGTAGGAGCCATATGTGATGTCGATATCCAGCAGTCGAGTCGGCCTCTCGCCCAGGATTTTATGCCTGTAGATATTCTACAGTTGCGCTAGTGGCTGGAGAAGCTATGGAATGGCTGTGAGTGCGATGAAGTGCGCGATGGGTTCTGTTGGGCGCGAGAGTGCTATTCTCTTCAGGGCGAGGGCCGAATTGGACTGAGTCGACTGCTGTGCGAAGAGAGCTCTTGTTCGAGGCAGATCGTTGTCTAGTGCGCCGAGTACAGATTAAATGTTTACCAGTAGTGGAGGTGTCGCACAGGCGTCTCGAGCTCGCGTCGGGAATGCCAAGAAGTGAGTGAGGTAATGTCGCAAAATGTAGCCTCGACTCAAAGGTGCAAATGAATGCTAGAGGTGGTCCAAAGATATCACAGACTACCTAGCAATATCCCAACTGTATTCAAATCGTCTTCTTCTGGAGCATTTGAAATGAACAGGGCTTTGATTCATCGAAAATATGTAGGCCCACATCATGATCATGTGAAGCATTAGTGTCGACATCCCGAACAGAGCTCGAGTTTAGCGCCCAGGTCTTGAAGCTTGTCGAATTCATAATAATCGGATATCTGCTGCAAATTTTAGCTGCGTTGTCAATGGAGAAATTTTCATGATAGTATGGCAGTCGACTCGTGAAGTTGAAAGATCTTCGTCTACTTCCACAGCTGGAAGACAAAAAGCTGGGCTTTGGAATGGCATCGGTATCGCGGATGACTAAGCCGGTTCTTGACCACGTTCCCTGAAGCTTGCTCGTTCCCTCCCCGTGGCTTGTGCAGTGGACCCTGAGCATACCAATACCCATAGCTCAAGAAACAGAACCGTTGACCCCCACCAGCACAATATCACACTCCACGCACACAAGCCTCATCCGCTTCACCGACGAAATCAGAGAGTACAGATCACATAATGGTTTGGAATTCCCATTGTTTACCGACCGAGTGCCCGAAAGGAAGCTTATACGGCCATCACAGACGCAACTTACAAACCTCCACGATGATATGATTGTGCGTTATTCCCCATAGCTATCCCAGATCCAATGGCACCAGAAATCGCTGACTCTCGCCGCGACACAGCATGACGCAGTACTGGATTACTACGGAAGACGCCTGGCGACATGCTCATCCGATCGCACAATCAAAATCTACGAAGTTGAGGGTGAAACACACCGGTTGATCGATACGTTGAAAGGGTAAACGAAAGCTCCGACCAGTTGGCAAAATGGAAACAACCTCATACTGACTATCGAAATCGGCATTAGACACGATGGTCCAGTTTGGCAGGTCTCATGGGCTCACCCAAAGTTCGGCAACATTCTTGCAAGCGCTTCATACGACGGAAGAGTTATCATCTGGCAAGAGAAGAATGGAGTCTGGGGAAAGCTCGCAGAGCACGCAAATCATCAAGCTTCAGGTCAGACAAAGTTCCAAAACTACGGCGAAATTATTGATGTTAAAGTAGTTGTATAGTCAACTCCGTTCAATGGGCGCCACATGAACTCGGTGCTGTCCTTGCATGCGCTTCCTCGGATGGAAAGGTTTCGATCCTCGAATACAAAGAGGATGGCTCTTGGGACACCAAGGTATTCCAGGCCCATGCTATAGGCTGCAATGCAGCATCGTGGGCACCAGCTACCGCACCCGGCTCAATCGTTCAAACATCTGGAAGCGCACAAAATGCATCAAATGTCAGAAGATTTGTCTCTGGTGGATCAGATAATTTGGTTAAGATATGGCATTGGAGGTAGGAAGCGATTCCATAATTCAAAACTCGCATGTGATCAATAATTTACTGACGGAATATAGCCCTGAGCACAACAATTACTTGGAGGAGGCCGTACTAGAGGGCCATTCAGACTGGGTTCGAGGTAATTCACATCACCGACATCATTTTTGTGTTATTTCTCACTAACCTGATTACAATACAGATGTGGCATGGGCTCCATCAATTCTCCCCAAGTCATACATTGCTTCCGCCTCTCAGGACAAATCAGCAATTATCTGGACCGCTTCGTCGAATGGTGACGGACCACAACAATGGCAAAAGAAGGTTCTACAGTTCGACAGTGTAGTCTGGAGAGTCAGCTGGTCACTTAGCGGAAATGCACTTGCAGTTTCTGGAGGAGACAACAAAGTCACAGTTTGGAAAGAGAACCTCAAGGGTGAATGGGAAAAGACGCGTGTTGAGGAGTCTGTCTAGAGTTTAACTTATAATGGTGATGTCGCCGTTGGGGGTTTGTGCTTTTCAGCAGTACGATGTATAATGATTGAGTTAATTTTTTTGTTTGCCAGTGTGTTCTTTCTATCTTATAATTCGATTTTGTGTCGTCGTGTGGAAAATGGAAAGGGAGCTTTTACTGTCACAATCAACAGTCACGTGAATTTTTGTTTCTTTGTTCTTTTTTTTTTCAATTCTTGAAAGGAACAATCCAACGAGTTACTGATTAGTTGCTTATTAGAATGCCACAAAGAGGCCTTGATCCTCCTTAAATTCTCGTGCGTTCTTCAAAGGTAGGATATGTTAACATGTTTATACCCAAGGCTTGATCATGATCACAAATTTAAACATGCTTTGAGAAGAATTCAAGATCAAGCTTGCAAGAGAGCCACAAGTATACGTATCTTACCTACTTAGGTAGGTAGATGACAGCACCTTTTAGCTATAGTAAATTTAAACCTAGAATACCTGAACTGTAGCCTCGACTGTCGAACTGCAGCTTCCTGCAACTGAATTTGGCAAAATGCATGCATGAAAGCAAGAAGTAGACATCGCTGCATACATAAACTTTGACAACATTGTTAGTTCGATTCAAGGTAGGGAACAGCCAACCAACGCACCTCCATGCGGAAGGACCAACCTCCTCTACCGGTACGACTGCTCTAGAGTACAGTCGATCCAAGCTTTAAAACCCGCCGCTATTCTCCCATCTCCGCCGCCAAAGAATCATAAACGAACATCCACCAAATTCCCAGCAGAGAGCCACACAAACCACAGTGCCCACAACGGGACTGGCCACAAGGGCAAATCTACCTACCTACGACTCACCCTCAACTGGCCCCATATCACCCAAAAAAATGCCCTCCGTCCCCCGCAACCCCCCGAACGTCACCACAAGCGGGATCCTCGCTACCCCCGACGGCGCCCGCGTGATCCCCTCCTCCCTCCGCCCCGACGGAACCAAGCGCAAGGAGATCCAAATCCGCCCTGGATACCGCCCGCCAGAAGACGTCGAGATCTACAAGAACCGGAATGCGCAGGCCTTCAAGGAGGGAGGGAAAGGCGGTGGGAAAGGACCAATCCCCGGCGCGGAGGCGCTGAGTGATAAGGAGGATGGGAAGGGTGCGGGTGCGGGTGCGGGTGCGCCGTTAGACAAGAATGCAAAGAAGAGGGCGGCGAAGAAGAAGGCGAAGGCTGCTGCTGCTGCGGAGGGAGGAGAGGAGGGTTCGGCTGCGGTAGGATCAAAACCAGCAGCAGCAGCAGCAGCAGCAGCAACGGCATCACCGACGGCTTCTACAGCACCAGTAGCATCCTCAACCGCACGGCTAAAACCGTCAGAATTGTCTGCCGAGGAGAAAGAGAAGCAGGCAAAAGCCATACGGAAAAAGATCCGCCAGGCAAACGATCTCAAAACGAAGAAGGATAGTGGGGAGAGTCTCCTTCCAGAGCAAATGGATAAGGTGATACGACTCGCAGAGCTCATGAGGCAACTCAATGCGTTGGGATTTGATGAATGATGAGTGAAGGCATATATCTACCAACTGCATAATCAAAATTATCTCGAATGCAAATTGTTGTGGCACTGGGTTTGCCATTTGTAGATAAGGCACGCATGCATGGCATTCTCCATTTTCCTATCATTTTGGTGTGACGGGGTTTCCTTCTTTGGTTATATGTTTATTTATTTGTTTATACCTGCTTCTTTGCGTGCTTCGCGGCTGTGCAACCTTCTATTATGCTTTGTTACCTGCGTATTTACACTGCCAAACTTTCTTGTATATTCTGTTTGGCAAGCAAACCATTCGTTTTTGCCTTTTCTTCTTTCACTTCCTTTACGTTTGCTAGGCAATTGAGGGACATTTGTGTATCATCTTCGGTGGAGTGTCCATGTGGCCAAAATGCCTGAGGTGAGAATTCTAGTCATCCGGATTGGAGAGGTAACAAAACTTCAACAAGCCCGTCGTCAAAAATTGGATATAATGCATATGCGCCAAAACGCCAAATAAACAAGATAAAAAGTGACACAGAAACAGCTATAAATGTAACTTTTCAAAGGCAATTGTCAAAAAGAAACCCCCATTTCAATCATCACGTGAAAACCCCATCCGATCCCCCAAAGACCTACCTCGACAATTCAAACTCCCGAATCTTATCCCTGACCAACCTCTTTTGCTCCTCTCCCGTCAGGAACTCACTCTCCTGAATACACCTCCCCACACATAGTGTCGTCTTGACACTCTCACTATCAACCCACACCCTCCCATTCCTGCCCACCGCCAACTCAAACGCAAGCCTCGATCCCAACTCATCAAGCACCTCCATCCCCGTGCTCATCCCTGGCAACGGCGTGTCCCCATCCCCACTCTCGACCTTCTTCCCCGAGCCCACCTCCCCCTTCCTGATCCTCAACTGCCTCAACTTCTTGCCATCACCGAGCAACCTCCTGGCCAGCCCAAGCGAAACCGCAAACAACATTCCATTCTTGAGTTCCCCGTACCCGCCCGCCTTGCCCGTCTCGGCATCGAAACACTCGAGCTCCGGGTCCATGTGTTTACTCGCGAGCGAGATGCGAGCGAAGACGACGCTGCCGTTGTTGAGCTGCGGGCGGGTCTTTTTCGTGGCGTTCTCGAAGGCGAGGTGGGGGAGGAGCGCGGTGTTTCCGCGGGAGGAGGGGATGGTGCAGTGGTAGAAGTCGGCGGCGGAGCGGGTCACGATGGCGATGACGGGGTCCTGTGGGTGCGGCGTGTACTGTTTTTTTGTTTTCAGTTAGAGTGTCATCTAGGGGAGGGGAGGGGAGGGGGGGTAAGTTCAATCTTACTCTTTTTCCCCCGCTCTCAGCCCAGATCAGGCGCTTCTTCTCGTCGATGTTGAGCTCGCCGGCGCTCACGGGGATGATGGTTGATGGCGGGATGTGTGTGAGACCTGGGCCGATCTTGATTGAGGCATTCTTTGCTGCTGCTGGAAGCGATGGGATGACGATTGGGTCGCCCGGGAGGACCAGGTTTGCTGGGGGCTCGTCTGAATACATTGGCGGTTTGTTGCGGCCGATGTGGTGATGATGATGGTGTGGAATACTTTGGAGGTGAGTGCTTTCGCAGAAGAACAAAAGCTTAGGGACCCTTGTCACGTGGGCTTGGCAGCTTGCTGCATTGTTCAGATTGCCCAAAGAGGAATTAACACTGCTGAACACGAAGGTGGCTGGAAGTTATGAAACAGCTCCAAGGAATAGAGATGAATTGGAATAGTGGATTCCTGATAGCTGTGCACCAGATTAATGTGTGCCCAGCAACATTAGAAGTTTTGCAAATGTTAAATTCTGAACATTAAAGCAAACTGTTACCTCGAATAATTATAAAGCGCATCTGGCCATGGATAATTATAATGAATGAAATTTGCAATTCATATTGCTAACCTCCATTATCCTCTTCAGAAAGGGCCCATAAATATATCCCTTGCTTGCAAACGATTTAGAAGAGAGTACAAAAAGAGAAAATTAGGTTCCATCCCAATTATTATCCCTTGCTTGCAAACGAAGAAGAGAGTACAAAAAGAGAAAAGTAGGCTCCATCCTATTATGAACGATGCTTCAAAAGGAAAAATAACATTACTCCTGAGTACTTTTTGCAAACGCCTCCCATGCCCTCCAAGCTCTTCCACTCGTGATTCCTTCACGAACCAAAGCCACTGCATCCTTCCACTTCCTGTGATTTGCTACTCCGTTCTCATCAACCTGCTCATCTTCATTTTCATGCTCATGCCCATGTTCAAACAAACCAGCCACGACTAGCAATGCAGCCGTATTTATCAGAACAAAGTCCAAGATCGCCCTCTCATCTGTATCTGCTTCAGGATCGATTTGTCCATTCAGTAGCTTCTTCAAGATCTCTGCATTCTCGGCGGGCTGCTTCCCACCAGCAACCCTCGAGAGTGGATGAGTCTTGATACCGAATGTGATTTCGGGGTGAACCCTGAATTCTTCGACCATCACACCATGCGACTTGTTGCGCAACTTCCAGCAATTGGAGTGCCCGGCAATGCTGATTTCATCAAGCTGCTCCTCCCCAGAAACAACCATTCCCTTCTTCACGTCGAGAAGAATGAGTGTTTCCGCAAATACTCGGCCAAAGTGGTTCTTGCCAACACCAATGATACGGGCCTCTAAGCCACCAGGCAAGGAGTAGTCAATTGGGTTTACTAGTGGGCCGAGAAGGTTGAAGATGGTCCTGAATGGGAGCTCTTTTCTGATTGGTGCAACATGCTTCATCGAAGGATGAAATACAGGAGCAAACAAGAAGCAGAATATTCCGCGGCCTGGCTCCTCATTCTCTTGCCCAGTGGTGAAGAGAGATGTGACTTTATCGGGAGTGACTTTCCACAAATCAGCCCCTAGGGCTGTCAAAATGTCTGCTGATCCAGATGCTGAAGTTGAAGCCTTATTTCCATGCTTGCAGATCTGGATCCCGCACGAGGCAGCGAGGATCGCTGCGGTTGTGGAGACGTTGAAGGTGTTGTGGCCGTCACCCCCGGTACCGACGATATCAACCTAAATCCTCCACATTTTCATCAGCCCTATGACTCGACCTTAAAAATCACTGCATACAGCATTTTTTTTCCAACAATAAAGGATAACATACCAATCCTCCATGATACCCCGCTTTTACGTCTTGTCCAGCTCCATAACTGTCCATTCCACCAAGCATCAACCCAGCTTTGCTCATCCCCGCTGCCGCTGCAGCAATAATCCCAGGCTTCTCATCGAGCTTTGTAAAGTGCAGAGCTGTAAGCAATGCAGATGCCTGCACGGGCGAGAGCCTATCGGAGAAGATGTTGTCGATGGCAGCAGTGACTTCAGATGGCTCGATGGCTTCTGGAGCTATCGAGAGGTTCCGTAGCAGCGTACTAATCGAGACTGTTTCCTCCGCCATGTCGTTTATTTCTCCAGTTCCTCTTGCTTTGGTTTCCTGGTTGAATTTATCCTCGTTTCTGGTGAGGAGAGTGGGGCAATTGCAAGAGCTACCGGCGAAACGTTGTATGAGTGAATTTCCGTCTGGTTGAATGAGAGAGAGGGTGAGTTCGTGGGGGATGGGGGATGGGGGCTGCGGATTTGGCCACCACCACCAGTGCCTAGGTAGTACCTAGCCTATGACAGCCATATATGACCGCAGCCTGATTTCTGCTAAGATGTAACGTGCACAATCAGTCCAGCAATATGAAAGTTTTAACGTCATTGATAGTGTTTGATGTGAATTAAAATATGCTGATATTGCGTCAGGCCCGCCGAGCCGATGATGCGCATCTTATAGATATTCACTCATATGCATTACCTTTGTCCCACCACACACAGAAGGATAAGCCGATAAGAGCTCCACGTGACATTAATCTTAGTCATCCAACACGGCAAACCACTCTACGCGTCGCACTGACGTGACGCTGGGTAACCTACACCTGCAAGCTCGCGAGCTCTCTCCGCCACTGCTCTCTGCCCCTGGCAAAAGGGTTCATCACCAACCATCACCACCACCATTTCTGGTTGAAAATCAACCCGCCCAGCAGCATAAATATGGTCGGAGAATCTTCGTCCGCACGGCTGGGCAAGACGGCCGCTTCCAATGCCTCTCCACTTCCGGCCTACGAATTACCATGGTAAGTTCAAAGATGATCATGATGATGATGGTTACAATCCAATTCCCCTTCACAGGCCTCGAAAAAAGCTAACCCCCCATCACCCAGGGTTGAAAAATACCGCCCCGTCCTCCTCGACGACATCGTCGGCAACGAAGAAACCGTCGAACGCCTCAAAATCATCTCAAAAGACGGAAACATGCCGCACCTCATCATCTCCGGGATGCCCGGCATCGGGAAAACCACCTCGGTCCTCTGCCTTGCCCGCGCCCTCCTCGGCCCCGCCTACAAAGAAGCCGTGCTCGAACTCAACGCCTCCGACGAGCGCGGCATCGACGTTGTCCGAAACAGAATCAAATCCTTCGCACAAAAGAAAGTCACTCTACCCCCGGGACACCAGAAGATCGTCATCCTAGATGAGGCGGACAGTATGACTGCCGGCGCACAGCAGGCGCTGAGAAGGACTATGGAGATTTACTCCGCGACCACACGGTTCGCGTTTGCGTGCAACCAGAGTAACAAGATCATCGAGCCTCTGCAATCGAGATGCGCAATCCTCAGATACGCCCGCCTCACGGATGCACAGGTCGTGAAGCGGCTGATGGAGATCATCGCTGCAGAGAAGGTGGATTACTCCGATGAAGGGATCGCCGCGCTCGTGTTTTCCGCGGAGGGCGACATGCGGCAAGCAATCAACAACCTGCAATCCACCGTAGCGGGATTCGGCTTCGTCAGTGGCGACAACGTCTTCAAGGTTGTGGACAGCCCACACCCGATCGCAGTTCAGGCCATGGTCAAGGCATGCCAACAGGCAAAGATAGATGATGCGCTGGAGAAGCTCGAGGAGTTGTGGGATAAGGGGTATTCGGCGGTGGATATCATCAGCACGATGTTTAGGGTCACAAAGACTATCGATACGCTGAGTGAGCAGTCGAAGTTGGAGTTTATAAAAGTATTACTCCGCCTGTACCAATTCATAGCATCAGAACTAACAAGCTTCTCATTTTTTCTAGGAAATTGGATTCACACACATGCGTGTTCTAGAAGGTGTTGGTACACTCCTACAACTGAAGGGGTGTCTTGCACGGTTATGCAGAATCAACATGGCCCCAAGTCTCTTCAAACCCTAATAACGACATAATCAAAAAAAAAAAAAAAAAAAGATATAATAACGTTAACGTCGATTTCTTTTGTGGCGTTCATTTATTTCTCTTATTCTCTAATTTATTACCCCTTACACTGCATCGAAGTTCCTCCCCCTCTTGCATGTCCAATTACAATCTTTTGCACATACATTTTGTATACCAGTCTTCTCGTTCGATTACCCATATATAATCATGGTCACCTCATGCTGTACGTTATATACATGCCAGAGAAATGAAAGCGCTAGCGCCCTGGCAATAGAGTTTATGATAAATATCCACTATCCACGAGATCAATGTAAAGGATAAATACTTCATCAAGATGCCTACATATAGCTTTGCAGCTCCTGTAGTAAGCATGAGACTACCTTTAGTAAATTATTCCACCTTGATCAACAAATTCAGCAAACCCAATTTCATATTCAGTCCAAAATATTAGTGCTACCAAGTTTTATATAAGGGCTTCTTGCAAGATATCCAGCACATATATATATTGTGACACGGGTAACGATCATCAATGGCCAGGTTGACACAAGTACAAGTGCATGCACATCGTTAAACCGAAGGGAAAAAAAATCTCAGAGGATAAGTATGCTGTGGTATTGATCTCACGCTGTACTTCCATACTCCGGCTTCGCCCTAACCTTCGTCCACCCACTCGAATCCATCTGCTGCTGTTGCTGCTGCTGCGCCCTCGCCAACCCATTCGACGACAACGACCTCCCCGCACCCAACCCCAACCCAAACCCCCTTCCGACCCCCCCGCCAGCAGGAATACTTCCCCCACCGCCCACCATACTTCCTCCTCCTCCACCCCCACCACCCCCACCACCACCACCACCACCAATCCCCGCCATCGACGACACCCTCGACGCAATCGAAAACCTCCTCCTCCCACTCCCCCCAAACGCAAATCCTCCACCACCACCACCATTCCCACCAACATTGCCCCCACCGCCACCCCCCCTCCCCTCCAACCCCGAATACGTCTCCTCCTCATCCTCCCCAACAACCTCCTCCACAAGATCCCACTCCAACTTCATATTCTGCCCATGCACCACCATCTCCAACCTCCTCACAATCTCCCTAAACTCCACCTCCCACTCCCACGTCAACCTATTGCCCTCCTTCCCCGCCAAAAACCCCGCCCCAGTCGTACTATGACTCCACTTCCCAAACATCGGCGCCGGGCCATGGCCCCCCCCAATCAGTAAGTTGTAGATATTCTTCCCCGGGTGCATCACATCGTCCATATCCGTCACTGTATGCCCCTGCGTCAGACATAGCCAGGCGACGTTATACGCGAGCATGGACGCGCCCTCGAGGAAGAGCGTGTATGTGGGCGTGTGTTCGCGGCTGAGGTCCGTGAGGGATTTGTCGAGGTGGAGAAGCCGCGAGCGCGTGTTTGTGGGGGACTTGATTGTGGGGTGTTCGCTGTGTTTTCCGGGGAGCGTGACTTCGTAGGGGAGCTTGATGCCGCAGTAGTCTGAGATGAGCATGAGGAGGGCGCAGAGGTGGCCAAATGTTGCTGTTGTTAGGACTGGTGGGTGGGCTGTGGTGGGTGTGATTTATCGAAATTAGTTTAAACCATCATCTCCTTATCTGTCTCTCTCAAAATACTTTATGAAAAAATGACGTTGAATGTGTGAGTAAAAATGTATATGGGTACTCACTCGCCAAATCATGCAAACTCGGAATCGCATTCCCGCCAATCAGATACTCGAGCGTGCCCCTCCTCTTCCTCAACTTCAACGAATACAGCGAGGCCGCCTCATAACACAGATACGACCTCGCATCCGCCGCCTTGGCCTGCGAAATATTCCAGAGCTGTCGGGTGCGTTTTGTTTCTCGCTGGATGTTGTCGAGCGCCATCATCCGCCGGTCCTCGAGGCCCTGTGAGTGTTCCCGGAAGGTGTTTTTGCGGCTGTTGTTTTGGCTACGGAGTGTGGCGATTTGTTTTTTAGCTACGGAAGAGGAGAGAGAGATAGGTTAGTTCTTTGAGTTCTTTCGATGGTAGAAGAGAGATAGATGGAGAGTCCTTGAAGAAAAATAAAACAAATAGGGAAGAAAAGAAATATCTCTCGATCTCGATCTGTGATATCAAGACCACCTCCCCTCCCGAAAATGCAGAAACATAAATTGAATAATGGGGTGGATATATGGGTATATAGAGAGAGGTGATAGGGTATCTTCAACCAACCCCGAGGCTAAACCAACCCCCCCTCTCCCTCTCAAAATTCATCCATCCAAATCTTAAAAATAAAAAACACCATCTCTCCACATTCAAAAAGTCTCATGTATAATATTGTTTACCTTCCTCAATCTCCACCCTCACCTTCTCATTCTCCTCCATAATCTTGCCAATCGTAACCTTCGCATCCTCCGTCTGCGCCCGCACCTTGCGTAGTTCCCGCCCATCGATCGCATCGGGTATGGGTGTTGCCATCCTCCCGCTACTGCCACCACTTTTATTCGACTTTCCCGCGGTGGTGAGGTATGTGTTGACTTTCCCCTCCACCGCCGCCTTCTCTGCGGTGAGTGTGAGGAGGTCGTAGCGCAGCGGCCAGAGGGTGTGTCGTGCGCAGGCGGCGCAGCAGATGTGTGTTGTTTCTCGTTCGCAGACGCCGCATTGCATTGTTGTTGTGTGTTGTGTTGTGTGGTGGTTGGGCGTTGCTGGCGTTTTGTATGGAGGGAAGTACAGTACCTGAGAGTCCCGGGGTTTTGTTGGGCGGGGGTGGAGGGGAGATCTAGATGATGATGAGGATGAAGATGGTGTAGTTGTTTGTATTTTTAAGGAACCGGAAAGTGGAGAAGGAGGGAGTGGTCGAGTTCCTCAGGATTCTATGTCTTTCCTTCCTTCCTCAGGTGGCCAGGCGTGCGGCGTGTGTTAGGTATCGAGTGTGGAAGTCGGCACCGGAACTGCTATTGAATGAGTCGTGGGCTGGTTCGAGAGGGTCGATCTTATGTATGTACGTATGTTATGTACCTGTATACTGGAGTTGATCCACACCGGCCCGGCGTCTGGAGTTGGGTGATGATGACGATGTAGCTATTCGTCAAGCCGCCGTTTTGATTTCGTGACGTACACAGCGCAGCGTCGTATTGATGGTATGATATGGTATGGTATTAATAATTTAAATTATATCCCCAGCACCAGTCGTATCAGACAGATACACCTAGGTCGTCGTGAATCGAATCCGTGTTGTGTTGTATTATGTTGTGTTATGAGGTATAGTCGTAGATCGAAAGCCTAAGGTTAAAGGTACTCCAAGTTGGGTTGAGATAAGTACCTTGTGTGGGACTAAGTAGGCTAGGTAATGGATTCAGCAGCCGCAGGGGCGCCTGGTATTTATGTCGACTTCGAGTGTTTTGGCCCTATGACCTCCTGCGTGCCTACATATTTATGTAATATGCTTACAGGGGTTATTCATGCAGGTCAATGTCGACCAACTTGTTAACAGTGCGAGTTGTTATACACAGATTCCCCATGAGGATATATCTCCACGGATGCGTAGCCTCATATCCCGATAATTATAAACCAACCACAGAAACGAAATCAATAAAACACCAACAAAAGAAAATTAGAGAAAAGGCAAGAACGGTCCGTGATACATACCTACCTACCTAAAGCATACCCACATGCATGTCACATCTTAAAACAAAAGATTATTCTGTGTTCCTGCCATGGTCATGGCCATATACTGTCGGCACCCCTGTTCCGACCGACGGCGGGGTAACGACTGGTGACAACCGGTTACGAGAGCAAAAGGTTTTTTGCCATAACTCCATGAGTTTTGCTCTGATTGTGATGGGAGTTGTACCAATCGATTTCTCTTGTAAAGTTGCACTAGAATAAAAATAAAAACAAGTAATTCAAGCACAATAAAAATTGCACCCCCTCCTCCCCATATAAAATATCCTTTATAGCTTTCCAAAATCGAACTCAGTCAATATAGGTCCTATCAAGCTGAAAATTAAATCCAAGCAGTGGATATGATCATAGTTCATTGCTATATAGTCAGCGTTTGTATATCTAGCAGGAGAATTGAGTGGTTACCTTTTTTATATGGCTATAATTTCCAAAATTGGTGCAAAAGCTTAAGGTAGCAGTTTATTTTTGCTATAACTTTATTAGTTGGAGTTCAAATGAGCTATAATTGACAGGAGAGCTGCTTTATACCTTCTTCTGACGTTTGGCAGTGTCTACGCTTTTTTCCTGACTTTTTTGCAACTTCAATGCCTCTGCAAGGACCTTTTTCGCTTTCCTAGAAGCTGCCTCTGCTTGCTTTATCTGAGCCAAAGCAGACTTGGCCTGACCAAGTTTAACATCCCTTCTAGTTAATACTCTGCCAATTCCAATGTGTTTCTTGCTTGCAGGCTCTCGCTTTTTCCCATTCCTCAGTTCAGTAAGAGTTTCTGATTCAGGAAGAATATCTCTATGCAAAGTGAGCTTTTGCATAGCAAATTCAACTAAAGACTCCAGTGCAGCAATTTTCTGGGGTGAGTTGATGTCCTTCATGATGGTAGAAGCTAAGGCTTTGAGTTGGTGGGGTGTATTGAGGATTGCTGGCAATTTTTGAGAATTTTGCGAAATTGGAGTTGCTGGTCTGATATAAGAGTTCAAAAGGACTGGCCAGCACCCACTGGACCTGAAAGCACTTTGAATGGTTCTGGCAGTGTGTGCCTCGTTTCTGCTATCCTGTAGCACCTCCCAGAAATACTTCTTCTCAAAGGGCCCTTTGGGAAATCGAAAATTCCAATTTCTGAGGTGTTTTTTATATGCTCTTGATAGAACACCAAAACAACCCACATCCAATGGCTGCATAAAATGTGTGGAATGTGAGGGCAAACAGAACATGATAATACCCCTTTGCAAAGCAAATTCCACCACTCTCCAAGCCACATGTGAATGGTGACCATCCACAATAAGAAGCCTTTTTGCTGACGATTTTTTGGGCTTTGTGTGAGGATCAAAGTGCTTTTTGAGGTACTCAAGCCCCAGAAAATCGTCCATATAACCACTGGGAGAGCATGCAAATGTAGCATCATCATCATGTCTTTCTCCATCTCCATAATACCCCTCTCTATGGGTGATATTCTGCCAGATAATGAATGGGGGGGTTATTTCTCCAGCAGCATTCACAGTTTCCAGCACAGAAACAAACTCTCTGCTGCCGTGTTGGGCCAAGTTATGGTTTTTTCCCTCTGCCCTGACCACTACCATTGATCTCCCATCACTTTTTCCCATAACAAAGCCCTTCTCATCACAATTCCATAAATTATCTGGGGTGATGCCATTTCTTCTGATAGTTTTGTCCAGGAGGGTGTAAAATTGTTTTTGTGTCTCCACATCAGCTCCAGCCTTCAGGCGATCTTTGTACATGTACTGCACATACTGCTTCTTAAGCTCATGGTTCCTGCTCAAAAATCGAGTCACCCAGTGCCCTCCTATCTGATGTTCAATTCCCCTCTTTTTCAGCATAGTTTGGGCCATATTGAGTAGAATATCATGAGTAACTGGGAACCCAGCATCACACATGATCCTGCACCACTCATAGATTGCAGCCTCTTCGCCTTTAGTGAAGAGCTGCTGAGATCTGTGCCCCTCCACAGCACTTTTTTGGGTCCCCTTCACCCTTCTCTTTAATGTTGTCACATTCACACCATACTTTTGTGCCACTTTAGACTTCGAAATTTCTGGGTGATTTTTGGCATAGGCTACTGCTGCAACGAGAGCTTCAGGAGAATAAGCAGGCATTTGTGATGATTTTAAAAAAAAAATCAAGTCAATTGGAGTAGTATTGGTTGAGTTATGGGAGTTCGAGTTGTTGTTGTCAACCTCAAAATGACCCCGCGCACGGTCGGAACCGGGGTCTTGACAGTACTCGACGATATATACCCAAACTTTGAAAAAATATCCGAATTCAATTGACCAATATTTAAACCTCGAGCTCTGAAAAAAAAGCACCATGCCATAATATAACCAAGGTAACTCCATGGCCATCACTAACCTTGAAAGTATTCGAATTCCCACATCAAATCTACACATACACTGTATACACATACACATAAAACATATATATCCCATCCCACCTCTATCGACTATCCCATATATAGCTACACAGCCCTCTCTTCCTAATCCCAAACCAAACACTTTCCTCCCTGGCCATGGATCCAAGCTATCCCTAAGCAGTTAAATAATCTACACCCCCTCCTCCGGATCCCCCTTCTGATTCTCCAACTCCCTCTGCAGCCTCTTCACCACGATCCTCTCAAACTCCTCCAGCTCGCTCTTGTTCATGGGGTAGGTATGTTCCGCGGCAGGGTAGCTCCGGGACTTGACTTCGTCTATTGAGTTTTGAATATTTTATTGTTGGAAAGTAGGGGAATGGGGAGGATGGGGGGGGGGGAACATACCTATATACTCCTCAATCGCATTCTTTGACTTTTCGAAAATATTCTCATACGTCTACCACCACCACAATTTAATCAAATTAGCCATCCCATCCATCCCCACCTCCTCCCCCACCCCTCCTCCCCCAAACCACCCACAAAAAACTAGGAACGGAACCCACCTTCACAAACTTCGGCATAAACCTCCCCTCCGGGAAATTCCCCAACATATCAATCTGCACCAACACCTGCCCCGAGCACCCACTGCCCGCGCCAATCCCAATCGTGGGCACATCCAAGCTCTTGGTCACCAGATCCGCCACGGCGGGGGGCACCGCCTCCACCACCATCGCGAAGCACCCTGCCTCCTGCACGGCGAGGGCGTCGTCGAGGATCTTTGCTGCGCTGGAGGCAGTCTTGCCTTGCACGCGGAACCCGCCGAGGGAGTGTTGCCGCTGCGGGGTCAGGCCGATGTGGCCCAGCACGGAGATGCCGGCGGAGGTGATGCGTTTGATGGTTGGGGCCATTTCGGCGCCGCCTTCGATTTTGACGGCCTGGTGTTTGGGAGGAGGGGGGGGATTAGTTAGTTGGGGGTAGAAGAAGAGGGGAGGAGAGGGAATGAGATACGGACCTGAGCTCGACCTTCCTGGATGATTCGAATTGCGGACTGGACGGCCTGGTCTGGCGAGACCTCGTATGATCCCATCGGCATATCACAGACCTAAAAGGCGCATTCAAACAAAAGTAAGCAAATAAACATATCAGCATATATAATTCCCACAAAGCTCCCAAAAATCCATTTCTCTAGGAATTGCATATCCCGAACAAGAGAAAAGGAGGAATCGGATATATATAGATAGAAACATCCAACCAAACAAGACGATAAGATAAGGTAGCTATAGAGAAAGAAGCATGCGGAGGATCCGGATATATAGGACAGGAATTGAAATAAAAAAACTCACCGTAAACGCCCCCTTCACCGCCCTCGCCACAGCCCTACTGTGATGTAACATATCCTACAGTGATCGCGAAACGAATCGTATAAGTAAATATTGCATTTTCATTGCTGCCAGGTAAAATATTGAAAAAAAACAATATATTTATGCAGGTTTGCAGGTTTGCATACATCCAATCGAATCTCATTCGTATCCTAAATCCAAAAAGATATGGCACCACCACCGTTCGTTAGTTAATAATTATAAAGCCACCCCGGAAAATCATTTTAGCGTTGGTTTATTTATAAACCCGCCCAAACAAATAAACAGAAGTCGATAAAAGCTCAGAGCTCGAGCTGGAGGGTGTGTGTGTGGGGGGGGGGGGGAGGGGGGAAGCTTCTGGGAGCGTGGGGTAAAAAAATATAAAAATAAAAACTAACCTCCATTCCAAGGCCGACCATAGCCAACGAGTCCCCCACAAGAACCATATCCACCCCGGCATGATCCGCGACCAATCCCGACGGGAAGTCATGTGCAGTCACCATACTGATCGGGATGCCGGAGTCATAGAGTTTGCGAAGCGAGGTCATTGTAACTTTCTTGCGAGTAGGCGCTGCAGGGTTCATCGGTGCATGTGAACTGTACCTCTTTGTGGGGAACTGCAGAAACACAGGTGATAATGACGACGACGACGTACGGTGGATCATCATACAGCAGGCACTGCGGGGAGCACCCCCAGCAGCAGCAGCAGCAGAAGCCAAACGGCCGCGGAATAAAGATAGTGACATGGCTCAGGGGTAAATATAAAAATATAAATAAAAAAATGCTGGAATGTGTGTGTTTTTTGAGAGAGAGGGGGTGTATAATTGCTCACTGCAATCTTCTTCCTTTTTTCTTTTTTCTTGCGGTCTTGCTAAATATGTTGATGCTCGATTGCTCAACAGCTATGAAGGAAAGAAAGAAAGAATAAAAAAAAGACGAGATTTTGAACACGGCGAAAGGGGTAATTCGTGGTGAAGGGGCCGCTGGTTCTAACGTTGGGGAGTCATACCTAGCTAACACACAAAAGTCACTGAGTCAAGTTCTCTGTTTTCGGGCCGAGGTCACTAGTCTCACGGTCACAAATGCTACACACCTGACATGGAAATCATTACTAGCTTCGCCTCCTCACGCCTGCGCCCGCAAAGAATCGTCTTGGCATGAGACTAATTGCAAGGGATAGCAATCATGCCTGCGGAGTAATGGATTTCCCCGGCGAAAGGGGGCTGAGTTTGCTTTTATATGATGTCGTGTGACTATAGACAATGGCCTTGAAGTAATGTAACTAATCAATATCATTCTTCAATTTCTCTGTAATCGTATAATGGCACCCGAGCTAGGTATCATATTTCGTCAATTCATCGACTCCCCGTGCCATATAAAAAAAGTATAAACGCCTTGCTCATGCAGAAATATCTAAAGTTCGCTGTGGACGGAGAAATCATATACAGTCAGCTACTGAATGCAAGAAAAAGTAATATGAACCCAAGACTTACCACAAAACTGTCCAGACCCAGCTCAAAAAGTTCACAAGCAACTCCCTCTCCACCAGGATGTTCCACAGCTGAAGATAGTTGTCAGTTTATATGTATACATGTATCTTCTGAAAAGGAATAAACCCACGTGATAAGGGGTTTTTCACAACTATAACTCTCAATTAGCAGGTATTCATATAAACTAAAACGCATGTGAGAGAAGTACCATATTCAACGTAAAGATTAACATATATCTGATGAAGCACCACCCTCAAATTATTCGTCTTTGTATCCGTAATCATGACAAACTTGAGGTTCGTTGGCGTTTCGTAATAGTGCAACTTGTAGTTATTCGTTCGATAAGAAATAAAGCTATCCTCCCTGCAGACCATAACCACAGATTCAGCACTTTTGCCATAATCAAGCAGTAGCCGGTAAATACTGACGGTGTCGATAGCTTCCGAACCATATTCCTCAACGAAAAGATGACACCAAAAATAAGCTTCGCATCGTCCTGGGCGCTGAGCCGGCCTGGCTGTGCGGCACCATCTATCCCCGATAGCATCTTTGCGGATGTCCTCTTTTCTGGGAGTGGGGAGGTTGCGGATGAAGCTGTTGACGGCCGGAGGCTCGAACGGTCGCGGTCCCGATCATGCCATTGCTTTATGTAGATGCATTCGCCTAGAGCTCGTGTGTCAGCTAGTAGCTCTAGAGATTCTCAGGGTGGCAGCTACCAACGGACAATGCCTATCGAAGATGTAGAACGAGTACACGGTCATGGCTGTTGGCTATGGGGGGGTGTTGAAGACGGGCCGAGTATTTGGTGAAGCTGGCGTGTGGTCGTCTTGGTCTCAAGGGTCCGGCGTGGGGGGGGGGTTGCCTGTCTTGGGCCAGCGCTTGACCAGAGCTCAAGCTTGTGCTTCTGTACCTCTCACAAGCTTTTTCTTGGCACGTTTTGTGAACAAGACAAGGCAGGCCGCTGCATTCTACTACCGCGAGCTCTCCAGCAGCTCACCGAAAAGCCCACCGCAGAGCAAAACACAAGATGGACGCATCGACAGTGAGCGCCAGGACGCTGTTGTACATTGGTGAGCCCCGATATTCCTCAGGAACCTCATCCAGGATCTGACGGTTTTCTTGCAAACCTCTCCAGAGCGTGTCAACACAAATGTCGCCGCACTCAACAAGCGATTCGAGTCCATTGTCCAGCTAGCCCCGGTATGCACGCGATTGGGGGACCCTGCGCCTGTGGACGTCACACGCTGATGATCTGCCCGAGATACTCTCCAGATTGACGGCAAAGAAAAGGGCGTGACCGCCTCCGAGGTCTTTCAGATTGAAGTCCACGCCGCAGCAATGGTACGAAGCAATCGATACACTCTGGCCTGCTTTATCTCGGAAAACAATGGCGCCGTTTGCTGACTTTCTTTCTCTCTCGCTCTCGCTCGCTAGATTCGTGCGACAGAAGACCTTCTGGCCCTGACCAGATCGCTGAAGGAAGCTTGGCTGTTTGGACAGTTGGGGTCGACGTTTAACGAGGAGAGGCCGGAGACTGCCGCGAACGCACAGGAGGTCTCCGAGGCCCTGATCGCATGGTACCGCAAGGCCGGGTCTTCACGGGATGTTTGATAACTGCAATTGCACGTTTTGGAGAAGAATTATTTGGTGTCTTGTTTCCTCTCGCATTTTTGCATTTCGGACACATTATTACATAAATGCAATTGATATCGAAACCTTATATTTATGCTATCCAACCTGAGCCTGGGAATATCTCGGCCACCGGAGCTGTGCACAGGAAGACGGATCTATACCCAACCGGCCAAGAACGAGAAGCTAAGCATTGAAACCAAACAATTTTGTCTTTATCCAGGAGAGCAAAGAAGAAGCGTCGGCGTCGGCAAAAGGTCGAAACGGCACAACCGGGCTATCACAGTCTCGAACCCGGGCTATCATGTCGGAGCGAGACTGTACCACGGCCAAATAGAAGCAGCCTCAAGAATGTGCTCCCCGTGGCACGCAATCGCAAGCACCCTTGTAGCCTTTTTCTTATCGATAGCAGCCCCAGGTCCATCCCACCTGCCCCACTACCCCACTAACCCCAATTGCAATAATTTTTTTTGTTTTTTGCCCTGCCTGGGGAAACAAGCCTACCTAATTTTTTTGCCCCTCTTCGCAAACCTCCGCGTCAAGAAATCCAGTAGGAGGTACATAAGCGTCGCGAACACCCAAACAATTCCACCTCCACCTCACCTCCACCTCCCCCACCAACCAACCCCCCCACCAACCCACCAACAACCACAACCACACAATGTCCCGCTCCACCTCCCCCCTCCCCTCCCCCGACGGCGGCCCCGAAGAACTCACCCTCTTGCAAACCACCCTCCGCAGCTCCCTCCGCCAATACCCCAACTTCCCCTCCCCCGGCATCCTCTTCGAGGACATCCTCCCGCTCTTCTCCTCGCCCAGCCTCCACGAATCCCTCATCCGCGCGCTCGAGATCCACCTCCTCGCTACCCTCCCGCCCACGCTCAGCCCCCCCTTCGCAGGCGTGGACGTCGTCGTCGGCCTCGAGGCCCGCGGGTTCCTCTTCGGGCCCACCCTCGCGCTGCGCATCGGCGCGGGCTTCGTGCCCGTCCGCAAGGCCGGGAAGTTGCCCGGCGCGTGCGCAAAGGTCCGCTACGTCAAGGAGTATGGCGAGGATTGGTTCGAGATGCAGAGCGATGCGATTAAGCCCGGGCAGCGCGTCGTGGTTGTCGATGATATCATCGCTACTGGTAAGCACACCCCCAAATCCAAACTCTAAAAATGAAAAAGAGAGAAAAAAATCAAATACTGACAATCAAATTCGTTGTTTGTGTAGGAGGATCTGCCGCCGCGGCCGGCGAGCTCGTCAAGCAACTCGGCGGGGTCTTGGTCGAGTACATCTTCCTCATGGAGCTCGACTTTCTGCACGGAAGGGACAAGTTGGACGCACCAGTCTACACGCTTCTCAATGGGCAGGAGAAGGGAGGTTTGGGGGTTGGCGAGAGGTCATAAAGATTTTTTGATTTCAACTCCAATTGGATCAATTATGGGAAGGGAAGGGGGAAAAAAGTGCATTTTTTTAGAAAAGCGGATGATAAATATACCAGCTGCGCAGAAATTAGCATGGCAAAATTGTCTGTAAAAAGGGATATAAACAGATAGATGAATACAAAAAAACAAAAAACAAAACAAGAGAAAACAATATTACCCAGCTATTGTGCATTGAGACCTAATAAGCCCGCGGCCGTGCTCTCGTGGCCAGTAAATCCAACCATATATATCCATATCATCATGATCATTATAATTACAAAACTCCCCAGCCCCTCTCAAACTCGCCAACACCTTGCCTCCCATCCAGATTCCCACTACCGCCACCCCCCAATCCTCCCCTCATCCCACCTCTCCTTCCTCTCCCTCCTCAAATGATACACCTTCCTCATAGTCCTATACTCCCTAATAAACTCCCCCACATCCCTCCCTCCACCCCCACTCTCCCCCCTCTCCTCCAGAAAACTCGCCTCCAGCGCCTCACTCAGACTCTCTGCCTCCCCCACCGCACTCATGAGCCTGTTGTACAGCGCGGGCGGACTAAACGGCTGCAAAGCAACATACATCTCCTTCTCTTTATCCCTCCACGAGCGTTCCAGGGATTTCGCTTCGAGCAGCCGGCGCTCGGTGTCGCTGCGGAGCTGGTTGAGGGAGTGGTCGAGGGATTGGACGCGCGAGGCGAGGTGGATGTTTTGCGTTAGGGCGGAGGTGAGGAGTGTTGTGGATTGCGTGGAGAGGGGGTGTGTGGCGGTGAAGAGGGCGGAGAGGAGGTCCGGCGAGTGAGCGAGGAATTGGAGGTCGTCGACGCTGTGGGGGGGGTGGAGAGTTAGATTCGGCTTGCTACCTAGCTGGTGGTGGTTTTTGGGGGTGGAGAGGATCCTTGAGGACTTACGATTTCGTAGAAAGTAATGACGGGATGAATAGTGAGTCGGGTGATGGTGGGGTAAGTTGCGCTATCTGTGCCCCACCTCCGCCGCCGCCAGGAGGAGGTGGGTATGGTTGTGATTGTGACGATGGTGCTGGTGTTGCGGTTCTGGAGTTATCGCCATCCGAGATTGGTTTTGGCGGGAGAGGGGGCCCGAAGGCATCGTGGGGCGATGACATTGTTTATCGTGTGCGGTGATGTACCTTATGTGATGCCTTCACAAGATATCTGGTGGATGTCTGGATCTGTGGCTGGAGCTGTGTGTTGATTGATTGTTTGCGGCGGACTCGAGTTTGGAGCTTGCAGGGTTCAATTGCTGGGTGCTGGGGGCAAGGTAGTGGGTGGAGCTTGAAGGTGCGTAAGGTAAGGGAAGGTGTTTAAGCACAAGCACAAGCACAAGAAGCACGCCGTAGGGCTCCGCGGTTGAGCATCATCGTGCGTGAGCTGTACCCCACCTTCGGTTGTGATGTGGTGCTAGCTCAGACCCGCAGCTTGAGCTACAATTTAAAATTATGAATCTGTGTGAGAAGCTCTTCAGAAGATTTGAAAGAAGCTCAGCGGAGGATGAGGGCAGGGTTTTACAAGTGTCCAAGTTGAACGGGCTCAGGGTCACCTCGCCGTGAGGATACACCTCGCCCGGTACCGTAGATACTTGATCAGGCTAATGCTTAATCTGATTGTGCGCTACTATATCTAGTAATGGAGAGCTCTGAATCTCTGAGCCGTACAATCGTCGCCAACCAGAGAATGCTATTTGTTTCATCTATTCCCCTTCGTATTCGCGGATCCACCTTGGCCATCATTCCCATGTCTAGACAACCCCAACACCAGACAGATTAACATGCATCACAGCTCCGCGTGTCGATGATCCAATCCGACCGGCCCTGCATGCGTCCAGCCCCAGACTTCTCCGCAGCTGGGTGCTCCCGCTGTCATGGCTGTCTCCAACACCTACCGCCGCATGCAGTGGGCGCGCATTATGTATCGTCTCTATCGGTCTGATAGCTCGAAGCCTGGGCTTGGAGATGGGTGAGCACTGGCTGCCGAGCTCGTCGAGAGCACCAAGAGGTCGTGACATGCCTGGATTGAGTTGTAGATATTAGTCATATGTGCGCCAGGCCCATGACTCTGATCACGCCCAGATCCGTGACTCTCCGTTCGAGGCGGTTAGAGGTGCTCCAGAGATGGGCAGAATAGCTCGGCCTGTTTGCCTGTTGACGGCCGCTCGAAGCTCCCGACGCCACCTGGGCATGCCCACGAGGCTACCAGTCCTCCACCCTTGCTTGCTGCCCAATCCACCAGCACCAGCTCCATCCCTGCCTGCCTTATCCGCGACATCCACCAGCACCACATCCACTGCTCCCTGACAGCACCCGCACCCGCCCGCTAACCTCAACCCACACCCCCCCCCCTCCACCAGCACTCCACACACCCACACCTGCTCAGTCGACTCAACGTTGCTCCTCGTCCATCCTTCTTCCTTCTCCCCACGCCTCTGCTTTCTAAACTTCAACATCATTGCAATATCTTCACCTCTATAGCAGCACCGCCCCAAACAAACCGTCCTAATCCATCGTGAGAGTCCAGTAATCTCCTGCTCGAGCATCACCACGCCACACACACACACAGACTTCGTCTTCGTCACACCCTCACAATGTCCACCTCAGCCCGCCGCCGTCTCATGAGAGACTTCAAGGTATGGCAGCCCCCTCTGCACATTCCTCGCTCGCAATCAGTCACACGATCACGGCTAACCCTCGCTTCCCCACGCACAGAGAATGCAAACCGATCCTCCCGCCGGTGTCAGCGCCTCGCCTGTATCCGATAATGTCATGACCTGGTAACTGCTCCCGCACCCCTCACCAAACCCCAGCCCCCAACCCCGCGATAACGAAAAGGCTAACCCCAGAAATCTCAGGAATGCCGTCATCATCGGCCCTGCCGACACTCCCTTCGAAGACGGCACATTTCGCTTGGTGATGCACTTTGAGGAGCAATACCCAAACAAGCCTCCTTCAGTAAAATTCATCAGTCAAATGTTTCACCCGAACGTTTACGCTACTGGAGAGCTTTGCTTGGACATTCTACAAAACCGATGGAGTCCGACGTATGATGTTGCCGCTATTCTCACCAGTATTCAGAGGTAATGGATGAAAACTTTCTTATGCGATTGGGCTCAGGTCCAAAACATGAATGCTAATCGTGTGTTTCTTCTATTTTTAGTCTGCTTAATGATCCAAACACAAGCTCGCCTGCGAATGTGGTATGTTATTACCTCTGGTTCTTCGATATTGCGTGTGGACGTTGATTGGCTAACATGATATTCACTTTTATAGGAGGCAAGCAATTTATACAAGGATAACCGCCGTGAATATGTAAAGCGTGTGAGAGACACCGTAGAAAAGAGCTGGGAGGGCTGCTGAATACACAATTACAATGAAATTTGCAATATATTGTCATGTTGGACAGCATAACGATTCACGAACAAAATGATGGCGGGGGTTCTTGGTGGTGGATGAGGTGGGGAGGGTTCGAGGAGTGAGAAGTGGATGTGACATTTGCTTGCAAAGAGAATTTTGGAGTTGTTGCACCTTATCCTCATGTTTGTACATTTCATTTGCTCTTTTTCTTCCTCGACATACTGTTCTACACCAACCTTCTGCTTCTTTCGTTCATTTTCCCTTCTTCTTTCCTAATCATCATCATTGTATATGCACGAGCTCGCGGGATTGGGGTTTGTTTTTCTGTTTTCTTTCCCTTTCCTTCTTTCTTTCTCTGTGTCTTGAATATTTCCCGCGCAGTCTAGTTGTATTGTCATCGTCTCTTTGTCTGGTTATAACTACTATCTGACCATGGCCAGGTCATTTCATGGAATGTTTATTGGTGTTTTTTTCTGTTTCATCTCATCTTGCTATTTCATCCTATGGACATATACGGAGTATAGTCTATTCAATTGCAAATTTACCCATATTCGTTTTTTTCTTCATTCGTATGCGTATGCGTATGCGTACACTGGTAGTGATCATGATATGTGATATGTGCTCCTCATTTCGTTTTTTTTTTTCCCATGACCCATCCTATTCGATTTCCTTGGGCGTGCGGCCGTTTGTACTCAAGTTTGGCAATATGTGTCGTGTGGGCTGTCGTGGTAACCTGGTATCTATATCCAAACTGCGTGGATCCATCCATTCACATGTTACTCTCAATTTCTCTTGCGGATCTTAAGCTTTCATGATCATGGTATGCATCGATATCGTCAAATCATTATTGGTATTTTTTTTTTTGTTAAAAAAGGTTTTTGTATACGTATTATAACGCTGTAACTGAAGCTTTGGTTGAGTGTAGAAGCAGAAAAAAAGAAGGGAAAAACACCGATATATCGATTTTTTTTAATCTTGCGAGATGTACAGTACTACACGGGTGATGTTTTTTTTTCGTTAGCTACCATAGGTAAGGTGAAAAGAACTCGATTTTTGAGGAGGAAGAATAAGTACCATTGTTCCCCCGGATAAACACGTCCCCGTACTTGTGCTTCAGCTGGCCAGAGACATATTCTTCGGTCTTTTCGAGCGCGATGTTCATGTAGCCGTCGACGGATTGGAGTTCGCCTGTGTTGGGTGTTCGTTAGCACCCTGTGCTTTCTCTCTCTCTTCCCGTCACTCTCTTTCTCTCTCTGTCGCTCTCTCGCGGAGGGGGGGGGGGGAGTGATATACCTCGATACTCAACCCCCGAGTTCAGCTTGACTGTGATTGGCGCGCCGATGATTTGGCTGAGGAAGCCGGAGGGGTCTTTTGAGACGGAGACGGAGATGGAGGGGGTGGTGGTGGTGGGCTCGTCGGTTGTGGAGGGGGGGTTGGGGCCGTTTTCGGACATGGTTGGTGGGGGGGGGTGGGGGAGGTGAGGTGGGTGAGGTGGTGGATTGGGGTGGTGATTGATGGTGAATGGTGGTTTTGGTTGGTGATGGGGATGGGGATGGTTAAGCTTTCGCTTTCGCGGTGGTTGTGGTGGTGGTGGTGGTGGACGGAAGCTAAGGTGCACGTGGGGTTTGGTGGGGTTGTGAGGTGTGGAGCTTGGGAGCTTGGGAGCTGGTACAGCTGCAGTACTCGTACTGCAACCACGAGCTCCGGATATGATCGATATCGATATCCATTCCACTCAAGATTTAATCTTTTTCAATCTCATTATATAAATTACGGTACTTATGTGGGTAATACATCGATCGCGAATCGATGCCAATTGCAATTGTGTGGATTCTGCATATAAAGAACCGACGTCTTAGCTACAGAATTGCTGGATGAGTGAACATTAATGTCAGAAATTTAAACGTTAACCTTCGAATTCCTTTCTGGGTATTTCCAATTGACCTCCTTAATGAATGGGCGAGCCTCAGTCGGTCGGTGCGATTATAATCCAATTGCAAAGTGTCCTCCCCTCCCCTCCCCTCCCCAAATACCCCACATTCTTTCTCATCACAGCTTTCTGCTTCCACCTACCTAAGTATGTAAGTAGTTACGAGTAAAACACGTATCCAATGACATCAAATTTGCAAGATCCGCCCCCAGAGAGCAAACCTGACGCCTGACTGAGTCCACAAAACCGCTTTTCAACTAACAGAGAAATTTCATCGATTAGATTTGTGGTTTTTTTTTTTTCAAGCTTAAGCTTTCTGATCATGATCTGATCAAGTTCGAATTTGGGCCCAATTCTGTTCGAATTCTCGTTATCGATTATTGATGCTTTTTTTTTTTTGGAAAAAGGAAATTTTTCGTTTGCAATGGGGATCGACTAAGCTGGAGGCCTCCAGCTCTAGAGTACTTTGAGGTCGAGGAGCACATACATAACACGGCAAGCCAGATACTCGTGAAAAAATGGTAAATCCGGACACTCAAGGGTCAAAGAGAGGTCTGTGAATAGGTGTGGGTGGCTCGTAGGAAACGTTTCTTGAACTCGAACTGTACAAAAACCACAGACCTCCTGTGGCCCTAGCATTATACCTTGTCCGTCCAGATTTACCATTTTTTCACGAGTAGATGCCCATAGATTTCCAGCTTACAGAGTACATGCCTAGAAAAATCCAATCAGGCCTAGGCCTTAGTGTATCTCCACATGTACACCGAATTCTGAGTTCCTTCACCGAAATGCGCGTGTCAAGCCCTACACAGATTGATTATATGGCTTGCATGAGGTGAGGTACAGAAGGTAGAGTAGAGTGCATGCCTTTACCTCCTAGTTGCTTCTATCCCATATGTCCAACAAGTCAAACAAACGGCTGAAGAGTTGGAAGGAGCTGTAATATCACTCTTCGAATTCGGCCTTTAAATATCACTCAGCTCACTCTTCCTCGTCTAACTATAGCCAACCAATATTTATCGTCCCAATTGATTAGATGTCTAGAGTAGCTATAGATTCTGATCACCCAAATGTATATGGCCTGGAACCTCATAGAGTGGATGCCTCGAATTCGTCAAATCCCCGTTCCCCGCTCCGAGCCTAGCGCTTCTACTCGAGTACTCTAGATCCATCCCCTGATCGAATATCTCCACACCAGTGTTTCCGAATATAAAACACTGCACGATCGTTGGCATGTCGACAATTAGCCGTTTTCTAGAAGCTGGCGGGGGGTAGCAAGTCCTTCTCATCCGTTTTTTTGTGATGCTGCAATTGGCACGCATTTGCCATTTGCATTGTTGGAGATATCGATGTTGTGAGGGGGGTTCCATCTGAAATCTGCAGTTCCCCCCCTGCTTGTCCGTGGTAGATGCGGAGTTCCAAACAAAACAGAACGGCGCTTGACAAGGGGTGTATGTAAAGTAAGCCGAGCTGTGGAGAAGCATACACGGCGTGATGGGGCCAGATATTCTCCATTGCAGGGGGTCGTAGGGATCGTAGGCCTCGCACAATTGCAGCTCCCAAGTACCTCTCCAGCACAGAGTTGCACGGAAATAAGGCGGTGAAGTATCCGGAGGGAGTGTGGATTGTTTTATCATCACACTTCCGGATGTACATACAATGTTGATCACATCTGACATGCGCTCGGTATACGTACCACTGCTGCTAAGAAACCCCACCTAAATGACGGCTCGGAAGGAAGCCTGTACCTACTTGTTGTTGCAAGCTGTCAGGAGGTGCAGCAAGCTGGACAGGATGCTTTTTATAAGTACCCTTGTGGAGCCCCCCCAACACCTCTGGACCCTCTCCTTCCAAATCCAACACAACCACCAAAGCATAAAAGCATAGTCTCATGCCCATAAAAGCATCGCCTACCTTCAAACATCCGCATCAAACTCCGAGCTCACTTGCACATAAACCTCACCCTCCCACCACCACCACAATGTCCACCACATTCTTCGACACCGCGAAACGTAACTTCAAGGACGTCCCCACGGAAAATGGCATCGACACAACAACCTTCCTGGAGAGCGCAGAGTCGGTCGTTGCCCTATTTGGTATGTCTGGGCTGGAGCTTTTGAATCTACCAGCATCGCCCCTCCTCCACCTCATCAAAATCAACTCCTAAATACAAACCCCCCTTACTCTCCCTCACCTCACCTCACCTCACCTCACCACACACTCTCCAATTGCAACCCCCAAAAGCTAACAGCGGGGTAAAAATGGCATGCACACAGACCTACTAGGAAACGCAGCATTCAAGCCCGTCCAGTCCGACATGACCGGAAACATCAAGGTACTTACTTCATCACCTTCATCATCAATCATTTCCTCCCCCCCAGATAAAAGACCCCAAACCCAATTACCTCCCCCCCCAAGTACATCTTACATCAAAACTAACACACACCCCCTACCCTCTCAGAAAATCCGTGACCGCCAACTCGAGGCCCCCCTCAAGAGCCAAACCCTCCAAGACCTCGTTGCAAACGAGAAGGCAGAGAAGAAGAAGACTGCGACTGATGGGTTATTATGGTTGAACCGGTTTGTTCCCCCCCTCCCCCCCCCCACCACCACCACCAGCAACCTCGGATATGCTGCACCATCTATCCATCCACCCCACCCTACCCTACCCTACCCCGCACACCCCCAATTCCTAACCCTCTCTCTAACCACATTCTCCCAACCCCCACAGCGGCCTCGGCTTCACCGCCCTCGCGCTACGCACAAACATCAGCTCCCCCACCGAAGAGCTGTCGACCTCCTTCACCACCGCCTACGACAACACCCTCAAGAAGCACCACGGCTTCATGGTGCGCCCCATCTTTGGCCTCGCAATGAAGGCCTGCCCGTACAGGGCCACCTTCTACGAGAAGCTCGGCTCGGACCCGGCAAAAGTCAAGCTGCAGCTCGAGGAGTGGCTGGCCGCGCTCGAGAATATCAATGCTGTCTTGACGAAGGAGTTGGAGTAGGAGTAGATGTCTAAAATATACGTGAAAAGAAGAAAAGCTGGAAGGAAGGAAGGAAGGGGGGTTAAATAACGGAGTTATGTTTGTATGGTTTTGTGGGGGATACTGTATAAATAACAATACTACCTTTTTTCAGCTACTCAATCCCCCAACGGCCAATGAAAGCAGCGTCAGATGGAGAGAGAGCTAAGGGGGGTATAATTCGATTTCGTGGAACGAAGCTAGATTTCGGCATTCACCCACCTACCCAATTTGGCGAAAAGAAGGTAGCAGATTGGATTCGAACAATTCAACACTTGTTCTAAAACGCACAGAACCTTCCAAAAATAGAAATTGTCTTGAAATTTATTCATTGATGATTATTATTAATTTTTCTTACGCGATTCGTATGTTATAATTGCAATTGCGGTTGCAATTAACTGTGTTTGATAACTAATTCGTATACTCATAAAACTCCATTTCCCTTCCGAACCCATCCTTGAGACTACAGCAAAAGAAAACAATACTTTCCAGGTTGAGAGACATCTCAGTCGTCGTTATCCTCAAGTTTGCTTAACCATAAACTGTCAAGATCCCAACAGCACCAATGGCACCAGCAGCACCCGCCAGCCCAGCCCTGACCCAGTTCGCCTTCCTCCACGCCTCCAAATCATCCCAAGTCGACGCCTCATCCACAACCTGCAAGCCCGTCTTCCTCTTCTCATTTTCCTCCAGACTCCGCCCCGCAGCATTCAACCGCTTTGCCGGCTGCTTCATGACCGTCTTCGAGTAAGGGATAATCCCCAGCAACAACGACGCCGGCAACGCGAAAAACATCCACGTGCCCGCGAACCCGAGGAACTCGTCTCCGGCAACCGAAGTCGAGACCTCCGTGTGTGGGAGGAAGGAGCTGGATGAGTATGTTGTTGTTGCGGAGGCGGTGGTTCCGGTGAGGATGCTCGAGACGGGGTAGTTGTAGAGGTAGTATGCCACGTACGAGTAGGAGCCTGCCGAGGCGAGGATGATGTTGAGCAGGAGTTTGTGCGAGGAGCGGTGGATCCGGTGGAAGATCTTGACGGCTTGGGCGGCGGGTTGTTGCGTGGAGATGTTGGCTGGGCCTTTGGAGGCGGGGCTGGTGCTTTCTTTGGAGGCCTCGAGGGCGGGGAGAATGTGTTTTGAGTGTGTAAGGTAGGCTCCTGGAGGGGTGGAAAGGGGGGGGGGGGGGTGTTAGTATATTTGGGTGAAGCTGGAAACAATGAATGTGGTATTTTGGAGTGAAGGTAAGGGAATGGAGAGGGATTGTGAGGGGGAGAAGGTAGACGAACCAGCAAGGGCTCCAGCACCAAGAGTGCCCACGATCTTTGCGAATCGAACGGCTGGGGGGAGAAGTGTTCCTGAGTTTGACATCTTGATGGATTTAAACTACACAGACTGAACAATGAAAAACGTCATCAGTAACTGTCTCTTCCCCAAAAAACCCAGGTCCTAAACACCCATCTCTGCATCCCCCAAAGGACTCCAGAAAACTCACTGTGTGGATCACTGATTAATGGATTTTAAAGTGAGAAGAATGGATGGATCTAGGGCCGATTTTTTGATTCGTAGGTTTGAAGGTGCTGTTTAATGTTGCTTTGATGATGGATGATGATGAAGAGGTGTAGTAATGGGAGACGTTTCACAAGAAGGAGACCGGCGTTCGTCCTGCCTTTATAAACGCCGCCCGGAAGTTGGCTTGAAAAGTAGAAATTGCGTATACGTATTGGGTGGGCCATGGCTACTTTGGGAAGCTCGCCAGGTCCGGGCGTGGTTAGAGCTGTTGTGACGTCACGGTAACGTACTCCGGTGATTTGATCACGTGATGGTGGCGATCTACAGAGCAAGTATCAATGAAAACAACTTTTATAGGACGGGTTAGAGTAAGTTGGAGGGGGCTGGGCGAATGGTGATGCGAGCAGAGTGCCCAGGGATAGTAGGTATTGAGGGTAAACAAATCCACAGTGAATTCGCGAACGCTAAGTAAAACCACAAAACGGGAGCATACTGTATGAAGATTATGGAATTTCCAGAAACAGCTTTTATTTTGCATTGCTTAATTGCTTATAAAGAAAAAAAGGGAACAAACGATGGATTGAAAAAAAAAATAAAACCCCAATTCCCTTTAAGCAACAGTCTTCAACACAATACTCCCAATCACCGCAGCCTCCACCTTCCTCTGCACCTCCTCCCCACCCTCCCCCCACGCCTTCTTCACACTCTCCACTACAACCGGAGGAGGTGTCGGAACCTCCAGTACCGCCGCACCCACAGCCGGCACCGTCTCCTGCGCCTTCTCCACAACCATCTCAGCAACCTTCCTCGCCCTCCTCTCCCCCTTCTCCTTCTTCCTGCTCCCATTAGCCCCAGCCCCCGCACCACCTGCACTCCCAGGCCTCTTCGCCGCGCCCCCATCCTTCCCCAACTTCCCCCCCTTCCCCGGCGTAGACTTATACCTCTCCCTCACCAAGCTCACATCCGCGAGTGAATATATCGCCTCATCTGTAAACGGTAATGCTTCTCCATACGAGATATTTAGCCCGATAAATGCGTGGACTTGGTTATGGCCTAGACTTGTCGTGGGAGTCAGGATCCTGGTGGGGGTGATTGGTGTTGGTGTAGCAGCTGTAGGTGGTGGTGGTGGTGGTGGTGGTGTGTTTATCGGCTCAATAACCCCCCCCTCGACGACCTCTACATTTGGGAGTATCTGTTGCGGGTGTTCGGGGACGGTGTTTTTAAGTGGGAGAATCTCGATTTTGATGGCGATGAGGTTCTTTGTTGTTGCGGTGATGCCGAAGCGGGCGAAGGATTCCGTGATCTAAATCGGAGGTTTAGATAATTTATGGGAGGAGGGGGAGCAGGAGGAGGCAAACACATACATTATTATTTGGACTCAACGAGAATACAATCTCGGAATGCACGTTCCTAGTCCTCATTTGTCCGCCCTTGAGGTCATCTGGACCACCGAGTGCGCCCCGTAGGGCCTTGAATACCGCGGTGAGGATGTGTCTTGTGGAGATGATCTATACGGATTCCAAACCACCTAGCCCCATCAATCAGTCATTCAATTTCCTCCCATATTCGTTGCATTTGTGTACATAATATATATTTGCGCCCCTTCTCTGTAAAAATATAAAAATCTTGTGTTTATTCTTCTCTTCGCTTTTTTTTTTTTAAGGTATTATTATGTCCTCCCATACACACACACAAACTAGAAGCGGTATTGGGTGGGGGTGGAAGGGGAGTATTGCGCCACGTACGGTACTCGCGTCAATAAATGCATACTCATAGTCCGCGTTCCCAGCAATCAACTGACTCCGGAGGTGCTCCACATTGCCAACGTCCTTCAAGACAGCGATGTGGACATTGTGCGATCCTTCTGGGAGGTGGGGGAGGACGAGGGTGGTGAGCTTCAATGGCGGCGATGATGCAGACATGGTTTATGATTGTTTTTTGTCTGCGCGAGGGATCCAGAGAGAGCTTGCGGGGGTGTGTGGCTGCGCTGGTTCGGCCCTACCGATATTGGTGCCTGATGTCGCGAATGTTGTGGTGGGGTTTGGTGGGATTCCGAAGGTGGGTGGTATCCGTGGTCATGTGATCCAATGAGTAATTCCGAGTTGACAGCGAAAGTGAATCGTGGGGTTTTAAGTTGACGTGTTTGAACTCACCTGGCACTTCTCGAAATTTTAATTATTGCGATAAATACTTATTTTCAAAGAGCTTGTGATGGTGTGGGAACAAAAACATGTACAGGAGATGGTGCCCTAAATCATCCTTCCTTTTCTTACGCTTTCACAATTTGGTAATTTCACAATTTGGTAATTCACTTTTAAAAGCAAGAAGTATATCTAGAAATTCGGAAAGCAAACGCTACAAATAAACACATTTACGTTAAACTATCCCTCAGCCTCGTTTACATATTTACTGCTTTGCAATGGCAGCAGTGTATGTCTCATGCAACTTCTTCTGCCTTTCCCAATCCTTCTTGACCTTCTTTGACCGACTTTTTGCGAGTGGCTCTCCATCCTTGGTGTGGGTTGGTAGTCCCTCATCATCCCAAGCCCCAAACTCATCAGTCTGTGGAGGCTTGAACATCTCCAAATGGCTCAATTTTCCCGCTTCAAGTCGCTTGCGTTCGGCTGCAGCCTTTTCTAGCCTATTTGCCTCCTTCTCTGCCGCCTTCCTATCCTTCTCTGCCTTCTGTGCCAGTAAGATTTCAGGAGATACAAGCTTGACAAGTGCTTTGGTGTTATCACGGTCATCCAGAGAAACTCCTAGAGCTGGCAAGATATCCTCGCGAAGAACATCTGAAAGTGCGAGGAGATCCTTTGAGGAAACTTGAGGATTCGAGATGGCAAGGGCACGGACTTGGTCTCTGAAGGTGGAGAGTACTCGGAGGTAAGGCATGAGGACCTCTTCCTTGTTGACTGCTCCAGAGTCAGTTGCATTGGCATCGTTCCACCCGATTTTATCACCGGCATATGGAGTTGAGTCAAGGCCGAAGATGTTGACTATCCTGGTGATCCATCGTGCGATTTCCTTCAATGCGGGGACAGAGGCAGAGCCGCTGCTGTTGTAAATGTTTGCCTTCCCAACGAGTTGCGAAAGAACGTCCATTGCGACTGGTGTATTGAAGTTATCGCAAAGAGCGGCATGTAAAGCGGATCGTGCGTCATCCAAACTTCTCGAAATCAGCAAACAATTTAAAATTAATTGGAATTAGGCCAACATACTCTTTGTAAATTTGGTTCTCGGCAGCGGTGAACTTCATTGGGACAAATTCTCCAGCCTGTTCCTTCTCGGTCTCCTCAGAAACCAAAGCCTTGACGACAGCAAAAAACTTTCCAATCGTCTCTTCCCACTTCCTGGCCTCCAATAAGACACCAACACCAACTTCAATCCCCTCCTTCCAGCCCCCCATCAAGAAGACGACGCGGAGACCTCTGGCAGTCCAGGCGGGGGCCTCTCCAGATGGAGAACGGGCAAGCGCCTCACGAATAGAAACAAAATTCTTGAGAGACTTTGACATCTTACTTCCTTGAATGGACAGATGTCCCATGTGCAAGAAGTAGTTGATCCATTGATGTTTACCATCGCCGGAAGTGCTACCACAGCACTCACCCTGGGGCTTGTAGTCTCCCTCCCAGAACGCCTCACTCTGCGCAATTTCATTGTCATGATGGGGGAAAGCCAAGTCGATACCACCGGAGTGAATATCAATCTGACCACCAAGCACATGACTTGCCATCACACTGCACTCGATATGCCATCCAGGACGTCCTGCTCCCCATGGAGATGGCCATGATGGTTCTCCAGCCTTGGAGCACTTCCACAACGCAAAATCCGAGGTCGACTTCTTTGTTTTGGCAAAGGCAGTAGTCCCTGATGGAATTGGGTCTGTAATTGTGGTGGGCGCTGATAGCGCACCTTCTCCGTCAGCGATCAGAGATACATCTCCCTTGTTCCATGGCTCCAACTTGGCGTAGTGATGGCCGGAAGATTCATATGCTTGGATATCAAAGTATACGGAGCCATCTTCGGTAGGGTATGCAAGACCCTTCTCGACCAGTCTCTCCACAAAAGATACATTCTCTGGGATAAACTCTGAAACTCTAGTGATGATTGTTGGGGGCAACACATTGAGTCTCTTCATGTCCTCGTTGAAGTGGTTTTCCCAGTATGTCGATAATTTGGAAAATATCTCCTTTCCATATTCCCTGCCTTCTGCCTTTGCCTTTGCGTCTAGATATGGAGGCAAGATTGAGCTCACTGCCGCATAGAAATCCGAGGCATTCTGTGGCTGCTGCACAAGAACGGCTGAAGAAGTAAGAAGTGTTTTGATGTGCATTTTCTTCTTTGTGTCTTTTTCATTGAGTAAAACCTCCTCGGCTTCCTGACCCGGCTTGAGCTTCGACTCCTTGTCGACAATTGCATAGATTCGCCCAAGGTCCTTGTCCTCAGAAACCCACTTGACGAAACTGGCAGGGCTTACAGACTCGCCTTCTGCTACTTGCAGATTCTGTGTGATGTACTGTGTCCAGGCATCAAGCACCGTTGCCTTGACTTCGGGAGTGATGGATTCATTCTTGGAAGTGAACTCGGTGAAGAGGTGGTTCTGGCGGGCTCTGAGGATGATCTTTTGTCTGGTGTCAGTGTGCGCTCGCCTCGGATTGCATACCAAGAGATCCAACCTTGTCGTCTACATCTGTGACATTCTGCACAAACGTCACCTCGAAGCCAAAGTAGTCTCTCATGATCCTCCTGAGCACATCAGTGGTGACATAGTTTCTTGCATGGCCGAGATGGCCGGCATCGTAGACTGTTGGGCCACAGCAGTACCAGGTGACCTTTCTGCCCTCTGCGTCGATTGGCACGAATGGAACCTTTGTCCTGGTGAGAGAGTTGTAGACCTTGAGCGGAGGCAGAGCTGGCGCCTGGGGTGAGGGCGTGGGCTGGGCCCAGGCGGGCTGGCGGCGGGAGGACGCTGTGGTGGTCATTGTGCGGTGGAGGAGGTGGGGCGGAGTAGCAAAAGCTGGGCACGGGCGTGGCGGCGGCAGAGATCTCGATAGCTTTGTAGTCTGGAGGGCGGTGGTGAGAAGCAGCGGCGGCCGCGGTGAGGTGACTCGACGAGTGGACAGGGCGCGGCGGGCGGCGGTGAGAGAGATGCGCAATGTCATGTGCGAGCTGGGATTGCCCTGCGATGGGGGGGGGAGGCAGAAGGCAGAGATGGGATAATGAAGCCTGTTATGAAGGTGGAGACCCTACATGGGGTCCATCACTTTGTCTCTTTGGCTGCGCGCATATCTACGGTGCATACCCCAGTTGAAATATCCATCGATCACGACAATTAAAGTTTAGAGTCGTCATTTTAGCCTGCCTCATCTCATCTCGTGTCAGACTGCAGCACTGCGACATTGGAAGCTGAGGATATTTCGATTATTATGGGCGGAATGAAGTCAATTTTGCAAAATATTCCGAGAATCTCTCTATGCCAGTGCTCAAAGCTGCATGCGCATTCATTCTTCACCACTGGAAGCAAGGCCCGCATTCCCCCTACCAATTGATTCACCCCACCGCGGGGTCAAGGGTCTCGCACTAGCCCCACACCAATGTCGACACTCTTGGCGGCGCTGGTCTCCCAAATTTATCAGATCGCGCTAGCATATGCTTATCGATAAGAAAGATTCAGGCGGTCTCTCGGAGGTGGGAGGTATCGAAAAGTCCTCACAGGGACCTCCGAGATCCCGACAAATCCTTATTCTCGCCTACGCCTTCTCCTGCCACCGCCCCTAGATACCGCCAATTCATCCCCACCGCCTCCGCAATACGCCCCCACAGCTCCCCACGGATACCTTCACCCTAATAGAATCCCTCCATGTTTCTCCGGACGCGGACGCTGCTGCGGGCTGGTCAGCTTCCGGCGCCATTGAGGTCCGCTGGGGCAAGACTACAAAACACACGACTGCCAGCAATTGCTTGCTCAACCACAACACGCCCCGCACGGCAATTCAGCTCCGCACGGCATTTACAAAACAAATCAGAGGCCGAGATCGACACATTCGTCCGCGACATCAAAGGAACATGGGGCGAGTACCTTCCAGAAGGGCTCCTGTCGCCGCAGGAATTTGCCGTATATGAGCGTTACTTTGGTGCGCCATTGCGCATGTTGAAGGAAGGCGAATCGCCGGAAGACTTTTTAGATCACGATGCACCCGACAGTGAAGCTCTCAAACCCCTGGAGGCTGGGACAATGACATTGGAGGACGCCGAGGGAAAACAGATTGACATCTACGAGGAGGTGGAAGAGGCTGTGGAATCGCACATCAAAGCGGATTCAAATCTCACACCGCAGGAGATCAGGGCATACGAACAATTATCTCGGGACATCTCAAACGCATACATACAAAAGAACGGAGATGAGGATATGGAAAAGACACTGGAAAACGACTTTGAGGCGGACGAGTATGGTGATGAGGAGGGCAGTGGTATGCCAGGCTCATATATCAGGGCGCACCCATTGACCAAAATGGGCCGATTTTCGACTTTCCCATCGACAGTCGAGCCACCAGAATCCCTCGTTCTGGCCACTGGAGCATTCCTATCCAAGGTCTCCAACAAACATCTCGATCAGTCCGCACACAAGGTCTATGGCGAGCATCTCGAAAAGTCTCCAATTTCAACAACCAAGAAGAGGAATAACTCTGCGGAATTCCGCATTCACCCAAGCCAGCCGATGGTGTCTGACCTGGAGGCGGACGTACACTTTGCAACAGTTATGCCGGGACTACACGCCCAAGCCCTTTCCACATTGGCAGAACTCCGCAGGCGGTTGGGTCGGGATTGGGTCCTCAATGATGTTAAAAGGGTGCTCGATGTTGGAACTGGTGGAGCGGGTGTCGTTGCCTGGCAATCAGTCATTGACGCAGAGATCGAGGCAAATGGACCCATCAACTCCCAGGACCGGAAAGAAAAAGAGGAAGCAGACCCTGAAACGAACGGAACATTCAAAGGCACCGTTATCGTCGCCTCTCCAACACTCCGTTACCGATCCGCCCAATTCCTCGAAAACACAACCTTCCTCCCCCGTCTCCCCGATTTCCACCCTTCAAACCCAAAAACCAGCATAAACACAGACAAACAAACCCTCCAGCCACGGAAATACTACGACCTCGTCATTGCCACAAATACCATCCTCCCGCTGAACGAAGACTACAAGCGGAAATACCATGTCGAGAACCTCTGGTCCCTCGTCAACCCCAACGGCGGCGTCCTCCTCATGATCGAGAAGGGCACCCCCTCCGGCTTCGAAGTCATCGCCGGCGCGCGCCACCACCTCCTCAAAAACCGCGTCTCCTCACCAAACTCCGAAACCCGTGACGACGAGCCCCTCCCCGCCAACGCAAACCTCGACGACCCCACAAACCCGCTCGTGGCCAAGGAAAAAGGCCAAATCATCGCCCCGTGCACAAACCACGAGGAATGCCCGCTCTACCTCCACGGCCCAGGCGTCAAGGGCCGCAAGGACTTTTGCCACTTTAAGCAGAAGTACATTCGCCCGTATTACATGCAGCGAGTGATCAAGGCCACCGGCATCAACCACGAGAACCTCACATACAGCTACGTCGCCTTCCGGAGGGGCAAGGACACCAGGTCCGACTCGACGGCAGTCGTTGATCCCCAATTAGAGGACTTTGACACCAGCGTCGAGCCGCACACGAGTCCCTTCACGGAAGAGGAGCTCCGGAAACACTTCCACACGCTCCCCAGAGTCATTTTTGAGCCGTTCAAGCGCCACAAACACGTCATTATCGACGTCTGCGCCCCCTCCGCAAAGATCGAGCGGTGGACCGTCCCCGCGTCGTTTGGGAAGCTCGTCTACCACGATGCCCGCAAGTCGCAGTGGGGCGATCTCTGGGCTCTGGGCGCAAAGACAAAGATTCTCCGAAACATTTCCCCTGGGACGCCAAAGAAGATGGGCGGCGGCGGGAAGCCGGAGAAGCTCAATCTCGATAAGGAGGGGAGTGGGAGGAGTATGGATAAGGTGCAAAGAAGGGTGCACAAGAATAACTGGAAGCAGATCTGGCTGGAGACGAAGAAGTCAAAGGCGAAGCAGGCGAGGGCCGACAAGGCGGCAATGGGTAATCCCGTAGAGAATGCGTGGAGGAAGGAGAGGGCGGAGAAGTTCCAGAAGGAGAAGAAGGAATCTTCGGATTTCTCGGAAGACTATTGAGGATAATCAGTTTGCATTTTCTTTCACTATTTCCTCTATTTTTTTCCCATGGGATGGGTTTTCGTCCTGTGAGGAACAGCGTTTAATCAAAAGTTTCCTGGGGATGATAGAAGAGATACCACTTGATCGATTTAGAGGAGGAGAAGGGGTATGCATAAGCTAGCTCTTACTTGTGAATATTGTATATATAATCTGCACCACTCAGCGGCGTACTTGGGATATTGTTATTAGAAGTTATATTCACCCAAAGAAAGGTCCAAAAACAAAAGCAACATTGTGGTATAATAATTATCATTAATACATACATGTGGTAAACCAATCACTATTCTCGTCTATGATTCTGAACATACCTGGGATAGATGAGAGGCATGCCCCAATACAGCTCATGACGATAAACATCCGCAACTCTAAAAATCTCGACTATTCCAACTTTGCAGTTTTACCTCGCCCTCCAACGTTGAGCAAGATTTTCGCAACAATATAGAGAAAGCCTAACAATACCAATCCTGCAGTACCCATCTTTATCATGCTTGCATGGTCAAGATCCAATACTGGGACACCCAATGTAGAGAAGGTGACTGGTCCCTGAGGAGACAGGTGATGATACACAGTATCCTCTCCAAACATATGCTCGTATCCAATGTTTTTCCTATCAAATGGGCTTGTATGGAATTTCTGCCATACAGTAGAAGGGCAAGCCCAGAAGATAACTGGCCAAGGCATCTCTACTGGAATATTATTTCCGCCGGATGCAGGCTCCAGATACCGGAGATGCAAGGGAAGCTCGACTTGCAGTGGCTCTGTTGTATTTTCAGGTGTGGCAATCTGAAGTAAGAAACTGCTGCCCCAACGAGATTGTGTCCACACTGGCGCCTCCAAATCCGCTTCCCCATAGGGCCCTTTGAAACCGTTGAGACCCAGTGAATGTAGAAGCTGCTGATCCGCCAGCTGGTACTTGTCAACAAAAAATGTTTTGGGAAGTGTAAAGTATGCATTTAGGTTGCACTCCTCCTCTGGTGGCTCTCCGGCTTGAATACTCAATGCAAATTTAGGATGTAACCCTGTCTGGTTGTGGAAAGTGCCGGCATATACACCATAATTATGTTGATGGCGGGGATGGAATGAAAACATTGTTTCCTTGAATTCTTCGGTTTCACCAATGACGCCGAGGATACCACCAAATGTGAGTTTCTCCTCGTAAATTTTAGCCCGCTGATCCAATATGCCAACCTCAACGCGGTGATCCTGAAAGTGCTTGCGCAACGTTGTGGTCCATGGTCCATCATCCACAGAGTTGGTTGACCAGAATGCGGAGAAAACTAATGGTGAGCCAGGGCCCTGATAGTCGATATCAAAGTAATCTGCATGGCCTATCGCTTTACTCTCATCCAAGCAATGCTCTTTTCCGTTGCAAATATATTTTTGGATGTAGCTGACGAAAGTTGATACATCTGACAGTTCTGTATAATATTGATAGCGTTGTTGGGGGATTTCAATGAAAGATTCCTATTGGTATCATGAAATATGAGTGGGTGGTGCCACAAGGAAAGAGGTACCAAACTTACAGAAACTGAGACACAACCAGCTTCGGGACCAAACACAGTGCCCAACAATGGACAGATCAAATCTCTATGCGAGTTACTTTGTCAGAATTTGGAATGACGTTCCAATCGCGGGGAAATGCTCTCACATGTCTTTGGTACTTTCTACCGAGGGTGTGAGAACGTGAAGCCCAGCAGGGGCTCTCGTTGAAAACGGGTCCAGGGATCTGTAAGCTGATTTGGTGCTCCATTTTATATGCAACTCTGGAAGAGAGGCTAAGGCATTCTGGACCTATATCATACAGCAAGCCACAACCGTCAGATCAGCAGATCATTTATATATGGATTGTTGAGGGCTTCAGGGGACTGGGAGTCGGCTGTTGCTCACCAGTGTGGGCAGCTCATCGGCGCTGATTGTCCAACGCTCTTGTCGTGCAGCGTGTAGGCCCTTGACCTGGAGGGCTTCGAGAGAAAGCTTGAACTGCTCGGGATCTGTCGGCGGGGAGTCCGGCTTGACGAGGAATGTGACTCTTTGCTTCATCGTGTGGGAGATATGGATGGGTGGTAGAGATGGGGACTGTGAACGAAAGGATGGCGAGCTTGCCAAGTTTTTGCAATGTCCGTTGCTCTCTACAGCTACAGAGACGTCTCCCGGCCAGGCCAGCTTGAGCTTTCACATTCCACGCTGCAGCTCAGGCACTCGCACGACGCCCATTGGCCTGCCTATTCGGGCCCTGCAGCTTTCACGAGCATTTCTACGAGTAGTAGTAAACACCTGAATGCGACGAGGAATCACGGGATAATTACTAATTTTTTACTCATGCCCGCATGGACGTACTTCGATTCTTCACCACGAGCTTACGGTACTCTCCACCACACAACATTCTATCCGACCTAGTCTTGCTAATAATGATCATACATTCCCGGGGCAATGCGGAAACGAAAATTCAAAGAGAACCTTAGTCTGTCAAGGGTAGAAAATATTCAAACAAGTAACGGCAATGGCCGGCCGCGGCACGAAAACCAAACGGGACCGAAGCTCGAGCGCAGCGCGCCCTCTTAGGCAGAGTAGGTTCATCAAATTGTGGATGAGACGATGAAAACTAGGCAGTACTCTAGCTGAGACGAAAAAGTAATTATGAAATGTTTCCACAAAAAAATTTCATCCAACTGCTCCGTAAAGCTAAAGGAGCTGTAAGTACCGGTACCTCGGTTACTTCAGGTTGCGAGAAGATCTAGACTTGCTTTTCAATTATATCACCACCAATTGCAAGAGCCTATATCCGCCTGATACATGACTGACGGATCAGTTAGCCTAAATTCAGGCGCGAGAACCAGCTCCGATGAGCAGCAGATCGCGAGAATACTCGAGTGGCGAAGGCGAGAGGCGAGAACCCTCAACATCTTGTCCATGGACGAGCCTAACATCTTGATACTTGTCGTGCATCTTGGTCTTGTTTTCACTACCCATTTAAGTATTAATAGGTTATCTCATGATCTGCATGGCATACCATACCAGGCTAATGGCATACCGGTACCGGAAGTGGGCATCTGGCCTTCCCAGTTAAGCAGGTACACCTCTCTGGTGATACATTTTTCGTTGCAGACCCTGGTATGAGAACAAGTTCTAGAAGCCTTCCATCATGTTATCCCAGCACGCGCGAAAGGCCAGATCTTGCGAGGCCACTCTCGCACCTCTCAAATCGAATCTTCATGTTGTTGGGGATGCAGGCTATGGTTGAAAGCTCTCTTGTGATCTCCATGCTCAAGTGGTCATGGTCGGGGATCGCATGACTACCAGGTAAGTAATGACCCTAAAGTATCCACTTATGACTCTAGGTAATTAAGCAGTAGTTACTCTCGATTTACCAGCTACCACACAGTTGCCCATGATCGATATCGATCGACCCGGCACTTTCCACGATTATATATATCCGATAAATTATTTACTCAAGATATGTACGAGAATTGGCGGATATGGAGCTATCCTCGTCCCATAATCTATCAATCTAATCCTAATTGTGCTTTAGTCTTATATCGAACAGGAATATCCAATGCGATAAAATTGATCACAATGAAGTTGCCCTTGCCTGTTTGCATTCTCTTACCCTTGCCTAGTATATTTCTGCTAGGTGTGCACTATCAGATGAAGAAAACCAGGGAGGGCACCAGAACAGCTAGCAAGAGGGCCTGGTATTCATGATCAATTGCTGCTCGAACCTGTGATCAGAACCCGAGGCCTAAAAAGCCGCCACATTGGAATTGGAGTTTCTCAAGCAGATTTTCAAAAGGAGGAGGTCATATCGACATAGAATTAAAGACAAGGTCTGGCATAATAGATGTAAAAAGCGCCTAATGTACTATATACCCAAACTGTACCATATAGAGTGTTTTAATCACCCTTTATCTTGCCCTATCAAGGTACCAAGTACTTGTAAGTCAATGTATATATTATGCACCTCGTAAAATACTAACATGCTTTTCATATGTGTCTTTCACGAACAACACACCCCGTCTCACGGTACTCAGGGCCAGAAAAAGAAGAAAAGATGAGATTTTCTGCATTGCGACAGGGGTCAAGTGCCGCCGCATGCCACGAACAGCTTCGTTCGAGCAAATGTTGAATCGGTATGTGGCTGCAGGGCTAGGAGGGAAGGGGCCTGGAAGGTTTGAGGGCGGGGGGAGGGGTGGAGTAATGGAAGTGCCTAAATGCCAAGCGAGGGCGGACATACATAACCGCAACACCAAATGCATCACGGTGAACAGCATCATGCCGAGAAAAATGGGATGAGACTGGAAGCAGGTTGTTGAGGGGAGCGACAAGCAGCTCGCTGACCTGGCATACAGAGGTCAGACATCAGGCACGAGACATCTCTTGTTAACATGCTTTAATCGCGTCAACGAGATAGCTTCTCTAGTGTGTGTTGTGGTGGAGCAAAAATGTGGAGCAGATCTCAGGCGGCGCCGAGCGAGGGGGGTGATAACAGCCTCGGCTTGGCCAATTCGCTATTCGCTATTCGCGAGCTTAGCCTAGCATGGTCCGCCTCTCGACTGAATCTGGAGCCCGAATTGGACAGCAACTGGACAATGGTGATCTTGAAGAGAAAATATCCCGGCAGCATCCAGCAGGTATGTAACCACTGTGCCCGCAGGTAATGGCGAGCACTGTGTGCGCATTCTTCATGTCCTGTGCACGGTCCAACGGCGGCCGCACGCAGGGCCTCAGGGTTGCCAGCCAGCCGGCCTGGGATGAAGGCCAACCGGATGGCGCTAGCTCACGCATGCCGTTTTTGTTGGGCCGGCTAGACCAGACAAGGCAGTCGCACCAACCCAACGAAAATCTAAAAGTCATTATCACGAACCACGCAAACGCTCAACAGAAGCGAGTCCCGGCGCCGCCGCTGCAGAGAACACGCATTGAAGGTAAAGATGCGCTCGTGTGTTTGCTCTATGTGCGCTTCTCCATTCCGTCGGGCTCAATGGCGGCGCCAGCCCACAATTCGGCCCTCTCTGCTTTGGCTGGCCATGGTATGGAGCGAGATAAGCTACTGGGCCCTTTAAAATATCTGCATGGATATCAAATGTGTCTTGGGTATAGGCACAAATTGAACAATTGCGCTCAATTTACGAGATACTACCAATTGCTCTCGCCATAGGGCAGGTGTGGAACTGCGGGCGGTGGACAATGAAGCTGGCATTGCAATGTGAACAGAAAACTGCAAGGCGCCATGATACCATACAAGCGTCGGAAAGACAAGCGTGCCCAAGTTTTGTAGTGCAGTGGGAAAAGCTCCTCACTTCCCCGTACTCACTAAGGCCCCCCCGCCGCCGCCCCCCCCACCCTCCCTCACCTTCCCCGTCACTTTGACGCAAATACTTGCCACCACTCTGCCCACCCCCCTCCCCATCCCTTCGTCCGTCTAATAAATAAACGGGGGCCCCACAGCCCTCGACAAACCTCAACCATCCAAAGAAGACAGCATTATCTGCTCTTCTCCAACCGTTCACAGCTTATCCCAACTCCACTGGCCAAGCTTGCCAACGGCTGACCTGACGACAATATGGGCGCTGAGTCTTCACGAAAGCCTGCTCCTAAGCAGGTTGCCCCTCAAAAAGAAAAGGTCCACATTGCCGATCAGGTTCGTGTTATTCGATTCCGGCTTCAAGCTTTCTTTGAAAAGTTGTTTATCTAACATTCTTGCAGGAAATTACATGGGATAACTGGGCTCAGCATGTCAACTGGCTCAACACCATCCTCATCATCTTCGTGCCTATTGCTGGACTTGTCTACTCCTTCTACACACCTCTATACACCAAGACCCTGATATGGTCCATTGTCTACTATTTCTGTACTGGTCTGGGAATTACAGCAGGTGAGCCTCCTCGACCTACCTCAATCTACCCGCTACCTCATACTAATACTTTATTCTAAAGGGTATCATCGATGCTGGTCCCATTCTTCTTACTCCGCTAGACTGCCATTGAAGATTTTCCTTGCTGCATGTGGAGGTGGAGCTGTTGAGGGTTCAATCAGATGGTGGTCCCGAGACCACCGTGCTCACCACAGATATACCGACACCGATAAGGATCCATACTCTGTTCGCAAGGGTCTTCTTTACTCTCACATTGGATGGATGGTCATGAAGCAGAACCCCAAACGCACCGGCAGGACCGACATCTCCGATCTCAATGAGGACCCCGTCGTCCAGTGGCAGCACAAGAACTACTTGGCAGTTGTCGTCTTCATGGGACTCATCTTCCCATCATTGGTTGCCGGAATTTTCTGGGGTGACTTTTTGGGTGGTTTCATCTACGCTGGAATTCTCCGAATCTTTTTCGTTCAACAGGCCACCTTCTGCGTCAACTCCTTGGCCCACTGGCTCGGAGATCAACCTTTCGATGACCGAAACTCGCCAAGGGATCACGTTGTTACTGCCTTTGCCACTCTTGGAGAGGGATACCACAATTTCCACCACGAATTCCCCAGCGATTACCGCAATGCCATCAAGTGGTGGCAATATGACCCCACCAAATGGTTTATCTGGACGATGAAGCAGGTTGGACTTGCCTATGACTTGAAGGAATTCCGACACAACGAGATTGAGAAGGGCCGTCTCCAGCAACAACAGAAGAAGCTTGACCGTGTTAGAGCTACACTTGACTGGGGTATCCCACTTGAGAAGCTTCCAGTTATGGAGTGGGAGGATTTCCAGGAGCAAGCTCGCAATGGCCGCGCTCTGATTGCCGTCGCTGGTGTTGTCCATGATTGCACTGAATTCGTCAAGGAGCACCCAGGTGGAAAGGCTATGATCAACTCTGGAATTGGAAAGGATGCCACTGCCATGTTCAACGGTGGTGTTTATAACCGTAAGTTCTTATTATCCGTTTGCTTTTCCATGATCCATGTACTAATTTTTTGTGCTCTAGACTCCAACGCTGCTCACAATCTGTTGTCAAACTTCCGTGTCGGAGTTATCCGTGGTGGATGCGAGGTTGAAATCTGGAAGCAAGCACAACGCGAAAACAAGGACGTCGAAACCGTCAGAGATACTTCCGGGGTGCAAATCATCCGAGCCGGTGCCCAGGCTACACGCATGGTCACGCCCATTGCCGCCGCACCTGCCTCATAATTGTTTAGTGCGAACATCTTCACAAGCGCTTATGATTTCACGAAAAAAATCAAGTGGAAGACGCCACTTACATCCGGATTGTACATTGTTTTCTTTTTTGTTTTCCTAAAGGGGTCTTCCGAGCATGGCGCCATGGTTCATTTATTTTCATTGTTTTTCTGTTTTGATTTCATTTTCATATTTTGCTCTTTCCATTGTCAGCTGAAATCAAAAGTGCAGATAGCTTCATGATTTGGGTGGTCTTGAAGATAAACTAAAATATATTTTCTTGTTAAACCACATTCGGGTGATATCACGTGCAATGTCGCTATGTTTCTGATTAGGATTATTGGAATTTGTGAAATCGATTTAGCTGTGCAATGTTGTAACGCCCCGAAACTCGGGGCTGTAACCATGTCACACCAGCGTCAGAATCCGTCTTTGCGTGTGTCCCTTTCCGCTGGGTGCAAGGGCCCGTCCATCGGGCTGGGGTGGGGTGCACAAAAGTGCGGGGGTGAATGCTACGTGATGTCTGAAAGTGGAAGCCGAGTGACATCGAGATTACCTCGACTGCTTCGTGCGCTTCGATTGATTGCCATGCACTCGCTGGATAGGCTTGCCCGAACCGAATGGGAGGCTTTGTTGGGGGCAAGATAGATGTGGCGGCGGCCAAGCTGGTCTGATGTTTTGCGCGCAGAGGAATCCGCCAGATCGATCGGAAAAGCACGCTCCGCGGGGCCCTCAGAGCAGCAGCGCCAAACAAACAAGGGAGACGGAGCGGACAGATAAGCTCCCTCGTTGAAGGGGAGGGGCTGAGGCCTGGCGTCGGAGATATAGCGCCGGGGGAGGGGGAGGAGCCGAAGGGCGGCAGAGACGCGCGACACCGGGATACGGCAGAGGGAGAGAGGTTACGGGCGGCGGGAGCACTCCTTTAGTGGTGGAGGCTAGGGAGACGAAGGTGTGTGTTTGCATCTGCTTTGCGGGGGAGGGAGCAGCTGGCAGCTGTCCAGGGCAAGCCAACCCAAAACGGGAAAGAGAGCAAGCCGGACCTGGGCTGCACGAAGGGCCCAGACAGACAGACCGACAGCTCCCTCGCGGCCCTCCCTTTGCTCCGGGGGCGAGATGCCCTGGGATGGGGGGCCGCCCATGTCGCCAGCCAAACAGGCCCCGCCTTCTGGAAACCTCATCTTCAGTCTTACTCACTCTCAAACCGCCTCGACCCCATGGAGGGGCACTGGCGGCAGTGACGCTGATACGCTCGCTCGGGCGTGTATAAAGAAGCCGGCGCCGCCCGTCCACATCAAACTCCAGATTACCTGCATATCGTGTCTTCAGCGTCTGAATTCTTGAGCTTTTTCGTCCCCCTCGGTTAGCCTGTCTCACTTCGGTCTTTTTCTTATCCCATCTCGATCGTGTGGGTGTTTCGTTTCCGCTGTTTATCTGCTTTAAATCCTCACGCCAGCCGGTTTTCCGTTTCCGCCGCGATTGCAAACAGACCCATTTCCCGCCGACGCACCTGTTTAGCTCGTACGATAGTCGTCATCGGCTCTTGCTTGTGGTGCTGCTTTCCATCCTTCCGATCTGCCGCCCTTTTCACCTCAATCGCCGTTGCGTTGCCCAGTGTGCACGGCACCGTAGCTACATACACCGCGCAAGGGCAGCTTTGAAAACCGAGCTAGGACTTCTCTCCGGACCCCCGCAAAAAAGCCGCCAAAGACATCATATATCCCGAAGAATAAGGATTATCGGTGCAAAACAACCAAGACACGAATTGGTCTGTCAGTTCGCCATTTTCATATAAGCTAGCTGGTCCTAGCCAGGCGATATCGTCATCTGCTTTCCTTCACATCCGAACTTAAACGAAAGCATAACTGAGCGCCTCTCGCTGTTGAACATATAAACACCAGGGTCCATTAATTATTAGGTGAGATTTCTGCACATACCGCGCCTGCATCCTTCTCCATTTTTGTGGTCCACCTACCTGCACGTGCCTTTTTGGGATTTGAGGTGGGACTAGACAAGCATTTTTTTCTACAAGGTACCCAAGCTTCGGTTGTCATACCCCACGCTCATCATGGTCCAACCACCAGCCCCCGTGCCGGAGGTGGTGGTTGGCGGGCTGTGAATATATATATCCCCCACATCCCCACTTGATCTCCTGATCATTGCCATACACAAACCCGATAGTGCCCGAGGGAAATCATTCTTGCTGACGATATTTATATTCTTTTGCTCATCCAGTCTTTATCTTTTCTCTCCATAAATCAAGTTCCTTCCGAATCAGCTCATATTATTTAATTCCTCTTACAAATTCAACATGTCCAACGATCCAAGTAAGCTTCAACATTATATTCAACCTCAAATAAAATTGATTGCTAATATTGCTGCCCAATCCAGCTGTCTTTCGCTTCACCAGCAAGGATGACATTAACTCTCTCCTCAACCGCAACAAGTCATGGGCTCAGCGCCTTTCGGCCTTGAGACCCTCGCTCTTTCCATCCCTCGCCAATTCACAGGCCCCCCAAATTCTGTGGATAGGATGCAGTGACTCCAGAGTCCCAGAAACCAGTGTGCTCGATTTGCTACCCGGCGAGGTTTTCGTACACCGAAACATCGCCAACGTTCTGCCATATGACGACTTGAGCAGCTTGAGTGTCATTCAATATGCCGTGGAGGTGTTGCAGGTCAAGCACATCATTGTATGTGGACATTATGGGTGTGGAGGGGTCATGGCCGCTCTGGGCAATAAGAAGGTAATTATAATTGGATTTCCAAGGCAGGAAATTGCCTTTTAAGATTGCCCAAACCTTACTGACGCTGTGGCATTCAATAGCTCGGACTCATCGACAACTGGCTCAGACACATCCGTGATGTGCGGGCCAAGCACAAGGACGAATTGGCGGCAATCTCTGACCCACAGAAGCGCTGCAACCGGTTGGTGGAATTGAACTGTATTGCTCAGGTCCACGGTGTCAACCGCCTTGCAAACGTGCAGGAAGCCATTGCAGATCGGGGATTGAAGGTTCACGGCTTGATATACGATGTTGGAACTGGATACGCACACTTGCTTGAGGTTCCAAGCGACCCCAATGGAGATGTCTATGGCGTGAAGGAGGCCCCAAGCGGACTACACTAGACTTAACCCTGTTTTGTCTTTTTTTTGTTCTTTATAGTTAGGAGTTTTTTTTGGGGACCGACCGGCCAAGGGAAAATTGTGTTTGGCCTGGCTTGGTGTTGGCTTGCTATTGCGTTGAAGGCCAAAGGACTGTCTAGTGTAATAATTATACTAGCAAAGCAAGGCAAGGTGTGGGGCGGGGTGGAAGACCCGGAGTGTTATCACAATCATGGTCTTATTTGGTTCATTTTTTTTCTTTCTTTTTTTGTTTCATTTTTTTTTTTTTGTTTTGGAAATGGATTAGGCGCTGGTGTTTCTTTTTTTTATAATGATACGTAAGCTTTAGCTTAAGCTTGTCTTGTTTTAAATATCGCATCTTATTATTTCTTTTCTTTTTTTTTTTTTTTTTTTTTTTTGCAATCCTATAGCTTTGGATTGTATCGATGTTCGTTCTCCCTGTGATGTACATTACATGTTTCCGCGGATGTACTGTGTGTATTGCAGTATACGTAGATCTAGAGCTTGTTCTCGTGTCAGCTCAGCACTACCTAATATATGGAGCTTATATTAAGTGTCTTTGTATATTGGTATGTACGAGAACAGCTTGCAATGAGTTAGACTTTTTGGGATCCAAATCTTAAATCCGCGGTGCGGAGTACATGATGGAGATATAGTTTCGGGATTTAGGTAATTTAAACTTACAGCAGGTATGCATACCTTAGGTATGTACCTACTTTAATCTATATTACTTGGTATATACATTGTCCACGTATTTATTTGCTTCTCAGCTGATCAGAGGTTGGGGCAACTGAGTTGACAGCGGATATCGGTGCTGGTGCAGAGATGTGCATGTTGCAACCAAGCTACCTAACCTAGAGTACATAGATATGACCAACCACAGCTAGATCATATGCTGCAAACGTTAACCATAAGTTTAAGTAAACTATAACCATAGGGTAGTCTCGTGCCCTTGATTTAAGTAATTGAGATTGGGATTGAGAGATTGAGTTTCGATGTCGGCGTCGTGATGAGGGGGTGGATCATTTGGGAAAGTGGGGGATGAGGAGGGGTTATAGGTGGCCATCTAAGATGTATTGGCAAAGTCCAACAAAGGCGGAGTCGGCAGGTTCGAGACTGGATTCGGCAGTTTATTGGCAAAGTGTTGGAGGTTTGAGGTTTGCCAGTGGCTGTAGCCTGGGTGTGCAGTGGCTGGTGGCTGCCTACTTACTTAATTAGGAACGTGTGTTTTCTTCAGGTGATCTGGCCTGCGCGATACTACCTACCTTAGACAAGTGGGTATATGTGGCGATTTCAAGTGAACACCTTGTTGGTGAGTTACTCGATCCGGTACATACATAAACCGAGGGGAATATTCTAGACTCGTGAGGAGTTTGGAACCTCTTTGAACTTCAAAAGCACGGCTTGACAGTATACTATGGCCAGTCTCATGAACTCGTGAAATCAGTTTTGGAGCCGTTGACTGATCATGATGAAATTTGAACTATCGCGGACGAGATTAGTATGGAAATTATATTTGAAGAGTCGAAAATATTGGACCTGATCTGAGTGGCCATCGGATTCCCGAGGGAAGGAACTAATTGGGGCGAGGCCAAGTAAGTAGTCTCGTTCCAGGCCAAGACCAATTTGAGCTACTCGAGTAGAGCACAGATAGGTATTCTGCTTTGAGTTTGAGTGAATAATCGTACAATGGAAAGATGACTAATGAAGGGAATCTAACCCTCATGGAGACATTTTTGTCATGAGACTTTATGCCACATTTTTGGCAGCCAAGCATCCGAAGCTTATCAGCACCCCCGGCCATCGCACTAACTCACGTCAAGCCTAGCTCGAATCCCATACCCTGAAGGTTTTTCATAAACAATTCCTTGCGAGCTAGCTGGTGAGATTTCCTACTCATCCTGTTCATGACTCTTCATTGTCTCACATCTACCACTACTTAATCAACAACACACTCTCAATCTCATTGCCCATCTTTCCCACGCAAACCGCTCTTACCCTGTGACTCAAACCAACCTCACAGCGACCCATTCAGCGACCCTCGAAATCCCTCAGACACCACCACAAGACACAATCACTCATTCATCATGACCGAGCAAGAGGTTACACAGGCAGTCGCCGCTGAGGAGGTTCCAGCTGTGAAGGTTGAGGAGACAGTCACTGGAGCAATTGAGACTAGGAAGGACGAGGATATAGAGATGGGAGGAGCTGAGCAAGCCGAAGTCAAGGCAGAGGAGCCAGTCAAGGCTGAGGAGCCAGTCCAGACTGAAGAGCAAAAGCCAGCTGCCGAGAGGAAACCCAGAGTGAACAACATTGTTTCTGACCCTTCCGTGCTCCCGGAGAGCAACGATCCCTCAGAAATCTGCAAGCAGGTATGCGCAATTCATCCCAATTCGCGACTAGCCTTTCAATCCTACCACCCTGGAGGCTACTACTCGTGCGATGATGATGCTAATTCACCATTTCTTCGGAATATAGGTCGAGTTTTATTTCAGCGACGCAAACCTGCCATTTGACAAGTTCCTTTTCGGTTTGGTCGGAAAGGACAACAAGTGGGTCCCTCTGAAGCTTGTCGCTTCTTTCAAGCGCATGCAGAGGTTCAAGGACCTCGCCAGCATTCAAGCTGCCCTTGAGAACTCTGAGCTCCTCGAGTTGAACCCACAAAAGACCATGATCAAGAGGAAGGTTCCTCTTCCTTTGTCCGAGGACAGCCAGTCTGTCAGGGAGATCAAGGACAAGGCTCAATCCCGAAGCCTATACGCTGTATGTGTCACACCTTTTCCCAATTTCTTCCCAATTCATGAGGCATAAAACTAATGTGCAATTTTTCGCAACTACAGAAAGGATTCGGTGAAGAGACCCCAACCTCGCAATTCGACATCGAGAAGTTCTTTGAGGCCCATGGATCCACTAGCGCTGTCCGCCTTCGCCGCACCGACGACCGGGTCTTCAAGGGCTCCGTCTTTGTAGAGTTCAAGTCCGACGAGGAGATGCAGAAGTTCATGGCATTGGCCGAGAAGCCAAAGTTCCAAGACAAGGAATTGGAATACATGACTAAGAAGGATTATGTCGAGATGAAGATCCAGGACATTAAGGATGGAAAGGTCGTTGCCCAACAGCGCAAGTCAAAGCACAAGTTCGATGCCCACATCCAAAACGCATTCGGCGACAAGAAGAGGGAACACGGAGGTGAGAGGCGTGAGAATGGAAGAGGCGGAAGGGGTGGACGTGGTGGTCGTGGCGGCCGTGGACGGGGAGGTCGCGGTGGCCGTGGTGGAAGAGGTGGACGTGACAGGGACGGCCCAAGGGATAACACCCGCAACTCCGAGAGGAACAAGGATGACGGTGCCATCCCCAAGGTCCAGGCTACTGAGCCACAGGGAGTCAAGAGGTCAAGGGAAGATGGTGCCGGCGATTCTGGTGAGAAGAAGGTCAAGGTTGAAGCTTAAATCAACAGACTTTTATCTTCTTTCCTTATATCCCAACCCCCCCACTTTCTCTCTCAATTCCCCCGCCTATGACAGGACGTTGGTGGACCCATGTAGTAATTCCTTCCTCGTTTCACACTTTTCCTTTCTATCTTATGAAAAAGTTTTCTTTCTGGGTGTAGGTAATCACTTTACGTTGTATTTGTATACATAGTGTTTCTTATTTTTTTTATTTTTTTTATTTATTTTCCCTTTTTTTTTTACTCTACTATTGGCTATGTGTTTTTTATTTTATTTTGAGTCAGTATTTGTTGCAATGAGCTTTGTGTTTGCTCTTGATTCCACTTTGCTTGTTGTTTCATGTATTCGACCTCTGTGTTCCGACTATGCAGCTTATATATAGCCTGCTGGCTCAAGTCTAGTGGAGTGTATCTGCTTAAATTCTCGCTTCTTTACTGGAGTGGTTACATAGTATGTAAGCTTGAATTTATCTGGTTGACACTGAAATGGCAGTCTCTAGCCAACTAAAATGGGATGTGCCTCAAGAGAACGCCGTTGTCTATTTTTACCCTCAAGATGTCTGTCCTCTATACGGAGTATAAGCTGTAGGATGTCGTTGCTGATCAGGACAACTTGAATTTCTAAGCTATGATATATGGATACACACCCAATTGGTTAAAGCTATATGATAATTGTATGTAATGCTACGAAGCTAGCATATTGAAAGGACCAAAACCTCCTTGCAATATATTTGTGCCCATGATGTGTGAAAAAAAAAAAAAAAAAGGTCAAAAAAAAAAGAATAAAAGTTCATCCAATGGCCAACCTTACAGTAGAAAAAAAGATGTGAGGCATGGTGCGAGAAGCTAGATGTGAGGATAGATGTGGTAGTGGTGGTGATGGTGGTGGTGGTGGTGGTGATGGTGGGTGGTAACAATTACTGTACACCAAGAGCGGAAAGATGTGGTAAGGTGTGAATAAGAAGGCGAGATGGGTGGGTGGTGGGGCAAAAAAAAACAATGAGTTTGACAAAAAAACGGGACTGGAGAGAAGCAGGGATCTCTAGAATTGAGCACCACCCCTTCCACGACCTCCACGGCCTCCACGGCCTCCACGGTGACCACCCCTATCACCACGGTCTCCGCCGCCTCCTCGTCCGCCACGATCACCGCCTCCGCGTGTTGGGTGCCCTCCGCGGGGTCCGCCGCCGCCGCCTCGGGACTGGAATCCGCCGGGCTGGTGGGATTGTTGGGAGTCTTTTACGAGGTCGATGATTTCGTCTGGGACTCTGAGGTATTTTATCTGTTTTTTGGGGGGGTGGAGATGTTAGTTTTGTTGTTGTTTTTTTGGTTTGATATTGGGATTTTTTGAAAGTACGTACGTTGTTTCCACGAACATAGCACTCTGATAACCGGAAAAACTTGTCTCCGTCCTATATGAATTGAAGGTTTTGTTAGTTTATATGTTGTGAGTGAGTGAGTGAGTGGGGGAAGATGGTGATGAGGCCGGAACGTAGGTAGGTAGGTAGAACGTACAGGGCTGGTCTGGATGACCTCTTTCAGGGTCAGATTCATCCATGTGTCGCAGTTGACGAGATGGCCATTGAGGGTTTCTCCGCTCTTGAGCTCGACTAGCATGGGATGGCCCTGCGCCGTGTTGAGGAGAGATAATGGTAACTAGAGGATCGCGAAGAGCGGAGTATTAGCCCGAGAACTTGAACTTGGAGGAGCCGTAGCTGGCCCGATGGGTGATGTGGACATACCATTTTGGTCTGATGTATGTGAGGTGTAAGGTAGTAGTGGGTTGAGGGATATGATCTCCACGCTCTTTCTATCTTTCTATCTCCCCCACTCGTAGAGCTCCTAGCTGCCTAGTATTCTTCTCCTCCGATGTTCTGAGCTGGTTGTAGTCGGCTGTCGCTTGCTTGTAGTACTGCTATCCTCCGCTTCTCAAAAACGCACTGTCGACCGTTTGATCTGGTGGGTTTCTTCCGAAATGCTGATATGCGTCAAAAAATTAAAGTCGCGATGGAGCCGTAGCTTGCGTGTCGTTTTGTTTCGGTATTAATGGAGCTCTCTAGATCTAAGTTTCAGTGTGACCACTCCACTCGAACGTATGGAAATGGAGGGGGGGGGGGTTGTATGGATTACATAATATCGGGATCACCACTCACCTTGGTGGTGACATTTCCACCTGCGTCTAAGCTGTGTAAGCGCTTAGCCGCTAGGGCTTGACGTTACCGATTGCGGGACCCACCCAAGCTTGCTGATCGAATCCCCGGACACTTTACTGTCAGTACAGAACCCCAGGGCGAGCACCCTCACTCCGGCATCACCAACCAACCAGCCAACCAACCAACGCTCCACCACCTCTCCCGCTAATATCCCCCACCATATACCTACCACACAGAGCCGCCACAACAGCGCCTCAAACAACCAGAACATCTAGAACTCAAAGCTCAGCTCAGCTCCAAAAAAAGAAAACCTCCCACCAAGCACCATCATCACCAGCTAGCTAGCTATGGCAGACGTGGATATGTCCGATGCACCCACCCCCGCAGGCAAGGGTAAGGCCGTTGTCCGCCCAACAAAGCCGGGCGAACCCGCCGCCGATGGGAAGAAGAGGTTCGAGGTCAAGAAGGTGAGAGACACGATGCCGGAGCTTCCATCCAGGAAAGCTAGCTTTGATTTTAAGGGGCGGGGAGCATATAGCTAAAATTCAACCTTTTCTTGAACTTTCAATAGTGGAACGCCGTTGCCCTGTGGTCATGGGATATCGTTGTTGGTACGTAATTCGTGATTTATTTACCTCGATACAAAAGCTGTAAAATTGGAAGCTATTTACTAACTTCAGAACCAATACAGAGAACTGCGCTATTTGCCGAAATCATATCATGGATCTCTGCATTGAATGCCAGGCAAACCAGGCCAGTGCGGTCTCTGAGGAGTGTACTGTGGCTTGGGGTATCTGCAATGTATGTCCAAATCACCCCCACTACCCCACTACCTATACTCCTTCACCCGCTCATCACCTCTCCATACAACACGTTTGCTAATATCTGTCATATCATATAGCACGCTTTCCATTTCCACTGCATCTCACGTTGGTTAAAGACCAGACAGGTGTGCCCTCTAGACAACCGAGACTGGGAGTTCCAGAAGTACGGAAAATAAATCAGAATTATTTTGCCTTGAGAACAGAAAGGAGGGCAGCTAGCTACTACAACACATCAAAAGGCAGAAAGACGCTGTGTACAAAGTGTGGCCCGTATCAGCTTCCAAACCAAAATCTACCCTCGCAAGTTGGATTTTTTGGTTGAATGCCCTCCCTCCTAACTACTACGACATACCTCCCTTTTTCTTCCGGCCCTTTTCTTGTTATTACTCTTGGACTTTTCTGCTATGAGTCACGATTATAACCCAATGCATGTTTACCTTTCCCTTCACTTTTGTGTTTTATAATTATAACGTTCGATGCCTCTCATATATGTAATTCACTCTAGCTCAAATTTATGGCGTTATCATTTGTGATCTAAACAACTGCTTTAGATCTGTCCATCTCAATTATTCGTCTTGATTGATGTCTAGTTTCCTCATTTGAGCTTTCCCTCTTCGCCTGGCAGATTCATCTATCGATTATCAGGCATATATTTCCGAATGTTTATTTGAAGAATAGCGAGCTGTACAATTGCAGTAAATATGCAAATGAAGAAATATCACCCCCAAATCTCTTAAACCCTCTTCTTCTGCCTATCCCTATAACTCCCCAGGATCCTCAGCGATTTACAATACTGCCCCATATCCTCCAACGCAACACGCACATTCTCCTCCTCCTCGTGTCCCTCAAACTCGACAAAGAAGATGTAATTCCACGGAATCAACCTACTAGGCCGACTCGCCAGACTCGTCAAATTCAGCGCATAGTCCTTGAACACCTTCAAGCAATCGCACAGCGCGCCGGGCTGCTTATGGTCGATGGTGAACGTGAGCAGCGTCTTGTCCTGGTACCTGGACTCCTTGGGCCTCCCATCGCCATCGTCGACGACGGGCGACGGCGGGGGCGAGCTGGGCACACTTGTCTCCGTGGCGGAGATGACGAGGAACCGCGTAGTGTTGTCGTGCGAGTCCTCGATATCTGCGGCCAGCACGGCCACGCCGTGCGCTGCGGCCGCGGCGCGGCTCGCGATCGCGACGGTGGTGTTTGGCTCGAGGCTCGCCAGCTCGGCGGCCTTGCTCGTGCTCGAGACGTCGACGCGCTCCACGCCGCGGAGGTGCTGCGTCAGGAAGCGCTCGCACTGGCCGAAGGCCTGCGGGTGGGAGTAGATTTTCTTGACGTGCGAGAAGTTTGGCGGGGAGGAGGGGTCGGTGGTGGTGGTGGTGGTGGTGGGGTGGCCGAGGAGACAGTGGTGCACGTCGACGTACGTCTCGCCCATGACGTGCACGTCTGGGAACTTGTTGTCGCGGTCGCAGAAGAGGTCGAGCGTGAACACTACGGACCCGTTTGTGGAGTTTTCGAAGGGGACGACGCCGTATGTGCAGGCGCGGGATTGGACGGCATTGAAGACGTCTGTGGTGCTTGTGGGGTTGTTTGGGTTAGTTGTAGTTTTATGTTTTTATGTTTTAATGAATAAAGCCTGTTTTTGTGAGTGTAGAGCAAGGGATTGGGGTGTTTGGAGTGGTGATTGGAGGACAATTTAACGGCGGCGGTGGTGGTGGTGGTGCTTGTAGTTGGAAGAGGCAAGATGCAACACATTCCACCCCACCATCGCAGCCCCACCATCATCCATCATCGCAACAACCCCACCATAACACCCCGCATCCCCCCCCCCCACTATGAAATAATTCTCTATGTGGAAAAAAAAAAAAAAAACAAGAGTGTGTGTTTACCTGCAATCGTCACCTGCGGCACAAAGCTATGCTTCTTTGCATCGAAATACTCCAGCGCAGCCTAATTCCATCCCAAACAAACCCCAATTGCAATTGCGCAATTGCAGATTTCACACGTCAGCCCCCTCGAGCTCGAGCTTCCCCCCCCCCCCCCCCCCCCAATTTCCTCTAAAATCCCTCGCAGTTGAAGGGGGCCAATTATATAAATACCTGATGTGTATACGTGCTCCGCGGGCCCAAGAACGCCACGGACGGGACCGGTACATCCTTCTCGACCATCATGGTTTTATGTCTATGTCTTCTTCTTCTTCTCGCTTTTCCTTTTCCTTGGTTGGTTGTTCTGTTCTGTGTAGTAGTAGTAGTAGTAGAGGATGTGGTGTCTCTGTTGTGCCTGGCTCGAGCTCGAGCTCGGTATACGTAAATATGTGTTTTTCGGGTTCCCGAATTGTGCACTTGGGCTCAAGGAAACAACAAAGAAGCGAGAGGTAGGTAGGTAGGTAATGTAGACGGCGGCGGCGGCGGCGCGGAGTTTGCTTTTCCTGGTGGATTCCGCTGGTGGTGAATTCCAAGCCCGCTTCGGTCTGATCTGATCGATGGATGGATAATGGAGTGTGTTCGGCGAAGAATTGTATGTTGATGTTAGTGCGAAATGTCAGGATGGTCGCCTAGGTCGACGAGATGAGATTGGATTTGGAGAGGGGAGGAAGTCAATCAATCATCCACAGGCAGAAAAGGTAGTATAGGAACCTACCTAGGTAGATTGATGGTGGATGGGACTAGAATCGAGGAGTCCGTCGATCCCTACTTAGCTTTAAAGTGTGTGTACTCTAGGTTTACAATGGATCCATGGCCTCGACCGACCCCAGGCAGCTGGCAGGTGGCTTTTCCAATTCTTGGGATGAGACGGACAGGCCTGTGCTGTAGGCCAGCCCCGTCGCCGTGGTCCACCCTAGTTACTCTACTGGTAGAGACTGCTCTACTGGCATGCTATTAACTCCATCCACAGTGCATACCCGCTAGATCGAGAATATTGTTACGAAACCACCCTTGACGATATTGCAATTGCATGTATGTCTTCATATACTTCCATCTAAGAAAGAGGCCAGGCCTATTACTTGGTAACAAACCCCCAACGGCCCGCTTCAAACCGCCACCCTTTGTGACAACATATTCTTAATTACAGCCATTAAATATTTACCTCTTTCTTCAACTACTTTAATCAAATGCATATGCACTTAAGCAAATACTTATTTAGCCAAGTAGCAAGAGCCTAACCGGTCAAACACATCCCTCTTCAAATGATTCGAATTCCCCCCCCCCCCTCTCCGTCCGTACCTTACTTGAAAACAACATTCAACCGCAAACTAAAAGGCAGGCCTGGATCCGTAATTCCCACCTAAACAACCCCAGAAAAATTCAAAAATCATCAGTTAGAGAAAAATTATCCTGCATTGCTAATGTATAAACCCAGGAGGGAGATGGGGGGGGGGGGCAACATACCTCTTCACCACTAGAAATTAGCTCTCTCAGCTTCCTATCCAAATTCGGCGCCGTCTGTTCCCGCAACTGTGGCGGGCCTTGATAATACAGCTTCTTATTCTGAGTGCTGAGGGTCGGTCTCTTGATTTGTCTAAACATGCCATTCCCAAAAATTAGCAAATTCACCTTGCACAAATTCGATATCCACATTTGAGTATATAAAAAGGAAAAAAAGAAGTGAAAAAGAAAAAGAGGCACATACACCTCCGGCTTCTCCTTAAGCCTATCGATAAACTCCTGCAGCGTCCAATCCCCATTCGCCTCAAACCTCGAAGCCAAATTCCCACAAACAGGACAGTCTGGCTTCCGCTCATGCTCAAAGGTATATGTATACACCGCCTCATTGCCAGTATACATCATATAGTTATTTAGATACGGGTTCGAGTTTGTGGCAATCTTGAAGGCTTCGTTACAACACGATGCGGCAATGATTGCATTTGTAGAGGCGATTGCTGGGATGATGTTTTTGACGACGCCTTGTGTCATGGTGTATGTGACACCAGGAATGTTGAATTCTCGGGCTCGCTCAAGGGCCTTCTCATATAGCCATTGGATGTGTACTGGATCGTCGGTATCCATCTTCTTATCTAGAAACTCAATTATAGATGATTAGCACAATTGTCTAAAGGAAGAGACTCCATGTGCTTCTTCTCACCTCCCATAATCCGCGGCCACTCCAAAATACTCGCCCACTCAATACAATGAGCCGGCTGACGCGGGATCGATGCCAAAGTACACAGCGGAACCGCCGTTGGCGGAGTAAGCATATCCAACGAACACTCATAGCAACTGGTAATCGTCGGTAAGATGACCCTCGACTGGCCCTTAAACCCCTCTGTCCCACCATCAATCAAAGGCTTCAGAGATTCCGGGTTCTCCATGTCCACCATATCCACCAAAGTAGCATTGATCCATCTCCGGGCCTCGACCGAGTCCAAGCCACACACAACCATATTAAACTGCATGTAATAGTCTTCTCCTTTGTCCTGAATTGCCCCGTAGTAGGGGGTGATGGTGACGCCTTTGACTCTCTTCATGACAAATGCGGCGGCTACTTCGGCTTTAGGCTTTCCCACATCCTCCTGGCGGAAGAGGAATTGTCGGTTGAGATTGGATATGTCGATGGTGTCTGCATGTAGCTCGTTAGCTGCCGAATTCTGGATTGGGAGGTATTTTACAAGGCTGGAAAAGAGGTTGGTGGTTGATATATGAGGATCTCCACAACACTGACCCATATCGATTACATGAATATCCCTGAAGCCCGAGAGCGCAAGATTCTTCAAAATCTCACATCCCAATCCACCCGCCCCACTACCCTTCCAGACAACACAAATAAGCACCTATGCATGCCATGATTTCGAGCTTTCGCCGGGGCCGGTGAAGAACACAGGAGCGCAAGTATGGAGGTGGAAGACATACATGACCCTGCAGTGAATCACAATTATTAGCCCCATACTCCCACAGAAACCAAGTATCTCTCCACTAATATTCCGCTCACCTCCCCCCCCCTCCCCCCAGCTAGAGACACTCACAAAACCTTCATCCTCCCAACCGCATCCTCAACCGTACTCGGAGCAAAGCTCTCCTCATCCACAAATGGCCCAGGCCTAGAAAGTATCCTATCCAGATGTTTCCTATAATAAAAAATTGTCCCCAAATTTAGCTACTGCCGCGATATCTAGGTAGGTTGAAGCTGGTTCGAATGAAATCGCAGGGCTAAGTAAATTCGCGATGCGTACCACCGGGAATTAGGGTCAAGGATGGCCATGACGCAGCTTCAATAGCAAGGTTGCCAGTGTTTGTGGATGGATGATAGGTGAGGTTCACGTTGTGATGGTGATGGCGATGGGGCTTCGTGCAAGCGGAAGGGCGATGTTAACGTTGGTGCTGATTCTGTGAAGGTAATCCGGACCTCCCTCTGCCTTACAGCTCCTGCAGCTACAGTACTCTGTTGTTGCCTGAGCTGCTGCTGCTGTAGTCGGAAGTTCCCGACTTGGCGCATCTGCCGCCGTCGGCCACACTAAAATTCGGGATATTTGTCCGAAAACGTTCACGGAAGGCAAGATACAGAGATTTAGCGGCTGGCTGTTGGATTAAAGTTGTATTTACAGGTCCCAGATATACATCTGATCATGAATGGGGATTGGGCATATGCATATATAAGGTTGAATTAAAAAATTATTAGATTATATTACAATGAAGCAGGTAGTAGATCTGGTTACCGTCAACAACCTCCGGCCCCGAATTTACGATCTTGAAATATTAATTACTTGGACCTCTCCAACCTCGTCCCCAAAGAACTCCCATGACCATAAGTTCTCCAAAGCCATACCTTAGGCAATTCTTCTCACATCCCAAAATTCCCTTTCCAACTCCTCCTTCCTTTCTCCAAACTCCCAGTATATTAAAAATTAAACCCCCGTATCCCCACTCGTCCCCCTCCCAATCCCCGGACTCCTCACAACCTGCTCCTGATCAAACCTCCCCACACCCACAGGCCCCACCGCCGGTGCCGGCGCACTCTGCACCCCCGGCGTATTCAAATGCACATTCTCCCCACCACCACCTACACCAACATCTCTATTGCCCCCGACCATCGCCCCCCCCGCCAGCCCCCTCCTCGGCTCCTCCCTACTGTACCCTCCTCTCTCATTATCTCCATACCCCCCCGCTCCTCCTCCAGAAGTCGCAGGACGATAGTAATCCGGGCCCCTCTGCTTCTCATGGTAATCCCCACCATCCCCATAACTCGCGCCACTCCCCGGCGCCCTCGAAGGAATCAGACTCTGGTCGAAGCTATCCCGCTTGCTCTGGCGGCCCCGGCGGCGGCGATACACCCACGCGGCGAGGAGGCAGGTGAGGGACAGGCAGATGAGTACCAGGGAAGTCCAAGTGAATGCGAATGCCTTCACGCCCACCCGCGCGAAGTGGCCCGAGTCGTGGAATGCTTTCTGAGCCATAACGTATACCGCCCTGAACAGTGGAAAAAAAAAATAATCAATCAGAATTTCCCCTGCGAGTAAAGGAGAGAGAGAGAGCATGTCCACAAAAACTCACGTCATAATCGACGCCAAAAACGCCATACTCAGCGCCGCAACAAACGTCAGCGCGGCCGCAACCCCCGTCGCCAGATTCGACAGCAGCGCGACCACACACGCCGCCAGCGCCAGCAGCACCCACCACAACGTGATGATGTAGAACGCATACGAGAACCTGCTGAGATAGTAGTACGTCTTTGGCCTCTGCAAAAAATCCCCCGGAACATTCTGGTCCGTGTGGAAGTAACTCTGCGGGAGCATCGGGAACGCCGCGGAGCGCTTCCCACAGTTGTAGTTCAGACCACCACCACCACCATCCTTACACACCTAGATTTTTGAGAAAAGTTTGTTTGGTTTTAGTAATAGTAAGAATTGTGAGGTTTTTTTTTTTTGGAAAGACTTGTGTATAGAGTATATAGAGTAACTACTTGGTAACCTTTTTCGGGCAAGTTTCACACGCACATTGTCATCCATTCGAAAGCCAGAGAACGACGACGTATCGTTGTCGTCTTCAGGGCGGCGGCGGGGGATGAAGGGAGGGGTACCAACATTGTACATAGTAAAATGGCTGAGCTTTGGCGCGCCAGGGATCGCAGAGGTGTCTGCTTGCAGGAACCACATCCTGTTGAGCGGGTTGTGGTTCGTTACCCCCGCCAGGAGACAGAAGAAGAGCATGATTGTTGCTGCCGAGAGGAGGATGATCGGGAGGAGAATGAGGGGTGCGGATCCTACATGCATGGACTCTTGCGTCAGTTACTGAATTTGTGATTATTTCTTTGAAATGATTTGTCGAAATGACAACGTTTGGAGGAGGGGGGGGGGGGGGGTGACGGGCGTACTCAATATATGCCTTGGTATCCCCAATTTCATTTTCAACGAAATATGGATGAAGAGGGAATTTGTTGTATTAGGAGGAGGTAGTCGTGGGTACTCAAGCGATGGGCTTCAAGAATTATCAATATAAAAATCTATGCCTCGATCAGGTATATAAGAAATATAAGAAATAAAAAAAAGCGGAGGTGAGGTGAGGTGGGCGGCGGCGGAGGAGGAGGAGTGTTAGAGCTCGTCTCAAAATTCAAATTTCCTTTCTTTCTTCCCAAAATAAAAAGAAGAAAGAAGTAGAAACCCAAGTTGCGAGACACTGGATATAAGAATGCATTTCGAAGACGTTCACTGGTTCTAGTCGAACTGAGGAATCTCCCCCCCCCCGAAGGCGTTGTGGATGAGGTGCTATGACATATGAGGCCTCCACGGTTTTGCTGGCTAGTTGAAAACAGAGATGGATTTAAGTTTTTGTTGTGCACACCACGCTATTCAGACGTCATAATAAACGGTGGATAAGTCGCTGTTAGTACTTGGGTAGTGAAGCCACATTTTTGGGCACTTGTGTTCGAAAGCTCTGGTTCGAGACTGGTTCACGATCTTGCAAAACCGACATAGAGATCGCCAATAATGGGGATCATAAAATTCGAGATACCATATTCGCTATCCGGGAATTTTTTCGCAAATCGAAACGTCCAATTGTAATTGTAATCGTATAAATCGATAGATATTTGATTAAACCAATTTTTAACCTCTAAAATCCATGACCGCGGTCGTATATGAGGCCTAGATACGTATACCTAGGCAACTGCACAACGTAAAAAGAAAAAATCCGAAATATGCTTATAATTAATCTAAACAATGAAAAAAATAAAATGAGAAAAAGAGAGAGAATATCCTACGCCTGGTACGCCCGCCCTAGCTAGCTGTGCAAACCATCAAAAAACCTCAACTCAACTTTTGCAGAAAGCCTTGCGCAATCAGTCTCTCCACATCCCCCTGCCTAACAAAAAACTGGCTGTTCTTCGTCAAGTTGATCACCCTAAATAAAAAAAACGCCAATTCGTCAGCCCCAAGGTTCCACGTTCAAACACCAGCAAAACTTCTTCGTGGCGTGCCGGCTGGCCACTATTCCAAAAAGCCACACAACCAAAACCACAAACCACAGACCACCAAACGATCGAAGGGAGTGTAGTGTGTGTGGGAGGAGGGGGGATGGATGGGGAAACCAAAAAAACATAAAAAGAAAAACACAGCTTTATCACATACCCATACTCCGTCTGAATCTCCCCCGCATCCTTCAACACCCTCACATCAATAAACAGATCCCTCGGCGGCTCCAAACTCCCCGTCAAATCAATATCCGTCCACTGGCCCTTATACGCCGCCAACAAATCCGCATACTGCCTCGCATACTCCTGCTCCTCCGGGCCCAACGAGCTCACCCCCCCTCCCTCCGCCGCTCCAAGCACCCCAACATCCTCCGCCTTATCCCCCCCACCAGCACTCTTTGCTGCCGCAGCTTGCACATACTCTAGGACATCGCTCCCGCTCCAACACATCCCCTCGATCTTCTCTGCGCGGACTTTGTGGTATGCGAGGAGGCAGCGCTTGTTGCGGCGCATGCAGAGGTGGTGGGCGAGGAGGGCTGTGGCCGTGGCGGGGTTGAGGGACGGGTCGAATTCGCCGTTGAAGGGCTCGAGGATGTCGGTTACGTCGCGGTCGAGGTCGCGGACTTCGCGGGTGATGGCGCGGATGAGGTCGGATTGGTAGGGGGGGAGGTGGGCGAGGGATTGCGTGCGTTTTGCGTGCTGAACCTGTAATTGGGGTTAGGATTGATTTATGTTTTTATTTTGTGTTGTCGGGATTTTGGGCGGGCGGGGGAGAGGGGGAGAGGGGGGAGAGGCAAGGGAGGGACAATTGGGTATTTACCAGCTTCAGACCTAGATCACCGTACATCCTTCATAGGGCGCAGAAGGGGCTCGAGATATGAGGCGTGTTGGGTTTGTGCAGTTGTGCGCGCGCGTATTGATTGTGTGTATGGTGTGCACCTCTTAGTTGCGCTGGAGAACGGAGATGCTTTCAGACAGAGCTAGAGAACAAGGTAAGTGCGTCTAGCTCCCCCTCACCCCCCTACCGAACGGAGCTTCAACGCGGGCACGTGACACTTCCGGAGGTGGGCGTTGAGTTCCATCCTCCATGAGCGGAGTTATGATAATCGGCCTTCTTATTGTGTAAGTAGTAACCAGGGTTCCAAAGGTCTACTTGATTCCCAAACAGCTCGTATGCTATGGGCACGAGACTAATTCCATGACTCTCCTACCCTACCACATCTTGAATGTCCCCCTGGAGCCCTGGAGCAGCCCCGAAGCTTGCGCACATGTTGAGCTTCGAACTGCAAGCATACAATGACGACGGTCCAGGATAAAGCTTGTAGCCGATAACAACACCCCCATTCCGCCCATCCCTGCCCTGCCATCACAACCCACAACCACACCCGAAAGCTTGGTTGGTTAGGTCCTGTAGCTGTCCGAGGTACCTTCCCGGTCACATCACATCACAACAGCTCCAGCTCCAGCTCCCGCTGCCAGCCATCATCTCCCCCGGCGGAGAGCGAGAAACTGAGAGAGAGAGAGCACCATCACCACCACCATCCAACAACTACACCTCCTCCCCGCTCTCGCCACCATCACCATCGCCCTCTTCACTCCCGCGAGCTCCTCAAACATGGGCAACAACTCCAGCAAGCGCATCACCTCCCACGACCGGTAAGCCCCAATCCATCCATCCATCCATCCATCCATCCATCCATCCATTCATCCAACTCCTCCTCCTCCTCCTTTCCCCAGCCCTGCTGAACCCAAAAAAAAAACAGAGCAATCCTCGACATGAAACTCCAACGCGACAAAATCAAACAATACCAGCGCAAGATCCAAACCATCCTCGACCGCGAGCACGAGATCGCAATCGAGTGCCTGCGGCAAGGCAAGAAGGAGAAAGCCCGCCTCGCGCTGCGCAGGAGGAAGTACCAGGAGCAGATGCTCGAGAAGGCGGACAAGCAGCTGGAAACGCTGGAACAGCTGGTAACGTGCCACTGCCGGATTTTGTTCCGGAATGAATGCTGGCTGACACACAAACAACGGATATATAGACTTCCACTATCGAATTCTCCCTGCTGGAACGAGACGTGCTCTACGGCTTGAAGCAAGGTAATGCTGCGCTCAAGGAGATCCATAAGGAGATGTCGCTCGATGCGGTCGAGAAGCTCATGGACGAGACCGCGGAGGCGATTGCTTACCAAAAGGTACCTCCCCATCCCCATCCCCCCCTTAACCCCCATACCCCACTAACACCCCCTCCCCCCTCCCTAGGAAATCGACGCCCTCCTCACGGGCCGCCTCACAAACGACGAAGAACACGAAGTCGAAGACGAGCTCGCCGCAATCGAAGCCGAGGAACTCGCCGCACGGGGAGAAACACCACTCGACCTACCGAATGCACCCGTAAACGAGCCAGTAGCGAAGCCCGAGACCGCGGCGGAGGTGCGCGCCCGGCGGGCAAGAGAGAGGGCGAAGGCGCAGAGGGAGCAGCAGCAGCAGCAGCATGCCGAAGAGGACGATACACGAGAAATGATACCCGCGTGAACCCCCAGGGATTTATACATGAGGAGGGAGGGGGGGGGGAGGTTGTACGATTAGGTGGCCATGGAGTACTTGTCAGTCAGGAGTTTTTGGCGCATATGCATATATTTATTCTTCTTATTGTTTTACTTACTACACAGGCAACGATTGTGTTTCTCAGTTTGCCGCTCACAGCATATTCCAAATTTTGCAATTTTAAGCTAGATCAAAGTACGATCATGATGGTATTTGGAAAGAGGTATCACAAAATAAAATTTGAACCCTAACTATACCCTAGAAATCAAACCAAGAAAACCGTTATAACGCCAATTGCAACTCTGTGAAAAGGTCTCAAGTGATTATGCACAATAGAATAGAAAGAAGAAAAAGGCTGATAAGAGAGAGCATGTCTACAAAATACTAGTATATAGTAGACCTGCTTAAAGTTATCGTAGACGCCAATGACGATGACCAAAAATATAATGAAAAATGCAGTCATAAAAAAAAAAAAAGGATGGGATATTACAGGAAGGAAATGGCTTTAGATGATCCAATAAAAAATAATATGTGAAAGAAGGAACCCCGCTGATGGGTCGATTGAGATGCTAGCTTTCGTCAACCTTTCGTCTGATGTATTCATAGCTGCTGAAAAAGACCGCATTTAGCATGGCCGAGCGAGTCATTGAGACACCTAGGCCACGATACCTGTATAATGAATGAGCATACTGATATTTCTTGGAAGTTCATCGTGGACTTACATTCTACGATTGAAGAATTTGAATGGCCTCCGTTTAATTGGCGTCCCAGGCTTATGTGTGAGTATGTCACGCTGATATATCGACTTCAGTGAATCCACGGGATAAATCTATGAAATGATTTAATCAGAGGTTGCCTCATACATTGACTGGGAGCAAATAACTTACAAGAACCCAACTCGTAAGGCCGCATAAGGCTCCAGCAGATGCTATTGCAAGTGGTCCTGCCTCTGTATTTGAACTCGCCAAAAATTGTTTGGCAGTTTCGTAAATCTGAGATAAAGTCAGAGTCTGAAATTGAACATAAAGGGGTGATAGATCTTACAGTGAAGTATATGGCAGTTCCAAGGGTATCTCGAGCTATCATAATTTTAGTAAACACGATCTATGAAAGAAGGATATTCATAGTCGCTTACCAAAGTGCAAGTGAAAACCAGAGTAAAGCCCTCTATAGCCCCTCGCCTTTATTATGTACCTTGCAGCCTGTGCAGTGCCTTTGGCATCGTATTTGACACGAGTACCACTTGGCTCATCCATACTTGCAGTCCGTGAACGTGCCATCAAAAACTCGATTTGTGCTGATAGCTTTGTAAACTCAAATGGACCTGTGTTTTCCCAATCAGGAATTAGAAAGTTTCGAGCATTGGTTCATATTTTAAGACTTACAGGCGATAGCGGTGATGGCCGCTCCTGCTGTGGCCCCACTCAGTGCCCATCGTAGAGCGTCTCCCGCTTTCGGTAGACTTCCGGATTTGACATCTTTCGGGGCAGTTATTACGTTTGGCCCAAACGCTTTTTGCAGTATGCTTCCATAGAAATCTTTGGAATTGGAGTATATCGAGAAACTGACTGTCCTAACCAGTGTGACTGATGCTAGAGGTGCCAGACTGCCTGTGTGACAAGATAATCAGCAGATAATTAGTGAATTCTTTGAAATTTAGAGGCCAACCTCGCCAGAAGCCCTTCATTCCTTCATGCTGATATGTCTGCTGGATGCAGTCAATGAACGAATTAAATTTGTAGCTATGATGGATAAAAAGGTTAATTGAAGCTCAATCTGCGGATCGTTCGGCTGGAGGACTGCTTACGCTTGCATTCGTGTCTTGACGGAATCCAACGGAAACTAAGCACGCAATACCGCCCATCAGCTGAGCTCCATAAAATGCTACCCATTCGCCATCACCTACCGCCGTGAATGTCGATAGACAGCTACTTGCTGAAGCAGCCACCTCCGTCCGGTACCGCTTGAGGAAGGCATCCTCGCTGATCCTAGTCCTCCCACCTCCAGACGAACTCGACGATGGCGATGTCGGCGTCTGGCTTGTCGTGTTTGCCGAGTTGGCCATTCTTGCAAGAGGGGGCTGAACTGATGACGGAACAGTCGTTTGGCGGGAGAATTGAACTTCGCAATGGTGATGTTGATTCAAGGCTTTGGGTCAGTTGTGGCTGGGCGAAGGGTACTTCTGCAGTCCATTGAGGATCCACACTGGACAGGGCGAGGCACGGGCACGCTGATGCTGGGCGGGATCTGCTGCGAAGCTGCGTACGTGCGTGCGGAGTGTGGGGGGGGAGCGCGGGTGGGTGTGGGTGCGTGCGCCAAAGCGGGATGGTGAGCAGCCTTGAAGGCGGAAGTTGCGGGCGAGAAGAGCAGGTACCCCAAGAGGAAGGACTTGCTGTGGAGTGCCGTGCTTGGGCTTGGTGCGTCTCTTCAAGCACCTGCTCGCACCCGTCTCCGCGGGGCGTGCGTGCTGGGATGCAGCGCGATGATGGGCCCCCCCAAATGGCCCCAACGGATGGCCCCCTCCTTCTGACATGCGGGCGGGCGGGCTGGCTGGCTGGCTGGCTGGCTCTGGCGCGGTCGCTAGACGAGCCTTGCAGCAGTGCGCGAGCAGTTAGCAATTGGCTACGCCGGCCCGGCGCCGGAGGAGAGAGCTGGGCCGCCACAGTCCAGCCAGTCCGGGCAGAAAGCAGCAGCAGGCTGGGGCGGCATTAAGCAGCCGTATATTGATCCGCGGCAAGTGGCAAGTGCACGGCAAGATCCTCTGCTTGACAACGTTGCTGGCCGCGGCCATCCTGAGGGTGCGTACCACCATGATTTCAGCAAGAGCAAGGCGCAGAATCCCGTGAGGTCATCTGAAATCAAGCTTCGAGCCTATCGCCCAATAAACGGCATCCCTGCCAATGGCGGCGTTTTGTCGTGGGGGCATTAATAGTGGGGCACATATGCAATGCACCACTTTTGCGCTCTGCATTCAACGTCCAGAACTTTCTCAAAAGTGCCTTCGTTAGAGCATGTCTTTGGGTTTTTGGGGCAGGGTCACTTACTGAGAGGTACCTGGGAATGAGTAACTCAGGGTCTAGTAGTGGGGTCTACATACCATACTGAGGTAGGTAGATTTCTCTGCTTGGGTGTTTTTGTTGTCTGTATGATCATGATGTCATGACGAGTTTTAGTCCCGTTCAGTTGTGACGAGAGCCGAGTCATCAAAAGTTTGAAGTGTAGATGTGCAAAGTACCTAGGGATAGAAAGGAGCATCAAAGTTGAAAGGCCATGGATCGCTGGAAATCGGGGCGGTGCAATATATACATCTAGATCCACACTGCACTGGGGAACGAGGCTAACTGCACTGTGCCATCAATTCCCATTTTGGTAGTACTGATGCGGAAGACTCTTTCCCTTGTGAGACTTGCACCATACTTGCACGATGCAGCACACTCGGATCGCGGAGCTCTGTATGCAGCAACGTTACGGCAATATGAAGAGTGCATACCAATCAGCTGCCGCGGGACCCGTCCGATATGCAAGGGCCCTTGGGCGGACTGGGCCCTTTAAAGTTCCCTGCACTTGTATGAATCCGACCTGTTCCCTGCCCCCCCCAGGCAGCTCCTCTATATATCCCCACCCCGACCCCGAAGCCCCCACCTCCCCATCTCCCATGACTTTGAACTAGGGACTTTCTCTCTACCTACTCTACTCTACCAACTCGCTCTCTCTCTCAAAATAGACCTTCCATCATTACCTAACAGCACCCCTGCACACAAAACAATCATTTAAATCCACAGTCATCCGTACACTGTTACACGTTCCTTCCAGAACAAAGTTCTTTGGGCTTCCAGCAAGGTATCTTTCGATGCCGTCAGATTCAGATCGAGTACTGGCAATAGCTAGCCACGTGAGTCACCCAACCCCTCAGAATGTCCTTACTTTTGGCCTTGTGCTTCAAACAGCTCCTAATGATTCTCACAGGTTGTGTTTGGGTATGACACCTCTCGCTACTCTCTTAAAATCTCCCACGCACCCTGGCTATCTAAGGATAAGAAGCTGAACTTTATTGTGAAAATTCGGGAGGGAGGATTGCTTAGTAGTTTACATATTGCAGCTTCTAAGCAACCTCCATCCCCATCTCATGCACCCACACACTTAGCTACGTTGGAAACTCTGTTACAACATTCGTTCTCCAGACCCTTGGTCTAGAGGTTTCAGCTCTCAACACCGTTCAATTCAGTAACCACACGGGATACCAGCAATGGACAGGATACAAGACGGCATCAGACCAAATCGACGAGCTATGGCAGGGACTAAAGAATAGCGAGATCATGGAAGAATACACAATGCTATTAACAGGTTATGTACCTGGTGCAGACGGTGTGGAATCCGTGGGAAAGATAGCTTTGGAGCTGAAGGAAGTCAACAAAGCGAAGCCAGGGAAACTATTTTGGGGTGGGTGCTCTTTGGCTTGACACTTGGGTGTTTTATTTCCAGAATTTCATGCTGATACGCTGTGTGATAGTCCTTGATCCTGTCATGGGAGATTGTGGGAAGCTCTATGTCAGTGAGAAGGTAGTGCCAGTTTACAAGTCCTTAGTACCCCATGCCGACCTGATTACTCCAAATCAATTTGAGACCGAGTAAGTATTATTCTTCTTCTCCGCCTTCTCCCCCAAAAATGAGAATACTGACTAACGTTCTCAGGCTTCTATGCGGAATCAAAATCGACTCTCTATCCACCCTAGACCTCGCCCTTGACACTCTTCACAAAACCTACAAAGTACCACATATCGTCATCACCTCCGTCACATTCCCAGGTACATCGGAAGCCACCGAACGAATGTTCTGTGCAGGCTCAACCATAACGTCCCAGGGCACAGCCAGAAAATTCGTCATCTCCGTTCCAGTCATAGAGGGCGAATTTGTCGGGACCGGAGACATGTTTTCCGCACTCACTCTGGCCCGGTTCCGGGAACAAGCCGAAATTGCTGGCCTCACTGATACTCAATCCTGGATTTCACCGGACGATGTTAAACCAACACAACTTCCACTCGCGCGGGCACTTGAAAAGGTGCTCGGAAGTATGAATTTAATGTTGCAGAGAACGGATGTGGCTCGAGCAAAGAAGCTGGCGGCCTACAAGCTTGCATCAGATACAAACCCAAAGCTGAATACCGTCCGAACAATGAGGGCATCGGAGCTACAGCTGGTCAAGGGACAAAAGGACTTGCGTGAACCATCCTCGGAATTCAAGGCAATCTCATTGAACCTGAAAACAGATTCAATTGCCTAAACCAACACATATAGAAGAGAAGTCTTGAATGTTCTTTACCATACCAACCATATAGATTTTTTGTTTTGATCTTTTTTTTCTTTAGCCTTACTCTCTAATGTTTTATTTCTTATGCAGCTACATGGGGGGGATTTTGGATGCGCTTCATGATGAAGATCAGTGATATAACCCGATCTCATCGTATTATTGTATACTATTGCATTTCGTGTTCTGTACTTGAGCCATGTTTGGAGCATGTTAATTCATCATGAATCGCCAGGGGTTTTGCTACACTACATCATTATTTCCTAATGAGCACTTGAAACAATTTCATGACGATGAAATGAATATTCCAAATTTTCAAAGTAAGATGAAGAGAAAGTACCAACAAAGAGAGGTAAATGTGTGAAAAAAGATTAATCAATTGAACTCCATGTACCTGATACGTAGTAAAATAAACTTGAAAAAAAGAAAAACTTGGGAATCTTGTGCTTTTGTGTATGTCTTGTTCCATCTTTGCTTCTAGAAGGAGGAGGTGGATAGAGGGGGCGGGGGGCATCAATCTAGATGTTTTGAAAACATTCCCAATAGCATGTGCATGCCAAAATAAGCCTTCGCCCCTCGCTCCTATAACGGAAAAAATTGATAAATCATAGAATGAAGTAGCCTTCTAGATCTACAAAGTGACATCCTCCGCTCTATAATGATCGCTGACAATCCTGTAGAGAAACGATGGTGCATGGCCGCCCCTAATGAAATGATATCAATCAGTATTTGCTCAAAGTAAAAACCTTTTTCGTTTTGGGGGAGAAGGAGATGCTATTTCGTCACACTTACAAATTCGTCACATACAAGTCCACCAGCTCCGCGGGGACATAATCGTAAACCGGGTTGATGACATTAACCTTCTCGACCAACTCCGGGTCCTCAAAGTCCACGACCCGGCCGGGATCGCCAACCTCCACAAGCCTCTCCCAGTCAAACGGATACACGGGGCTGAGCTTGTAGACACCCGTGACGACCACGACGGGGGTGGAGTGTTCCCTTGCCGCCTTTGCGATGGTTCTTGCGCCGGCGGCGGCGAGGAGGCCGCCGTTGGCCAGGACGGCGTGCGTGCCGAGGATGACCTTGTTCACGCGGGACATGAGCGCGTAGACTGCCGCATCGGCGATAACGATGACCGAGATGCCCGCGGATGCGAGCGTTCTCTGGAATTGGTCGAGCGGGAGGTCGTCTGGGTCTGTTTCGAAGTCCTTTGAGGGCCCGGTAGGCTTTGCGCCGACGACTCTAGCGTGCGTGGCCTCGTGGTCGTTGGGGAAGCCTTCGGCGAGGATGACTGTGAATGTGCGCTTTGCGGCGGCCTTGAGCAGGAACTTTTGCACGGTGAGGGAGGAGCCGTGGGTGAGGATGATTTCGTTGGAGTGGATGTGGTCGAGCGAGTAGGATGCGATTTGGTCGTCGACTGTGGAGAGCTCGTCGAGGATCTCCTGGAGGCCTTCGATGATGCCGGGCTTGAGGTCCCTTGATGGGCCTGTGGAGTGGTGAACGTGTTGTGTGATTGTGGGCTGAGGGGTGGCGGCGTGGGATGATGATGGCGGGGTAGTTGGGTTTGACTGTGGCAGTGACCGGGGATGCGAGAGGAGCGAGAACATGGAGTTCTGCTGGGCCCCCTGCACAAATGTAGCTTGTCTCGTGAGGGCCGCGGGTCTCTGGAGATCCTCATCTTTGGGTGCAGCTGCCGAGGGTGCCTTTTCTTGCTTGGTCACTTCTTCCTTCCGTCCAGTGATTGAGTCGAGGCCTGCGTCGCTATATGCACTTGCATTCCCGCCCTTTCCGTCACCTTCAGACTCCTCCCGGATCAGGCCAAGGACTCTGCGAACGATGTTCCCGACGGCCATCTCTCTTGGCTGGGCGGTGGTGAGCCGGCGGCCAATGGACTTGATGTGTGTGATGAGCTGGTTCACATCTTGCCAGCGGTATTGTGCAATAACCCTGAGCAAGAGTTCTGCTGTTGCGATAGCCACCGATCGCGAGTTTCTTATTTGACGGCGCTTGAGGAGTCTGTGGGTTGGCGTAGCAGAGATCCGCGAAAGATTAGCACATCTGCAAAAAAAAGAACCACACACGAGGTTTTAATCGAGAGGAATGACAGACGATATGAAGTGCTCGATCGACGAGTTTGGGTCTGTTTTGTTGAGGGACTTGAGGAATGAGGTGAGCCCAGGCGGGGCCATTGATTTCGAAGGCATGACTGCTGAGGATAGCTGTGAGATCTAGATGTGTGGGGTGTGAATTGGCGGGGGTTTTCGTAGAGAGTCTGTGTCGATTGTGCGGAGATGAGCTTCTATGGCTTCGGTGGAGATGCCTGGTGAGGGCTGAAGATGGAGATAGGGTCGGCTGGTCGATGGAATTGCTGCGTGCGTGCGTGCGTTCGTGTGGAATGCGGACGAAGTTGGGTTTGGTGGTCGACACTTCCGCCTGACTCAATAACCTTATGCGCAACGATGACCCCACCATAAACCGCAGTTGCTGGAACCAACCCAAGCCCGGCCTGCGCTAAGCTTAGCCGCCGCGCCTAGCCACGCGCGCCAGTGGCGTCGATTGGGCCCTTCCAGCAGAGCTGTGAGGTCGGGCTCGTCTCGTCAACCCAACATCTACAACATCACCACTCTCTCACCAACACCACGCCATCGCAACACTCTTCAGTACAGAATTACCACACAATCATGGCAGACTCAACGTCAATACCCCCCGCCGAAGAAGCTCCCCCAGCGAAACCCGCCCCAATCGTCCCCTTCTTCAAGCGCAACAACAAATCCAAATCCTCGATCCGAAAACGTCCCGCAACGCCACCCCCAGTCACAAACGACTCCTCCGACTCCGACTTCGACTCGGACTCCGGCAACGACGACGACGACGAAACCCGTGCCCGCCGACGCATCAAACGGCAAAAGAAATCCGGCCTCACGGACATCGCCTCCACCGTCACGAAAGGCGGCGGCCGCGGCGCAGACGACGAAATCATCTCCTCCGGCTTCGGCGTCACATCCACATCCATCATCTCGACCAACGACGCCACGAAATCAACCTCCTACCACAACGAAAACGAAGCTGAATACCTTGCCCGCAAGAACAAAAAGGAAGGAACATCCCCGCCTCCGCCAGAAGCCCTCCTCGCAGACGGAACCTACAAAGGAAAATCCTCGTACGGGAGCTTCATCAAGCGCTCAGAAAACGCACCGGCGCGGCCAACCGGCCCGCTGAAAGCACCTACAAACATCCGCACAATCACCGTCACGGACTTCGCCCCGGACGTATGCAAGGACTACAAGCAAACCGGCTTCTGCGGGTTCGGGGATAGCTGTAAGTTCCTGCACGCACGTGAAGACTATGCGCAGGGCTGGCAGCTCGATAAAGACTGGGAAATTAAAAAGAAGAATCCGAATGCAAAGACGAATTTCAAGACGCTTGGGAATGCGGCGGCGCCGGTGCGCCAGAAGGACGTGGAGGATGATGTCGATAAGGAGCTCAAGGATATTCCGTTTGCGTGTGTCATCTGCAAGAGCGATTACAAGTCACCTATAGTCACGAAGTGTGGGCACTTTTTCTGTGAGATGTGTGCCATCAATCGGTACAAGAAGAAGATTCCCAGCTGTGCTATATGTGGAGGCCGAACGGATGGTGTATTCAATGGTGCAAAAGGGCTACAAAAGAAGCTGGACTTGAAGAAGCAGAGGTTGGCGGATAAGGAAAGGGAAGAGGCAGAGAAAAAGAAGCTAGAAGAGGAGGCTGGAGTGGTCATTCAAGGAGGATGGTAAAAATCTACAGATGTTTTTCGTTTTTGGGAGTTTTAGAATTGACTACTTTCATGTTTTGTTGTATCATATTAGCCGGTTACCTAATGACATTTTTCATGATTATGCTCTGCACACCTTTTTTCCAATTGGCTGTCAATCGAATTTGCATTCCGCCTGTTAATTTCAGAATATCACAATTTATTACGTTTATAGCTCTAATTGATCATCACTTGGAAACTAAGCTAGTCTGGGCATGCACCACACCTGTATAATCATATCATGCGAATAACATGTGAAAAACTAAAGAAACCAAAAATCCACAAATCACCAACTTCCGAGCACCACTCCCCCGCCGCAAACCCCCCTCACGCCGGTGGAAGAAACCCTGCAAACAATACCGCCTGCACAAGGCCATACATCACCATCCACCTCACGGTCCACTTCCCCAACTTCCCTGCAACCCCTTGTTCCCTCACGCCTCTTGCATCCCCCAGGATACTCACTGCCACCCACCAATACCACACCACACACCCACTGCCTAGCCGGTTTATGATTTGTACATGGTAGGAGAAGATTGCGAGGACGGCTAGAAGGACCTGTGGTATTGCGAGTTTCCGGAGGAGGAGGAGTTGGTTTGCTTTGGCGTCTTGCGAAGGTTGGGTATTTTTCTTTGATGATGATGGAGATGATTGAACCGGGAGTTGTAACTTCCCCGACAGTGCTATCGATCCCGAGTAGATCAAGATTGCGAGCATTGGTGCTGCAAGGAGAAATAGCGGGATATTAGAAACTTTCCAGTATCGGAATAGTCCAACATTCCTACATGATCAAGATTAAAAAATATACATATTAGTCTCGAAGAAACCAATATCCCAGCTGGAATAGAATCACATCATATCATGCTATGAATTTATGCATATGTGTGTGTGTGTGGGTGGTGAGTGTGTAAAGTGGGGAAGGGGCGAAGGGGGGTTTTCTCACCAATATTTCTCCTGAACCCAGAAATATATACTCGGAATAGTATGCGAACACCATTCCGCCTTCTCAACACCCTCCCCCTCCCCAATCGTACAATAATCCAACCACGCAATCCCCTGCGGCACCGCCAACCCCACAGCCACCAAAACTCCCGAAACCCCAAGCACTACAATCCTCACAAACGTCCCGACCTGCGGCTCACCCGCGAAGCTCATTAATTCCAGAATAAAGTCGTGAAGGAATATGGATCCATTGAGAAGCCCGTTGCTCCGTACCATCGTCGATATCGAGAAAACTACTCCAGTAAGAAGTGTCCCCGCATTTCTGGTAATGGCTGTGGCGGAGACGGAGGTACTCTTTGCGTATATAAGGTACCCCACAAACGTCAACAGCGAGAAAAGACTTTCGCTGTACGGCGCCGCAAGGAAGAGCCCCGCGGGGGAGAGAACGTGAAGTGCTGCTGCAAGGAATGACAGTTGCCTTTCCCCTTCGCCTTTGAATACATGTTGCGTGAGCTTATAGAGGACAAAGACCGAGAAGAGGTGTGATATGTTTGCAATGACGATTCCGGAAAAGATGTACGGATATGGATCTGGGATTGTTGTTGGGCTGAGTTTGACGAGAACTATATATTCCGGGGAGAAAAGTAAATGGGTTTTTAGTAATTTTCATTCACGCGAAGCAAATCGAATTCTCCAGATCTAGGCCAGCTGGGAGATATGTATGTATACCTCGACCGAAAAACCCAACCACCGTCGTAAACCCCCACCCGAACGCCCATTCCTGCTCAAATAGGTATCCCCGTTCAGAAACCTTGACAAAGTAAATTGCATCCCAGCGGGTTAATCTCTCTGCCAGCTTTGTGAGCACAAGCCATATTGCGCCCACATTGGCGTCGTCCGGAGGAGGGAGGATGAGGTTTGTGGAGGAATCGTATGCTGGCGAGGGAGTAAGTAGAGCTAGGGAGAATAGGGCAATCCTCGTGATGACGAAGAGCAATGTGAGGGAGATGTATGGTTTCTTTAGCGGGGTGGTTGTGGTGGTTGTGGAAGGCATCGGGCCGATGATGGGTGGTCGGGAGTTTGGCGGATGTTTCGGATGGCTTGTCACCTCCGGCGCACATTGACTGCAGCGCTGTCTCTTACTGCTAGTGGACGCAGACTGCTGTATCTGATGCAACGATAGGTGATAAAATCAGAAAAAAAAGCAGTCGGGGACTGTCATGATCAAGGAATTGGTTTTCAAATTTCAAAAGATGATATTTTATTCTTACATTTCTAGACTTAAATTCTATTGTATTTCTTATAATCCAATGCCAATTGCAAGATTTAGGTAATTCACTTGTGAGATAGCTATAGGTATGATGATAAAGAAAGTAACATTCCCCCATTTTGAAGAAACAGCCGTTGCACCCTTGGACCACGTTTCAAAAAACCATGTAGCAAAGTGTTGCTCCAAGGGCTACAAACATTATAGGTAAAAAGGGATGGTATATTATAAAAGCTTAAGGAACCGCAATGCCTAGTTGATGAAATTTGTACAAAAGAGATGTAGAAGAAGACTTCCGAAAACAAAATCTGCAAACGCCCTACATGTCCAGAATTCGTGATTAGCTTAGTATTTCAATGCGGAAGTTTAAGATTTTACTACCTCTCCTGTGAGACCTCTGGGAACTCGCTTGAGTTGGCAGTTTGGGATTGTATGCGAAGGGATGCTATAGACTCCAGTCAGATCCCGTTCTTGTAGATGCCGTGAAAGAGTCTCACCAGTTAACACAAATTGTCCTACAGACGCCGAGAATCCAGCGAGGAAGGCATTGAAAGGCTATAGGGCACAGATCCGATGGTTAGCACAGCCCAATTCTCCACACTTCCTCCGCAGTCGAGGTAGAGCCAACGTACATAGTTTCCAACAAGAACACAGTACAAGAACTGAAGCACCCCGGTCACCACCAAGAATCCCAGGAATACGTCGATGAGCTTCGTCCGCTGTGAGGTCGAGGTGACATAGTTGTCCCACACATTGGCAGAGATTGTGATTGGGTTGCTGGTGCTTTGGACCGGCTTCTTCGCGGCCGGGGCGGCGGCGACAGCTGTGGCCTCTGTCGTGGGCGCGGCACTCCTGTTCTGACTGACTGAGTGGGTTGCCGCCGCCGTTGCTGTTTTTTTTGCGGGCATCGTGAGAGCTGAGTTGGGTCGGTGCTAGATGGTGTATGTGCCTGCGCTGGGTGGAGTTCGGGCTCCGCGTGTGTGTCTGGCCGGGGTGCTTCGATGATATCTCGCTTTGGGGTCCACAGGCGTTAACGTTGAGGACACTTTGGCGAACTGTTTGTGGCCCAGCAGCTACCTACCATGCGAGACGGGGCTTGGCGTTTCGGACAAGCTCCCCTGCCGGCCGAAACGCCAGGCCCGCTGCAACTCAACCTCCGAGATACCGACCACGATCACAGCCATCAGAACAGATATATCAGAGCCAGAACATTCATACACAAAATCCAATACTCAATATACACAATGGTGAGCATTCAGACAGGCCTGAAACTCATTGATGCCGCATAAGCTAATTTGGATCGTCACCAGACCGCAATCCCAGCACTCATTTTGGGCGTCCTGTGTGGAACTGGAGGAATCATTGGATATGCCGTATGAAGCCCTCCTCAGATGCTCACGTTTGGATGCAAGACTCACTCCGATGTGTCGGCCCTACAGAGGACAGGATCCATCCCATCAATCGGTGCGTACCCGTGGTTATGACTCCACGATATTTCGCACATCTTCTGACAATATCGTGTAGTTGCCGGCGTCGGAGTTGGAGCCCTCTACCTCTACTCCAGCAAGCGAATCAACAATAAGGAGGCTTATGGTGTCGAGCTCGCCTTGCTTGCGTCAACAATTCTCGCCGGTTCTAGCATCCCTCGGGCATTGAGATCCGGCAAGCCACTTCCTACTGCTCTCTCTGCCCTCGCAACTACCGGGCTTCTGTACTATGGATACCAGTATGTAACCTCGTCCCCAAGCCAGAAGTATGTACCCTCCGCATGCACATCTAGCTCCGATTTGATTTGTTTCTAATTCAATCAACTCCAGGTTTGCCCAAAAGCAACAATAGTAGGAGCTCAGCATGCATGGAGGGCAAAGGTGCCGTGATGGTAGTTCATTTCTGGGCAGGGCCAATAGCGAAATTCCATTGCATCCCACTTGAGCAATTCTTTGTTGCTGCACGAAAACAATGACCACGTGAAAATACTTGATCAAAAAGGCTGAAAATATTCAAGGCGCTCTGTTACTTTGTGGGGTGTTTTTCGTTTTTGTGGGGTGATATAAACAGGCCATTGCATCGTTGCTCTGAATTCACCAATCAACTGCGCAACCGAGATCGTTGATTGGCTATATTTCGGCCCCTGGCACATTTATTTAGCCGGGTCTGGAGTTCAATTTAGCTTAGCGGCGCGGGAGCGAAGCTGGCACACCACATTCACCTGCTTGCCGGCTTCTGGGGTCTGTAGCGTGGCTTACCCCACAACTTGCTTGCATCAATTGATATCGTGATGGCTGTTTTGAATATCTGGAATTGCTGGGAGCTGTCGGGCCATGGGTTGCGGCCCGCCCCCTTCAGACTGTTCTTCAGGTTGCTATCATCTCGCCCTACAAGCTTTCCCGTTCGTATTCCTTTTCGTATTATTAACGTCATCAGGTTGCTCCATGGCGAGCGTTGATATCGACATCGCCTAAAACGCATCGAGCGATCGGCCGTCGAGCAGCCCAGAATCCTGTCTCCTGGTCGTCTCCTTCAGGGCATCCAGATGGGCGCCAAGGCAATATAGCCGGCTTCTAGAAAGTCGCACAAGCCCTGTGGCGATCACTTAGCAGGCCAAGATTTCACCTGAAGACATTGGCCGCTGTCGGCGTCGAACCACTATTTGGCTGGTCAATGCTACTGCCTTATCGTCGACGCCACATTCACTGCACCAGATAGATCAACACCGCCGGGCCCGCAGGTCGAGGAGGGCAATATGCATAACAGGCCTGGGGCCGAGTCATGGAGTGGGTCGTGAGACGAGGGTCTGGGCAAGAGACTAGGTCGTGAGGGCTCTCTCCCAGAGCTCTCTGCGGCTAGCCTCGACCTGATATTGCAATGTCTCTAGATTACTGGTTCCATTCCACTCTGTCATCAAGAAATGAGCCGGTGCACTCGAGGAGCTAGGTGGTGGCACGGCATTGATGGCAAACCTGGCGGGAGTGGGAACTAGCTAGTACCGATGTTCGCCTTGGATGGCGCCGTCACGAACGGAAGTCAGCTCCCAACATTTCGAAAGTGCTCGTGTGGGTAATGTGGTTGTGGGGAGACCCTCTGATTAGGCCGGACTCGCAACGAGCAACCAGTTTTGGAGAGAAAATATCCTGAGGGTGTGGAATTGATCAACTGCTACTGAAGCCAGACACTACAGTATATAAGGCCGTCCCTCTTTCCGACCTTTAATGAGTACACTAAACTTATAGCTCATACAACCATAACATTGACTTCCTCTACCACACTCATCACTCAAACCCGAAACCTCCTCTATATCGCCTCTCATCAAGGCAAGCCAATATCACACATTATGTCGGGAACAACCAACTTCCACTGTGATCTTGTCATCTCACTCGATGAGACTGGCCATCTATCCAAAATTCCTTGTACTTGGGCACCTTCAAACACACCAGTCACAGAGGTACCAACGAGCCCAAGCACCCTATACGGCGGCAAATTCATCGCTGCCATCACCACCGTCAACGCCATCAGCGCAATTGATGATGGAAAATCCGAGGGTTATTCTCCAGTAACGGAGAAATTCCCACCTCTCTACCGCCTTCCCCGTCGAACTACACACAATTACGAATGCGAATCAAAGATTCACGATGGGAAGGAGACATGTCACTGCGAGCTGAGCCCAATGACCACTGCCTCAAGGCGACACACCATGAACGAGCATGCTGATGGCAATGCTGAAAGGCCAATGCTCAGTCAGGAAAGTCGCAGCTGGACAATGGAGGATCAGAGACGACTCCAACACGCCAAGATGATTTATCAAGATGAGAGGAGACCTTACTCTTGGGAAGATTTGTAGAGACATCCAATTGCGTGCCAATTGGTACCCCTATTCTCTATAACACACATCCTCAATGAAACTTCCATATTTCACCGCTCAGACAACATCTCGCTGCTCAAACAATACCGAAAATAGGTTTTTTCCTTCAATCAGTCCTATCAAGCTCGCCCTATAGCTAGCTGGCAAGCTGCTCGACACACTCCTTTACCACACAATCTCGACAATACTTTACAAACCTGATGTCGAGTCAGTACTCTATGAGAAACCGATCATTTCTCCTTCTATAATTACGGCCTCAATTACTTCCTACATACCGCTCTCATTTATTTCCTCTTTCCTTCTGACTTTTCACACAGTGCACTAAAAGCCTGGGAGGTTTCCAATACTTTTGTCTTACTGGTTTCATGAGCTTAAGCTTTCTCCTATCATGATCATCTCCTTTTACCTTGTTTCGAAAAAGTATTCACTCTATGCAAGGAACTTTTTTCTCTTTTTCTCTTTTTCTCTTATCATTAGCTGTCTCAGCTTTATCGTCGCCTAGCGAAAAAGTTGGTTATTCGTCTGATTAATAATTGCAGCGAATTCAGCTTGTTTTTTTTTTTTTCTTTCCATTATGGCTTTTTATGAATTCGTTGGCGCGCGTCTCGAGCTCAGTGTCATTTTTAGCTTTTTTCTGAACATTAATGATTCTTTCCCTGGTCGTAATTTACAATTAATATTGTTGTGGTTCTATAGGTCTGGATTATGGAAATATTATAAAAAATATTTGTACATGTATCATATTCCTACCAGCTAAGTATAACTATAGCTATATTGAAAAATAAGAATAAGAATTTTTTTTTACAATAGTAATTTGCATGGATATCGCGATCGATTGATACCTCTGGTTGTGACAGGATCCGGATACCTCTTTGTTATTACTTTAACTACCGGTATACTACTCGAGTACCCTCGTGTAGGAGGAATTGCTGATATGACTTAAGATCAGATGCCGCCGATATTTTCTTTATAGGAGATGGTGGTTGTGGCCAGGCCGTGGCCTACCCGAGCTCGAGCCTTCACCGACCATGCAGCTGCAGCACCACTACTGTTTTCGGCAACACCTTTTTTTTTTTCCTTTTTCTTTTGATGCTAGCCTGCGCATGCCAGTGGTTATAATTATAATTAGATGCACACAGGCTTTCAGCATGCAAAAACCAACGCTCAAAGACAAAATTCTCCGAATTAGGAACTATGATAGACTGCTGGGGGCATATTCGAATTCGAGTAGTGTGCATATGCGCATATGGTACGTTGGAACAATATACCGGTATCTCAATTGCAATATACCGGTATCTCAATTGCAACGTGTACACCTCGAGCTCGACCTCTTACCGAGCTCGAGCTCCCTTAGCTCCCACGGACAGATCCACTCCTCCGTTGGGCATGATACCGGCGGGGTCCGAGATTCTGGCGAGTAAGAAACCCCCCTCCCCCCCCCCCCCATCCGGGCAGAGCTTGCTTTGCTTCATACGACAGAAAAGTTGAATTCACTAAAATTAGAGCATATATACAAGCTTTAAAGTTCCAAGATTTAATATAAGTACGGACCTTGGTCTCTATTATACTTAGAGTAGGTACCTCTGGCCAGTGAAGCTTGTTGGTTATGAACGTTGATATCAATCATGGATCAGCTTGGCCATATCCTGTTATTTATAAAAATTTTAAAGTAATGGTAAACAAAATACAAGATATATGGTGAAAGCATTGCATAATCAAATAAAAAAAGATAAACATATGCACTCAATATGATGATCCTATCCATACATACCTAAGTACCTGGCAAGAAGGTGAACTTGGGTGATCTCAAAGCTTGGCCATGGGTACGTGATTACCCAATTGAGTAACAACTGGGTGGACGATCGAGCTTTTACCAGAATGGGGATTTCACATGTTCTTGGTGGGGTAAGTACTTAGTCTCTTGCCCAGACCCTCGTAGAGGTGGTGGGGGTTCTGGAGAGAATGTCACTGCCATTCATGGTTGGTGTTGAGCAAGGTAAGTAATTCGTAACCGTCTCGTGCCCAGCCCCCTGGGGCAATTCGTTCACCTTCCCAGAGTAAAAGCTTAAGGGTGGGAAATTCAAGAGTTGCCGAATTAGGCAGTCGTGAAAGATAGATACCATTCTATGGCCAGAAATATTAATGGGAGTAATATGGGGCCCGGGGTCACGAGGCCTAGGCTACGAAACCCGCGGTCATCCCCATCAAGAATTATCAAAAAAAAAAAAAAAAAAGCTCAATTATCGAAGGTATCTCTCAGTCGACGTCTCGAGCCGGTATCTCTATTCTAATTAAAAAGAAAAAAGAAAAAAAAAAGAAAAAGAGAAATCTACAAAGAGGCTACAGTGGTATCATGATCAGTATATGACAACAATCTTCCGGATATCCACTTTCCCAAAAACCCCCCGCCTCCCCAATTATGGCCCCCTCCTCGTGGATGCTCCATGGCCATCTCAAAATAAAAACCTCAAACCGAAACTGTTAACGGCCCATCATGCTCATTCCCATCATCATAATAAGTATTAAGAAGAAGAAGAGGAAAAACCACACACAAAGGTATCGCCATCGTTAGCCGCTATCAAATCAAATCAAACACCAATGTGAAAAAAAAGAATAATAAAAGAAAATACAAAGAAACGAAAAAAATCATTTCCACCACTGTAAACTCCGGAGGATCCATTTAACAAGTGTGGATTCTTTTTTCTCTCTTGTGCAGGCCTAAAAGTAAAAAGAAAAAACAAAATTCTAGGCTTTGCTATTATATCAAGTAGGCTCTCCCCAGCTACGTGACGTCTATTCCATGATACTGTATATGCATGTAATCGGATAGGTAGTGATGGTAGTAAGTGTTGACAATATGGATAGTTGAGGGTAATGGTAACGTTTATGATGCTGATGCAAATGATAATGATCGTGAAAGGTTGTGATGAAGGTGGAGTATTCGAGGGTTGAGGGTTATGGGTAGTATAAGCGTGTCGATGTAGATTTTATGCCTGGCGCAGCGAGATGTGCGCTGAATCGCTTACTTCAACTTTGGCTTTTCGTCAATACCTCCACCAATGGCTAAAATTTCCTTGAGCATCAGCTCCCTGACCCTGACTGTCAATTCGTCGACGTCGGCCGATGTCAATCCTTTGGTTGGGATAGGGTCCAGTACTAAAACACAGAAGAGCCCACATCATCAGTATAAACTCTCAAATCATCTGAAAACCCATGATGACCAAACCTTGAAAGATTGGGGGGGGGGGGGGGGGTGCATACCTCTGATTTCAATTGTACCACTTTCGAAGCTCAGGGACTTCAAATGCAGGATATGCGCATAATTTCCAACAACAATCGGGACAATAGGCACGCCTGCCTGAACAGCGAGATGAAATGCACCCTTCTTGAAAGGAAGGAGACCGGGCTTAGCAAGGTATGATCGGGTCCCCTCAGGGAAAATGAAGACGCTTTGCTGTATTTTTGTGTTAATCATCTATTCTAGGCAATTCTGGGAATGAATGGTTTTATACCTTTTGCTCATTCATTTCTTCGATGGCGGCATCGAAAGCGGCGATGGCTGAAGTACGATTCCCACGGTCGATAAAGATTGCGCCGCTCAACGACACTATAAAAAATCCTGGTTAGAATTTCGTAGAAAGTTGCATATATTGACATAATGGAGATAAGGTTAACTTACTAAACCATCCCAGGAATGGAATATACTTCAAACTTCTCTTTGCTGTCACGCTGCAGTGTTTTGGAAATACCTATATTGGCATGCCGAATTAGCCGATGTCAAATTAGGTTAGAATCAACCATTTTTCGAGAATAATTGCCCCAACAATTTTATAGCAGGCGAAAAAATGTAACAACAGGGGGAGTTCATGATGGCAGGAAAAATCTCACCTTGCCTAGAATAATAAGATCAAGTTCTCTAAAAACCCAAAACTGATATCAGCTTTCCATACTACATAGCAATCACCGTCCACTTTTGCCGATCTTTAACCGTTCTTTATGCAAGATGCAAAATTGTGTCCAGACTCCATTACCGGGATTGTTAAAAACAGAGCAAACATACGCTTGGTGATTCGACATGAAGACTGCAGGGCGTGTATTCAATTTTTCCTCTCCAATTACTTTGAATTCCACTCCAACGGCTGGGCAAACGACGGTCTTGAACGCCCTGGCAGTGGCCCACTGTGCAAGACTTTTGCGCCCAGCAAGCCGCAATACAACACTCGCAAGTACCCCGTACGCAGCGCATGTCATGAGCAGAAAGTAACATGACAATAATCTTGAGAAGAAGCGGGCCTTTTTGCTGACTTGACCGATGAGCGAGAGCGTCATTGTCGCGGCGAGGTAGTAAATTAGGAGGTTGCCGAGTAATCGAAACATTGGAGGGTCGGGATGGGGGTGCTGTTGTAAAAAGCTGATGTGTTGTGCAATGGGCGAAATAGGAGCAAGAGGGGGGGGCGGGGCTGTAACGAAGGCTCCAGTAACGAGAGGGTATGAAGCTGTGAATTTCAATAGCCAACCAACACGGGCCCTCGTATAGTCGTTCGTGCGTTGGGACCAGCTGAAAAGCAACGGGCGCTCAAGTGGGTAGGGATGGGCTTTTTGTTGATGAGTGAAGCGAGTGCCTAGGCACTTCATGTGCTTCGTTGCACCACACACAGCCGGGGAGGACGAGAGTCGGGAGCCGCCAAGCGCCTGGCACCCGAGGCTGCGCCGCGGGGCAGCCAGGGACAATACGATTGTCCCAACAAGCCGAGCGCTGGAGATATTGCATATGCACCGCATACGTGCATTCGGAGCCGAGTAGGCGGCCGTACCTGACAGGAACACCTCACATGAACTGTCCGTGGCCATCTGATGAGCCGTACAGTGCCTAGCCCCGACTGTATACCCCTGGGAATGAAGCAAGGTTGCCGTTCTCATCTGATGCACCTCCATGAGCAGATGAGGGGCATGTCGATAGGACGGGCGGGCGCTGCGTCATGTGGACCAGGGCATGCCGAAGCATCAAGTCATACCCACAATATCAAGACTGATTGTGTGGATTGGATTGAAATCAAGTGAAGGGTGCCCTCGTATACGTAGCGAGGGGCATCAAAGGCCGGGAATACCATCAGCCTGAACCTGTGATACTTTGGTAATGATGTCCCATGTTCGAAATTTATTCTTCGCAGAGATTTATAAATCGGCTCTGGCCTTGAGCCATCGATCACCACCAAAAAGCACTCCCTGGGATGTGTGGTGCACGGTGGGTATTGCTGGCAGCGGAACATCTCCTGGAGAGATTGAGGGCGGCAAAGGAAACCATTTTCGAAGCAGTAGAAATTCCATGTATTGGCGCCATGGCTAAGCTATCATACGTAAAAGGAAGCCCTCACGGTTGTCGTAGCTGGCCGTGAGCCCCCAAGCCAGAGCTTCCAAGTGGGACAGGAACGAAAGAGGGGAGTATGTGGACGCCAATGAGGAAATTAAGTGAATGTCATTGAGCTACTTAAGTACCAAGTACTGTACCTCTATATGGGGGCGGACTGCTCAACATGAGAAGGGACGAAGCTTCGAAGGCCAGAGGGCACGGGGTAAATTCTGCAGAATCTAATTACACCGTGAAGGTGCGGGAGAGCGGGAGCTGTCGTGTGGAGCTGTGGTGTGGTGGGTGGGTGGTGCTGCGATAAGAAATGACGATAAGGGATGTGCGGGGAGCCTTTGCCAAGCCTTCAAGCTGCCGACCCCTGTAGAATTGGCCGCAAGGTGCAAGCTAGCTGCATTCCAGCCCAAGCTTCTGTAGCCTGGTGACCGAGCAGCTCATTGCATGCAGAGCTCCGATACCCAATTGCAAGCTCTACTGTAGCTCCAGTCTCCATGTAGCGCATGTTCTGTTGCTGCCAGTGTTTTTCGGGGATAATTGTCAGTCTCGAAGACAATTGTCAGTTGCCTTTTCACAGTGAATCTATACTTTCCATCAGCTTTACCTGCATTTAAATATCAAACGGCTAAGATGTAGCTTTTGAAAAAGCAAAAACACCCGGTGCTGGAAAGCATGTGCTATGACGTGGGACGTGGATACATGTTTACATGGGAATGGACGAAGAGCTCGTATAATCACTGATTCATACCTCCTAGCCAGCGGTGGGAGGAAGATGGCGATATAAAGAATGGATGAGACCGCGCGATTAGCTCGGTGTAATGAAAATCCGGTTTCGATGTCCATCCGTAAAGCTTTAAAGCCTCTGGCCGGAACACTGAGCGAAGTTGTGAAGGCAGTAGCAACGGCCACAAGCAGGCTGCAATAGCTGCAAGCCTTCCAGCCGAACGACAAGCCATGGTACGAGACTGCAAGCCATAAACGCTGTAATGAACCAACAAGGTGACTGTGAATCAAGTGGGGCTGTTAGGGAAGAGACAAAGTGCCAAATGTAAAGTTTCCGCACAGAACTTTGGTACCCGAAGGGCCGAAGGAGAGAAAAGACACCGAAATACGGCAACGAGCATTGCAAGCTCAAGTGAGCCATTCATGATCAAAGTGCCAAATGTACTCGCTCCCAGCATACTCTCAGTGCCAAATGTGAAATTCGCTCGATCTTGCGTAAATGGCTTCGGTGCGTGCTGTTGGCCCGATCGCATGGTAATGGCCGTGGCTAGCCTCGTCCCCAGGCTTCATAGGAATTTTGTCTCCCCATATTGATATAAGCTTGGTTGGATTCATGTTCCTAGCCTCGTGCCGCCTTCCCCACCCCCCGGCTCGAGCGCCCCCCCCCAGCCTTCCCACTCACCGCTATGCATGAGACAGGTAGGTAGCTCTTGTCTGAGCAGACCCCCCAGCTGCAGCACACACACCAGCTCTATCTCCCCTCTCCCCCACCGGGCTCATGATCTGCTTATATCCACCCCCTCCCCCCAAAGGTACACCTGCTCCCCACTCCTCTACAACCCCTCTTCTTCCAGCACCTACAATCTGCCTCTCTCGACAGCTCAGGATAACAATACAGCTAGGAACCCTTCTCAAGCTACTCGATCATTCCACCTTTTTGAGGTGCATTCGTTATCACACTCTTATCACAGCTTGCCGATAGGTCGTTTGTCCAAGCTGGTCAGCAGAACTGGAAGGAGCTCTGTTTCAAATCACTCAAAAGGCTTTGGAAACGAACGAAGAAATCCAGCAATTACCCGAGCCATCTGTCAATCTCAACGGCGACGCTCGCCTTAACAGGGTTCGGTGCCAGCTTCAATTCAAGCAAAAAAGACCTCACCTGATTCTCCTGTGGACTTAAACTACTTACTTCCTCTTGCCGCCTCAGAAAGCAAACAGTCGGCTGCAGCGGAACGATATACTCCCTTGCGTTCTCGAGCCTCGCGTGATCACACAGCTATTAAAGAAGAGTGATCGTCACCAAATACCCTGCCGGCCTAATTCTCAGCCAAATATCCGAAAAGACGGTTGCACATTTCAAGCACTCAAACCCCGTACCTAGCCTCACAGTTCAAAAGAGAAAGAGAAATAAACGAAACTTAAGATGGGGCTCGCTTATAACACCTACCTGAACTGTGCTCGTATTTTTGGGTGCAAGGGGTGCAAAACGCATCTGTCAAACCAAGAGGACATCATGAGTCGGGTAAGTTCCAGGCATTTCGAGATTCTATCAATTCCAGTAAAATTAATACATGTGGATAGAATTTTCGTGGGCAACACGGCAAAGCCTATCTATTCAGTCATGTCGTCAATGTCAAAGAGTCGGAACCGGAAGAGCGAACGATGACCACAGGAAAACATATTGTGCGAGACATCAAGTGCAAGCAATGCAAGAAGACTGTGGGCTGGAAATATGACAAAGCCTATGAAGAAAGCGAAAAATATAAGGAGGGGAAATACATTCTGGAAGGTGAACTTTTGATTCACGTATATTAAGGGAGGTCCTTGGTACAAACTGGACTTGACATTCGGATTCCTGGCGACTAGAGTACTGGGATATCGCTTTAGTCAGTCTCGAACCCGTTTTAGTGCTTGGACATGTTCTGTCTTTTGTGCCGACTCCACATCTGAAGTGTCCTTCTGGCAGTGTTTAGCTCGCCATTGTTACTCCGTCGCATTGCTTTTGTCATCTCGGATGTAAGTTTTCTCTGGGGCAGGCCTCTTTCGACAAATTTTCCCGACTTCCCCATTTTCATACTGTTCGGGTTTTCCTACTTCGCGTTGATTTGCATGTCTTCTGATTGATTTCGGTTCAACAATTGCTCTGGTGTTTCATGGAGTGTTTGGTTTTTGCCCCTGGATTTAGGTTTTCGTTTAGCTACATTTGGAGTTTAAAGTTATGTTTTCGGTTTTCATCACCTTGAACTTTCTATTTGCTTTTTCAGTTTATCCATTCCCGAGTCGACTCGTCAGCTATCCGTGTCCAAATCTAAAGGCCTCGAAAGTGCACTTTGTGTGTTTGTTGAGCAATGTAGCAGGGCTGCAATGGCCTTTTAAATCCACTAATAAAGCATTGAAAGAAGTGGCAGATCATGTTCTAGATCGTACTACCGGAGCTGGTAATATCGGTGAGACTACACTTGAGCACTTGAACATCGATATCAACAGCTGCCAGGTAGGTACCTCATTTGCGAGCGGAAGCTATCACGTGCATAAAGATCATCGCCAAGACAGGTACAATTCACAACACTTGTCCTTCATAATTGTGATGTTGAGCGTGCTACTTTGCTGCACAGACCATCCTCCTTGTCAATCCTACAACGGAGCTTCATATAACACAACATAGCTCCAACAACCTCCGCCAACTATGGTTTCGATATCTACACCTAAGGAGTTATTAGGGGTATGTGCCCTTAGCACGCGCACGGAACGCCTTTGGTGATTGTTGCTCACTTGCAATGTTGTACTGACAACAACCGTTTACAGAGCTTAGCCGCAGCCCTCGACATTCCAGGGTTTCCATGGAAGGTGAGTGCAACAACATTTAGACACTAAACTTAAGGCCCATGGCTCACGATTTTATAGCGGCTCATCATTGGTTTCTCGTTTGCACAATACCTCCTCGAGTCTTACCTCTCCGCAAGGCAGCACCAGAAGCTCAAGGGTAAAAAGATCCCAAAATCACTGGAGGGAGCCGTTACACAGGAGGTCTTTGACAAGTCTCAAGTCAGTCTATCTACCCTAAAACGGCACAATTCAATTCACTAATTCCAGTATTAGGCATATGGAAGAGCCAAATCATCATTTGGCTTCATCAAGGGATTCATTAGCCAGGTTGAGAATTTTGCTGTGATCTATTATGATGTACTACCAAAGATTTGGGCTGTATCTGGGCTTTTCTTGATCAATTATGCTCCCACTAGGTTTTCTGGCGAGGTATGTTGTGAAATTGTGTTTTTTTGATATATTTCAAACTAATTCGCGTCGATTAGATTTCGCAATCTATCGTATTCTTTGTGGTCTTCAATATTTTGACTACATTGATGGGCCTGCCAATCTCTTATTACAGCACATTTGTCATTGAAGAGAAATTTGGGTTCAACAAGCAGACAAGATCTTTGGTAAGTCACGAACGACGAAATTGTATTGTGAATGGCCACTAATACACATCAATAGTTTTTCACAGATATCGTCAAGGGTCAAGTTTTGACAGCTGTCCTTGGTGCACCCATTCTTGCTGGTTTCCTCAAGATTGTTCAATCCTTTGGCGGAGACTTCTTCTATTATCTTTGGGTATTTGGAATCACCGTACAGGCCTTCATGATCACTATCTACCCCATATTCATTCTTCCAATATTCAACAAGCTCTCCCCACTTGAGGACGGGCAATTGAAGACCTCAGTTGAAGCTTTGGCAACCCGCTTGAACTTTCCTCTCAAGCATCTATACTCTATCGATGGCTCAAAGAGAAGTGCACACAGCAATGCGTACTTTTATGGCCTTCCATGGAGCAAGCACATTGTCATTTACGACACATTGATGGAGAAATCAAGCACGGAGGAGGTTGTGGCAGTTTTGGCCCACGAGCTTGGTCACTGGAGCTTATCGCACACAACTAAGCTCTTTGGAATTGCTCAGGTATGTGGATATTCATCGTTTATTTTTATTCTTTTTATGGGTGCCATACTGACTGTTTGAAGTTCCACATGTTTTACATTTTCGCCCTATTCTCCGTCTTCATCAACAATAAATCGCTCTACCGTGCCTTTGGATTCCATGGCATGCAGCCCATCATCATTGGCTTCATTCTTTTTGGAGATGTTCTCGCCCCGATGGACACTGTTGTTAAGCTCGCGATGAATGTTCTGTCAAGGAAGTTCGAATATCAAGCTGGTAAGTGAACTAGCCATCGGTTACCGAGAAAGGGTCTTCAGGCTAATCATTCATTTGCGTTTTTAGATGAGTTCGCAGTTGGTCTTGGATACTCGACAGAGTTGGCCAAATCGTTGATCAAGCTCCAAGTGCAGAACTTGGCGACGATGGATGCAGACTGGCTGTACTCGAGCTACCACTACACTCACCCAATTCTTCCCGAGAGACTTGCTGCTCTTGGATGGAAGGGCGGCAAGGTTGAGTTCATGGGCGCTGCCGGCAGAAGGGTGTGTCTCCATGCCCATGCGCATGGCAAGAAGGAATAAGGGGGGGGGCGAGGAACTGTTCATGAAAAGGCCGCAATTGTAATTGTAGAGCAGCCATGTGTCGTGAAATTTATATATATCTAGGCCTCAGGCTCACGAGGCAGCATCAATTGCATTCGATGAAATATGCTGCTAATTCTCCGGCTTGACCTGATTCCCCGTATTTATTTCCACGCGTGCATGGGGCAATTTTCGATGCTTCCAGGGAAGCGTGTCCAGCTAGAGCTCGGCTCTTGGCGGCCGCTGCGAGACGTGCGCACCTCGACGACGGCCCAGCGGCGCCACTCCCTCCCCTCCTGCCCGAAATGATGTAATTAGAGATCCCTATCTGCAAAAAAGTTTCGAGCATCAATCGACCGCCCCGCCAGACCCGCACTGCAATATCAGCAGCATCTACATCTACGACCCCCCTCCCCTCCCCTTGCTCCGCGAACATGTCTACAGCTCCAGGGTCATCCACGTTACAACAGCAGCTGTCGAGCGCACGCCCAACGGAACCACAAGCAGGCTCAGTCCCCAGCTCGGCATCAGCTGGAGATGCGCCCTCGCAGACCCCATCCCGGAGAGGTTCAGAGCTATCGGTCGCCCCGCAAGGACTTGCCAAACCTCGGCGGCGAGGCCCACCGACGGATGCAATTCTCAACACTTTGACTGGCGCGTCGAAGATTGGCCCACAGCGGACGACGAAGAATGTACAGAAGCTGAAGATCCTCCCATTCCCAGACCAGCAGCAGGACGAGGAGTCTGGGCGGGATGTATACTCGCAAGTCACGCGCATCAAGGATTTCACGGCTCGTCGGGATGCCGAGAGGTTGGGAAAGGCGGAGAGGTCACATCTCCCCAGGGTCACGGCATATTGCACAGCAAATGCCTACAAGATGGAGCCATTGATGAGGTATTTGAAGGCAAGAGCGCAGACAAAGGGTGCGGCACCGAAGCAGTTTGATGAGTGTATCTACACACCATACTCGTATGCATATTCAGAGACCCGGAACCAACACGCCCAGGAGTCATTACCCGTGCCGGGAACGCAAGCACAACAGACAGGTGACCTGATTGATCTTCACGGAAGGACACCTGGTGCACAACAGGCTGTCAATGACTCGAGTGAGACAGCGGCGACAGCTGTGACAGGTGAAGGGTCAGCTGACAACGCAGCCAATAATGCGGACTCGGACGAGGACGACAGACGTTCCGTGCTCAGCATTGTCAAATCGCAACAACCGCCTGCGTCCGAGGTGTTTCTATTCAATTATGGTGTGGTTGTAATCTGGGGAATGAATGTGACGGATGAAAGACGCTTTTTGAAAGAGATTGCCAAGTTCGAGACGGAGAAGTTGTCGGATGATGATGTCCAGGTGGAGAATTTCAACTACTACATCACCGACTCCTACCAGCCAAGAATTTACAACGACTTTATTACATTAAATAATGGAAGGAATTATATGATAAAAGTCGCCATTAGCCACGCAATCGCACAGTCGGTGAAGGTATGTGTTGCTATACATCAATTTTGATTTAAAGAGAAAAACAATAATCAGAAGCTAATAATGCGGTTTTTCTCCTGGTTTTAGATATCTTTGTTCGAGGATCTCGTTGAAAACACAATTGAGGAAACGAAAAACATTCCCCAGGAGATTGCAACAACCGGAAAAGTAAAAATGGGAAGGAGAACGATTATGATGCATATCGGAGAGCTTTTTATTTTGAAAATCAATATCAACCTCCAGGGGAGTGTACTAGACAGCCCGGAGCTGATGTGGTCGGTATGTATCATCTTCTCAACATACCATCTTCTCATCTCCGCGAATTCCAATTTGCATTTATCCAATTCCCGGCATTTCCACTTCATGGAGTATCATTCGGAATATATATAATCATGGGAATTGGCAAAAGCTTTTGAAAGAAATTTTTACTTATGATTTTATTATAGGAACCGGAATTGGAGCCGACATATGCTGCAGCACGTTCGTATCTGGAAATAAATCAACGCGTGTCGTTATTGAACCAGCGATTAGATGTCATAGGTGACCTAGTACGTATTTTCCCTAATGAAACTTGAATGATAAGCCAAATGCTAACCACTCTTGTCCACCTGTAGCTACAAATGCTGAAAGAGCAACTGTCTCATGCGCATGGAGAGTACTTGGAGTGGATTGGTAAGTTTTGCTTCCGCCCCTTCGCTCCGCTTTGAATCCCTCCGCCCTCTGCCATCTTCACTCCAGATAGCATATATATTAACTATTGGAATGTTTGTGTCTTTTAGTCATAATACTTATCGCCGCCGAAATTTTTGTCGGGCTTGTGAATATTGCTGTCGACGTTCTTGCCGATGGAGCTTAGGAACCTGGATCCTTGGCCTTTTGGAACATTGTTTTGTGGATTTTCATTGGCGGATTGTGTTTCGCGGTGTATGTGTGTTCGTCACATTGGGTAAATGAAAAGGAGAGGAGAGGAGAGAGTTTGGAAGGGGGATGTTGAAGGATTGGTGATAGGGGAGTGGGGTTTGGAAGGAGAAAGAGTTTGGAAGAGGAAGGAGGGGAGTGGCGGCCTCGATTACGCTTGCATCCATCGCCATCATCGCCATCATCATCATCATCAGTCGTCATCTATTGCATCAAAGAACACGGGAAAGATCAATCGAAGCAGATCTATTACACCAGGACAAAAGTATCGGAACACTACGCTAGTAAATATGCCTAGTCCTGTCCCGATAACTTTTGTCCTGGTATTATAGCTACGAATCAGACCTAACACAAGTGCCTTCAACCTATACCTCTACATCGATATCTACATCTACACCTTATACAACCAAAAAGAGTACTAAACTACTACCCACGTTTAGTATATGAAACGTTTCACACCTAAAAAAAAAAAGAAGGAGAAAGGCACATTGGGCGTTTTCATGTTTTTCTTTAACCTTTTCACCTTTAAGCTGTTCTCGTGCCCCCCTTTGAGCTTTCTTTCGTCCTTTTCCCTTCGAACTCTGTTTCTTGTTTTTTTTTATCCTCGTTTAATTTCACGAATTCGCTTTCTTAAGCCTTACGTTTTGTTTATTCCTTTCCCTTCTTGCAATTGAATCTCCTTATATATATTATTACATGGTTGAATTTTTTTTTTCTTTTTCCCGCGTGTTCGTTTTGGTTTTTTTACATTTCTTTGTTCACGTTTCCTTTTCTTTTCTTTTTCTTTTTTTCCTTTCCTTTTGTGTAGGTATGTATATATTACATGATGCTTTTTTTTTTTTTTTTGATTCCAATTGCAAGGACGGATAGAAGTGCGTACGGGAGCTTAAGTGTATGTGTGTGTACGTGTGTTTCTGTCTGTCTGTGTTTCATTTTTTCTAATCCCGAAATTCATCGTACCGTTAACGTTTGCCATGTTTTATGATTTTGATTTTGAATGATTTTGTTGTTTTTTTTCCTCCTTCATGATCATATGCATGAGAGAGGTTGCAAATTATTGTTATTATTCGGATTCCGGCCGCTCATGGCTGGCCTTGCAATATTGCTGCACGTGTTTGTATTGATACTCCCTTCTTCTTGGGCACGAGAACAGCTCCAGGTCCAAACCTAATTTTTCACTTCTAAATACCACCTAAAAAATTACGGAAAATCATCAATATCCATACCTTCAATGCACATTGAGTAGGCCTAGGCCTGGGAGCCACCTTCATGCTCCTTGCCAGGCCACAGCGCAACGGCCGACACTGCAGGGGTATGATACTGTATCTAGGTACCTATGTAATGTAATGTACTCTACATACCTTTAAATTTATCTTAAGCGCGGTGCACTGTGAATGACTCGAGCAGGTAGGTGCATTACATGTACATGTACAACCAACCGCCCAAGGCCTAGGTATCTCAATTAGGAAGCTTAAGTAAGTGACAGTACATACCAGACTAACAGTACATACTAAATTGGAGATACCTTAGGTACGGTACTTTTATAAACCCGGCTGCGGGTATACGTTTGTTATAAGTACAGAGTACCGAACGTCCCAGGTATATCATCCCCGCGGATCGATTCCAGGTTCAATATTCACATTAATATTGCATTGCTTATATGAATCTTCCACCTCGAGCTTCCGGAATTCCCTCCCCCACCTTCCGAATTCCGTATGTGATGTATATTAAATTCAAAGCCGGCCGCGGTGTTGTAATCCATAAATTTAAAGATATATGTAGATTCGAAAACATGTACACTCTCTCGTACGATCGCGAGCTCTAAACGTTCGGATATGCGCGGGTTAACTTCCTATAGAAGGTACGAGCTCGACAGGTAGGTATATAGAAGTCGACAAATCAAGGAATAAGTTAATTATAACGTTACATCGATATCTGCTTTGAGCAACATAATTTAATTAAATCCCAAGAATATTTGAATTCACGATCGCACGAGGGACATCGATGTAATGATCAGGAATACCTACCTATCTACCTACAGAGCATCCTCATGAACAGCCCAGCTGTCAAAGTCCAAATCAGAATTTCCCTGACAACCTCATAAAACCAAATCAAGAACAAATCGTCATGATCATTCGATGGCGAGAATCCTTATTTGGAGATGGAGGAATATTAACTCCTAGGTACCGGTGTATATGCATGTAGGTAGAGTATAGAATATCTGTGATATCTTCACATTTATTTATAACGTTAACAATGTTGCCATATATATTATATCTAGGTAATTAAGTAATTATATGCAAAATCCAAGAAATAGAAAAGAAAAGGCACGGAAATAGAAACTTCTGTCAGTTCCAGACCCCAAAAAAGCCCCAAAATAGGTATACCTCCAATCGATATCCCACGGCCTAACCTCATCCCGAGCCCATAGCCAATTATATTCACACCATATCGATTAATCCCAAGTCCAAATCCGCAAAAGGGAACCCATTCAACACATGTACGCAAACAGATAAACAAAGGAAAGTGAAAGAAATAGAAAGAAAAGTAATGCACCAAAGAAAATAAAACCATCCGAGTCGAGAGTTGTATCGTAGTAGAATAGGAAATTTGAAAATAAGAAAAAGGAAATACCAGAGAAAAACCGTGTTTTGAAATCATAATCATAATCCAAAAAGAGATGAAAGAGGAGGAGATCTAGAAAGTAGGACAAAGAAGATTCACGCACGATCGAGCGAGGTCCGCATCGACATCGTCTTAATTAGTGTTCTCCAAGTCCTTCGTCTTTTCCGACGGACTCTCCTGATCCTCAAGCTTCTTCTGCTGTTCTAGCTTATGTTTCGATCCCAACGCCCTATCCAGAGCAAGGCCCTCCGTAAACAAACTAATAAGTAACCCGACGACCGCAAAACCAATCATCGCCATCCAGACAACCTGTAACGATTCCGCGTAGGCCTTGATGAGTTCCGCCCTGCCAGGTGCATTGTGTGGCATCATCTTGATAGCCTCGACCAGGGCCACCGCATCCTTTGCATAATCCCCAGCGAGCTCATTGAGGCCGGGGGTTTTCGACAATTTGGAAATAAGTGCATTCTGGAAAATAACACCACCAATGGCAACTCCGAGTGATTGTCCGTAAGCGCGGAGGAACGAGTAAATCGCGACCGCATATGCAGTGTTCTCCTCAGATGCACTTGCCTGAATAGCAAATGCCATGCTGGGGAAGAGAATACCAGTGCCGAGACCACTGGCAAGGTTAAGGAAGACCCATGCAACGGTTGAAGTTCCAACATCGAGAAGAGTCATGACTCCAAGACCGACGACGGTGGCTACCCAGCCGCCCCAGACTGCCCAGCGGAAACGTCCCGTATATGAAACCAAGAGGCCGATGATGATTGAGGCAGGTGTGACGGTAAGTGTCTGTGGCATGATGGCAACACCAGACATGACAGGGCTCATGTGCTTGACAGCCTGGTAGTACAAAGGAAGATAGTACAGCATACACCACAACTAACAGCCAATTAGCTTGAATTCACGGAAGAAGCATATTTCAAAACTTACAATAATTCCGTGCATGACAGTACCGACATAGTTGGCAGCGGCAGTCCGATTCATGAAGACTTCCAGCTTGATGAGGGTGTGTGTAGCGTAATAGATTTCGTAAAGCACAAATCCGATGAGGCCAACAATACCCAAGATGAGAGGGACAAGAGTTCTCCAGTGATCCCAATCATACATGACTCCTCCCCAAGTGACTGGAATCATAACCGATGCAGTAGATGAGATGAAGAGGAATGTCCCGAACCAGTCGACTTGCTTGAGCTTCTCCTTGAGGCTGCTTGGTACGGTCGTGATGTTGAGGAAGAGAGGAATCATGACGAAACCAATGGCACAGAAAGGCAAGTTGAGCCAGAAAATCCATCTCCAGCTGGCACCTTGTGCAAATCCACCTCCAATGATAGGCCCAGAGACGGATCCAACAGCCCACACTGTCGAGAGGAGACCAAGATATGCACCACGTTGCCTGAGAGGAACCATATCTGTGACGATGATTTCGGTGATTGCTGTGAGCCCTCCACCACCAACACCCTGAATTGCTCTTCCGATGAGAATGTTGGTGAAGTCGTTTGCAAGGGCTGCAATGATGGCACCGACGGTAAAGAACACCATGGCAATTAGAAAGACGGGCTTTCGTCCAAAGATTTGCGAGAATGAAGCCAGACTGGGTTGGAAAACGGTCGAGGTCAGAAGGAACGATGTTCCACTCCAGAACGCTTCAATTGCACTCCCATGAAGTGCCTTTGCAATAATCTATCAAGCTGCGGATTAGATCAATTGCACCTGTGAAATTGAAGAACCTATACGTACTGGTAGGGCAACTGAGAGAGATGTGGCATCCAATGCAATGGCAACATTGACAATCATGATGGAAATCATGACGATGATGACTGCCCGTGAGGCCTTCCATGGTACCTCCTCTTCATCTCCACCAATGTTGATTGAAGCAACGGTACTCTCTTCACTCGCAGATACTTGATTTGGTGAAGGAGGAACAGGTTCGTTCCTATTAGCTGTGGAAGCCATTATTCCTTATTTCGATGTCCGTGAGGTGCTCGATATCGTGGGGGTGGGGGTGAACTGTAAACTTTTTGCTTGCTGTATAAAATCTCGATAAAACTCACGAGACATCGTGGGATATATATACGGAAACCATTGTTGTGTGTGAGTAAAGATAGACGCCCAAATATCTCAAGATTAGAGTACCTACCTGTACGTACGCGGGTCCCCGGATCCTGGGCCACAGATGATGATGCATCAAGCCCTGCTCCGTGGTGAAGGCCCGCGGAGGGGGGGTGTGGAGGTGCCTGGGTACGTACTCGAACACTGCCCAAATGGTCCACCCCCCGCTATTCCGCATCTGGCATCCATAAAGTGAGACACACCTGCAGCCGCATTCCATATGCCACAGCCTCTCCCAAGCATAGCAACCGGATAGGCCGCCGCGGGCGAATATTGCGCCGACACGGTTTATCTCGACTGTGCGATGGCATCTTTGTTGATCCGAGTGTCAAAAGGGCGCTAAGTTTCAAGCTGAAGCTTAAAAGAAGCTCATATTCTTAGGTTGATTGGCGGCGGGTCGGAGAATAAGCCATGAGTTAAGCCATGCTGGTGGTGAAATATGGTATTTCGTATCTGCGGATAAAACGTTTCCTCCGGCGCGCCGGCGGCGGTCGTCTAGTCGTCCGTCCGCTCACTTCCTTTGTTACGTCCTGAAGAAGTTGCTACATGCGCTTCGTGGTATACGTAATTGATGTTGTAATGACTGCAATCGAACATCCCACAAGCATGAGACTATCCCACAACGTCAATGTCATATGACATCTGTTGACATGATTCCTACAGCATTACCCAAATTGGTATACGTATACTCTCTACTCGAGGTAGCCTGGTGTGCAACGTACTCGATGGCACGGGACCATACACCCGTCAGACTAAACATCAATTCCAGATACGAAAACTGACATCTAAATAAGCAAACAATTGAGCTACTATACAAGTCCTGACTCAATTGTACAGTTATATACCTTTCTGACGTATTTTATCGCCTACTACTCGAGTAGTTCCCTAGCCCAGACTTTGTCGCCTACCCACACTACTAAGTACCCATCACCGATTGCAACGCAGACACATATTATTGAGACCTTTTTCAGCCTCATCCCAGCGCTCCTTCAGCTTCTTTTTCGTGGCTTTATTCTGCAGCTCTACCGGGCATGCCTCTAGCTGGATGCTCTCTACACGGCATCAATGGCAATGAAACCTTAAGATATTGCTACACACTTCTTGAAAAAGCACTGGAAAAATATAGATATGCCATGGCCAGCAGTATCATATTCCATACATCTAACTTTGGAATACATGCCAACAGAGCTACCGTTTACCTACCTTTACCTGTGTGGAGTTTCCTGGAGTTCGCATAGACGATGCTTCCTAGTTGGGTAGTACCGGTTTGTAACTTTACGTGGTAGTCCCTGGCCGCGCTAGTACTCGTCCACGTCCACTCGACTTCCAACATCTCCTTTTCATGCTTGAAGCTCATGGAAGCTCATGGCCATGGGGGCCATTGTACCAGCTCTCGGTAGAGTAGTCTAGTATTCTAGAATTGCAATTGCCCTCAAAATCATGTATTTGCGAATTGCATGAATCACAGCCATAGCACTATTTCTTAGTCGCTGACACGTCAGTTTCGAATTCAGCTTCATATCGATCCCGATCCATAAGGCTGGAGTCTAGGCTATGGCCACAACTAGTAGAAGCTCAATCGAGTATACCTCAACATCCGGAAAATTTTAAACTGACTGCACTGACATCACCAATTCCAAAGATATACAAATCAACGGATGGTAATTCAATGATCCCATGGAGTTGGGGTCCAACGCAAAAGCCAACTGTTCGTGCCGCATAAGTACCGACGCTCCGCACAAGGCTGGCCGGGGCTTCGGATGAGATCGTAGCTGGGGTTTCGGAGTCATAGCTACTATAGGTAGTCTCATTAGCTAAGTACTTGAGTAATCTGCATCAAAGGACAGGATGGAGTGTCCTGTACTTTGTATGTACTCAAGTATATATGGTCATACTTTCTGTGGCTGCATGTCCAAGTACTCGAGTACGCATGGGTTTGATAACAAAAGGTCTTTTATTGGATCGAGACCAGCTGGGTTTTTTGACAGCATACTCGGGTCAGGCAAGAAGTAGTTGGAAGATGGTGTGGAGCAGTCGAGTGGCTTGACAGGATCAACTCCATACAAATTCTTTTGCGCACGCCCCCAGCTTGCCATATTTGGTGAATGAAGCTGCACACCATCTTCCAACAACTTCTTGCCTGACCCGAGTACATGTGGAGCTGGGGAAGAGAGACTAGTACTTGTATTGGGCTTGTTCTCGAAGAACATAAACTTAGGTAGGATCCAAGTGTTTAGTCTCATTCCCTGCCCCTCAAGATCATTCAGAGGTCGGACATTTGAAAACGGGATTACGCCTGGCGGAAATTTTTGGAAATCCCATCCTGGAATTCGCAAGCCTTCGAACGTTGTAGAATGAAAGTTTTAATGTTGAACCAAGCTTTCAAGCCAGTAAGCCAGTACCGCCCTGGCATGTCCATGACACTTTCGGATCCAATCGGCCGTCTCTATCGAATTTACTGGCATCCTGGTCACTTTGTAAGTCCTTACTTGAATAAACTCCTCGAATAAATGCGAGGATAAACATAAACGTTCAGCTTCAGATGTGTAAAATACCTTGTGGCCTTGGATCAAAACCGTCATTATCTCATAGTCTCGGAGTGTGACCCTGTTTTGTTCAAGATCTGACTCTCGGTTAGAGGCGAGACACATGACCAGCTTAACGTACGGCGTAGGGCGAGACAGTTGCAACATTGCCATGGACCCAAACTCGGATATTGATGGAATTACCGTAGCGAATCAGCCGGGAAATTTCCATTTTTAAATTCTGGTTAAGCATGTTGTTGGTTGCTTTTTCATCTGTCTTATTTTTGATGTGGCTTATCGCACGTTGAGGATTGCCCGAGACATGCAGAGTACTCTACGAGTACTCAAGCATGGTGCTGGCATGCTTATTTCGGCATGACAGTTGCTATCTCGTGGATTGACTGGTGAGACATACATGCGCATGCATTGAAACTGGAAAAGCTGGGACCAGTCGGGGATCGTGAGGATGGGGTATTAAGAGAATTGGAAGCCTTGTCCCTGGACCGGAGTGCTGCAAGCGAGGTGAGGAGTTTTCTCTTTCAAAAACTTCTTTTACTGATAGAATACCAGAATTACTGATTCCTAGCGAAGCGTAGAAGACGAAGAGGAACTACAAGAGTAGAGGTGGGAATGGCCTCCTTATATGCTCTGATAATTAAGGTATATGAATCAAAAGAAGGCTCAAATGTAGGTTGTGGTTTTATGGGGCACGAGACTAGGTTTTATGTACAGTGGAAGAAGACCCATTGTGACGACCATGAACTATCTATGACTCCATTCCGTAACCTCACCAGGCTAGAGTACCTCTAACCCCTCCAGAGACTGTCCAAATTCATCCTTGCTGGCAGATGGGATTGTTGATGATGTATTGTCGGAAGTGTCCACCATGGCTAGCTGGGACGTTTGTTTTTGCTTGGCTTGGAGCGCTGAATCATCACTGTACTGTAGATATGCTTGATAGGAGGTCGAATTGTTTAATATGAATGCCATCTTGCGGTGCTAAAATGGTTTCTATGCTCTCTGTGATGTGCTCGCATGTTCAGATCGCTAGGCCAATGCTACAGTGGGCTACACCTTCCAGCGACCGACTAATGTCAAACCCCATCCCTTAGTAACTATCAGTAAAACTTTTCAAACCAAATAGCCTCAGTGGAACAAACCTTCTCAGCTGAGCACACATTGTCTTTACATGCGCTACAACTTCACGAAGCCGTTGCTCTCCCTCCGATGTCATTATGTCGTGATTCCAGCGACTTGCCGAAGCTGTGTCTTTGAGCCAAAGAGGATCCTCGGGAATAGGTGGACACGCTAGCAGTGAACGTGGGAAATTGCTGCTCCCCGACTGAACTTAGGAAACCAGTAGTCTGAAATAAGAATCCCCCAGGAAGGCCGGTACAAAATAATAGTGCTTCATCGTGATTCAAGTTTCGGGGAATTGTGAGGACATAAGTGCAGCATTCCATAAACAGTAGCCATTTGCCAGCATAAAGCTGCTTGCCCAAATTTAATTCTAGGTCAAGAAGGTCGAAGCTCATCCTAAGATGCTGAAAGGCCCGAATCAATTACTCAGGTATCATTCTTGCAATGGTTCGGAGCTCATTGTGCCCATATAAGTCGTTGTCAATGATATTGAGGGGCCCTCGGCCTCCATATTGGGTTTTGACTTCGCTCAAGCTGCTTAACCCAGTGTCAATAACATCCGAGCTATCGCCAATCTGGACTCTGTACCGGCAAAATACATTCCCGAGACCGGAATGCACGCGGGAAGGTCGACCTGGAGGTGGCTTCCGGCTAGCCTCGTTCCCGCTTCCGGCTGCTGAGCAGGGGGACTTCGGACATCGGATATGGGATGGCAACAGACGTTAGGGACAGAGGGGCAGAAAGTCCAGGGTCCGGTATCGGAATGTCTTCAGATTTTGATTTTGGCGTATCATCTTTGATTGGCGGCGCCGAAGCGGTGATCTTAGCCTGTAGGGTGCGGCGTTGCACAACCAGTGATCTATAACGTAGCTACTCATGTATAGAGTCACCACGCCGCTGATGGTAGAAAGAAGCTTTAAGATCTCCCAGATCTGCCAAGAGTCTGGTTTGAGACTGCCCAAATCTACTTATTCTCTCAGGCACGAGAATATTATTCTGGCAAGTCATAGTCTCGTGCCCAGCTCCTCCTACGGAAGGCAAGTCCTGTGGACCTATTTTCTGTTTAGGGAATTGTGACAAGATGCATGCGGTATTTCCCAAAACGATATTTCTCTAGAATATTACCACTACGAGACTATTACCACTACTCTACGAGGGTAGTCTAGTGCTACGAGAGACTAGGTACGAGGAACGAGTCTACTACGAGGCACAAGGAGAGACTATTATCACTAGTCTCGTGATTATCACTATATGGAGTGTCATGGGCTCATTTGCCATGTAGATGTTCTTCTATTCCCTTGTCACGGGATTGAGCAGCTATAGGCAAGCCTTGTTTGGCTCTGAACATATTACCGGGGAGTAACTGTATATATTCTAGAACGTTTTGTTAGATATATAATTATCTTTGGTTTGTAATTCAATTTTTTGAACCCAGTTCTAGATTCAAAGTTCCTTGAAGTTTTAGTTGTAGAGTTTTTGATGAATCATGATCATATTTGTTCTCGTGCCCAGACTCGAAGGCTTGCAATTGTTCTCGTTCTGGATCTCAATAATCTCGGCTAAATCTCGGCTTGTTCTCGTTCCGATAGGGCTGGAGGCTCAAGTTTCGGTAAACCCTCAATGATCAAAGTAGTCCCATCTGATTAGTTAACGGTAGATCTGGATGACGATTATCGAGCTCGATTCTGGAATTCCAGTAGTGTGCTAATCACCGACGAGGGTCGGGAGTAGGCTCGTGGACCGGGAGCTCGAGTAGTCCCAAACCGAGATAGAGCATAGCATCTTAAGCTTAACTTCCAAGCTACTCGAGGTTAACAATGTTCTGGTTAACAACAGAGTTCTGGGGTTAATTGATATTTCAAAGGCAATTGTTTGATTCAATGATTGAGCCCCTAAGCTGGCCGGCGATTAGTAGAAAGGAAAGATAGGAACTAGATCAAAAGAAACCTTTCTGCTGCATGCTAGATGTGCGGCAATGAAGCGCCAAGGATCGCGATGAAGCCAAAGTCGGCGTCTCTGTCGTGAATGGGACGATTGAGCAAAACGTTTTGCGCTTGAATGCACGTGCGTGGGGGGGTTTAGGAGAGAATTGCCTGACATTACGAGAGATCTTCGCCTGTATTATCCCGCTTTTGCTGCTTTGGCCTAGTTCCCAGGCTGGTAGTCGCCAGAAGCCGGGTTGCAGTGCCAAATCGTCATGCCCTCCCCGCCTCCCCTCCATCAACCCCGCCAAATTTTCGCCTCACCCCACATTCGAGTCCCCCCTTCTTTAGAGCAACTCCATCTTGTTTCCCGAACACACACTCCACATTGAATTTCAACCATCAACACATAAAATTCATCATGTCTCTCAGCAACAAGCTCGGTATGTATTTGCGATCTCGTGGAATCTGCCATCCAGAGCAATTGGGTGTTCTGACGTCTTTTGTGGTTCTTTCTAGCTATCACCGATGTCGAACTCACCGGCAAGAAGGTTCTCATTAGAGTATGTGTCTCCTCCCATATAACTTTTACTATTCTTGTGATGGGTATGCAGTAGCTGATTGTCCCAGGTTGACTTCAATGTCCCACTCGATTCTGAACTGAAAATCACAAACAACCAGCGTATTGTTGGTGCTATCCCAACCATCAAGTATGCGTTGGAGAAGAAGGCAAAGGCCGTCATCTTGATGTCCCACCTCGGACGCCCAGATGGCAAGAAGGTTGCAAAGTACTCCCTCAAGCCCGTTGTGGCCGAGCTTGAGAAGCAGTTGGGAAGGAAGGTTACCTTCTTGAGCGACTGCGTCGGAAAGGAGGTTGAGGAGCACGTCTCCAAAGCTAAGGATGGTAAGTATTATCACCAAGATTTTGTCGAGAATCCCGCTTATCAGTGCTCTTGTTTAGGCGAAGTTATCTTACTCGAGAATCTCCGCTTCCATGCCGAGGAGGAGGGAAGCGGCAAGGATGCCGAAGGAAAGAAGGTCAAGGCCGACCCTGCAGCCGTAAAGGAATTCCGCAGGTCATTGACCTCCCTTGGAGACGTTTTCATCAGTAAGTATCAATTCACATCAAATCATCCATATCCACGTACTCATATATTTTATAGACGATGCTTTCGGAACTGCACACAGAGCACACAGCTCCATGGTTGGTGTTGATCTCCCACAAAAGGCCAGCGGATTCTTGATGAAGAAGGAACTCGAATACTTCGCCAAGGTCCTTGAGGCCCCAGAGAAGCCTTTCCTCGCTATCTTGGGAGGAGCAAAGGTCTCCGACAAAATCAAGCTCATCGACAACCTCCTCGATAAGGTTGATAGCTTGATCATCTGCGGTGGAATGGCTTTCACCTTCAAGAAGACTCTCTACAACGTCAAGATTGGAAACTCCCTTTTCGACGAGGCTGGTTCCAAGCAGGTCGCAAGCATCATGGAGAAGGCAAAGAAGAACAACGTCGAGATTGTTCTCCCAGTTGATTACATCACAGCCGACAAGTTCGACAAGAATGCCAACACCGGCTATGCCACTGATGCCGATGGTATTCCAGATGGATGGATGGGTCTTGACTGTGGTGAAGAATCCATCAAGCTTTACAGAGCCGTCATCAACAAGGCCAAGACCATTCTATGGAACGGGTATGTGTAATTCAGAAGATTTGATTATTTCAGGATGTGGCTAATACATTTGTCCATACAGCCCCGCCGGTGTCTTTGAGTTTGAAAAATTTGCCAATGGAACCAAGGCTACGTATGTTTACCCATTATTCCGATGAAAGTATAGAGGCTAATAATCCTTATAGTTTGGACACTGCTGTTGAGGCTGCCCAGAATGGAAAGATTGTCATCATCGGAGGTGGTGATACCGCCACTGTTGCTGCCAAGTATGGTGTTGAGGACAAGCTTAGCCACGTCTCTACTGGTGGCGGAGCGTAAGTACCCCGCAGATTCACCCCACATTTATAGATTTAAAACTGACGGGATACATGTAGTTCTCTCGAGCTTTTGGAAGGAAAGGAGCTTCCCGGTGTCACTGCCCTTTCCGTAAGTTAAACTCCCATTATTAAACCCATCCATTACTTTGAAACTTAAGGCCATTGCTAATCATATTTACCATATAGAGCAAGTAAATGGAGCATATTTTCTGCATCAGATAGCATGTTTCTCGGAGCAAAAAAAAAAAAAATTGCATTTCATTTTGGACTGTGCCGTGGTTTCTCTTTATATTAGCGTACATCATATTTCCCATCTGTGTATGTGTATGTATGTACCTTGGTGATTGGACGGAGCTGCAGGAATCTCGAATATGATATGACCGTCCAAACATTTCTGTGCATGTGCTGCCGATGCGTGAAGCCAGCCTTCTGGAACGCAGCGCCGAAGTGATCGCCGCGTCTTCAGGCCTGCGCTTGGCTGACGCGTGGGCATTCCGTGCATGCGCTACCAGTAGCTCCCGCGATGCCGCAGCTCTCAGCGCACGCAGCAGCTGCGCGCCGTGACCGGGGCCCTGGCGCCACTGGAAGGGGAGCCAGGCAAGGCGATGGCTTGAAGCTGGGAAACGTCATGGATGTTGTTTCGGCCCGTTTCCTGTCCATGTCCATGAGACTATCCATGTCCGCCCCCATGCCTCATCCAACTTCTCCCTTCCAACACATCTCCCGGCCTTCACCTCACTCACTTTCTCGTGACCCAGACTCTGCCGGCGCTCGATAAGCCGATAACCTTCATCCCAAGTATCCAGAGCACAGATTGTATAAGCTTCGTATAATCCTACCGGCACCTCCGATCACAACGCAGCGCCTCGGAATGGCGGTGGCACACATTGCATTTATATGGGTGGCAGCTGCGGTGGTGTTTTTCCTGCTGGTGTTGGGCTCAGCAACATTTGTTCGTCTTCATTCCACTGCGCCGCATAAATTCAATGTTGGACCATAGCTCACAATTATCATGATGTAGGTAAACACTTACAAGCATCGCTACGACCGCGATCCCTTCGTTACGAGCGTTTGTGTCATAGCTCTTACATCACTTTTGGCGACCGTCTGTTTACTGCCAGTCGACATCGCCCTTGTCTCGTCAACCACAGATAACAGAACTGGCCTCAAGAAGCCATGGGCGACAGATCATGTGGTGGCTACCATACTTCTTCAGTTGAAGATAGTATACTATTCGTTATACTCATTGAATGCACTCATGTGCCTGGTAGTTGTGCCATTTGCATATTTCCTGTATGTTCCACCCAGGGTCTTTTTTTGTGATTTCAACTGCTGACTGACCGTCATTGAAATAGATATGAAGAGCAAGATTGCGAAACTTCTCTCGCTGGGCGCATTCGCGGTGCCTTGAAGTACTGCGTTGGTTTGATTCTCTTGGTTGTCATCATGTTTTTGGTTGGATTCTTCTTGCCAGTAGCAAGTGGAATGAATGGGCACCTTGATTTGGATTACTTCAAGCGCCTTCTTATGGAGAATCGTATGCACTTCCAAAAACCCTTAGTCATCGAAAGTTGCGAGAGCTAACGAAGTTTATTAGACGGAGAAAGGGCTTTGACATTCATTACGGGTGTTCTTCTCTGCTTCGGAGCCATTTGTTTTGTGATCTATACTGCCCCTGGATTTGCGTTGCTTCCAGTTGCACTGATCAAATCAGCACCCGCGGAATCAGATGCACACATCACAAAAGCTCGCCAAGAGTTACTCGAGATTCAAGAGGAGCTACGCATCATTGGAGACAGAGCTGAGGCTAGCAGTGGATTCAGGTTGTCAGACAAAGACCGACGTTCCGTTGAAATATTGCAGAGAAGAGAGCGCACACTGTTACGCAAAGTGCGCCTTGATGAGGAGGAGAGGCAGCATACATTAATGTTGCAATTCAAAGCAGCAATGAGGCCATTTAAGATTTTGGCTGGGTTGATCCTCTTCTCGCTTGCGACAGCAATCTGGATATCGATGCTTTTGACAGTGTATGCCGCAAATCTTCTACACCTTTGAACAATTTTATTCTAATATCTATATTTCATGTAGTATCGATAAACTGAAGAATTCACCCTGTGGGGCACGTTGTGGATACATCTTGCCACACATTGAGATCTTAAACCCTATCAACTCGATTTTTGTGTTGGCATCAAAATTATTCCCTTTGGATTATGTTCTGACCATCCTTTTGGTTTTCGACCTTTTCGTCAGCACGGTATTTGGAATCAGCTTTGTTGGAATTAGGTTCTTATGGTAAGTCCCTTTTCCAATAGTGCCCCCTAATCATGGTTAACATATATCACCTCTAGGGTTACATTCTTCAGAGTCAGAAGTGGTCGTACGCGACCTCAAGGACTACTCTTCACCACCGTGATTTTGACATTATCTGTCCTGGCCATCAACTACGCTCTTCCAATGGTAAGTTGCCAATTATCCTCAAGCCTAAACACCACCCTTTTGCTAATCAAATGAATCGCAGATCATCGCACCCCAATACGGCCACTTTGGCGGCCAAGTCTACTGCACAAAAATGATCAACGGCTCCACCCGCGCCGACTGCACGGATTTCCCACAATTCCTGGCCACCTGCACCGAGTCCGCAAACACAAAAATCTGCACCCCGACAGTCGTGTCCACGTTTATCAACCGCGTCACGTTGAACTTTCCGTTCTTTGGCGCCTTTGCGTTTTGGGCGCAGTTTGTGTTTTTGGGGATCTTTATCATGACGGCGATTACGAGTATCATTAGGACGCCAAAGGCCCTGGGCGCCGATGCAGATGATGATGAGTTTGCGGAGGAGGAGGAGGAGGAGGAGAGTTTGTTGGAGGGGAGTCGCAGGAGGATGGGCACTGCGTGGGAGGATATTACGGCGAGGATAACACCGCCGCAGGCGATTGATTCGAGGGCCGAGGTGAGTCATGGAATTCATGACGTTTAAAAAAGAAAATCGAAATACCGATTGATGCATCGTGAGCGGGATGTGATCTTGCAATTGGGACTCCAGTTTTTTTTTTTTTTTTTTTTTTTTTTGAAGTGTGGAGTGTTGCAGGGAGACGTATACTTACACGAAAGGTGCAATTTTGCTTTTTTTAGTATTCTGGATTGCCATGATTTCTTTTCACCATGTGCGCGTGCTGCTCTCTAGATCTATTTTGGTCTTTTTCGAATTCTTGTCACCTCCAAATTCCTCCCGTACAGCAATAGCTACCTAAGTATAGGTACACAAACAACCCCGGAGGTGCTTTCAATTTCTTTTTTTCTAGGTCTGTTTTTGGGTCATCTTTTTGTCCTTACCTTTTCACTCTGTTTGGGATCCGGACTTTTCCTGGAAAATCTTTGGTTTATTTTCTAAGGCTGGCCATGGTAAGGGTTTGTTTATTCCTCAGTTTTTTCCCATTTGTGGGTTACCGGTTATTGTTTCTTCGTTCTTTAATTTTTATTTTTATTTTTTCTCAATGGTATTTCTTTTGTTCTGGGTCAGGTTTAAATTTACACAGAAATATATACATCTCGAGTGGGGGGGGGGGGGGGGGCTTTTCTTTCTTTTTTTTTGGGGGGGGGAGTGGTGGGGGAATTCGAAAGGGGCATGGCTTGCCTGAACGACGTGCCTGTATAGCATTAATATTCTCAAATGTTTATATGCTACCCATACATAGCGACATATGCATGTTCTCACCAAAAATCACGTTTACAAAATGCTTCTTTTTTCTTTTCCTTTTTTTCTAGTTATGATTTGCTACATGTGTGCAGCGGTGGTTTTAGTTGTACATACATACATGTACGTACATTGAAACCCCATGACCAAAATTATCAAACATAATATCAAGGCGAAGCCAAACAAACATCTATACCAGAGCTAGGAGGTAGGTAGTTGTCGGGCCAAAATCCCCAATTTGAAAGCTTTCCAATTCGTGAAATGATCATGATGTAATTATAAGTATGTGATCATGATATATGGTAATATATATTCAAAAGAACATTTTTTTTTTTTTTATCCCCCGCCGGCGGCCGCCCTAAATCAATATCTGGCGTTCCGTAAAGCCTCCCCCCCAAAAAAAATATCCCAAATTCACAACTCACTCCCCCCCGTCCCCCCAAAAAAAATCATCCATCCTCCTCCTCCCCTTCCTCCGCCTCATCACTTTCACCCTCCCCACTCTCTTCCCCACCACCGCCTCCCCCCTCGCCCTCCCCCATCCCAAGCGCAAACCTTAACACCTCCCCCCCCTTCCGGACAACCTCCTGCGCGACTTGTATCAGTGGCGCGGCGTCGACATCGATCCGCGTTTGCTGATTCGACGTTGAGGATGGAGATTGAGGGTGTAATTGTGGTTGTGGTTGTGGGTGTGGGTGTGTGGTGGATGAAGTTGAAGCAGCGGCGGCGGACTTTGACAGCGTGATGAGGGTTATTGTTGCTTTGAGTTGCTTGTCACTGTTTGTTTGTTTCTCCGGTTAGGATGGAGTGGGATGGGGGCAATGAGGGGGGATAAGGAACATACATTGCCCTCGCGGTGAGGAGGATCTTCTCCAGCTCTTGGAGGATGGATTTTTGGGTTTCTGTTAGGGCGGGTGAGGATGATGCGGATGTTGGAGGTGGAGGGGAGGGTGGTGCGGGGGTGGGCATGGGCGTGGGTGTCCATTCTGGCGTTGAGGTTGAGGGTGGGGTTGACATCGTGGGTGGGTGGGGGAGGTGGGGCGGGGAAGGAGGTGAAGTTGTTGGAAGCTTAAGGTCGCGATCGTTTGTGAGTTTAGTTGGGGCGAGGTGTGAGGTGTGAGGTGTGAGGTGTAGTTGTTCAGGCGATAAAAACCAAAACCGGGGAAGACGTGTTGTTTTGGGTGGGTGTTGGGCTGCACTGCACGCAATTAAGGTGGGGTTGGAGGGGTGTGTAGTAAGTAGGTACTCGAGTTGTGTATGGTTGGTTGGCTGTCGTGTGGTCTCACCAGAGCTTACTTAGGTCGGTTGGGCGCGCAGGGGTGGGTGTAGATCTTGAGGTGCAGAATCGATGTCACGACGGTGGCTCATTCCGCAACGTAAGAGAGTACGAACACATGATACAGTTCACCTCAACGATTTGAAAGGAAAAGCTTTATAAATTTAGGATGAACCAAGTATGTCTATGAGAATTAGATGTGAAACATTGAAGATGCAAAGAAAATAGATAAATGGGAACGAGAAGGAAAAAAGCAATGAAGTATATGAAAAAAAGAACTCAAAGAACTTATATAGATAGAGACACATGTACTACACACAACTAGCTATATAGCTATCTCAATTTGACCATATGACCACGACGAAAGAAATAAAGAAAAGAAAAAAAACTCCCAAAACACCGTATTAAAATTATCAGAAAAAAGCGAAAGAAAAAAATTGGCATCTTAATCTCATCAATCTCCATCTTTCTCCTCCCACTCTTTTCTCAATCTCAAATATTGCTTGGTTACCACAATTCTAAATGATATCTTCAAGTCAAAAAAAACAATTTAGGCACACACACATATAAACAAAACAACAGAGTCTGTGTATGTGTGTGTGTGTATGCATCTACTCTCATCTCATCTCATCATTGATCAAATCTAGAGTTCGTCTCTAATCCTTCTTCGGTTTTCTCTTCTGCGCTCCTGGATGGCCTTGAGATCGACAGCCTTTCTAGACCACCAATCGAGTTTCCGGACAGGTGCGGGGTGTCGGAGGTAGTACACGTTCCACAGATGTTCGACTTCCATACGAGCAATTTCCCATCTACGAATAGGGTCCGTCGAAGATATTAATTAGTACACCGTCTACACTAGGAATAAGGAAATAGCGCAATCAAGAATACTTACAAATGAACAGGCAACTTAATCCAACTAGTAACCACAAATCTCATAGCCTCCAAGACCAACCCGATCTCTTCAACGACTGTCTCAAGGATAGTTTCCTCGTTATTCACATTCGGCTTCTTCTTCTTGTTACTCTCCTCTTGGTTAGGGCGTTGCTTGTTCTGTTGGTCTTTCGTCTCAGTCGGTTTCTCATCATCGAATTCGTCGTCGGCGATATACTCAATTCTGCCATCATCATTACTCTCATTGATCAACTTCGCCTTCTGCTCCTCCGCATTCCGGATATCCCAAAGTCTCTGGAACTTTCCAACGGCTTCGAGGGCGGTACTGAGCTTATCGAGAGTGTTGATAAGGGCTACCAACTCGGTTCTTCGGAGGGGTGGGTTTTCTTCGACGCCCTTGTTTTCGTCGAATTCGAATAGAACCTTGAGGGCGGTACCGTAGCCTTGGGTCTGGACCTTGCCCCAGAGCCTACACTTGTCGCAACCGACACAGTCCATGAGTCTGCTGACGTTGCGGAAGCGGTTCTTAAAGTCCTCCTTGAGCTCGAGCGCATTTGAATCACGGAACATGATACTTTCGTCAAAGATCTCTGGTCCGGAAGCAGCACCTTCTGCGAGCTCAAGTACTTTAGCCTTTGTCGTGCGATCTTGACCAGGGTCGGCGGAGCAGAATGTGTATTCGTTGAGATAGTTTCGGAGTTTAGCCACCGCGCGGAGGACGAGTGCGTAGTTGAAGTAGATATTCTGGATACGTTCTGGGTGGCCCTGGAAACGCTGGATGTAACAATCGAGATTTGGGCCCCATTGTCCGGTGGATTGGTTCAAGTAGTCAAAGCAGAGATGCATGGAGATACTTGCATGCATACCACTAATGACCCGATAAAACACTCGCTTCTCCAAACATTGATCATCGACATCCAAGTTTAGTAGAGCGGGCTTTCCATCCTTCCCTGGAACCAATTCCAATCGAGGCCTGTCAAGCACAGCTTGCTTGAGCTGGTTGACTGCCCCTGAGTCTGGCTGAACAACACCAAATGGGTAATTCTGAGTCTTTGTATTCTCGACAACCGGGGTCCGACTGAAGCAGTTTTCACGGTAGATGGCACTCCAGACAGCTGCAGCACCTTCACCGGAATACCCAGTAAACCTCTCCGGGTTATCCAACAAACTGACATAGTCTCCATCTGCTTGGGCCTCATCCTCAGGGACACAGTAATCCCTCTCATCACACTCATCGTCCTCAACAATACAACTCTCGTCTTTCCCTTCTCCCAATTGACCTGAAAGTGGCGATGGCTCCGCCTTGACCCTCTTTGCAGGGTGGTGAGCCTTCTTACCTTCGAGTTTACTCAACGACGCTGCTCGCCATATCGGGGGGATGTCTTTCTCGTCATCGATGGTGTGGACGGCGCAGGCGATGTTACCGCACATTCCACTGTCATCGGACCAGAAGGGACATTGTTTGCCGAAAAGGTTGAGGCGATAATAGCCAAAGTAGTCAAACGTCTGGGTTATTGAGCGGATGATGGGTCGGAGGTTGTAGTTGATCTTCTCGATTGTTGAGTAGGAAGCACAAGCGTCTGAGATTATGTCGTTGTGCTCGAACTTGAGACGAAAAAGAATTGTTAGCAATTGCGACACAGGTATCCAAGTTGAGATGAAAGCTCAAAAAAAGAAAGGAACCAGCATACCGAGCAGACCCCATTTCCATTGTTGTTCTCATGCGCGAGAGCAATGCCAGAGACCGTAATCACAATTATCCCCAGCACCGCCTTTTTCGACCTTTGACTTCGCAGCCGCATAATTCGGGTCTTGTTGTGGTTGTGGTTGTGGTTGTGGTTGTGGTTGTGGTTGTTATCGAGCTTCGCTGTTCGATGTCGGTTTTCGAATTTGGCGAAATCTTCTTGGGGGGGGTTCGAGGGAGCGGCGGGTTTATAAACCAGCTCAGGTACAGAACACGGCGGCGACTATGGATTTGCAAGGTGTCGCTCGGCCTGCTGCTGAGTGAGTGGTTGGTGATCCTCCGCCTAGCCTAGCGGCAGACGAGCTGCTCGAGTGGGTTTGGTAGGGAGCCGGCGCACGGGGCGGACAGCTTTTGCAAGCGGGATCGGGCCGCAGTTCGATGGCGAGCGGAATATCTCGAGTTTCTCCGGATGATGTTTGTGATGATGCCGTGACGATGGAATGCTCGCGGAAAGGCCACGAAACAACAAGAGGGATACTGCCGCAGCTCAGCGGCAGAGCATGAGTTTATATGGCCGTTTATTAGCTTCAAGGGGCTTGATCTATATTCAGCAGCGTGGAGCGATTCTCGAGAGGCCGTGGTCCGACGTATCGTGCGATAACCATCCAACGGTATGCGGTATGCATGCATATGCAAAACATAATGCCACTCAGCTGCTGCCGGGCTGCATAGCTGCTCGGCTGAGGCTACGCTGAGGCCACATCTCGCGTGTCTCTCCAAACAACCCCCAGATCGGGCGTGCTGCTCCCGCATGGGGTCAGTGACGGCCCGAATGACGCTGTGCTGAAAGGCCACATTGCAACAATTATACAAGGACAGCTTGTGTTTTTTATTTTTTATATAATTGAACTTAAATCTCCCGATATGCGCATGCACGCGCTAAATGCCAAAACCTTTAATTAGACACTGCGGGGGTGAATTTATGATTGATCATCAATACCGAGTGTTTTCAATCTCGACAAAATGACGTCTAGAGTACAATGGCACAGGGGTTTACATCTAAATTTACTAGAGTATTTTTTTATAAAAATCTATAGTAAGCTTAAGGAAGTCATGCCATCATGATGAGATCTAAAATACATGAAATTTAGCTTTGCAATTGTATTGAACCTTATGCATCTTCGGTGCAGGGCAGGGAAACATTCCTATAGCATTGATTTAGCAACACCTCATTATTTTATTAAAGAATTAAGCAATATATAAAAACTCAATTGAAGTAGAAACGAAGGATGGATATCCTAAAATGCAGTAGTACCCCAAGTAAATCAACAAGTCAGGTAAAAAAGAAGAAAACACACCGAAAAGAATAACCATGGGCAATTCCCCGCTCACGATGTTCCAGACGATCCAAACCTTCCCGTTTCTCTCCTAAAAAACCTCCCAAGATTCCTCAAATTCTCGTTCAAGTTTGAACCTGAAGTTCCCTCCGCAAGATTTATCCCAGTATTTGCCTGGCCGGCAGTCCCGGCACTATCTGTCCCACTCCCGCTCACATCGTTGATGCCACCAATACCTAATCCAGTAACCGCAGATGTTCCACTTGAGGTTGTCCCAGCATCAGACCCAGCTCGGTCTCCCGCAAGACTCGACATCATATTTGGTGTCTGTAACCGATCTACGGAATCCCTTGCAGCGCTCATAATTGCACTTCCAAAATCCCTAGGATCGAACCTATTCATCTGGTTTTGCAGGCTAGCAGAACCCAATCCTGCTACCACACTGCCTCCTCCGGTTATGGGTGCCATGTTTGGGCCCTGTACTATCAAGGGGCTCAAAACCAATGACTGATCAACCAATTTCGTTTCTTCGTTACTGGTATCTCCCATTTCCTCACGGCTCCGTACAAAAACTCGGAATAAGTCGACGAGCTCGGCTTGCGCCTGACGTTTTAGGCCCTTCAATTCTAGAATCTTGCGGAAGTTTGCATCTGACTTGTCCCCAACATGTATGAAGTATGCTTGTACAAGACCTTCTGCAGGATTGGCCTGTACCTGGAGAGTTTTGAGTATCGAGTCCACTTTGACAAAGGTACGATTAACATGTTTCAGATAACTGGTAGGAAATTTTTGTTAGCAAAATGTAAAACCGAAAGGGAAAAAAGAGGTATATACCCAGCAGGAGGGTGGGTTCCAGGTTCAGCCTTCAAAGTCAGAAGCTCTTCGAAAGCTTTCTTCAAAACATACGAGTCCAGCAACATCTTCAGATGTAAAATGTTAGCCGCAATTAATTTGAAAGCCAGGGGAGAGAAAATATTACCTGCTCGGCCCCAACCTCGCTAATGGGCTTGCACAACACCACATTATTTATCAAATTCCCCACAAGAGCATCTACGACTTTGTCGCAAAAAGCCCTTGAATACATGTCCTTGCTTAGGACAGCCAAAATTTCGCCACATTTCTTCTTCACCTTGGTCACGAGCTCAGAGACGTAGCTGCTCTGATCACCCACATTCTCCAATTTGCTCCATGAAATATTCCGCATTTCCCGCCAGGATGGCTCAGCCTCAACCTCAACTCGCTTTACAAGAAACCTGATTGCTGCACTAGCAACCCCCAGAAAGGAGTCTTGCTGTTTCTCGAAGTCTATCTTGCTTTGAAGTTCAGGGTCGATTTTTGATCGTATCTTCTCAGACAGCTGTGCAGTAGTCATGTTACAATAATCTGCAGTATTAAGAAGGACGGATATATCCTCTAAGGTGGGTTGTGGTGCTGAGTTGATAGATATTGGACCAGCCTTCTCGGCGGGAAGAAATCGTGAAAGTACACTATCTGCGTACTGATCCAAATATTTTGCAAATTTCTGAGAGAGATCCAGAAGTTTGCTTCCAGTTGACAATTTTGCACATTGGGCAAATGTAACTCGGTAGAATTGGAATAGCTCGATAGATGATGCATGCACCGCGGTTGGCGTAAATTCTTCATCTGCTGGTCGAAGTGGTTGGATTCGGTATTTTGGAAGCATCATTGACAATTGCCTGTGGGAAAATGTGCATGATTAGTACGAAATCAATTTTCGGAGGAGAGGGGATATACTTGTCTTGTGCATCAACCCATAAACTCAAATATGGCTCAAATGCTTCGGATACTGCTTTCCCAAATATCAATGGCCTATCGTCACGAACATTCATTGTGTCGATTGATGCCCTCTGTAGCACATGGGTCAATACTATGCCTCCTCAACTGCAATTGTAAAATACACACATCACTCGAAAACCTTCGCTCAAGCCATTGCTCAAAGTCTAAGGTCTCCTGTAAACATGTCAAGAGTAGATTGACATCCAAGCTCTTTCCATCTACCCTACGAGCGGCCTTTGATAGTATTCCCTTGAAGTCTTCCTTTGTGCCTTCGCAAAACGATTTTGAGAGTACTTCGTTGACTTTCCAGCTGGCAGGGAAAATTGAGGCATGCTCTTCGTCGTATGTTTTGAGTATTCGTTTAAGCCAGGCGTACCGGCGAGATATATTGTCTAGAGAACCAGCCTATCTTCGTGTGGAACGATTGACACTTGGGTAAGCGTAAAATCGGGGATAAGGGGGCTATGAAGATTCAGCAGGATTAAGAAGGGTAAGAGCCTCGAGCTAGACCCACCTCATCATTTCCCCTAAAAACTTGTCGATACTCTCTAAGCTGGGTATTACAGTACCATGATATTATTCTCTGCTTTCCTCCATCTTGTAAACTTTCCATTACCAAACATGCCTCTGACAGCATTCCCTTTTTAGACGCGACTTCTCCTTTGGCAAACACAATTTCAAAATCCTCGCAGACCTGCTCCAATAGTTCCCTTTGTAATTCTGCAACATTCCGGCTTAGCATAGCGATTTGGTCAATAGACCTGTAAGACCGGAAGTGGGCCATCAATTGAATTACTGCTTGTAGAAGTTGGGCACATTCCCGATATTGTCGTGTTTTGCAGAGTACCCGGAGCTGCTCATAAGCCGTTGCTAGAATGGCGTCAGTGGCTCACTCTTGAATCTCATTTCCTCTCCCTGAGAAAGTCATACTCAGCATCTGCAGTCGTTTCAGTGCAGTCATCGAGACTGTGAGATTTTTTTTTGTGCCATCCAATTTCTTGATATCTGCCGTCATTTCTGTAATTGTCGTTTCTGTTCGTATGGCCCTCTCCCTCACACCCTCTATTCTTTTAAAGAGCTCTGCAAGATCTGCTTTGGCGGTTTCGACCCGATGTGCACTCGATTCGTTTGTGATGGCTTGCGCCTCTACTAGCTGGGCTATTTGCTTGTCGAGGTCGGAAACATGATTGTTGAGAGCTCGAGAAGTTGCCGGGACGGAGGACAGTGTTACTGGATGTGAGAATAGTGCATTGAGATGGTTTATTGGATCATACTGAGCTGAAAACTATCATTAGCGATTGAATTCTGTCGCCGGTGTTTGTGAAGAATTGAGGCCGGAGTTACCAGAATCCAATGGGTCCTGCGGCCTGGATGGCACGCCGTTTAATTCAGACATGATGGTGCTGGAAGCTGTGCTACAATCGTGATGTCGTAAGCAAGATGCTACGACCTTTCACTTTGCTTTTCCAACGGAATTGGTGCGTCGATTATGTGCTGCTTCTGGGAAGGTCAAGTGGAAGCCGAAATTCTGGATGGATCTCCGAGCTCTAGCTGGTGCTGAGGTAGTCTTGGGTGCTGAGGTCGTAACAAGCAAGGTGCTTCAGGCGAACCATTGGACATGGCAGGGCTTAGTCAAAGAGCCTCCGTTAAGGGCAGCAGCCACTGCAGCATGCCACGGACTTGTGATATGCAGCCGGCGATCACCGCCCATCTATCTGCATATCACCGAGGCAGGTTCCCCTTTGTGTGTAATGAAGTTTATGCGGCCTAAAGACATGCGCATATTGCATAATGGGGTGGAGTGCCAATTTCGGTAACTGAGAAATATCAGGCGGGCTGGACATTCCTTCCACCTTGAGTGTTGTCTTCACCCGTCAACTCTTGCCCAGGCTATATGAAGCCGAAGGCACAATTCCATCGCCATGTATTCTTGGAGTATCCTTGAGGCTACGATACACCACTCAACACCAATTAGGCTCCTCCACACGCTCATGAACTCATTCATGGTCCCCAAATTCAACGGCTATCATTCTCAGACACCTCAAACGCATTCGCTTTCATGACAGGCATCTAGTTGACAGCCGCATTTTGCAGACAACTGGAGGCGCATCAAGCACTTTCACCTATAATCTCACAACTTTGGAGCTTACTGCAATAAAACGTGGCATTTCGAAATCCCGGCCGAGATCATATCGGAGGCCGTCGGCCAGTTTCGAAGACTGGCCGGCCAGCAGCTTATGCGATCTTACTAACGGATGAATACGCAGGTTGGTAATATAGCGAGGCAGGAACACCTTTATCGCTTGTTAGCCCCAAGGCCTTTCCCGAGCCGGCCGGGATGTCTCCTAGTATATCTGCTTTCTGATTTCTAACAAGACGCGGCGGGCTTGCAAGCCGCAGTGTGCAGCGGTGCATGTGCAGGCGCGGGATGTTCTATCAGATTCGATCTCTCCCGGCCCCCAGCTGGCCTCAGAGTCCTCCCCACCCTCTTCGCTCTGCCGCCGTGCCTGCAGCGCATGGAGAGTAGGTGCCCCATAGATCTGCATACAGCGATGGCATCGGAGACACATCCCTGGACCGCTGCTGTTTGTCAATTCATAAGTTTTGTTGCTTCTGCCGTATTGCACTGCTCTGCTGGGGGCGGGGGGGCGTGCCCGCTTAGATCGCACCCTGCTGCCCGTCGCAGCAGTGTGGGGAAAGCTGTCACGTTCTCTAGCCGGCGTTTCTCCGAACATGCCGACGGGCCTCTAGGCTCCTCCGCCGTGCCATAAGTACTTCCTCCGCCGCCCCCGGACTTTCCACCTGCTCTTCTCTTCTACCCAGTATAATCCATAAGCGAACAATCGCCCTTCATTCGCCGCTCCGCATTGCTCCTCGAATTCCCAATTGGCATCTCATCCTCATCCTCATCCCCATCCTCAACCTCGGATCATCCTATTCCTCCGCGGAGTTTCGTCCCTCAGCCGTTTGTCGTCGCAAAACTGGTCACCCCACGGCAGCGCTAGTGCAAAGTGCAAAAGAAGGCATCTTGTCCAGGACAGCCCTCCATTATCTAGAAGGAATCACGCCGTCTGCCTGAGAGCATATCATCTAGCCTGTCGTAAAGACACTCCGCCTGATTATACTCGAGGCCTCCCCATCACCAGACATTACACAAGATCAACTGTATTGGGCCATCATCGCAGCCTTCCTGCCTTTGTTTTACGATCGAATCACGAATACCCAAGGCCACTTCTGCGTTTCTCGATCTATTTTGCTAAATTTAACGCCTTTCACCGAGAATATATAAAAAAGAATGTCGGACGAATCAATGCCGCCCGTCCACCAAGCTCCATCAGGCCAGGCTTCGCCGTCCCGTCCCTCATCGCCTTCGTCAGACCAGCACACTCAAAAGTCATCTGCGAATGGCTCGATCACCCCGCAATCCGCTTCGATGGGCCTCCCTGCACTCTACTCTCCAATTCCCCGACCGTCTCGCAATCAATCTCATCTTCATGACCCCGCTTTAAACTCACCACGGCCTCTATCGAGAGCTTCGTCCCATACTACAATGTCCCGTACGCAGTCCTTGATTGAGGAATCCCAAGTTCCGCCATGCCTTCTTTCGCCTGCATTTACTCCACCCACAAGCGCTCCAGGTACACCTAGTCTACTAGGAGTGAGTACGGCAGGCCAAACGCATACAAATCCAAATTTGATGAAGGATTTACCCGAGGCAAGTCCAACTCTTATTCGATGATGACTGAGTGACTGGAGGCTAATCTACTGTAGGTTAATTGTGTTGTGCGGGCTAGAATTCCAACGTAGGCATTTCGCTGTTCATGAATTTAGTTTTTCTGGCGACTAACAATTATCCATAGAACTACGGGGACCGAGATATTCTTACACTTGTATCAAAACAACATCGACAACAAAGAGCATTTGGCAATTGTTTTTGGCGATAAGATTCGGTCAAAGTCACTGGATGCCCCTCGTGAGGGCGAGACCGAAATGGACCGCATGATCCGCGGTGCATACACAGGTCGCCTCTTTCCGGGGCGCATGTCCTCTCTCGTTAAGCCCGACTCCCAAGGACAAGATGGAAATTCATCAGCTCCATCACACATCTCCGAAGCACAAAAGCGGATGACTGCACCACTCGTGCGTATTCATTCAGAATGCTATACAGGCGAAACAGCCTGGTCAGCAAGATGCGATTGTGGTGAACAGCTAGATGAAGCAGCACGTTTAATGGCAATGGATCCCGCCGGAGGAGTCATTGTCTACCTTCGCCAAGAAGGGCGTGGTATTGGATTGGGAGAAAAGCTCAAAGCCTATAATCTCCAAGATTTAGGCAATGACACGGTTCAGGCAAACTTGATTTTACGGCACCCAGCAGATGCAAGAAGCTATGGTCTGGCAACCAGCATTTTGGTTGACCTTGATTGCTCTGAAATCCGCCTCCTCACAAATAACCCAGACAAGATTGCTGCAGTTGAGGGGCCGGGTAAGGAGATCCGAGTGGTAAGCAGAGTGAGCATGGTGCCCAAGATGTGGCGAGGTATCACAGGCGGTGTCGAGGGCAAGGAGGTCAGCGAGTATCTAAGAACAAAGGTGGGCGCATGCTGGATTTAAACTGTCTCAAGAGCAAAACTAACTTTTAAACCCAATAGATTACCAAAATGGGACATTTGCTGGATAGCCCCGTGCCGAATTTTTCGAGTTATTAAGTGCCAAATACAATTGCAGCTCAAGGCACAGCGACCACAAGTACATTTCATGATGTCAGTATGTTTCTCAAATTTATCGTTTGGGGCGAAACATATATACACAAAGTATGTTTGGGCCTGATGTATATCCTCGGTTGGGAGTTTTTCGGAGTTTTGTATTATTTTCTTGGGGCATGTGGGAGATGAAATGAGCTTTTCTTCATGTGGTTGGCGGTTCAGTTTTGTGTGTGCGAATAAGCATGTAAGGGCGGTTTTACGGAAGTATTGGGGGGGTTCACATGAGTCTTGTTTTCCAGTGTTTGGGTTTGTTTAATTATTAGACTGTGGTGCTTTTGGCACATCTTCGTATATCTGTAGCTTGCAACATGAATTAATTTAGGTACTCCATACCTCATCGGCCTGATAATTGTATCGTGCAGCAGACATGCAGTGCTCATCGCCTGGCATGGCGTTGGGAGGCAGCCCGGTGACGTTGGGCTTGGCCCTCCCCCCGTCCAGTCTCGGCCAATCGATTCCACGCCGGCTGGGCCCAGCGACCTGGATAATCCCCCCACCTCCGCAAATCCCCCCCCCCCCCCCACCCCCTCCATCGATGCGATGCCCCGCCTAATCAACCAAACCTATGCTCCGCGGCAGACGACGGAGAAATGCTCAAGAGACTCGAACTGACGCCAGCTGCCCGACCACAACTTCTCCCTGACGAGGTAACTCTATTCCGCGGCGGGCGCCCCCCGTGCTCTACACCTCCGACTTTCTCAGGCTGATCCATCCCCGGCGCCCAGAGTTTCGTATCCATACAAGATAACGTTGGCCTCTACAATGGGTGCGTATCACACAAAGGTGTAGCGTGCACGTAGATTGCTAAGACCGTGGTGATGAATGGCAGGAAGCTCAAAGTACCAAATTACCAGAACGGCTGCGCATACCTCACCACCCACCGGGCGTGCTATGTCGACAATGCCGAACCGAGGAAATACTCTCTAGCTGTAGACATCAAGGATGTAGACCGATATGAGTTCTACGTTTGTCTCCCCCCTCCCCTCCAAGCGCTTGCGCCACAGGCCCCATTAGACAGTGTTCTGACGGATAGCTCTTTCAGGCCGGATTCCTCCGATCGTCGCCAAAAATCACTTTATTCTTTCAGTCAAATACGCTGTCGCTAGGGAATCTACCTGGATCTTCTACATCTACACCGATAGGCTCATCGGCAGCACAAACTCCACGCAGCTCAACACCGAATATTGCTCCTCTGGCTCAAAGGGCAACGAGCAGTACCTGGATTTGCACGATATGCTCGTTTTCAAATCCTATCCCGTCGAATTACTCGCCGGGTGTCACGCAGTCTTCGTCAATTCCTCCATGTCTAGCTTGCGGAATAAGGCCGCAGGCAGCTATAATCGATAAAGCGCTCCTCTCACAGGCATTGGCACCTGCTACGCCCCCGCAATCTTCACCGTCCTCGGTAGCTGCATCGCCTGCGATACGCCCAGCTCAGGTGTCGTCTTCCGGGTCGGGATTTGCTTGTCCGAGATGTACCTTCGAGAACCACCCGTCACTGGCATCATGTGAGATTTGTGGAGAGCGCCTGGTCTCGGCAAATATCCCAGATAAAGCCCTCACAGATGATCTAGGGAGAACGGATTCACCCGCGCCGATATTGTTTGAAGGGCTGAAAATTGGGGATAACTCAAATAATGTTGTAGAGTCGATAAAGTTCTCGTTCCGCGCCGGCGGTGCTCCGGTGTTTTATGAAAAATTGAGGAATGTGATAATACAACGGAAGTGGCTACTGGAAGGGGCACCGCCGGTACCGAGACCAAGAAGGGATGGTGATTGGGGTGGGGAGTCGAGTGGAAGTGGGAGTTCGGGGCCTGGGAATGGACATGGAAAGGCAAAGATCTTGGGAATCGCGGGGTTGGAGAGACAGGGAAACAATGTGAGGATGAATAACGACTTGGTCATGAGAGGGGCTTTGGATGATCTCGAGTCTCTCATGAGCCGCGCGAAGGAAATGGTAAGTTCTACATTCTAGCTTCTTCTATATCTCATATCATTTACTCATTCTAACCCGATTTCCATAGGTCGCCCTCGCCGAATCCTTCGCAACCCGCCTCGCATCCCAACAATCCTCTACAGCAACCTCCGAAGCCTCCCGCGCACTCATCTCCTCCACCACAGCACTAGGGATATCCACATTCTCAAAAGACCAGCTCTCAACAGACCTCTACCTCTCCGACCTCGCCCGCCAGCTCGCTGAATTCCTCTCGGACGACAGAAAAGCGATCCTGAAGCGCGAGGGCGGCGTCATCACCCTCGTCGATCTCTGGGCAATTTATAACCGCGCGAGGGGAATCGACCTCATCTCCCCCTCGGATCTGGAGAAGGCGGCGGCACTATTCGAAAAGTTGAGATTACCGGTTAGGTTGAGGAGGTTTAAGAGTGGGCTGCTGGTTGTGCAGCAGGCGGGGCATACGGATGAGGTTACGGTTAGGAAGCTGGTGGAGTGGGTCAAGGTGCCGCTGGAGCCCGGGGGTGTGTGGGGGAGAGGCGTGACGGCGTTGGATGCGGCGGAGAGGTTTGGGTGGAGTGTGGGTGTTGCGACGGAGGAGCTGGAGATGGCGGAGGAGAAGGGGTGGTTGTGTAGGGAGGTTGGGGTTGAGGGGGTCACGTTTTGGTTGAATTGTTTTGTGGAGGAGGAGGGGAGAGATGGAGGAGGGGGAGGAGGTGCAGGTAGGGAGAGCTCGAGGGTGGTTTGATTGTTTATTGTTGGTCGCTTATATATATAAACATTCTTGCCCTTGGTGGGAGCGGAGGTGTGTGTAGGGCCTCATGAGGTATACCTAGTATCTATCTTAGAAGCTGGATTTTTTTTTTGTATTTATCATGGCATGCAGGGAAGATTGAGCAAATCATTTGCAATATTCGTTGAGCTCGTGTGTTTCAGGATAGTGGGTGAAGTTGACATGGCTATGGAGTTTGTAGCGTTATTCTTTGATTTGTGAATGCAAGCTTTGATTTTATTTATATACATTTCAGGCCTGTTTCTTAAAAGAAGAAAAACTTCAAAACAAGAGGTATATCACCTAGGCAAGCTCAAGGATATGTAGATGATACAAAAAACACTACTATATATGCAAATATCTAATTGGGGAAGTAGGTAGTACTCTACACAAACATGCATTGAAATGAATAAAACGTCTTGCATAATGGCGTGTGAAAGCACCAAATGGCTCAAAAAAAAAAGGCAAAAAAAAAAAATAACCATATCCCACAAACAGCCGCTCCAATATTGCACATTATTTATCGCAAAAAAAAAAAAAAGAGACCAAAAATTTAATAAAAAAAAAATATATGATGACGATGATCAATCATGTCGAAGAGTTCTGGCGAGCAGCAACCTCCGCCGCCTTTGTCACGAGCTTTTCGGTGATGGTTTTGAAGATGGGGCAGAGGGCACTATCGCCGTATCGTTCTAGTAGGCCCCGTTTCAGGTCTGGTTGTTCGGTGGTTGTTGTTGTTGTTGTTTGGGAAGAAGGCACATCTCCATCTCTTTGCTCAATGAGCATGACGTAGTTTGGGTCGATTGGGACGGATCCCCAGAAGTCGACGTTGAATTGCTGGGCCATGACGAGGCCTCCGCCGGAGGAGAAGATGTTTGTGCATTCCTGAAAAAAAACAAATGTAAGATACGAGATGAGATACGGAAAAATATATCTGGGGATGGTATGAGTGATGGATGACATACGGCACAATGAGGACAGACGAAACCACTCATGTTCTCCACAACGCCGAGGACCTCCAGGCCGACCTTCTTGCAAAAATTGAGTTCCTTCTTCACGTCTGCTGTGGAAACTGCTTGTGGCGTCGTGACAATCACGGCTCCGCGGGGGTTCAGCGGGACGAGTGTCTCCGCAAGACTGATATGCTCATCGCTCGTTCCCGGCGGGGTATCGATGAGGAGGTAATCCAGTTCGCCCCACATCACATCCGTGAGAAACTGGCGGACCATCGCCGTTTTCTTTGGGCCTCTCCACACGACGCTATCGCCGCGGTCTTTGAGGAGGAAGCCGAGGGACATGACGGAGATGGAGCCGTGGGTTGGGTCTGTGGAGGGCGGGAGCGCGACGGGGAGCCAGCCGGAGACGGTTTGGTGGACTTTGGAGGTCTCGAGGTTCAGCATCCGGGGGATGTTGGGGCCCGTGAGGTCTACATCTAGGATTCCGATTTTGAGGGGGGGGTCATGTGGGATTCGCGCGAGGGAGAGGGCGAGTTGGACTGTTACGGAGGACTTTCCGACGCCGCCTTTGCCGGAGAGGACCTGTGTGGAGCGAAATGTGGGATTAGCTATGCGATGTGATGTGGGGATTGTGTATTGAGGTGTGTGATTTGGGGAGAATTGCACGAGAACAGGAGGGTTCGTACCAGCACGATATTCTTGACGTTTTCGAGAGACATTGTGTGTTGAGTTAGTGTATTGGTGATACTGGAAGCTCCGGGAGTTCCAATGGTGGGGGATAGCTCCAATGCCCCACCAAAGGATGGACCGCGGTAGCTCTCTTATCGATTAGCAATCCGCCCCCACGCCGACAGGGGCCTCGCGAGCTACATGGGCACGTGCCCCAAGTCGGGACTAGCCGGCGCCGTGTTAACACATTTCACTGAGCCAGCCAGCATCAGAGCGCATCAGAGCAAGGAGAGAGCTTGTTTGTGCATCGACAACCCAGCGCTCACTGATCATTACCACCACCACCGAGAGTATCTGCCGCACAAAGCCATGGAGTCCATCAAAGAGTCGATATTCTCGCCGTCGACACCGATGCTGGTGGTCATCACCCTCCTCATCGCCCTCGTCCCCATCTTTATCCACTTTGTCATCTTCCGAACCGGCGTGGCGAATAGCATACCGACGTTTGTGCTTCTCGGGCCATCGGGATCTGGAAAGACAAGTCTTTGTGTTTGGGTACGCCACACTATCATCGAGCTCAAGGAGGGTGAAGGCTAACTGGGGTTTTAGTTTGAGAAAGGACATGTTGTCGAAACGCGAACTTCACAGACTACGCTGGCATTGGAGTGCGATATCCCGGCATCCCTCACCGCCTCGGCCCAGTACCGATCTGCCAACGACCCCTCGCTCAAGAAGGAGCACAAGAAGTTCCTCCTCGTCGACACCCCAGGCCATGCGAAACTACGGGACCTTGCGTTTAGCGAGATCACAAAGCCCGGAAGCAAGGTCGTCGGACTGATCTACACCATCGACAGCGCGGACGATCTATCCAAGGCAGCAGAGTACCTCCATGACCTACTCTTACTACTTCAAAAGCTCGGCGGCAAGATTGGTGGGCAGAAGAAGACAAGTTTACTGGTTGCCTGTAACAAGAATGACCTTTTCACGGCACTACCAGCGGGAAGGATCAAGACACAGCTAGAGAAGGAAATCTCAAAGATCAGGGAGTCGAGGGCAAAGGGATTGATGGACTCTGGCGCGGCCGGCGCGGATGACATTGGCCGTGAGGAGGAGAGCGAGTGGCTCGGCGAGGGTGGCGAGGGCGAGTTTCGCTTCGAGATGATGGAGGAGGCTGGCGTCACTGTCAGCGTGAAGGGTGGTAGCGTGGAGAGGGGAGACTGTGAGTACTGGCGACAGTGGGTTGGAAGCTGCCTGTGACCGTCCCAGCCGCTGATTTCCCCTCTCATCATTTTGTACTTTGCGGCCTCACTTTGAAGCATTTCTTGTTGATACTTTCATTCATCATAGCTCTCCTAATATTTCATAATGAGCACTACCTACAAAGGGTACCTAACGAGACCACCATGACCATACATTCTACTCTTTCTTTCTCTCCATTCTCTGTGTCTTTTGACATCTGGCATCTCCTTGTTGTTCGGCCAGATTTCTTTGCCTCTGCCCCTGCTACATGCATATCCCTGCGATGGCCCAAGACAAAAGTGTGGCCCGTTTTGAAATGCTTGGTTTGCAAATTAGTGAGCTGCATATATGCATCTTGCCAGTTTGTCAAGCCCTTTTTTCTGCCCCACCGACCGAGTTCGCTGCATAACGAACGCACCACCAAGGTCGCTCCCATTCGCACCGCTCCACCACTCTACCGCCGCCCACCGCTCACCTGCGCGGCACCGAGAAACTCTAAAGCCCCTGGACGCAAACAGGGCCACATCGCACGCACGCACGCACGTACGCACGCACAGCGCACCCCGTCTCGAACCGCAGCACACCCACAGAGGCGAGAACACCGCGAGGATATCTGGCCGCGGAAAGGAAGTCGCATCCTCCCGCACCAAGCAGCATCGGCATTCAAGCAGCAAGCAGCAGCCTGGCAAACTTTATGAGGGCGTCCCAGCACCACCACCGCCGCCACGACCATCCCTTTCACTCTCGCACCCCCCCACCCCGTCCTCCGTAATCTTGCCTTCCAGTCCCGAAGCTTTCTCTCGCTCGTCCCTTCCAGACAGCAGCCCTTCTCCTGCTCCCTCTCCCTCTCCTCCTCCTCCACCTCCCACAACTCTTCCTCTTCTTCGTTCCTCTATCCCCACCCCCGCCAAAATCTCGCACAATCAGCCAACATCCACTGCTGGTCGCTGTAGTGCTCCTGCCGCCCTATCTGACGGCTATTCTCACTCTCCATTGTCGTCGAACTACTGCAAAGCTCTCCGAGTCCGAGAACCGTTAGAACAGCAACATGAGCATCACAACAGACGCCGAAGCTGCCCTCAGTTTGACACAGCACCATGAGTTCATGCGTCACGCTCTGGAGATGGTGAGCTTGACTGGACTCGCTTCTCTTCACACTCCTTCCAAGACTGACCCATTTCTCGTTCAAAATATATAGGCAGAACTGGCCTTGAAGACGGATGAAGTACCAGTTGGATGTGTATTCGTACACAATGGCAAGATAATCGGCAAAGGGATGAATGACACAAACCGCTCTCTCTGCGTGAGTCATTGTCCCACCACACCACAAACTCTATCCAGCTATACGAGACACGGAACCATTCTTCCCACACAAAGTTGCATGTCTCAAGAAGTCTATAAGCTTACACATTAAACGTCATGTTTTAGGGAACCCGCCATGCTGAATTCGTTGCCCTTGAGTCTATCCTCAAAAGCAACTCACCAACTATATTCCAAGAAACGGATCTCTATGTCACAGTAGAACCTTGCATCATGTGTGCATCTGCGCTGCGACAATTGAAGATACGAGCAGTGTATTTTGGCTGCCTAAATGATCGATTTGGTGGATGTGGTGGTGTATTTCACATTGATCAAGAGTGAGTTTTGCTAGTGGCCACATATATCTATCATGCGTTCCTAGACTAACATGTTGGTTTCACAGCCCAAGCATTGATCCACCTTACCCATGCTATGGTGGCGTTTACCGAGAAGAGGCAATCATGCTGCTTCGCCGGTTCTATATTCAGGAGAATGAGCGAGGTACTGCCAAAATATTCCATGCCTTTAATGCTCATTGACTAATGTATCTTTCTAGCTCCTGCTCCCATTGCAAAGAAGAATCGCGAACTAAAGACCGAGATCGCGTCCATCGAGGTGATGGAAGGTAGAGCTGCGATTCTTCAAGTGACATCGCCTACAGTTACGCCTGCTTCAGTTGTGCCTCTAGTGGTATCTCCAGTGGTGATTCCGGCGGTTCCTGTGGCAACGCCTGTAATAATTATACCTGCCGTCCCGCCTCCCGCGTTGCCTTTACGCCCTAAAACAACACAGTTCCAAGCAAACCCAGCATCGCAAATTCCTACGCAAGTACAGCCACAGGCACAATCACAATCAAAAAAGCAGACGCAGCCACAACCCCCACCATCATCCCATCAATTGCCCAAAGGCCCGCCAACACCTACACCTCCATCACAGCCATTTACATTGGCGGCGTAGGAACGAAAGAATGAAATATTCAGGAGTAAACAGGAGTTATTGTGCCACTATAATTGGAGATCGGTATCATTAAGTGGGTCGCCGTTTGGCCTACTTAATATCTCGATATGTCTTTTTTTTTCTTTCGGGCTTTTTGTTTTCTGGTTGTATTGTACTTTTAACGTCTCTTTTGTGGGAACTGCATATGGCGATATGGTTTTTGGGTCACTATGGCCATGCATACATAATACGGCACTTTACGTATACGTACTTGGTCCCTTTTTCTCTGGTGCAGTGTCCTCTATCGACTAGAACACTATCGATTCTTGTAGCCTCGTCCCCGATTCTTGTGCCTTTTTGCGGGGATTTGAACGAGAACAGGGATTTGAGATGGAAGCCAGAGAAATACTTTATTTCGGGTCAAAGTTTTAAGTTTTCGTGCGTGATTCTAAATTTTCAGGCGAGCTTCATTACCAGCAGCGTATGCGCTTTTTTCTTGTTATTGTCCATTTTTAGCTAGCAGCGCTTTTAATCGATTTGGCCTCTGTCAAAATAACTCTTGAAGTCCGATGGGTTCGAGAACACTGAAGTCCCTTCATGCGCACCGGACAAACCTTTACTGTTACAATATCACGGCTCTGCACATTCCTTGGTAGGACTTCTTCATTGGGTAGTCATAACAGGTAGCCTGCTCTAAGCCTGCTTGTTTTGAAACTAGTGTGGCAGGCAATTTAATACAACCACGGAACGGACCCTTTCCTTTGAAGTAGATAGATATAATTATCTTCCAAATTGTGTTTTTAAGTGTATATAAAATGGTACGGTTATACTCCGGATCCAGTAACTAAGATTTGATGACACCTCCCAACAAAAAAGGAAAAGAAAATTTCAAACTGCTGTGCAGACAGATATCACGAACAAGAAAAAAAAAAAATGGCTCAATCAAGGAGGGTACACACGCGTACGGCCAAACACAAAAAAAAAAAAAAAAAAACTTTGAAAGAAGAAGAAAAAACCCTGATGAATGAAGAGAAAAAAAACCCCAACTACAACAACAACAACAACCAGCTTATATGGCAATGGCAAGAAGAGCAATGGCAAGAAACAATGATGGCAACAGATTAACCAACCACACAAACACACACACACACACACACACACACACAGACAAGCAACAAATTCTACATCCCCACACATCAAATCCAATCCAAATACACCGCACCGCCCCACTCCTTCCTTCCTTGCAACTTGCACCTCAATTATACTTACTTACTTACTCAATTAATCAAACTGCGACAAATCCAGCGGGATACTACTTCCCCGCCCACTCCTATACAGCTTTGTCGCGCCCCTAAACTCCTGCGGCTTCGGCAGGTCCCCCTCGGCAGGAAACTTCCACTTCGAGTCATCAATCTGGATCCTCGGCGCTGCTGCTGCTGCTGCTGCTGACGCACCACCACCACCACCACCCCCCCGGGCGCTAGTTGAGATTCCGTTACCGCTATTTCGGACCGTGTTTCGGTTTACCGCCATTGCGGGGGGCGCGCCGCGGGCTGATGGGGGTGGCGGCGGGGGCGGGGGCGGTGGGGCTGGGGCGTGGGATGTGGGAGGGGGGGCTGGAGCCGAGGGTGGCGGGGGTGGAGGCGGCGGCGGAGGAGGTGCGGCCGGGGAAGGTGCGTGGTGGTGGGAGAATTTGTGTGCGATGGAACTTGCGATGCTGCTTGCTATTCCGTTGAGGCCGTGGCCGTGGCTGTGCGGTGTCGGTGGAGCTGTTGCTGGTGGTGGTGGGGGTGGAGGTGGTGCCGGGGGGGGTGTTCCTCGTGAGGATGGGGGTAGCGGGGGTGGTGCGCGGCTCGGGGTTGTTTGTGAGGGGAGTGGTGGCGGAGGGCGGCTGCTGGCGGGTAGACGAGGTGGTGGTGGAGCAGTTCGTGGGGGGCCTAGAGGTGAGGAGACATGGTTAGTTTGCGACACAGACGGTCTTCGGTATGGATCCGAAAGGGAGGTACGGCGGTTGATGGGGGGTGGTTTCCGACCTGAGGTTGTGGCGGATGATCCAGGGAGCGCGGGCCTTCCTGGGACTGAAGGGGGTGGCCGGAAGGATGGCGCCGGGGGTGGGGTGGGAGGTGCACTCCCTGGAGCTTGCATGTATGATGAATCCCGATTTGCTGTGAAGTTGAGTTTGTCAGAGCTTGTAATCCAGGACAAAGGAAGTGGCCATGTGGATGATGCATACCTCCTGTTTCTACGGCCCCACGGGTCTTTCTCAGCTTTGGCATTCCAGACGCAAATAACCCCCCGAGCTGCGGCGCCGAAGCGAGCTCCGAAGAGGTCGATGATTGTTGAGCAGTGGACCCTCCAGCACTGTTGCTTCTTGCTCGGTTTGCAGCAGCGACACCGGGAGGGACTGGTGGTGCAGCCATTGTCGGGGCCCGCGCAAGGCCAGAAGAGGCGCCGGCTGAGGGGGCATTTTTGGTGTTGACAATAGGGGCACTTCGGTCGTTCGTAACGGCCTTTTTGAGCCGAACGGCGCCTGATCCGATGTCCGACAAGAGTGCGCCCTGTGTGAAAGGAACGTTAGCAGGAAGTCTGGCGGAGGAATAGGCGGGGGAGAGCTACTCTTCCGGCGCCCGTAGCAGGCTTCGCCATAGGAGGGCCGCCCGGCGGCGGAGGTGGAGGAGGACCACCGAAGAATCCCGGCGGGGGTGGGGGAGGCGCCGGAGGGACGGGCATAGCTTGCAAGCTGTGCTGATTTTGTAGAGTTGTTTCTGTGCAGACCGCTATAAGTCTTGAAGCTGTAGGTCGAGGTGTATATGGTGATGCAGATGTGTGCAGAGTGGTGGGTATGGTTTTGGGGCGTTGGTGCAGCTGTTGGGTGGTGATGATGATGAAGGTGCTGAGGGCTGGCGATGTTGCCTCGCGGCCAGGGCCGCCGCGGCTGCGGCTGCCACTACGAGCGCTTCCACTCCCCGGGTTGCTGCGCGCCGGACGCACGTAATGAAGGCCCGGTCCGCGCGGCGCAGTGAGTCAGCTGTGTGGCCAATGCCCGCCAAGGCCTTGGCTCATATTCTCTTGGCAGAGCGACCTGTGGCGCACGCCCATGCGGTGCTAGCGCTCGGCCTGGCGGTAATCCTCAAGTGCCAAAGCCGCATTCCCGCGCAGGGAAACACGGGGAGCCGAGACGGGCAACAGGGTAACAGGGATTGGAGGGCAGCACCGTGGCAACCTGGCGAGCCATTTACTGATCGCGAAGAGGCGGCATGGAGTTTCTGTGAATTTACAAAAAGCAAGCCCCACGCCCCAGATCTCCATGAGAGAAATGCATGGCCGGCCGTTGCGCAGAGGCCCTGAGCCTTCCGTGCAGAGGCCCGGCCCCGCGCCGCTGCTGTGTCGGCGCCGGAGGCCCCTCGCCATCCGGCCGCCTGCTGCCCTGATGCTGGCCGCACTTAGTATTGACCCTGCTGTGATTGGCTGCCGCTCAGCCCTCAGCGCCCGCAAACCGGCGCTTCTACCCGAGGTATATTATTCAAGCGAACAATTTCCCGAACGGCGCAGACAGCTCGTGAACCAGAGCGTGATCCTCCGCCGCCCCCCATTGATCAATCTCTCTCGCCCATTAACCACTCTCGCCAACACTTGCACCTAGTCCACTCTCTCCAGCCGACAGATTCCCACAAGAACCTAGCACACTGCTCTACGGATATATACTTACACTCGCCATCACACCCTCTACCTACCTATTTACAAAAAACTTTGGAGGCTCCTCCTCTTTCCTTTATCCCATCCCTTCGAGTCATACACCCCACAATGTCGGGAAAGCTATTCACCCCACGTCTGCTACAGACTTCATCACGCCTTGTAGCCGCATCCAGAACCCAAACCACATCATCAAATGTGGTCGCCTTGAGGAGAGGATTGGCCTCGATAGCTACCTCTGAGACCGCAGCAACAGAGCCAAAGAAGGCGAGGATCAAGAGGTTCCAGATTTACCGCTGGGATCCTGATCAGCCAGAGAAGAAGCCCCATATGGTCAACTATGACATTGACCTTAACCAAACTGTAGGTTATTGCTTTTTCTGCATCTCTCATTGTTGCCAATTGCGCATACTCTAGTCATGATGAAGCTTCAGGATCCACCTCAATGACCTTTGTTATGATGCTGCGGATAAATAATGCTACTTGAATCCATTGACTAACAAGTGTCATTTTAGGGACCCATGGTGCTTGATGCTCTTATCCGCATCAAGAACGAGATTGATCCGACACTTACATTCCGTCGTTCATGCCGAGAGGGCATTTGCGGTTCTTGCGCCATGAATGTCGAAGGAACCAACACCCTGGCATGCCTTTGCAGAATTACAGACGAAAGCAAGCCAACGAAGATCTACCCTCTACCACACACATACGTCGTCAAGGATCTCGTACCCGATCTCACTCTCTTCTACAAGCAGTACAGATCAATCAAGCCATATCTCCAGCGAAAGGACCCTCTCAGTGGCAAGGAAATTCTTCAGAGCGTCGCCGATCGTGAGAAGTTGAACGGTCTCTACGAGTGTATTCTCTGTGCATGCTGCTCGACAAGTTGCCCAAGTTACTGGTGGAACAGCTCGGAATACCTTGGACCTGCTGTTTTGATGCAGAGTTACAGGTGGATTGCAGATTCAAGAGATCAGTTCAAGGAGGAGAGGAAGGCTGATCTTCAGAATGAGATGAGTGTGTACCGATGTCACACAATCATGAACTGTGCCAAGACATGCCCCAAGGGATTGAATCCTGGTTTGGCTATTGCACAGGTATGAATAATATCCCCTTCCAATTGGATGGATATACAGGCCGAGCTAACCGATATGCTTCGTAAAACAGATCAAGAAGGAAATGGCTCTTACCAGCTAGATTTGATGAAATTTCTTTGCAAGTTTGTAGGAGTAGAAGAGAATGGACATGGTCGTAAATGGGTAGGACGGCTGCGGTTATGCGGTTATGCGGTTACACATCTCCCGTCCCGCTGGCGGCAGCAAGTTTATTGGGACGAGCAAGAGTTGGCCGCCAGCAAAATGCGAGACTAGGTTCGAAGAGTTGCCACCTTTCAGAATTGTAGCACTCCAGATGAGAATCTGGCCAGGAAGAGGAGGTTTCGATTGTTTTACTATTAATGGGCGTTTACATTGGCATACTTATTAACTCGGTTGATTTACATGTAATTGGCCTTCAAATATGAAAGAATACAAGTAATAATTAATTTTCACGTGACAAGAATCAGCCAAGACTTTAACTTGTTCGTTTCACCACGGCCCTCCCCTTTTGGCTCGTTCCTGCAAGGGCACTTCTTCCTAATTCCAATCCCATGTGCCCAACAATATATGCCGAACTTTTACGCAGCCTTGGACAAGTCAGCATCTACATCGAATTAACCAGTCCCGCAGACAACAGTACTCGCCTCGAACTTCAGCAGCAAGGCACTGTCCTCAGCCTCAAGCATGGCGCTTGGAATGTCACTCTCGAACTTCCGGCGGCCGTGAAATTAAGCTCACCAACACAGCTTACAATTCCACCGGGGATTTTCGAACGGTCATTAAAGCTTCTGCTTCTGGATCCAACAATAGCATCAGAGGGCCAGGACAACTATGTGCCATGGACCGCCCCACAACTCAGCAATAAGACATCATGTTTTCAATGCGCATCATGTCATCACGAAGTTATCACACCTGGGGCGACGATGATATGGAAAGACCTACCATCTCACAACTGGGCCGACATGATGGATTTCTGGCATTGCCACAAGCCAACTGAAACACAAGGGCCCAACGTCAGGGAGAAACGAACACATGGAGACGGGCGAGGTATCGGAGGATATGTTGTGCAGGAAGGTGTTGGCCTTGTTGACCTGACATTCGTTCTGGTTAACCAAAAGGATTGCTCTGGCGGCCTCAGAGTTACACAGAAAACAGTAAGCAGGGTTATTTAGTTTTTTCCGCCCAGAAAAGCACCCTATCCATGTTTGCAATTTATTTGCCTTTCTCGTTCGCGATGTCGAAATCCCCTTTTCAACCATGTGGGTAACAAGAAGGTAGCTAGCCTGCGTCTTTATGGCGCATTTTTGTTGGCTTCTCTACCGATACAATTACCCTACATTAAGTTCCACCAGATCTATATCGTCCCTTTCTACCGGGTAGGAACCTCGGAGTTCGCAAGGGCTCTGCGGATCCTTCCCTTTGAATTGGTCGATGTAGAATCAATAGTGGTTTCATTTGCCTCCTTATCTCACTGTACCTTGTGTATAGAGTTCTACATGGCACGGGATTAATGGAATAGGTACATACATATTTTTCCTTAATACATAAAACTGACATCTTATTTCTTTTAGATTAGCGAGAGCGATATACCTGAAGGGAGTGTCAATTTGCAGCCAATATTGTGCACACAATGTGGAAGCCAACTTGGTGTCGGAGAGGTTGGTCAGTCGTCTGAATTGGGCGAGGAGACATGGAAGTTAAATAAGTGGAACCTGGCCCTCTCGGGTCGTACCGACAAGTATGCTTCATTCATCCATTTATTCTATCTATCCCGCTTCTACAGCATCTGCATACATATTCTTTTCTTGTGCATACATACTGATCCCCTGTTCGCTATATTATTAGGCTTGTGTCGTACAATGCAGAATGCTTTCTTTCTGCACAGTTGATGTCCATCATTGACGAGCAGGCCGTGAGACGGTTCAGGCTTCTAACCGAGTCTGAGAATCTGGCACGCCTAACTAACAACGCTGTTGGATTGCGGGTATGTACCTTTTTCTCCCTCCCATTCACTCGATATACTTTTTTTTTTTTGCCTTGAAAAAAAGCTTAAGACTAAATTGAATTTTGGGTTTTCAGTTGTGGGTTTTCCACACAGATAGGCCGTATAGCTCGACGACAGCCGGCGCGACAAGCCCGGTACGGGCGATGAAGGTGTACTATCTCGTTAATGTGCAGCCGGACGAGCCGGCGCCGGCGGGGCTGGAGGAGGAGATTGTCGTGACGGATGAGTGTATGGCGATTGTGGTCGAGACGCTGCAGAGGAGTACGAGTTGCCTGCCCATCTCGATGAGACGATTTCGGTCGTGGAACGCGGGGATGCTGCCGAGGTTTGCGCAGGATGCATGATGCTTACGGTTTTTTACTTCAAACAAAAGGCATATTTTTTTTTTATATAAGCGGGTTTTTATCTTTATCTTTAATTTATTTTTATTTCTTGGATATGTGACGTTGATTTTTGCTGAAGGCCTGAAAGCCCGCTATCTGGAGTGTGTTATGGGAAGTGTTGTCGTGAGGCTTTTTCTCCGAGCTTAAGAAGTATGGCTCGACTCGTAGAAGTCGTTGCAGACTTCCGCTTTGGGTAGTGTACATACTCTATCTAGACCTACTCTAAGGTTGTAGACTATTACGGTATGTACCAGGTGAAGTAAGTAGTCTCATGCTCCTCCTCAGCCCGGGATGGCTTTTCCGACCGTGCCGACCTTCCATCGAGTCGATGAAACTGAGCACCCCCCAACCAAGACTCTGATCAAACGCAAGCTGCCTCGAGGCTATGAAACTGAATACCTACTTAAGGTACTTACGCAATCTGAGGAGCAGGGGACTACGTAAGTAGGTACCCAAGTATGTATACTGCGAATCATGCCATCCATCCATACCAGCTTTGGATTCTTTGCAAAGTTATGAGTTATGTGCATTCCATTTTTTTTTTTTGAAACGATGTCCCCTCGCCCGCATTCCGAGTTCCGAGTTCCGAGTGAGGCAGTGAGGCAGTGCTGAGTTCTGGTGCAAAGTTGTTGGTTTGACTGTGGTTGTATCGAGGTATCGTATCTATATTTGCAAAGCTCTTCTTTATTTTACGGATTGGAAGTATGTAGCCTCGAGGAAGTATGAGTGTGTGGGCAATTGCGCAAGGCAACATGCATATGCCTACTTACTCGCACCATAGCCTACCCACCTTAGCTACAAGGTAGGTAAGTAGGTAGATAGGCTTGCCATCCATCCATTAGATTTGTACTCTATTAGTCTCGTGCCCCTCTGTATGATAGATCCGGATACAAAAGCAAAGTCAGTGATATTGGTGTCGGGGAAAATTTTCTGTTGCAGAGATTTATATTTATCGGGATTTGATGCATGCATGCATGCATGTGCAATTGCGATACAATTACTTTTTTAATTACATATGTACATACATGTATGTATGCAGGAACGGGGCCGGGTGGGACGGACGACTGGGTAACGTTACATTTGACCGGGTTATGAGGGTACATTAGGTAGGGGAAGGGAGGGGGTGAATTCGTAAGTCAAAAGTGCAGATGGGCTTGGTGGTGGTGGTGGTGCATGCAGAGAACGCGAACGGAGGTAAGGTAAGGTACCTACGGTAACACCCCCTTTCATGTTTCTGAGAGTGTGGAAGTTTAGGTGGTGTTCCCTGTGTATATCTACATACATGAGTAGTTACTTACCTAAGTAAGTAAGTAGGTAATGACTGCGGTATAAATCCTTGAGAAGAGAAGCTTTGAATGTCTAGATAGATTGTGCCTAAGTATGTATGTTATGATGTGCCGTAAGTAAATGTACATGTACATGTACTTGAGTACTCTATGCTTGTAGCGCGAGGGCAGAACGTTGTATGTGGGCCTGGATCTAGGACTGAGTAGCTGATGTAGATCTAGATTCTCAAGAGATCTTGTTCGGTACCGGGACTTCTGGCAAGTTACGGCCTCTAAGCTTTGTATGATTTTCAGCAAGATCGACTAAGGGTTTGCCTGCTTTGAGGAAGTTAAGCTGTCCATCCGAGCCCATTGTATGGAAGGACTCTCTTCTGTCGACCCCAAAAACCGACAGGGCCGTAACTTGCCAGAAGTCCCGGGTACTCGAGTAGTTGGGTAGAAAAACATGAATACTTGCTCGAGTAGTCAGTCAATTGCGAGCACTCTACTCTGTACTCGTCGTCTCATTGCGTTTCCAGACAAGAAATTTTCAAATTGGGTTAGCCCAACCAGCAAATTCCAAAATGGATACGCAATTGTTCTCGTGCCCAGACTGTAGCATCGTAAAACCAGACTCCCCTTCGCTTATTCTAAGTAGTTTCGGATGCTGCGGTCAATACGCAATGAGTTGACGAGTACATCTCTAGATCTTGAGCAAGCTTCCTAAGCTTCCTAAGCTTCAAACACCTCCCTTAACACCCTCCCCCTGCCGTCGACGACGCGCAACGACCGCAGAAAATTTTGAAGCAGGTTCGAATTCATGCCTGGGCTGGGCAGCATCATGGAGTTCAGGCTGCTTGCTGCAGGCATTGGCATTAGGTGATGGATGGTGGAGCGGAGCCCGTACCTTGCGCTAGCAGGGAGCAGGGGCAGCCGGTACGCACGGTTGGCTGGCGGAAAGTGCCATCGCATCTGAAGAGAAGAGGGAGAAGCTCGGCATGGCGATTGCAGCCTGTACTCGTCAACTCATGACGTTTCCGAACGAGACAGTGGAGGCAGGGGGTGAGGACTCGGCCTGGGCAAGGGTGAGTACTTACAATTTTCTGTACAGTGGAGGTCATAGAGCAGTCGTGACCCCTTCTGGAGTCTGAGAGCTTGCCAAGTGAATCTTAGGGCTGCTCTTCACTTCAACCAGCTAGAGGGCTCAATGAAACATCTCAACACAGTTAAAAGCCATTGCTTACCAGCCCAAAATCTGTTCTCATGCCCCCCAAATCGTGGCCCACACACTTTTTGAGCTTTGACATACTGTTCACTCCACTGTACACAAATTCATACAAATTTGCAGTATTTACCCTTGCGCAGTCCAAGCTTGAACACCCCTGCCTCCACCACGTCGTTCGGAAACGCAATGAGATTACTAGTAGGTAATTACGGCTTAGCACAGCTAGGAAGAGAGAAGTGTTACGCACGCGGCGGGGCGTCGACTTGGGTTTGGGACGATGGATGGGTAGGTATTAATGGGGCAATTACGTGTGGAGATCGAGTTAGTGTGAGGAGAGTGGGTGGTGAGTGGCAGGACGAGTCAACGTGATTCTAGACTCTTTGGATGCTGCGGATGAAGAGTTCGGATTCTGATTCAGGGTGTTCTGATTCAGGGGGAGCTGTGGGCATCTCATGTTCATATCTTCATATTCTCTCATCCATTGGCCAGGCATGCCGCGCCTCTGGCTGTCACCTCGCAAGTGGCCGATGCGTGCATGCGCATGCAGCAGCAGCAGCATGAGAACTTCCTTGATATTTCGGCCCCAGGCCCCCCCCCGGCTCGAGTGTGCGCGGCCCAGCAGAGATGGCTTCGGAGACGATTCGAAATGATCGGGCACACCACACCTGCGATTGTCTGCCCTGCTCTACTCGAGTACTGCTCCGCGCGTACGTGCGTGTGGACGTGCGCTCGCGGGCCCGAGAGTCCTTTTTCTCCACACAATAACGCCCTTGCTGGTAGTGGCTGCCGGCACAGAGCAGCAGGGACGGGCGGGCACTTGTCGAGCTTCCTGCCCACTGTAACCTTCCCGCGCCAGGCCCCAGGCTCAGGGAGACTCCCGCCCTCCTCCTCCGGCCTCGCTCCTCCTCCCCATGCTCCCACCTCATCATAGCTCCCTCCCACCCCGGGAAGCTGTGCCTGTGTGGTGTGTGTGCTTTTCCATATTAAGAGGGAACTGCCCTCCTCCCTCTCTCTACACCCTCCCCCCTCCCCTTCGCGAGCTTTTGCTCTCATAGCTCGACCTCATCCACTACATTCCTCCAGACACTTCCGGCAAAGGCGAGGGCCCCTTCTCTGTTGCATAGTATTTAGCTGGGCAAAGATCCCGCCCGTCCTCGCCCTTTCTGCTGCTGCTGCTGCTGCATCTCCCGAGAACGCTTGCTGTTGGTTGTTGCTTGTTGCTTCGGGCCGTTGTAGGATATCCGGGATCGATAAATCTGGCGATCGGTTCACCCACTACCATACATCCAGGACGATTAGGAATCCAGCTTCTACTTTCATTTTTTTCGGTTTCCGATTTCGAGAAGGAAAAAAAAAAAGTCGACTCTGGACTCTTTCGGATTTTGCAATTGCTCAACTTTTGAGGTTACCTAGATGGTCAAAGGAGGGATGTTGAGGTCTTGGGCGGTTCTATGGACGGTCCTCCTGGTGGTTTCTGGTCCGGCTGCTACAACATCAGCACAGGAGGTGACGGAGGCCCCGACACCGACCGGGCTACATCTATCGAAGCCACCTCCAGGCACGGACCCGAGGGTCCTGAAGTTCCCGTTCGACAAGGTCAACAAGAATCCTTACAATGTACCGAATCGAAATCGCAAGAGGGATGGAACGAAGACGGCCGTGCAGCTCCTGGATAATGCCGTAGGTCAATTACAATTCCGTGGATGGTTGGGTGGTGGTAGTAAAATGGATAGAGTGGCTAAAGATGGGGGTTTTTTTTTGTGTGGCTTAGGATTACCTTTATTATGCCAACATTACAATGGGGACGCCGCCACAGAAGATGCGATTGCAGTAAGTTGGAATTGAAAGTCAATGTAGACTTTTTTTGGTAGTTTTATTTTGCTAAGACTCGTGTTTTTCAGCATCGATACGGGTTCGAGTGATCTTTGGGTGGAGACGGTAGATTCGAAATTTTGCAAAGCCAAAGGGAATCCATGCGCAAATACGGGAATGTGTATGTTTGAGGTCAATTTTGCAGAGGCGAAAGAGGGAGGCGAGGCTAACAAACGACATGTGCTGTAGACGATCGCAATGCATCATCATCATACGAATTTGTGCGAAGCGACTTTCAAATTTCCTATGCCGACAAGGAGTACTCAATTGGCGATTATGGAAAGGAGAATTTCATGATTGGGGGTGCTTTAATCAAGGGAATGCAGTTTGGGTTGGGGCTAAATACGACCTCGTCGGAGGGAATTATGGGAATTGGATACAATACGAATGAGGTTCAGGTCGACTGGCTGGGCAAAGCGCCATATCCGAATGTGGTGGACTTGATGGTGAAGCAAGGATACATACAATCCAGGGCATATTCCCTGTGGTTGAACGACATGGGTACGCGATCGCCAGGTTTCTGATAATGTTGGAGCCCACCCGACTGACGCCCCCGTCTATAGATTCAACGACAGGTGAAATTTTGTTTGGAGGGATCGATACGGCAAAATTCCAGGGCAAATTGCACACAATTCCAATCAATTTAAAGAAAGGGAAAAAGACACCATCGGAATTTGTTATTACGCTTACCGGACTCGGCCTCACGAATGACGAAGGGAAGTCGATGGATTTGGAGGGGGACGATTACTCGGTGCCGGTGTTGCTCGACTCGGGCACGACATACACATATCTTCCGTCAAAATTATGGGAGAAGCTAGCATTGGAGGTTGGAGTGAGGTTGATGTCTGGTACGGCAGTGGTAAAGTGCTCTCTGAAGCGCTATAACGGGACCATCGACTTTGACTTTTCCGGCTACAAAATTCATGTTCCATTCAACGAACTTGTGGTCGATGCATACGACATTTACGGAGCAGCCATCACATTCGACAGTGGAGACCAACTTTGCTTCTTTGGCATCTTCCCCGAATCGGATAAGGCAAACACGTTTGTTTTGGGAGACACATTCTTGCGTTCGGCATATGTAGTGTATGACCTGGACAATGCAAAAATCAGTCTCGCAAACATTCATTTCAATGTTACGAATAGGTATGTTATCATTGATTATGAAAATATGACATCTCAGAGAAAAATGCAATTTACTTACATTTCACTACTCTATAGTAACATACTCGAGATTGGAACTGGCAACGACTCTGTTCCCGACGCGGTGGGAGTGGAGCACCCTGTTACGATGGAATTCTCTGGGAGCAGGACAGCACATACCAAAACAGCAACCCCGCCGACACAAACTTCAGACAAATCTTTATCTAGCAGCTTATTGAGGCCGTATGTCGGTGTTGTCATTAGTGGATGGATTTTCCTTTGGTCCTTTTTGGCATAGAAAACCAAGAAGCGGACTTGAGGGGGAGAGGGCCGAGGGGGGGTTTCTTTATCTTGAACTTGCACTTGCATTTTTTTTTTCTGACATGGCTTGCGATTGATTGCTTGAGCTTTTTTTCATTCAGCGGATGATGCTGACGCTTGGAGAGGGAGGTGGAGGTGGAGGTGGAGGGGTGTTTCCACGGCATGTGATGTGTCGTTGTTTCAAAAGACTGGCAGCATTGTTATCCCCAGGACTTGTGGCAGCTTGCCATTGATCATGCATATGGGTTTCTTGCATAGAGGGCATAGAGAATGGTATTGCTGTGTGTGTGTGTGTGTGTGTGTGGTGGATGACATTCACTTTTCATTTCTCTTTCTTTTTTGATTTTGCGTTTATTGGTTTTCTTTTCTTTTGATTCTTTTCTTTTTTTTGTTTGCATTGGGAGGACAAAAAATGAAAGATGCATGGCGTTAACGGGTACTTTTACTTCTTTTTTACTTGCTTACTGGTAGTCTTTTTCTTCTTTTTCGTACGCGTTTTGGTCATATGCATGATGAGGAGAGCATCCCCCCCCCCACCTTATACAGCAACATACCATAAGTAGGCCTCATGATCATTCTTTTTTCTTTTCTCTTTTCTCTGTTAATGATTAACCGATCGATAATGCATGCGCTGCACAGCTGGACCCCCACTTTTTACCTTTTTGTGTTTTATTTCTTTGTTTTTTCTTGTAACTACCTTTTTCTTCTTCTGAATTCTTCTCTGTATAAAATTAAATATATTTCATGATCATACATGTATCAACGTTATATACATTATCATGAATGATCATGGTAGTATACTACCGTACTTGTACTTGCCTTGAAGTCGGTCGGGCTCGCTGAACGTGGAGGGGGGGCCGGGGGGGGTAACGTACCAAATATAAAAAGAGGAACCATTAAAAAGCATCAAATCTATAGCTAGAAGGGGCTGTGGGCCGGGGGGGGGGGATAAGAGGAGACTTCCGACTTCTTAGAGTAGAAGAAGTGCACGAGGTGAGGCACGAGACTAGAGCCCTCTAAACGGTGTGGTTGAGTTCAGGGTAATACGATCGATTTATAAACACAGGATCTAAAAGATGAAAATACTTAAGCTTAGGTATACTCGTCAAATCAATTATAATTAGTCTCCGGACACCTGAGTGAGGAAATGCCTGTGCACTGTCTGTGCACTGTCCGGATACTTAATGATTTTGACGAGTATGTAGGCGAGTCTGACTTCAATTTGGGGGATGAGATGGATACTATAGCTATAGCTATAGGATCCGGAGGTAGCTACGCGGTTAAACAGATGGTATGTCCGTATACGTATACGTATACTCATGTGTCTTTCGATTAATCGGTGATTATATTTCGAAGAAAAAAAAGAAGAAAAATCCCCCTAAAAAAGACAAACACAGACGCTCAATTATAATCAGATCTGGAGCAGTTTTCCTATATATTATGTAGCTATAGGCCTAGTATCATATCAACTTTCATTCTTTTTTTTACAGCTCAGAACAGCAGGATGCATGTTCTCGTAGAGACAGCGGGCATGATCATATCACACAAAAGCTTTGGTCAGGGGGGGAAAAAAAAAAAATACTATGATGGATGATCATGAGAAAAAAAAAAAAAAAAAAACACAAGAAAAGGAACGAAAATATGGGACAGATATAGAATAGACAATCTATGTAGGAGCGTGGCTGAAAAGGAAAGAGACACTCTCTCCGTTGTGTGTTCTCCTGCATGCCTCGGCCAACTATAATCGTATTGAAAAAGAAGTAAGTCAGTAGATGTGCATATATACGATAGCATTATGGTAACAAATAATGGTGTGCCATGTCATGAGCCACTAGTCAAGGGGGAGGAGGGATGAGCTGGGACAACACATACCGTAGGAGCAATATCAATCGTATGTAACTTGCTACATAACAGCTTCTTCTCTGCGTGGGGAACGGTGTTTGTCACCACCACCCTGCTGAGTTTGCTGCCATTGATCGCCTCGATGGCCTTTCCGCTGAGAATGCCGTGCGTGACAATAGCCACGACCTCGCGGGCACCATTATCTATCAGGGTCTCGGCGGCCTTGACGAGGGTGCCGCAGGTGTCGGCCATGTCGTCGACAAGGATGGCGATTTTGTCCTTGACATCACCGACGAGGACCATGCGGGAGACCTCATTGGGTCTTGAACGCTCCTTGTGGATGAGGGCAAAGTTGAGGTCGAGACGGTCGGCGATGGCGGTGGCACTGATTCAGACCAATTAGTATACGATGGTATTGCAATTGCTGAAGATTTCATAGCATCAAAAAAAAAAGGCCGCATACCGCTTGGCTCCACCCGCATCAGGAGAAACAATGACCGCATTCCTCCAGTCAAAGTTTTCTCGGATATATCTCAACATCGAGGGCTCTGCGTAAAGCTATTACGGTAAAACGAAAAAAAAAGAAGTTATCAGCAACTTGCTCATCCTATTCCCGAACATGTGCAGCTCTCCGCTTGGAATTGAGCATAGCTCACACTAAACACAAAAAAAGAGCGCCATTCGTCAGTTCTGCTATGCAGGCAAAAAAAAAAAAAGGTGCAATCCGCCCTTGGAGAGACCAGACTCACTTATCAACTGGCACATTGAAGAAGCCCTGGATTTGACTTGCGTGCAAATCCATCGTGATGACATGATTGCACCCGGCAACTTGTAGCATGTTGGCAATCAGCTTTGCGCTTATGGGCGCACGGCTTTTGTCCTTCTTGTCCTGGCGGGCATAAGGAAAGTTTGGAATCACGGCGGTGATGCGTCTGGCGGAGGCAGTCTTGCATGCATTGATCATGATGAGCATCTCCATGAGCCCATCGTTAATCTCGCCGGGCGCGGTGGATTGCAGGATGAAGACTGTATTCGGGTGTTAGGCTGGGGGGCTCGTCGATGCTGTCGAGAGGTGGGAGGTGGGGGGGCATACCATCTTCGTCGCGGACACTCTCTCCAATGGTGACTGAGGTTTCCTGGTTGGAGTATTGCAGCACGAGGATCTTTGTGAGCTCAATGCCCAACCTACGGTAGCCTCCGCATTAGAACGTTCTTTCTGGCTGACATGGCATGGACTTTTCGTGGGGCTGCAGGACTCACCTCTCGGCTACAAGTGTCGCCAGCTCCGGGTGGCTGTTTCCCGTCAGCAGCTTGATTGAGTTTGTCGCCATCTCTCAGAATGTCGACACGGCGGGGCGTCGATGGTGGGGTGAGTGGGGGAGAGGATGAGGAGCGAGCGTGAGGTTGGAGGGTGAAGAGGAGCAGACAGAGCTGTCGCTCTCTGCTCTAGATCGATGATAGGTCAGGTAGGCCGCCCAGTAAACCCTGAGTAAAAATCCAGCTGGGGGGGGGGGGGGGGGGTAGCCTCGGGGGGGTGTGGCTAATGGGCGGATGGTGGGGTCGCTTGGGGTGGGATGGGATGGGCAGAGGGAGCCGTGCCTTACCTTTTAGCCCGCTCTGGTAGGCCTCCAGACCGCAAGATCGAAACGATAGCCGGGGCGCTGTAAAAAAAAAAAACTCAGCACGATCCATATGCACACATCGTGTAGCAGCTAAGCGCCATGCTCATCGGCAGTCAATATGAGCAGAGCATTGCATGGCCTGGCCGGGCGGAATCCAATTGCTTCGACGCAGTCTTTTCTTTTTCCTCTCCATGTTTAAATTTTTTTTTTCCCTTCTTTAATTTGCGGCGGTTGTGGTGGGGCAAATTCAGTCAGCCGTGCAACAGCGCCAGAGAGGTGCAATGCATGCATGTGGGAGAGAGCTTCAGCTAGCTGCATATTTTCCTGTGCTCATAATATGCAGGAATATAAGGTGAGATTTAGAGATATTGGAGATTTTGAGGTTTCTGTACACGGTTTCTGGACTAATTGCCGTGTCAAGTTTGGCATCGCCGCCTACAACAGCTACCCATGGGATCATGTTTAAGTTTATGCAACTTGCCTCCCGGATATCCGCACCACCTGCGATCGCCATAAAAAGCCAGCACTATCGATATCTATACATCCAAACTCGAGTCTGGTAAGTACTTAGGTAACTGCGCATACTGATGCTGGTGATTTGTAGAAAACACAATAGTATTCACGACGTATATAGAAAAAATTGTATCTGGGTGGCTGGCCATCCAATCCGCCATGAACTGCAAGTGCTTCTACTGCCTCATATGAGGTGTACCTCTAGGTGAACCAATTGCAGTTGCAATACAGTTGAATACCAGATGGAACGTTGTCTTTCGAACTTTGATTGAAACAAGCTCTCATAGTATACTTGTATATTATCAACGTATGTTAACTTTTAAGAAGCAAAACACTATGGGCCCAATTACTATCAAGACATCATTAGTCTCATATTCCCGACATTGATATTGCCTCTACGAGGGTCTGGGCAAGAGACCATGATATTGGATAGGTACTAATCCCTCGATTAGGAATACAAATACCATCACGCCCTTTAGAACCAGATCTGGTACATCGTATAATAATTTGTATTTTGCCCAACATGTGACTCAAATGCTCAAATGGGTTTGAATCACGACCGAGGTCAGACTAAGGCAAGTATGCAGAATCATGGGTAATATATAAGGCATATTATTATACGCACGTTTCTTGATACATCTTCTTCCTATTGGTGTCAGCTGACTTGATAGACATAGCCATAGGATCCTCTAGACTCACAAACAAGGACGTCTCAAGCAATAAAGTTTCTCAAATATACATCGATCAAATCGCTTCTATACCATTCGTGGCCGGCGGGGGTGGCATACTTGCCAGCGTTCCTAGTTCCCCCACCAACCTCTGGCCAACAGCGCCGCCAAGGCCAACTCAACTTAATGGCACATCCATGGCCAGCCAGCAGTGTAGTGTAGCAGGCAGTAGCTGTAGCCAGACATTGCCAGAACGTATGCCATATTACCTCCGCATTTTTCAATCGATCTCCTCCGAGCCATTCTCTTAAATAGAGAAGAACTTCCGCTCGATAGAAAAAACGCAATTTGAATCCAGTCTTGTTCTGCAATCTGCGACTACCTACATACATCTTCCCACCACATTACTCTTCTGCATCGATATCTTTTGTTATTCCACGGCCATACATACCCTCGAAGTTGTACGAGTATACGAAATTGAGACCTGGTCGAGTTACTAGCTTCCAGAGGCATCGACGGGGAAAGTAAACTCTAGAATTGGAAGGACAAAGAAAAAGAAGCAAGCCACAATAGACGCTTTATATTTAGAGGGCAGAGTACAATAGAAGCAATCGATCACAACAAAGCCCGATTCAAACAACGACAACACACATATAAGTGGAACGAGGTGTTAACGACACATCACACATTTACCTTCATCTCCGCCTAAGTACTTACTAAACGACCTTCATATCAACCCGATCATCACCATCTCTGCATCCCCAAAAAAGAACAACAAACACACACATCACAACACACCACAACACAACAACTCACAATGGACAACACCGCAATCATAACCAACTACCTCACCTCCTTCCTCGACTACCTCCCGCCCCCCCTCTCCACCCTCAGCAAATCCCTCCTCTCCCCCGTCCTCACCATCGTCTCGCCCACCATCGCCCTCGCCATCCCCATCATAACACCCATGTTCACCGTCCTCATCCGGCCCTTCATCACCGACCCCACCGCCGGCCAAGTCTCCAGCGACCTAATCAACGCCTTCCTCCTCCTCCTTGTCCTCTACCTCTCGCTCTCTCTCCTCAGCTTCTTCTCCAGATGGATGTACGGCCTCGTCGTGATGTTTATGCGCATCGTGATCTTCTTGGGGATCGGGATGTTCCTGATGCACGTGTGGGTCAATGGGCTGGACGTGACGGTGAGGAGGATATGGGCGCTGATTGAGAGTCTGAGTGGCGGCCCGCTCGAGGAGATGTTGTATCGCTTCTTGAAGATGGAGAAGGAGAAGCCATATATGTTCGGGTTCAAGAGAGGTCCGCATGATGTTCCGAGTTTATAAGTTGATGATGCATCCATCATGTTGCTTTTTTATACTTGGAGCGTATTCAGTCAGGCATTTGCTTCTCTTAAGCTTCTCCCCTCGAGTTACTACTGCAAGTTGAAGTTCTGCATGCGGTTCCTGCGGGCTTTGAAGTACTTACCTAAGTATGCATATGCATGCGAGTCCGGTTTCTTTTCTTATTGTACGTTTGGGAATTTTCAGAGGAGGAGGAAAAAGAGAAAAAAAAAGAAAGAGAGAGAAAAGATCTAGCTATAGATCAGAGAATATAAACAGAAGGATGGGATTTCATTTTCAGCGGAGGAAGGAAGGAAGGAACATCATCACATCACTATAGTAGCGCCTCATTATCCAGCAACTTTTTTTTCGAATTCGTCGCAATTGCGCGCAATCACTCTCTTTTTCATTATCATGAATATCGATATCCCAGCCAGCGATGATTTTTTTATAGCATGCATACTTGTTAACGTTATATTTCAAAACACACACACAAAAAAAATGCTGACGGACATACGAAAGGGACCATACCACGCCATTGGGCCCGGGCCAAGCGCATGTTGGGGACAGCTTTCGACGATATACTGGACCTACGGGACTTGCATAGGGCGATCAGGAAGTTGGTTAGGTTGGCGCGCTGAGGGGCTAAGTTCCTAAGGATCTGGACGCCTGCCTTTATTTAAAAAGCTACCATGACCATATGTGAAGGCTCGGTTCTTTGGGATTGGGTTGGATCGGGATTGGGATGGGGATGGGTTTGGGGCGGCAAGAGAGAGATGTTCGAATTTGGATTGAAGGGAGATATCTTTTCTTTGCAGAGTGAAGCTCGAGGAATCCAATCCAGGGACATAATTTTGGCAAATCAGCATCTCTCCAAACCAGTATCTCCACAAAAAGGCATCTTTCAATTTACCGATATCTATCTATCTATCAGCCGTTTCCGAGGGCGTGTTTACTTTTTATCTCACATTTCACATCTCACATTTCCCTTCATGCTCAGCTTCTTTAAATCTTCTTTTCTTTCAAATCTCGTTCTTCCATTTCAAAACCAACATTTTTTTTTTTTCTTCTTGTTTGCTAATGCTTTCATTCACGTTCACGTTTCTAAATCTTTTTCTTTTTCTTTTTCTTCCCCTTTTTATAAGTTATGACCATAAATTTAAAGCTTTCTTTGTCTTGCTACGTGTCTTGTTTCATGATCATTTACGTCTCTCTTACTGTTTTTTCGTTGCCCCGAGGGATCATATAGTTCAAGTTTAAATCAAGATCTTTTCATTTTAATCGTCTTTCATGATCATTCATATACGTATACGTACCTATACTTGCAATTGCGCATGTAAATCATAAAATTCAACGTTAGCTTTAAATTTCAGCTTGCCAGTACATCCTTCATAGCTATAGAGAGGTATATAGGTATATACGTATATCGTGCCATTTATAATTATCGTTGCAGAATAAGCAACGTGAACGTTAACTATGGCCGCTCCGTATACGATCACCCAGTCTCAAACGTTAACGTTATTACAATCACCTTTGGAAATGAAAACGAAAGGTAGAAAGGGCAATTACTTGAAACGTATCTGTACCCATAAATATCCCCAATATAACCCTCGACCATTTCATTTCATTAAAATTTAGTATACCCCCGAGAAGTTATTCAAGTATATATCTTCAAATATTTAAATTCCGAATAAAAAAAATAAAGCCAAATCCGGATCCGGAAGAAAAAAAAAAAAAATAAAAAATAAAAAATAAAAAAGTGAAAATGGACCAATCGGTGAGTCTCTCCTGACATGTCGCCAGCAGGGACCCAACGATTAGTCCAAGCCCGATGCAAGAATCGAACTTGCGATCTTCAGGCACGTGCACGTGCCTGATGCTCTGCCATTGAGCCAAGCGGGCTGGGGGGTTGGTGACTGGGTGGGGGATTTCAGCTGGGCAAAGTGATTTTTATTTTTATTTTTATTTTTTTATTTTTTTGCATTTTATTCGAATTCGGTGCATACATGTACACAGATCTAATTATCCCCAAGACAGGTAATTATAAGTGCCAACTACAGCTACTTATGTACCTATACTGACTCAGGAACTACCTAAATAGGAAGTGTCGACATCTGTTAGACGGGTGGAGCACATGTGGAACTACTTAACCTGGTAAGTGCATCAATTACCCTGAACTCGAACCTAATTTATAAGTTTTTTTTTTTTTCACCGAGATACTACTAACAAGTAGGTAGGTAGTAATTGCGATTGCCATGGCGCCCGGCATACACGGCTACCTATCAAGCATCTTCAATGCTTTCACCGCCCGCCCAGTCCCAGTCCCGCTTCCTCCGCTATATTCCTCTAGATCTCATGATGATCAGATCAGATCAGATCAGAATTTCTAGAGCTGTATTCATCATCAAACTTCAATTGTGTAGCCCCGTAGAAGACAAAAAATTCATGATCAAGTACAATTGCAATTGGAAATTAAAACTCATGCACCGCTCCAACTCTATAGGAACCCAAGGATTATTTCCTCCGCAATTGCAATGTGTTATATATTCTTTGTCAATAAGCGTATACGTACTTGTACTTTAAAAATTTCCCTAAAACATGATTAAAAACAAAAAGAAGAAGAAAAAAGAAAGGAGAGAAACAGATCTGTGGCGTGTGTACGTATACTAGCGTGATCATGATGGGAAACAAAATTGCAACAGTTAACGTGAGCAAAATTGAAGGAAAATGAAAAGGGGAGAAATGAAGTAAAGCTTATAAGAGAAACAATCTTAACGGTGATATTAAATTATAGCGATGCTTGTAGAGTAGGAGGATGAGGAGGAGGGCGTGCCGCATTCCAAAAAAAAAAAGAGGCGAGAGGGGGTTTTATAATGGAAAAAAACGCAAGGCAGTACTAGAACACGGAGGGGACAAAATTGAAGAGCTCAAAAAACAATATATCCAGATACGAGTTAACTTGATTACATCCAAATCTACTCAGTCTTCTTTCCGGCCGATTTTGCCTCTTGCTCTTTCACATGCTGTACGAAGACGATTCCGTTAGCAAATATAATTCGCTGAAGGAGATGGAAAGTCAAGGAGGGGGGGGAACATACCTTTAATGTCTTGACAAGACCATCATGTACCGAGTATAATGGCTGATATCCTAACGCCTCCTTTGCCTTCCTGATATCAAAGTACCTGGGGTTGCAAGCATATCTGACCCTAAACCTCGTGAAACCCGGCTCCTTGCCCACAAGCTTCGCATACAACTCCGCCGCCCAAGCCAAATACGTTCCAGTATCTTGTCCGAGACGGATGTGATAAGGTGCTACATGGCCATCATATAGTGCCCAGATGGCGCGGGGGAAATCCCAAAAGTAGATTGGCTCTCCGTTTGTGATGAAGAAGACTTGGCCGCCGATGGGGGCGGTGATTGAGGCTGGGTGAGCGAGGCGTTCGGCGGCGAGGATGTGTGCGTAGGCGGCATTTTCGATGTATGTGAAGTCGAAGAGATTGTCATTTGAGCCGAGTTGGAATTTTGTTTGCTTGTTTTGGAGGACGGAGAGCATGCCTGGGATGAGTTGACGGTCACCTGGGCTGGAATTGGTTCAATGACGTTAGTATTTATGGAACTTAAAGTTATTTTTACATTTTCCATGATGTCTGTGGTGTGATTTTTATTTTTTTTGGGGGGCGGTGATAGGTTTGCGATGGATTGTAGGAAATTCTGGAGATGAGAAATGCTTTTGGAGGATGCTTACCCGAATAGACCAGCGACCCTCAATGAGCATGTAGCTAAACCGCTCTTTCCATTGGCTGCTGTGACCAATGCTTCTCCTTTCGCCTATGGGGTGGAAAATGTAAGAATCAGCCCACTTCTATGACCACCACAACCGCCCACTTTCACTGCAGAAATAACCGCTCTCCGAATCCACAGCTTCCACACAACGCTCCAGCTTCAACGCCCTCGCCCGACCTCCGGCAATACAATTCAAACCGGAACAAAATAATGCGATAAAGAAGATAAGAAATTCTCTGATGCTTACCTTGGATTCACTGTACGCGTCTGCATAAACTTTCGGCAATGGGTACTCCTCGTTGACATTGATCAATGGAGTGATGTTGTCTGTTACAACACCCGCAGAGCTTGTATAGACAAACACCTTGACGCCCTCCTCTTGCGCCACATCTAGAAGGGTCCGTGTGCCCTCCACATTCACTTTGAAGTAGATCTCTGCACCGAGCTCGGTAACGGGCGATACGGTGTTGATGACGACCTTTGCATTGGACTTTCGATATGCGTCCCGGACTTGCTCGGCGCTTGTGATATCGCCATTGTAGTAAGTTACACCCTCTTGTCGGTTGTGGTTGGTGTGGAGGTCGAGGACCGAGATTCTGGCTTCTGGGTGCTGTACCTGAAGCAGGTGGACGATGTGGTGGCCGAGGAAGCCGCAGCCGCCGATAACGAGGACGTCGGAAAGAGGATAAGCGTGCGACGACATTTCAGAGCGATTGCGAATTGAGCGCGGGAATGTCGATTACGATGTGAGGGGGCAGGTGCTGAGGTTGGACGAATGTGTTGTTGAGGAGAAGGTTCAATTGCTGCTTGCCAGACCTCCCCATGTGCCTCACATAGGTGTTATGAGCAGGCCGTTGAGCCCAGGGTCTTGGTTCAGGGGCAGCCAGCCGCTGCAGACGCCACAAGCGCTGCCGACATGGTAGCTCAGCTGGCCATCTACCCTACTCTGCAAGAAGCTCTAGCTACCTTCTTCCACCTCCAATGCACAACAAAGGCTCAAAAAAACGAGGCTACAAAAAAAACTACAATTCAAATTGTTATGCACACAATACACAAATGATCGAATAAACTCCGTACCAACTGCCAGTTTTCCCAAACAATGAAAAGAAAGCAAAAAAAGCTCGCAGGAGCCGGTTCCCGGACAGTTGCAGCAAATGGCATACCCCGGTTGTTGCAAGCTTACCGACACCATCCGAGATGCTTTTACCGACACCATCCAAAAAGCATCTCGATATTATCCTTGGAGCAAGCTCTCGCACACTAGCCCCGACTCGCGGAACAACTGCCTGCCGTCACAAATCTGCGGCCGACATTCAAGAGCCCCCTAAAATCTTGGGGCATTTCGCCCTGTAGGTGAAAAATTGATGCTCGAATGAATGGAAAGAGAACAAGCCGAGTGTGGCAAAAGAAAGAGATATCAACAATGAAGATGATTACGAGAAATGAAAGGATGCAAAGAATCAGGAAGCGAGAGTTTTAGGCAGTGGCACCAATGGTGGGGGTTGCGCTTCTCGACTTGCTTTGGTAGTCCTTGATGGCAGACTTGATGGCATCCTCAGCAAGCATGCTGCAGTGCACTATTTAAAAAAACTGTTGTTAGGATTGTACGACGAATGCAAGGGCGGAGATAAAGCTTACTCTTGACAGGTGGCAAGCACAACTCGTTGGCAATGTCGGTGTTCTTGATCTGCCCGGCTCTTTCAATGTTCATTCCCAGAACCATCTCTGTGAGGAGAGAGCTGGAGGCAATAGCCGATCCACATCCGAAAGTCTTGAACTTGACGTCAACAATCTCGTTTGTCTTTGGGTCTACTCGGATTTGAAGCTTCATCACATCGCCACCTGGAAAATGTTAGCGACAAGATACCAATCGATTTTGGATGGCAAACCCACAAGCTGGTGCACCAACAAGGCCTGTACCGACATCAAGATCGGTTTTTGGCATTGATCCGACATTGCGGGGCTTTGAGTAATGGTCGAGGAGTGGAGATACCCAAGATTCGAATGTTAGCTTTTGAAGAGAAGGTGGAGATCATGGAGCAACATATCTTTCTCGTGGTAGAATCTCTTTGTGAGGCCGGACTGTATGGGTGCAATGGTTGCGGTCTTAACGCTCCTCGTGAGAGGGGTAGTGGTGGTAATCAAGCGACGGAACATTTTGCTTTAAATTTGACGGCGGAGGATTAGATGCTGATTGGTATGGGCGGAGGTTGGAATGCTGCTGAGGATGGCGGGAGGTTGTATGTTGGGGAGCTTTATCAGATCTTTCGATTTGATGCGTGATTGTGGGGGAATACAGCTTGCGTGCGTGGGTGGGAACCTTAAGTACGTAAAGCTTGCGCCCGGTGACGGAACGCCTGTGCCAAGCTTGTGATTTCCGCGAGAAATTTTGTTGTTCTCCTTATCTGATCGCAATTTCCCAGTGACGCAATATGCACACATGCGTGTATACATTGGCACTGGCATTCTCAACACAGCGGCCCAAGACGATTGGTCACATATGCAAGCCTAGGGTAATGGTCTAGACCAAGGTTTCCCGATAAGACATGCGATAACGCGAACACTGTGCAGGAATATTCTGGTGCAGTGTTTTCTGAACAAGTTTACACTTAAGTTTACAGTCTCGACACTTCTTTTTCTTTCGTTTTTAAGTTGAAACTTGTCATGCCGACGTCGCGACTCCCACTGCAACAGCATAAACAGCGTCGTTTTTCAAAACTACATGTGAATTGCTATCACTTGCAACTGGTGGAAAATCCTGAAGATCAGTTTAGCAGCAGGTGAAGTGCACGTTTGAAATCAAGGAATTCGGTATCAAAAGAAGCTGGGATCGAGAACACGCAAAAAGACTCATCCGCAGGTGAAGGATTAGCCATTACAAATTGATCCGTGAAGCTCAAGGGTTAACGCCTGCACGTATAAGCAAACGTTCTCTTGTCAGCTCAGAGACCTCTAAGCTTAAAGCCTAGGCCCGATCGATACAAATAGCCTTGTGCCGACAAACTCGCCATGGTGATGATGTGGAGCTACCTGTTCTGACCCTAATCATGATAGGGACTCGCATAGCGATGGATTAGAAGTGGCAAATCGAAATAGCGTCAATCTGTTGTAGTCGATCGAGGTCTGGAATCCGGAAGGGCCAAGATCGCAAGCTGTCAACCTGTCAAAGTCCAGAGACGAAATGTAGAGGTGTCGGGCATTCGGCAGCAGTCTCAAACAGCCGACATCGCGATGCTGGAGTACAGAGGAGTACTGTTTGGCTGCGCCCCGAGCGTTCAGTGGCAGGGATAAAATTTGCCCGTTTCCGCTGCCGTTGCATCGATTCGCGCCAAGCCTCTCGGGCCACGAGGAGCTCTCGCTGTGGTCGGGCTCCGTGAATATGCGGCGCAGTACCAGGATGTACCGATGTCATCGCGCGAGATGCCATGGCCGAGGTCCACCATCTTTTGGCTGTTCTTCGCCCTCGCTCTCTCGCCCTGCGGCCTCCCCGTCCACCATCACACAAATACCATTCTTTAGGCCCAACTCCCCGCAATATTGTCAACAACGCCAGAGCTAGAGGGCCAAACGCTTGCTAGTGTTACTTAGTCCGCCAGCGTCCCACAGAGCTGAAGTAGCAGAGCAGGAACAAGAAGGAGAAAGACCGGCATCCCCGCGGCCAAGCCCGTTCCTCCGGCCCCACAGCATACTCCGACATACACCTGGGAAGCATATTGCGAAACACCTCCCGACTTTCCCACAGATTTCGGCATAATTTTAAGAAAAGCTTTTCCGCAAATAATATTACAGTAACCCTCGCACACATCACAGACGAACTTAGAGAATCGAGCTTCTGGCGGGAATGCCAGATCTGGCTATGCGCAATGATTCGATGGTGATGACAGCCCAGCAACTGCCCGACGCTAGCACCACCACAAAAACTCCAGATTCACGGGAAAAGAAGCAGAGCCTGGACTACGTGCTGCGCAGTGGCCTCGCTGGTGGTGTAGCTGGGTGTGCGGTATGTAATTCTGCTGTCTTTTCACCTGGACATTGACTAAACGTTAGCTACAGGCAAAAACGCTCATAGCGCCGCTTGACCGTGTGAAAATCTTATTTCAAGCTTCGAACCCTCAATTTCTAAAATACACAGGCTCTTGGGTAGGGGTGGCACATGCTGTAAAAGATATTCAACGCCAGGATGGTTTTTGGGGACTTTACAGAGGGCACTCGGCAACACTACTACGGATTTTCCCTTATGCAGCGATCAAATTTGTGGCATACGAGCAGATACGAGCCATTGCTATACCATCGAAAGAATATGAGACCCCGGTTCGCAGATTTTTGAGCGGCAGCTTGGCTGGCGTGGCGTCCGTCTTTTTTACCTACCCGCTGGAGGTCATCCGAGTACGACTGGCATTTGAAACCCGGAAGGACCATCGGCTCACCTTGACTGGTATCTGCAAAAAAATATATCACGAGGGTGGGGTTCACGCCCCCGCACAAGGGGTCACAGCTCCACTCAGTGGAATAAAAAACTTTTATCGTGGCTTTCTCCCAACAGTCCTGGGAATGCTACCTTATGCCGGAGTATCATTCCTTTCACACGACATGATGGGTGACTGGCTTCGAAACAGCAGCATCTCGAAATACACAACCGTCCACGCACCACTACCAATCGCTTCTTCCGATAATTTGGAGGCTAGGGAGAAGAAGGTGGTCTTGAAGGTCTGGGCTGAGCTTCTGACTGGTGGGTTTGCTGGGCTATGCAGCCAAACCGCAAGCTACCCCCTGGAGATTGTGAGGAGACGAATGCAAGTCGGTGGAGCAATCGGGGATGGGCAGTTTTTGCGAGTGGGTGAAACAGTCAGAGCAATATGGAGAACAAGTGGATTCAGAGGATTCTTTGTTGGTCTTTCGGTAAGTCACACAGACCTCTGCAATGAGCAGCTTCTTCTTCAATTTATAATTATAGATTGCTAATTTTTATTCTGCACATAGATTGGTTACGTCAAAATCATTCCCATGACTGCGTAAGTAGCAATCTTTCCAACAATGTATTCATAGCATGAAACTAATTTAGATATAGGACTGCCTTCTTTGTATACGAGCGGAGCAAACTGCTTTTGGGCATATAGACTCTTTATTAGCTCTGCATCATTGCAGCCTCCAGTTTTTCAGCTTTCAGGTGTTTTGCCTATTCCGTCCCCTGTGCCAAAGTTCAGCTTAAGCTAGCACTAGCCATGGGGATATTCGGGCCAACCTTTCTGCCGGAGTCCTTTGCTCATTTTTTCTCTATGGGGCATCGTTTGGATACATTGGGTTTGTATTGTCTTTTTGTTTATAGGTACCTTATTCGGGGGCGTTCTTGTTGATCCCAACGTTGGGTTGGGTTTTTGTGCACGTGTGTTATTGAAATTGACTGGACCGGTAAATTTGTAAATTTCTTGTCGTTTTTTGTCAGATTTTATTTCTTTTGTGATCTTTGAAGTGCTTTCACGGTTGAGCGTCGACGCCTTTTTCCCTTTGGTCTTTCTTTCTTTCTTTTCTTTCCTTTCTCTTTTCAATCCTTCTGAATGATTTTCTTTATATATGATCAGGTCATGATCTCAGTTTATATATATATACGGGTTGCATTATATACGTTATATTTGGTCTTATAATGTTCCCCCTTCTGGACCTTGTTTACAGTATCGGAGTTTACTTCTTCCCAGGCCCATTAATTATCATGGCCATGGGGTCAAGACTGCTCTTGATAGCCCGATTCACGCAAATTATCGCAAAAGATCTCTTGTATATTTGTATTTCTTTCGATATTTGGTCGTTTATAATTACAATTGCAGCTCAAGTTGTATTCATTTGCAATATGTTTTTTATGATATATATTCCATTAGGTGCTTGGTAATATAGTAGGAGGTAATAGTGAACTTTACAATGATAAGAAAACGCCAGCGGCCGTGTGATCAGGATATCGATCTTGAAAAAGATAGTGGTACAGTGTACAATGGTAATGACACAAATGACTTGTCAAAACAGAAGAAGGCTTGGGAAAGACAACAGCAACAAGAACAAGAGCCGGAATATATAACAACGACGACGACAGTCACAAAAAAACAGAAAATGCATGATACCCATGGAATTGGCTTTCTGAAACCCCTTCCTTCATCACAAGCTTGTTATGTATGAGTCTCCCCCAGCTCCTGTGCTCGAGCTTGCAGATGGCATACAGCTGGACCGGTACCATCCTCGATCTCCGAAATCCATATTGGTACGTATACGTGGTGCACAAATGAATCATTTCTTATCTTTCTTTCGTTCTTATTGCTCGATGTACTCGAACTTTTGGCGGCACATGGGGCAGAGCCCGCGGGAGCTCTCGGTGTTGATCCAGTCGAGGAGGCAGTGCTGGGGTGTGTTGGGTTCGGAGGTTAGTTATTTTTTTTTTGTCTTTTTCTTTTTCTTTTTTTTCGGTTCGGTTTGGATTAAATAGGTGGGTAGATCTGGAGTTGGGATATGGGAATGGGGATGGGGCCCGGGGTTGGGTGCAGATGGATAGATGTTTTTTTTGTGCTTACCATGTGGAACGAGTGGCCGCATTTTCCTACCACTGGGGGGGGGGGTTGTTAGTTTCAATTTTTTTTCAAACAGGGTCATAATGTCGAATAAATATCGTTTTCAGTCTTCAGATTTGAAAACATGTAAAAATGAACACAAACGGTACATGCATGCAAACGCAAATATGTATCAAAAACCAAAGAACCTTCTTTTATAATTATACAAGCAAAAAAAAAAAAGAAAAACAACGGTATAACGGGTATATAATATTTATTTCATGGGAAAATGACTTACACAAAGAACATTCATCACCGGGAAACTTGCAATTCGGACATGTTCCGTCGAACTGCACGCGGCAGATCCCGCAGACTTCGTCCTCGGGGACGTCCCACCGCCACGACGCGACGGCGGTGTAGGATTTGATTTTGACTTTCATCGTGGGGTTGAGGTGGGGCGTGTGTGGGTTTGAGGTATTGAGAAGCCCGGCTCGAGGTGCACTGGACCCTTGAGTTGGAGATGGAGGGTGCTCGAGCTATGGGCGCCAGGGGATGGCTTGCTTGGTTGCTCGCAAGCTGAGCGCAGGGCGGAGGAAGGTGTTTTCGCGCTTGAGGTCTTGCATTTGTGTCACGTGTGTGGTGTGAAAATGCAATAGCTGCATTATGCTGCAAGTTGTAGTTAAATGCAAGCTAGATCTAGATCTAGAGTTTATTGCTACAATTATAATCCAAGACAGAAAAATGAATAGCGATTTCAAGGACGATAAACTCAGCTCGCTCTGAATTCACCGAAATCTGTAATTAATTGTGACTTATGCTTTAATCGAAGATTACCCTCAATGGCGTGCTTGTGCCCAAGAGTTTTATACTCGAGGTCTTTATAGGATCTAAGAATTCGAAGGCTTGCCGAGGCGCGCACCTTAAGATAGCGCGCGCAAAATTATGATCTTGCGGTGTCAATGTTGATTAATTTGGAAACCCATTAATTGCTTGAGACTGTCTCTTTAGCTTTTAATTTTGGCATAAATAATTATATATCACTGCAATTGCGAATCAATCCAAGAAAGCTTAAAATAAAGCGCTCACAGAAAAAAAAAAAAAAGAAATTTGAAAAGTCCAAGTTTATAGCTTGCAAAAATATACTATGCATGGAATTGACTCCAATTATATATCTCACAATTGACTCATTTGCACGAATACATTCTCCAGATCGTCTGAATGCACTGCGGGCGCTTGATAGAACTTGCGCACTTGTTGATGAGCCAGATATCTGCAGCCACGATCCGGCGACTTGCTCTATATTTTTGCCTGCACAACCAGGCTAATTTCTGCCCAGTGTGCCATCTTTTTTTGATATCGATGATGAATATTTGTCATATTTAATTATAATAAAAGCATGGATAAATCAAAATATTTCAAGTAAATTAAGTTTGTCCTCGGCTTTTCTCGACCTGGCCGGCACGAGACTGGCCTGGCCTAGGTGCGAACACATGTGCGCATGTTCGCATGCATTAAGGCATGGAATTCACCCAACATTCAAGCACATTCCTGATGCGTAGCTCGAGGCTACCTGATGCGGGATCAAGCATGTTCTGACTGGGTTGTGGAGTACTCGGGGCAGCCACAAGGACAGGGGCCTGTGCTCGTTGCAATTGCCCCACCATGCCCCTCGCTCGCATCGTCCGCATCTCAACCACACTTCCGTTGCTTCTCTTCCCACAACCTCTGTAAAACCGATAGGCGGATATCAGATAAGCTGAAAAAATGCTTCTCACTCTTCTGCGGACAGCTTCTAGGCCCTCTCAACGAATAATTCTCCGCTCAGTTAGCCACCCAGCAAGCACGATCAAGATGGCCAACTTCTCAAGTTATATTGTCACCCCACATGAACTCCACCAAGCCTTGTCGAATAACCCAACTGCAGCCAGCACAATAACACCTCGAACAATCCCCATTTCGGCCGAATGGTTCCTCCCAAATGACGGTCGAACTGGATACGAGGAATATGTTAAGCTTAGAATACCAGGCGCTAGGTTCTTTGATTTGGACAAGATTAAGGACCCAGATAGCCCTTACCCTCATATGCTCCCAACTCCCGAAGTCTTCTCTGAGGCGATGAAAAACTTGGGAATACAACGTGAAGACACAGTAAGAACAGAAATCCCACACCCTTTCATTCGATAAAAGATTTAAACTTACCATATATTGATAAAATTAGGTTGTCATCTACGACAGCCCCCAAGTTGGAATTTTCTCAGCACCACGAGCAGCATGGACCTTCCGAGTCTTTGGCCACCCAAAAGTCCACCTTCTCAACAATTTCAAGCAATACGTTGATGAAGGACTACCAACAGAATCCGGAGAAGAGAATCTCTCGTATGAGAAAACCGTATACCCTGCTGCACCATTCAATTATTCCTTGGTAGCTTCGTTTGAGGAGATCAAAGACATTTCACAGAGCGAAGAGAATGGCAAGAAGATCCAGATTATCGATGCGAGGCCAAATGGACGCTGGAAAGGGACGGATCCAGAGCCGAGAGCCGGTCTGTGTTCTCTCCGCATCTACTCTCCCCTTTGCAGCCGAAGGTCGAGGCTTCGAATAAGTCCGATTACTGATTGAGTGATGCAATAGGCCTATCATCTGGACACGTCCCAAATTCCATCAACATTCCGTTCAGTAGCTTGATCGATCCAATTACCAAGAAGCTTCTATCTTCTGGAGAGCTCAAAAGGATCCTACTGGATAGTGGAGTAAATCCATCAAAGGATGTCGAGAAAAGGTTCATGTGTGGAACAGGAGTAACAGCTGTTATTATTGATGCCGCGCTTGAAGAAGCAGGAATAGAAGGAAAGAGGAAGGTCTATGATGGATCGTGGACGTAAGTACCTTCCCTCATTCTCAACTCCATTTGGTCTTCCCATTGGGTAGGCGGCCTGAAATATACTTACTGCGTGCGAATTTCAGGGAATGGGCTCAACGTGTTGGTGGATCCAGTAGTTTGATTGCCAAGTCATGATTATGAATGAATCTATCACCGTGGAATATATAAATAATTTCAAGGCATAGAAAACCACATTGCCTATCCAAGGAAAATTTCTATCTTGACGAATACCATCAAAAGAAAAATACCTTGAATTTAAGATATGCTACTAAAAAAGGAAGGGAAGGAAAACATCGTCAGACATCTTCCACAGAAGATAAAATATGAAAACCAAACTACTTCATATGAAATGTTTCCCCAAACCCAACGAAGGTAAGAATGCCATTCGTCAGATCACTGCAACTCCACCGCATTTGGCACTTACAATGCAGCATACGACGCCATCACTAACTTCAGCAGCGGCAAAATACCAAATTTGACAATGGAGAACTTTCCAACGTTGCGAAATAGTTACATATTCTACCTACTAGTCCTGCAAAGATCGTTGGGCAATTTAATTAACTCCATGGCTTATATATAGGAAGGCACAAAGAGTGCAAGATACTTGATACATTTTTCGGACGAAGAGATTGTGAATGAAAAGAGAGTATATACCTAGGTATTATTTATACATTACGGAAAAATATACTCTGGAGATCGACTCGACAATTCCATCGCCGTCTCACTATTCCCTCACGACACGCTTCTCGATGTTAATGCACATATTTGCCGAGAGTGGGGGTTCATTCGAGTCAGGAAAAAACACGGAAATAAGCAGCTAAAAGAAACGATACAACATGACATTTTTGCCAGTACGAAAAGAGAGAGCTAACGAGAAGGTCAGGCCCAGGCACGCTGTGATGGGGAAAATTTAAATACAAAAAAAACAAGGTTACGAAAAAGGAAAGACGAACAATAGACGGAAGAGGCTCACATGCCTATGGGATTATGTTTTTGAAGAAAAGCATGGATTGATTTAGTTCAAAACGGGGAATTATATGTTGTGTTTTTTTCGGGATGACCATAAAGGCCAATGGGTATCAGGCATGCTTCAACTGGTTTGCTAATGGAAGTTTTGTGGGCAGGTACCATATCGAAATTTGTCGATTTCACGTGGGCTTCCGGAAATCCAGTGCTCGCCATTATCAATCACTGGGCCGTTTGCAATATACAAATGGTATTTCTTGTTTGGAATATTAAATTGTTCCGAAACATGCATTACCGAGTCAATTCTGATGATTTAGGTCTCTATTACTGCATTTTTATCCTCAAGATACTCTCCCGTCGATGCACCGGAATGGAGATGCAATGCCTTTTATAATATCCTGGCATATTATTCTGGGCAACGAAAGCTTTCTATTATTACTGCCGTCGGTTTACCGCAACAAAATGAATATATCACCAGAAATCTGCAATTTTGCAATCGGATTATTTAAAAAAAAGCGACCGATCAAACAACAATTGTTCAAAAATGCCGAATTCACATTACCTTGGAAAGACTTGTATGTGGTATGGGTTTGGAGACAGACCCTTCCTGATATAGGAGTTGATAGAGGAGAACATCCAATGCAAGAATTATTATGAGAAGTGGGCAGGTTGCGGTTTGGAGGGGGTTTAGCATACCGTAGTAATTGGATCTTGTGATGCTGCTCCTCTGGGACTAGTTCTTGCACTTCCAAAATTCTACCCATGAATAGGCCTGGTTTTGGCGTGGATGTTCATTCCTGGGCGAAATGGAAGAAAATGTTTTATCTACAGGCTTCTGGTAGCATGAAGGATATACTTGCTTAGCAGCACTATTACACATGGATTTTGGACGCCTGCATGATATTGACGGACAAATAGCTCAGATTTTTATGGACACGAAAAAAGCAAATGCGACAGACACCATTACAGAAGACAAGGAAACAAGGGTTGAAGATGCAAACAAAGACTATCATTAGGGTCGAAACAAATAACCCAGAATTAACAAAAAAAGGGTATGCAAACGATATTAAGGCAAATGCTAATTAGAGAATACACAACCCAGAATCAACGAAAAGAGAAGCAAAAAAATATCAATGCAAATGCTAATCAGAAGTACACAACCCAGAATAAACGAAAAGAAAAGCAAAACATGATTTTTGGGAATGCTAATTAGGAAGAACTGTGGGTATCAACAGGACTCGGATAATATTTACCAGTATCACTTCAAAACAGAAAAAACAAAGTCGAATCCAGGTTGAAAGAAGATGATTACCGAAATGACGACAGGTTACTGAATTATTTTTGAAAATCGACGAATTCTGGGGGGAGTGAAATTTTTGTGACCGTCCTAGGAGACTCAAGAATCCTTCTTGAGTACCTCAGTAAGTTTCAATTCGCCCCGCTTCCACTTTTCGGAAGCGATAGCTGCCACCGAGTGACATTTCTTGGGGTTCCCCTTCTTCCAAAACTCGCTCAGAGCCGCTTACGATAATACTGCAGTACGATCATAATACCCTTTTCAGGCATTGGGCTAAGTCCTATCAGGCGGTGGGCTGAAGTCAATTTATAAAATGACTGTGGGCATTTTTCGATGCGCTTCCAGTTACTATAGATATGTCAGTCTCGAGTAAGAAATGAACAATGGATGGAACAAAAGAGGGGTTATTTATACTTCTTTTGGCGCATTTGGTTTACCGCAATGTCGGTGAGATCAAACTTTCCCGTTTACACTCGGATTTTCTATCACTTCTTCGTTCGATACATACAAACGGTATTCGTCTGGTGTGGAACACTCATATTCCACGCCATCTTTCTCTTTCAGAACGTCCGCCGTCTTTGGGCGTTCTACTGCCTCCAAACCACACTGTTCCTCCTGTTCTTGGGGCATGAGACCGAATGTCTTTTGTTGTGGCCCGGAATTGGGGATCTAGATATTACAAGACTCGTCAGTATCTTTGCAACAAGAGAATCACGTTACGGGCAATCTCAAATCAGATATATCACAACAGAAGGCGTTGAAACTGCATTACGCGCAGTATGTTCGAAATCACCACGCCATAATATGACTATATGGAAATCTGCCTGGGCACGGAAGAGGAATTCCCAATGGGACAACATGTATGAAGAGAAAGAAGGCGTGAAGGTGCCCCGGGGAAAGGTATGCAGTTGTGAGGCAAGCCATCTCGACTGGAATTGGTAAGGAGGATGGCGTGGAAGGGGGTAGGGGGGTTAGGAGAATGAGGGGATTGGACATGCTGCGTGCCTTCACAGAGGATATCGAGAAAGACTGCCGTGGATTCAAATACACCAGATTGCGGAGGGCCGGAATGGTGTATTTCGATGTTATCAAATACTCGGGTCAGACTCGTGTCAGCGTGGGAGGAGGAGGTGGCGGAGACCGAATTGTGTGTGCTTGAGAAGTTTAGGAGGTATGAAGAGTGATTGACGGTGGGGATGAGATTTGTCTTGTTGTGAGTTTTGAGGCGCGAAGACGAGCTTGAGGTGCCGTGGGAGGCTGAGGCGTGAGGACGAGCAGATCCGTATTGGTGCAACGCGATCAAAAAATGAGAAGTTGCATAGGATGGGGAAAAATACGGAGATGGCACTTGAAAGTGGGGAATGAATGTTGTGATGAGAGGTAAATGGAAGTGTGGAGGGGGAAGGAAATTAATTTCAGTCCATGGTCCCCCACCCCCCCGGGCTTTGTGTGGAGCAAAGAATTCTATGAATTCAACTTGCCCGAGCACAACCGTATTCTTACCAGACTTACCCACGATTTCTTTGGTCAACCTTATCATCGAAGAAGTTAACGGGCCCCTATAAAATTGAGTTGCTCACGATTTCTTTGGACAAATTCGTCCCGCAGGGGTCCCAAGTAATGCGCTGGTCAAAATACCCAATCAAGAGGAGGTTAGTGGCCTTTTACAGAGAACGAAGGAGCTATTTGATATCCCAAGAGCTGAGATTCTGCACGCATGCGAGACTTTTCAGCATCTGCCTGGGTAGAACTCGACAAACTAGGATATAATACTTATTGACATTAACTTGGATTATATTTTAGTATTGCCTGCACAGTTACATGCGTCAATTAGTCTGCAAATTCACCTGGCTAGTCGGGATTCACGAGGAGAAAGGTAAAACATCTGAATATGGTGCATAGATGAGGAAGACGCTTAAATCGGCCACCGAATTCACGATGGGGACTTCACTCAACACAGAAGAGGCAATCTATTTCAAAAAGCACATCACAATCTCAAATTGCAAATGGATTGAAAGAAATCAAAGATCATGATGATGCAAAGGAGATAAGCCAGCCACAGAACACAGGAAAGAACGCACCCCGAAACACAGAAGGAAGAATAAAAGAAAGGAAGAAAAAAAGAGATTACCAGCTAACGAATTGATGCAAAAGAGATACCCAGCCATAGACACACAAAAAAGAAAGCGCTCGGAAACACAGAAGGAAGAATTAATAAAATAAAAATAAAAAAAGAGATAACCATCTCACAATTGATGCAAATGCTACTCGGAAATAAACAAATGCTGATGCAACCTTCGGATTAGCAGAAATGCCAATGAAAAACATAAAGGGAGTCAAATGCTGGAACACGCATACACGATTGGGTATATAAAGAATTTCTTCCGGTGTTGATCACAAAAATGACAAAATATGCTTTATATGTGTCGGGATGGCGGGGAGGGGCGAGTTTCTGGAGAGTTGGCGAAGGCTTTTTCGGTTGTTGTAAGTTGAAAACTTTCAATCTTCTTTTTTGAGAACTTCAGTGAGCCCTAGCTCATCGTTCCTCCATTTTTCGATGGCCACCGATGCCGCTAGTCTGCACTTTTTTGGATTTCCTTTCTTCCAATACTCTGACAATGCCTTCTCGTAGGCATAATGCTTCTTGTAGTGCTGAAGAACAATCATTACCCCGTCTTCAAGAGACGGGCTAAATCCTATCACTCGCTCCCCAGAGCTCTTCAGTTTATATTTGAAGAATCCTTGGTGGCATTTCTCGATATGGCGCCAGTTACTATAGAGATGTCAGTCTTGAGGACAATGGGTTGAACAAAAGAGGAGGTATTTATACCTTTTCTTGTGAATCTGGTTCAATGTAATAGCGCTAAGCTCGAATTTCTCCGTTTGGGTTGCCGACCCGAACATCCAGTATTCGGATTTTTCGATGACTTCTTCGTTCGATATGAACAAACGATATTCATCCGGAATACTGCATTTGTATTTCTCGCCGCTTTTTTCTTTTGCAGGCCCGGCCGTCTTAGGTCGCTCCGGCAGTTCCAAACCAAACACACTGTTTCGCCTGTTGTTCTTAGGATACGACATTGAATGTCGTTTTTTGTGGTTATGGCCCGGCATTTTGTTGTCTGGAAATGCTACAGCAATCGTCAAAGACATTTTCGAATCAGATATATCACAACGGAAGGCATTGAAGCTGCGTTACGCTCAGGGGGATGTTCGAAATCATCACGCCATAAGATGACTATATGGAAAATATATCTGGACATGGAAGAGGAATTTCCAATGGGGCAAGATGTATGAAGAGGAAGAAGGCGTGAAGATACCCCGGGGGGGGGGGTGCAGTTGGTCAGGCAAGCCATCCCGACTCAGAATTGATAAGGAGGATAACGTGGAGAGGAGGGCAGTGGGGGTGAAGGATAGGGGGGGGGGGGCGCATGCTCTGTGTATTCTCCACGGGAATTGTCGAGAAGGAGTCTTGTTGGCCCAGATATACCAGTAAGAGGCTGGTATATCTGAATATGCGGATGGTATGAAAGGTGTATTGATGATTGTAGCCAATCGGTGCAGGGAGAGGAGAGGCGGTGGACGACAGGAAAGGCGTATTTCGATGATACGAGCCAACCGTGAGGGCGCGAGGAGGCGGTGGACGGTAGGAAAGGCGTATTTTGATGATACGGGGGAATCGGTGGAGGGCGAGAGGAGGCAGTGGATGGCAGGAAACGCGTATTTCGATGACACGAAATAACCAGGCCAGGGCGAGAGGAGGTGGTGGAGACTTACCTCGATTTAAGAGATGCTTAGGGACGCGAGGAGTAGAAGAGCTTAGAGGGGAGGGTGAAATCCGGGTGGTATGGGTGGTTTCGGTGTGGAGAAAGATGAACCTCTCGTCCTGGCTCAATGAATGAGGAGTGATGGAGAATGAGAAAGATTAGAGAGGCGGGGGATGAATGTTGTGATGAGAGGTAGAGGGAGGTGTGGTGGGGGAATGAAATTTGACTGGTTGCTGGGGCAGTACAGAGACACAGCTCGAAATAACGCCAGAATTTCAGCCCATGTTTTCCCACCTGGGCTTTGTATGGAGCAAAGAAGTCTATTGATTCAACTTGCCCGAGCACAGCCATATTCTTACCAGAGTTGCCCACGATTTCTTTGGCCAACTTTATCAACGAAAAAGTCAACGGCCCCAAGTACTGCAAAAATTGTCCGAAAAGCAGAGTTGCCCAAGATTTCTTTGGTCAAATTCATCGACGAAGAATTTGACGCGCCAGGCTGCCCCCAAATACTCCGGCCAACACAATAAAAAGAATGAGGGGAAAGAGAACTGTAATTTGCAAAGGCCTGCTAACACCCTGACCGACTGGTCGTTAACAAAAAAGGTGAAAGAGACATACATATGTCTTGCAGGGGTGCCAACCAATGCACTGGTCAAAATATCTAGCAAGAGAAGGTTAATGGCCTTTTACAGAGAACGAGAGCGCGATTTGATATCCTAGGAGCTGAGATTCTGCACTCAGACGAGACTTTTCAGCATCTGCCCGGGTAAAACTCGACTGACTTGATGAAAATGCTAATTATCGATTCAGAGCAGAGCAGAGCTGCTTATGGGAACTCGAAATATCTACATTCTGGGAGGGTCTGTTTCTCGGTGGGGGATAGATTCGATGAGTACAGACGCAAAATCATGATAAGGTATTTAAGCACCTGTCAACAGCCCCGGGCGCCTGGACCAGAAACCATGGCCATGTGCTTCCCGTACTTAATTTACCACGCTATACATCATAATGTTGTTTGGTTACCGCATGCTTATCAGTTTGAACTTTAAAAATCATATTCCATCATATGCATCATGTTTACGTTTGGTGTTTTAGAAAATGCAGTTAACGAGCCACTCGGGTGGGTGTCTCTGTTTTGGCAGATATTGACTAATTTGTCTCGAGGCTGCACGTTGCCCCGTCCAACGGCAACCAAGCTTCTGCTTAAGGCTTCCATAGAACATGGCAATCCGAAATCACAACTCTAGAAACTTTCAGTCTACAGTGTTTATGTACTCGACCCCGTTTGTTTACTCTGCAAAGCGGCGCCCTGTGTTTTCGTGGACTACCGTATTAAGTAGCGCGCTAGTCTGCTTCCATATGCGGTCACTGGGTTACCGAATGTACAGGCCCTGATCGGGCTAGGTGCAGACGGAAAGGCACGTGCTCCTCGCTCGCCTGTGTGCCAAGACTTCTCTCGTCACTCTTGCTTTCAATTCAAGAGCTGCCATTGGCCAATTGCCATGAATGGATGGGCATTCAAACAAGTAGTCTGGTGCATTCACATTCATAAGCTCCGTTTCGCGCAGATCAAAACCCAAGCTAATTGGTAGTGTACTGCGGACCCCGCTGCAAACGCAGGCAGCTTCCTGGCAGTCTCGGCAGGGCTCCAGGCGACAGGAAGCCGGAAGCAACGGCGGGGAACTTGGCCCAAGGCACGAAGCAGCTTGGGCTGGTGCTCCGGGCTCCGGAAGCGGGGCCATCGGCATCTCGCCACGAGACTAGGTGGGTGGGCAGCAGCCCCCATCCACAGCTTGCCTTCGAGTCTTGCTGCCATGTATGGCGCATTTGCAGATGGAGCGCTGAAGGCTGCTGTGGCGAAATATGGAGGATATCAGGTGACAATGCGTATACGCATTCTGTATTACATGTATTGTTGGAGATGCTTGATTTACGCTCAGGAGCGAGGCGCATAGAGTTGGCTGGAGCTCGTAGTGCTTCGGGGGATTGATTCATTGCTAGCTGTTCTCGTGCCCAGACTAGGCTCGTCGCGTTGGCCCTCACTTCGTTGCTAGCGAGCTAATGGCATTGGCTGCCGTCGCCCTGAGTCAACCGCACTCCCGCCCGCACTTGGTGTGGCGGGGAGGGTCGAGGCTATGGTGGGGAAATCCAGGTAGAAAACCGTCCCTCCCCCCCACAGGCCCCATTATCTCTCTCGACCATCTTGTCCACCGCCCCGCTCGCGCAGAGTAAACCAGCTGTGACTCAATTCTCACCACACACCCCCCCCCACACACAAACCGCTATATATATTCGAACCCAAGAACCACGCAACATCACCGTCCCCCCACAACCACCTCTCAAACATATATCCTTCTACCAAGGTGCAAGAATTGGCCACCATCACAATGCCTTCAATCGAAAAGGCCCCCTCCACCCTCTACGACAAGGTCTACGCCGCCCACTTGATTGCCGATGATACCATCTACATTGACAGGCAAGTTGATACGATCCAGTAAACTATGGGACTCTGTTTATTAACCGAGATATCAGGCATCTTGTCCATGAAGTCACCTCACCTGTAAGCAAGCACCTCGCCGGCCTTGATGTCGATGCATTGATGCTGACAAGTCTTTAGCAAGCCTTCGAGGGTCTCAGGAATGCGGGAAGAGCTGTTAGGCGTGCAGACTGCACTTTAGCGACTGTGGATCACGTACGTACCGGCCCAACCCTCACCATGCCAAAGAGCAATTGTGCTGACTCCATGTTTCACAGAATATCCCAACTTCAAGCAGAGCGACGTATGCAACATCCTTCCTCTACGTACACATTGGGCAATTTGCTGATTGATTTGTCTGTTTAGTTATAAGAATGTCAAGACATTCATCGACGAGCCGCAATCGAGATTACAATGCATGACCCTCGAGGAGAACGTTGAAGCATTTGGCCTCACATACTTTGGTATGGGCGACGACAGGCAAGGAATTGTCCATGTCGTTGGCCCTGAACAAGGATTCACCCTCCCAGGCACAACGGTCGTCTGTGGTGACTCACACACATCCACCCACGGTGCTTTTGGTGCCCTTGCTTTCGGAATTGGTACCTCGGAGGTGGAGCACGTGCTCGCCACCCAAACACTCATCTCGAGAAAATCAAAGAACATGAAGGTCCAGGTCGATGGTGTTTTGGCGCCAGGAGTCACATCCAAAGACATTGTTCTCCATGTTATTGGATTGATTGGAACTGCCGGTGGAAACGGCTCCGTCATTGAGTTCTGTGGATCGGCAATCACTCCATTGAGCATGGAAGCCAGAATGTCCATCTGCAACATGGCCATTGAGGGTGGTGCCAGAGCTGGTATGATTGCACCAGACGACATCACCTTTGAGTACCTCAAGGGAAAGCCATTGGCACCAAAGCCTGACAGCCCCGAGTGGAATAAGGCTCTCAACTACTGGAGATCTCTCCGCACCGATCCAGATGCAAAGTTTGATCTTGAAGTATATGTTGATGCTAAGGATATCCCACCAACCGTGTCCTGGGGAACATCTCCACAGGACGTTGTTGCAATTACTGGCTCCGTGCCAGATCCTGAGAATGAAACTAACCCAACCAAGAAGGCCAGTATCCTCCGTTCGTTAGAGTATATGGGACTTGCACCCAACACCCCCATGCAAGAAATCTTGGTTGACAAGGTCTTCATCGGATCTTGCACCAACTCCCGCATTGAGGATCTTCGAGCTGCTGCAAAGGTTGCCAAGGGCAGGAAGGTCGCACCAAATATCATGAGGGCCATGGTTGTACCAGGATCTGGACTCATCAAGAAGAAGGCTGAAGCAGAAGGCCTCGACAAGATCTTTATTGATGCAGGTTTCGAATGGAGAGAGGCAGGGTGCAGCATGTGCTTGGGCATGAACGAGGATATTCTTGCCCCCCAGGAGAGATGTGCTTCAACCAGCAACAGGAACTTTGAGGGTCGCCAGGGAGCAGGTGGGCGGACTCACTTGATGTCTCCAGCAATGGCAGCCGCAGCTGCAATCACCGGAAAACTCACAGATATCCGCAAGATCTTGGGCGACCAAGAGCCAACAAAGGCCAACCAATCTCCCAAGATTGCCGTTGCTGCCGAAAACGAAGAAGTTGTATCGGACGGAGAACTCGAAAGAGTTGATGACGTGCCACAAGACACCCCTCCATCTTCTACCAATGCTCACGCCGGAAGCAAAGCTGCAGGCATGCCAAAGTTTGAGGTCCTCCGTGGAATTGCCGCCCCACTTCCCATCGCCAACATCGATACTGATGCTATCATCCCCAAACAATTCTTGAAAACTATCAAGCGGACTGGCCTTGGAAGCGCTCTTTTCTGGGCTCTCCGATTTAACCTCGATGACTCAGAAAAGCCAGAGTTCGTCCTCAACAAGGAACCATGGAGGCAGTCCAAGATTCTCGTCGTCACCGGCCCTAACTTTGGATGCGGAAGTTCTCGTGAGCACGCCCCATGGGCTCTTCTCGACTTTGGTATCAAGGCAGTCATTGCCCCAAGTTACGCAGATATCTTTTACAACAACACCTTCAAGAACGGCATGCTTCCGATCATCATTGAAGATGCTGAGACCCTTGCTCTCCTTGCTGCCGAGGCAAGCGCTGGAAAGGAACTCGAGATTGATCTTCCAAATCAGGTCATCAGGAATAGCGATGGGGCTGAACTCACAAAGTTCGAGATTGATGAGTTCAGAAAGCACTGTTTGGTCAATGGACTCGATGATATTGGATTGACCCTTCAAAAGGAGGATTTGATCGTGGAGTATGAGAAGAAGAGGAGCACTGAATGGCCTTGGCTCGATGGTGCCGGATACCTTAGCAAGCATAGGAAGCCTGTTAAGGTCGGTGCTGTGAAGCTCCCTACCACAAATAGGGGTGCAGTCAAGGATATTGCCGATTGGTAGATGTTTTCTTTTCAACTACGTGAGATTCAAAGAAAAGAAGAGAGGGAAAATTGGAGCTATTGTTTGTGATATTATTGTTATTTTGCGGTCTTTCTCTCTCTGGTTTTATGTATACGTTATTATCTCTTTTTATGTTATCTCTTTTTAGGTTGTAGGGTTTCGTGACGTGTGGTGGCGGGGGGGATTTTTTGCATGCTGCTGCAGAGGCATGGGTTGGTGTCATGACTTATGAAAGGCGTGATGTTTTTCTTTGCTATCTCCTTGTTACCTCTTATATCTACAGCTTGCATACCATTTGATTTGAATTATTCAGTTGCTCGTTTTTCAAGCGTTAAAATAAAAATGTGAATTTTTACATTTACTACGAATATTATTTATAGATATCGTTGCAATTGTGTCTCCTTTGGAAACAATAGCTTTGTATATTACTTGCAGCTGATGATTGTGTCGTTTTTCAAGTTTCAATGGGATCTTGGTTTTAAATTTAAAATCAATTTTCCATCTCTCGAATATCTTAAGTAGCTATAGCTATCCATATGCATAAGGCGTTTAAAGAGTGTATTCGATCGAGCGGGTTTCGCGAGCTCGTGTATCTGTCAATCCCGAGAAGGTACACCTCCGCTGCTTTCTGCTAGCACCCCACCTCCTAGCCTTTACTCCCCCCCCGGCTTGGCTCCCGATGGACAAGCTTCCTGCATGTTGTTTGCGGAGCCGCAAAACTCGAGCTTCCCCACGTCGATTTCGCCTCACCCCACCACGCACGACGCACCACCACAACACCGCCTCGACTCCAGGGCCCACAGGTACCACCATCATTGCACACAACACACTACACGCACGTTAGCATCATCACCAGCATCACCAACCACCCTTGTCGAATACCGACGTCGCATCTCGGCTCATCAGTAACAACTCAACTCACTCGCTCGCACGCCCTCGCGAATCATCTCCGCCCAACTACACAACTACCCAGCTACCTCAAGAATACACAGCAATGGCCGATGCAGGCGACTCCGTGGCAGCTGTTTCTGAGCCGTACGTCCTCGTTCTCATCCCAGTCGAAATCCCACCTCCCCGGCCCAAAGCCCCTACCTTCCTCCACCTTTTCCCTACCCACCACCACCACCACATTCTGCACAAACTGCTCCCCTCATCTACTTCTTCTCTACGTCTCTACAATTCCAAAAAGCTAACTCAAAAACCAAAATTCTTGGAATACACAATAGACTCGATCTGGTCAGATTATCACTCGACGAACATGTTTTTGTAAAGTTGAGGGGCGATAGGGAGTTGAAGGGGAGGTTACATGTTAGTTTTTCTCTTTCCCTCCTTCTTTCTTCATTTTTTCCTTGAGTGTAGGGTTGTGGTGGCCATGGTGGGGGGCGAGGGATCCGGAGAAAGGAAGTAATGGTTCGAATTGCTAACATGATAAATTCTAGGCTTTTGATTCGCATTGTAATCTGATTCTTGGTATGTTATCTACCTGGATCCGGAAGAGACATTTGAAAGAATGAATGGAGGGCGAAGGGAGAAATTTTTTATGAAGATGGAGGAAGGCGGAGAACTAATGTTTTTATGATTTAATGCAGGTGATGTCGAGGAGACGATATATATTGTTGATGATGAGAATGAGGAGACGATTAGGGTGAGTTGAGACTGCTTTTATACATATTCTTGGTGTTTGGTTGAGAGGAAGGGGTGTGTGAGTGAGAGAGAGAGAGGGAGGGAGAGAGGAAGAGGAAGGGGAAGAGAAAGAGGACGAGGAAGAGCGATTGTGTGTATGGTTGGGGGTTTTCGTTTTCGATGGATGTAATCGGATTGATGGCTAACTGCGATATGATTCATGTGTATTAGACAGTGAAGAAGACGTCGGAGATGTTATTCGTTCGAGGTATGTTTGTCTTTATCATCCCCCACCCGTTTTGTTTGTGATGGAATCATTTTCCTTTGTCATCCTCCTTAAGCCACGTACACTTTTATTCGGAAAAACATTGGGTGTGTTCTGATAGTTCTGACATGTTTCTTTTTTTGCGATATATTTTAGGGGATAGTGTTGTGTTGATCTCACCACAGACGCAATAAGTGGTTTCTGGGGTGGGTTTGTTCGTAACAGGGGATGGATGGTGACCTTTTTTTTTCCTTTTTTTTTCTTTCTTTTTAGAATTTGAGTGGTTATCTTTTTATTCAAATTCGCGGGGGGGTTTTGGTTCTCGTGAAAGTGCAATTTTTGACCCTATGGACATCACGATCGATGGGGATATGTAGGTTTGGGGTGGCGGTGGTGGTGGTGGGGGTATGGTCTACACAATTACCAGTCTGTTTATTAAGAAACCCCAGAGTGGGTAACGTATACCTTGAAAAAACAACAGGACTGTCTTTATCTTTATTGTTTTCTACTTTTCTTCTTCTTGGGGCTGTGAAAGAAGTTAAGATGGGATGGATACCTTCCCTCGATATTTAGGCAGCAGACAAGAAAACCTTTTGATTAAGTCATATGCATCGTTTTACGGCCTTGTACATGTACATGTTGGGACAATCCCCCATCCCCCCCCTAGGAATTTTACCCCTACCCATGGCCACTCTATTCTCAATTACCGTGTCCAGTAATTTAGTGATGTGAGTTAACGTTCCAGCAACAATCGAAGTCCATTTATAAAGATTACCTTAAATCTAGCAAGACTCGTTGGCACCTAATTACAAGCAGAAAAGGCATTCGAGGAACTCTGTGGAGTTTTTAGATCATCATGATCTGGCTGTAACCATGGAGACAGGATATCGATATACGCAGTTGCGGTAAAGCTGGACAAGGCCGTCTTTCAGCGGTAATAGCGTTTGTTTCTACAACAAAAACCAAGATTGCACCAGCTAATTTCTTCAAGGCAATGGTTATTGGGCAAGTATAGGGTTGTCGGATGCATATGGATTAGCTATAGGTAGACTTGTTTGCCTTTAAATTTGTTGTTTATAAATTTTATGGGGATTTGGAATCATAAATGGAATGCTTAAGCTTCCTACAATGAGTCTCCATCATACATACTCGAGTACTGTACAATCGTATTGTGGATGTATGCACTATCGATATCCATGGTTTTCGCTGACTCACTTTGTACCTATTCTATAGCTACCGTGTAACTATTTTGTAAACAATGTGATTGATGGAGCAGTGTTGTTTTTCATTTCCATTTCATAGATATAATAAATTGAAAAAATATATCATGCCCGTTATAATTAGGCGGACTTCTAGACCCAGCCGTCTACTGTCGAACGCCCAGAAGCAATCCGAGACCTAGAAGCGACCCATATTTTACTTGCGATTTTGGCAAAAATACAAAAACTAGAAATTCAGAAAAAAATGATTTAAATAAGAAATGAATTGGAAGTGAATTAGTATGTTATGAATAGTATATTTCAAATCATTTGCTGTATATATCTGAAAACTGACTGTGTGGTTAATGTTGCAAGTACTGATTTATTTTATACACTTTTTACATACTAAATTCGCATTTTTTTGATTTTTATAAATTGTTTAATAAAAGCGCTATGTACACCAGACTGTATAATCTATATAACCATATTTATGTAGATATTTTGCTTCGCTTGCAGCAGAATTGGAGTGCTTGGTGGGCAATTTCTGAGCATGAGACGATTTTGAAGGCAAAAAAATAGGCCCAGTATGACAAAAATGGGTATTTGTGTACTTATGAGGCTAGAGAAAATGTATATTGTACCAGTTAACTATACAAACTTTTTTATATAGCTATATTGTTGATAGGGCAGATATTGGAATAGATATAAAAATCGAAAAAATGCGAATTTAGTATGTAAAAAGTGCATGAAATAAATCAGTACTTGCAACATTAACCACACAGCCAGTTTCCATATATCTACAGCAAATAATTCAAAATATACTATTTATAACATGATAATTCACTTCCAATTTATTTCTTATACAAATGATTTTTTTCTGAATTTCTGGTTTTTGTATTTTTGCCAAAACCGCAAGCAAAACATGGGTCGCTTCTAGGTCTCGGATCGCTTCTGGGCGTTCGACAGTACATCCTTATCCAAACAGGCGTTGGTTTTGCCTGCACAGAGTTACTGTTGTGATCATAATATAATGCGGTGAAACAAAAGGTGTGGGTTAAATCGGTACTTATTATCTGCGACATGTCACACCTTTCACTAAACAAAAAATGGGGGTTGTTAGTGCCAAGACTCCCTCATCCACGATTGGCAGTGCAAGATGTACGGGCAATGCATGAAAGTGGTCTGTGATCACTCAAGACACTGCTCTAAACCAAATCGATCAAGAAAGACAAGAAGCTAGACCCAAGAGAGCAAAGAGCTGCATGATTTCCACTGGCATTCAATGTTCCACTGTTTCGTGTTGCAATGGGATGAGTCGGGGAGGGGGGACAGGGGTTGAACGGGAACGGGTGAGGGGGAGTGCATTTCGTTGTCGCCAAGAATGAATTTTGAGTCCTATATAGCGGTTGCATCCTGCGCCCAAAAGCTTTAAAACCCCAACACCAATTCACCTACGCGCTATCCCTCTACATCCTCTGCCCACACGCACCCTCTCCCAGCCGCACCTTTCCATTCCGCCACGATGCCCAAGGCACCAAAAGTACTACCCACGCCGGAATCATTAGCATATTTCAAAACCGAACCTGAACCCAGCTGCTCTGATTTTGGCCGCGTTTTTTCTCCAAAGTTCCCAGGATCAAAGTGGCAGAAGAAGGCTAAAGTGCGCAGGTTATATGAAGCCACCTTGCAACATCTCAAGGACAACCTCGAACTACTCCCAATATCGCAACGTGAAGCAGTGCAACCTCTTTTTGACCTCCTCGATCAGCGCGCGCCTAAAAATGTATGTACCCAGGCTTCCAAAAAATGCTTTACTGCCACCTGTGATACGCTTGAACCGATATTCTTTAACCAGAATGAATCGCTTCTTGTCTATCCAAGTGCCAGAGCAATTCTTGCGGGTTCTGGAGGCTCCCAAAAAATGCTTCACTGCCACCTGTGATACGCTTGAACCGATATTCTTTAACTAGAATGAATCGCTTCTTGTCTATCCAAGTGCCAGAGCAATTCTTGCGGGTTCTGGAGGCTCCCAAAAAATGCTTTACTGCCACTTTTGATACGCTCGAACCGATATTCTTTAACTAGACTCGCTTCATGTCTATCCTAGTGCCAGAGCAATTCTTGCGGGTTCTGGAGTTCTGGAGGCTCCCAAAAAATGCTTCACTGCCACCTATGATACGCTTGAACCGATATTCTTTAACTAGAATCGCTTCTTGTCTATCCTAGTGCCAGAGCAACAGTCTCGACCCATTCTGAAGGCTCCCAAAAAACGCTCTAGTGCTCACGGTCTGCTCAAAAGGAATTTTTTTTCTTTTCGACGAGTATTTCACTACAAGCGATTCTTGCGGGCTGACATATCAGAAGGTGAACAATGTGAATGTATATGTCGGAGGTTCTGTGCAAGCCCCTATCACTATTCATCAACATATTGCGATTCCGGAAAAGACTGAACCTCCAACGGTAATCCTCCCTCTCCAAATATATCTTCTGTTCTGACAAACAACAACCAGGACTCTCTCCGACAACAGCTCTTGAATCAAATCCATTCGGTGTCCATGACAATTCACCGCTTTAAAGTGGTCCAAAGAGCATGTGAGGCAAACTTGGCGTCTTTGAATGAAACTTTGATCGAAATGAGTACACAAATGAAAAAATTTGAAGGCCTCTGTAATGATCCCCTGCTGAAGGACAATGATCATCAATTGACAAGCCGAGACACTACTCCGAACTCTACTCCGAACTAAACATGTATGGTTTTTTTGTTTGTTACCCCCAACGAAAGTATCTGGACAATGCTCATCATCTCGTCAGCGGAGTTACCAACAAGCTTAGCCTCGACCCCAACAAGCTAGGACAGAAGGGAAACGTGCGAGGATGTGGTTTTTTTGTTATTCTACATTTATTTCATTACCCAAGTTGTGTGTTTATTTTTATATGATGGAAATGTGTCGATTTTGTTCGAAAGACTACGCGATGTTCATTTTCGCCAGGTTTTGAAATGAAGACCTACAGACACGCTTGTGAAAATTCAAAGTGAACATGAGAACAAGCCCGCCCGTGAAACCATCCCTAAAAGTAGGCACGTTTGTGACATTATGGACGTTCGAACCATGCCACCTACAGATTTATAGGAACAGGTCTGCCAACAGTGTCAAAGATAGCTTGCCAGTACATCAGCAAAGGTCGATTTGGCGCTGCCGGCGCTGTATTGACGATAGCGACGATCGGAGTAGTCTACCGCCACAGCGCCATTACCCTGAGCTCGTGTCGATGCAGCGCCAAATCGACCTTTGCTGATGTAGGTAAGTCAGTCTGTAACGACCAATACGTCTGCGGCGGCCAATTCTAGTAGTCTCATGCCGACCAATCCATTTTCAAACATAGGTCTAATAGCAAGCTGTGACCACCTGACTAGCAGCGAACTTCCCGGAACGCAGCAGTTTTGTACCAGATCCTCATTTAAGCGGAGTGTGTTTACATATGACTTCAATGTGAAGATCTAGCATTATGACCTCAAATCACAGTGCTGGCCGAGCTCCCAGGTCAACAACGACCTGCCCCTTATCTACTTAGGTTGCATGATTTAATATAAGTTGTTGACCTTCCCCCACCTACCCCCTTAGGTAGGTATATCCTTCCCAAGTAGGTAGCTAGGTAGGCACCTGGCTACAGGTGGTTTCTCTGTTGGGAAGTCTATTCGAGAGAGAGAGAGCTACTTGATTAGGTAGTCATTAAATTTCCCAATTATAATTATTGGAAATAATAGTTTAGAATATCATCAAAATCTAGATCTAGATCTCTTGAGATGGGGATTTAGGTGGGACATAGAGAGGGTAACCAAAAGGACATATACACAAAGCGGACATACCATCGATTTCATCGTATAGTCTAATCAACGAAGGAGCAATTGCAAAGTGATCATGAAGAGACCAAAATTCTAATTATCCAGCTCCTAAAGTTTACATTTAAATTTATAGAACGCCAGCCCTCTTCATCACGCCCTCAAACTCGTCCCTATTATTGATGGGGGGAAATACAATTAGTAGGTATATAAATATAATTAACCCCCCCCTCTCCACCCCCCTCATAAAAAAAAAAAAAAGAGAGAGAGAGAGAGTGAGATCAGGAAAAAAAACCCACAATCCAACCGTCAGCCCCCCACTCGCCTCAAGCAACATATCCTCGAGCACCGAATCGTCCACATTCTCCTTCAACTCCCTCGCGATCCTCTTCAAGTCGAAGATCGTGATGGGCCCTTCGCCGCCGTTGGTGAAGAGGTGGTAGGCGCGCGTGAGTTCGGCTTGGTCGTCGCGATCTGGATATTTATTAATATGTTAGTCCAGCGCCCTTTATATTTGTTTTTATGTGAGAAGGGGGCTTGAGGGAGGGGGGGTCGGAGGGGTATGTATATAGATAGGTAGGGATTTAGATAGAACAGCCTTCACAAACATTTCATCTTGAGAGCACATAGCCTGACGAACGAGTCCCACGTTACGTAGCCGGATTTGTGTGGGTCGAGGGTGTCCAGGATTTCTGTGAGTTCTGAGCGCGAGGTTTCGAAGCCGAGGGCTCTGTATGGTATATATCAGTATATATGTTTAATCTCTGAATCTATCAAGTACTAGCTTTGGAATCGTGAAGGTGGAGGAGAGTTCGTTGAGGAGGATTCAAGTATGCATGATTCTCAGTACATTTGTGGGAAAAGAGTTTTATTTTCAGGTAGGTAGGTATTAAATTATAAGGATGGCCATGGGAGTTCGGGACAAATGAAGATGTTGATGGGTTGTAATTAATTATAAAATGAAAGTAGAATTATTGGCGATAACCTCCCTGCATAGATCGATATCCTCCAAATGATCAAAAGGGTATGAAAAGAGAAAACATATTTCATGCATTTTAAGAGCGAAACCAACATCCACTTCCGGATACCCAGAAAATCAAAAAAAAAACTTGACCTCGATGAAGCACAAAACTGTACGTCGAAGGCTATCCCAATACAATCACAACCGATCGAGCCCCAGCTCATCTTCAAATACAACTCCGAACTCCAACGAAAAGGCAGAAATGATATATCAAAGAAAGGGATAAAACCAAAAAGAAACAATCATAGTCCACTTACAACATAGCCTTCCTCACATTCCCCGTCTCAATCACATCCCCCATCTCCTGCTGATAATCCACATCCATCGAATCAGGCCCACCCTCCTCCTCATCCACAACAAACATATCGAACGCCTCCCGGATCTCGTCTTCCTCCTCCGGGGACAGCTTGAGCTCTTTGGCGAGCTTGCTGGCGCCTTTGCGCCGCGCGGTGCTGCTGCTGGAGGTGCCTCCAGTGGTGGTGGCGCCGGGTTTTCGCTTGCTTTGTTGGCGGGGGGGCATGGTTGCGATAGATGGGCGACGTGGAGGGTGTTGGGTATTGGGATATTATTGAGGTAGGTTGAGGCTGTTATGTTAGAGTATGTGATGTTGGGGGCTATCTTGGGCGGTGGTAGAGGTGGTAGGTACATATGTAGCTCGTGGTGAGGTTGCGTGTGGCCAGGGTTGGAAGCCACTTTACGCGTTGAGAGGATGCCAAGAGATGGGATGCCTAAGTTTGGTAATATACGCGTGATGGCGGTGGGGATGTCTAGCATTTCATGACATGTATGGACGTCTGTAAATATTTGATCAAGCGGTAGGCTCCAAAGAAATTGCAAGAATTGTTATAAAAACTTAAGAATTCTTAATTCTCAAAAAAATGAGTTGGATGTTTATTTTATATGTGGACATAGCTTTATGATATACCATAAGTTGTCGGTTTCTCGAGCATGATCCCCGCTTCTAAACTGAGCGATCAGTCTTCTTCACCAAAGGCATAGTTGAACTTCAACACTCCCTTAAGTCCACCAACCCAGCCATCGCCCTCGCCGCCATCCTGCCTGACCTTTCCCTTCCCTGGGCCCTTGATGCAGGGAATGCCACCTTTCCACTGGTCATCTTCCTTCTCGAGAACTTCGCCGCGCACTCGCACCTCCGTCTCCCCTCCACCCTCAAGAGCGCCCCACCTCCGTCCATCTACACTGACTTCCACAATTTTCTTGTCCGAGACCCTGAGTGCAATATCCTCATCATGAGGCATCACAAGTGGCCTGAAACTCAAACTTCTGGGGCAAATTGGTGTGAGCAGCAATGCCTTGACAGATGGATGTAGTACCGGCCCGCCGGAGGAAAGAGAGTATGCAGTAGAGCCAGTTGGGGTGGAAAGAATAAGGCCGTCAGCAACAGCAGTAGTCAATAACCGGTTATTGATATGCACAGATACATTCACGAGGTGAGCCTGGAGTCCACGGTGTAACACAACCTCATTCATGGCATGCCATGTCCTCCTGTGGCCTTCGGCGTTGGTATCAATTTCGTCCTTAACTCGAGTGTTTTCCTTCACATTATAAAGTCCAACTTTAATTCGGCCCCGACGAAGTACCTTGCACCCACTTTCGATAACTGCTGAAAGTCCCTGGCGATAATCTTTCCATGCCCATTCGCCCAGGAAGCCGAGTGTACCCATGGAGAATGAAAGGAAGGGTGGGACGTATCCAGTTGTCGCAAAAAGCGAGGCAGCATGGAGAATTGTTCCATCTCCACCAAAGGTCGCCAATAAATCTACCTTGCTGTGGTATGGGTGATCTGTTGACGGGAGCGAGTAGAGCTCGTTTCCGGGAAGATTCGGATCAGATGTGGAGATGAAGGGCGAGTTTGCTGTTGACGGCGAAGTTTGAGGTGTTCTTGGGAATGTCTCTATCGTATATGGAAATGGGCTCCTGCTCGGGGCTGGCGGCAGGGTATATATGGGAAATGGGACCTCGGTATGTAGTGCCGCTGCTACTGCTGGCTCTAGAATAATATTCATGTGAGGGTAGGTCTCATGAATATGTCTAGCTGTCTATTGGCGTGGAGCTCAAATAATTGAATGGTAGATCAAATTCCGTACCTTGCAAACTCTAACAATGCAATTCGCACCGCCCCAACGCCGGGTTTCTTGATTAACAAGATGTTCCGGGGAGGGTTCTTTTCTCGCCATCCGAGATTTAGAAGCTTGGAGTCCGGGATTACTAGGATCATAAAGAGAATGGATTAGTATAGGAGCTCTCAAGGAAATCGAAATGGATATTAGAAGGGATCATACATACGGGAATACTCGGGCCGAACTCGATCTGGGAGCTCGTTGATAGAGCGCAATTCTAGAGTCCGAGGAGAAGACGAAAAGCTTCTCGCAAGCTGTATGCTGGGGACTCTTTTACTCGGGAGTCGAGGACATCTTTGGGAATGCAGACGGAAAGACATCGTGGGGTATGGTCCACCGCAGCGGAGGAATGCCCATGACTCCCTTGGCCTTGGTGGGTGGATTCCACCGCAGCCTGCCCGTTCCAGCTGCTCTTGGCGGCCGTTATCGATAAGAAGCACCTTGGCAGCACTCCACACTAAACGCGCTGGGAACTGGGCAGGCTTCTGGAACGCGCACGGACCTGTTACCCTCAATTCCCTCAGCCACGAACACCATGCCACGCGACCGGCTCTGGGCCTACCGTCGAACTCGAGAACACGAACCGGTTCTTATTCTCGAGTGGTGGACTGTGCCCACAGCTAGCCCAGGATCAACCCACACGCCAGTCAAAGCGTACTCTACACACCAAATTTCAAGGGGGGTTCTTGTTCTCGAGTTACTCGTACGACGGTATGCCGAGATTAGCTGACGGTTTCCGCGGACGTCAAACCGGCTCCCAGATCGGCAGCCACGCTGTTTACCGGTGCCTGCCCCTTCGCAAACGGCACGGCAAGCATATGAGAGCTGCGCAGCATGGATGTGGATTGATTTGAACACGGATTGGGATCGGCCGTTTTGCAGCTCCCAAGCCTTGTTTTATTCCCTGTATCTTGGGGAATGCCGAGGGATTGGAGCACAGTCCTGCCGCACTGATGTCAGAATAATGGCAAGCCATTTCCCGATTGGGGAGTGGCCGCCGGTAAGGGAGACGCGAGGGTGACAAAGGCCCCGAGAAAACGCGATCAGTGCCATCCTCAGACCTGGTTTTCAGAGGCCTCCTTTTTCCATGGGGACGCGGGTGTCCTTTTTCCTAAATACAGCTGCTTTCTCAGATTATTTCCAGTCACCTCTCAGTCCTTGCTATCTCAATTCCAGTGGAAGCTCCGTGCAGAAAACCTCATTGCAGGAATATTTTTGTCTGTCATTCGTTATACAGAGTTCGTATAGCTGATCTGTTCCTACCTTTACCTCAACACTTGCTGATACCTCGATCCAGACAACATCAATCCGTCAATTCAAAGCTAGCATTGTCAAGTCCCCAGATCAGACAGCCGAGAAAAGTGCTTATTTGCAACGAACGATCTTTCAAATTTAAACAATTCCTCTAGCTTCATTCGAATTCTCGTTACTCCTTCCATAACCTATCCCAAAATGGCGAGGCGGGCAAAAGCAAGATCAACAAGGCGAATTCCCGTGCAGCAGAATGACTCTCCCGGCGTCATGTTCTTTGCAGCAACCATAGTCGCAGTCATCATAGCAGTTGCATTATCACTTCAGACAATGCTCCCATCTCAAAACCAGGCCAGCCTGAATCACAACCGGAACTCACAGTCAATTCTCGGAAGCTTGAAGCACGGGCTGGTAGAGGGATACTACCGAGGCCGTGGGATGGTAATGGATGACGACGGAATTTGGAGAGACGCATCAGAAATCAGATATGATGACTACAGTGGGAGGCCGGTCTGGATTGGCGGTGGTTTAAGGAAAACAACCTGAAAAAGGAGGGAATGGTAGTTCGTTTCCTCTTACGGTTATCATCAATTCAGCGGGCGTTTCTTGATTTGGTCCGTTATATCCTTGCTCTGCGGGCTAGTTTCCAAGTCACATTACTCCTTTGTCGTCTGGAGAAATTCATGTAGTCAGGGGATCATTCATGTATGCCGTTTTAAATTTCCTTCTATCAATTATCAATCCAATCGGAGATCGAAACCTAGATCTAAGCTGGTCAGATGTTACAACTTGAATTACCAAAATACTCAGTGACGAGAGCGTGACATCAGAGTTGCAATAGAGACCTCTTTTTCCCATTCCCGGTGATTGGAAACATTCGGAAATAGGGCCATATATTCCGGGAGCGTTCTCTGCAGGAACAGACTCATGCGCAACACTTCCTGCGTGAATGTCAAGAAAGGAATTGAAACGCACCCCAATGAGGGGGCACGAGTCTATTAATGCGAACAACCCCCACCCCAATGCGGATTATGATTGCCGAATCAAGAAATATCAAAACCGAAGATTCACATGGCGCAGGACTCAGACGAGGATTCAAAGGCTTGAGAATGAGGTTCGCTCATATTCTGCGCCTAACCTCGTCCCTAGCTCATAGCATCGCAATTGGGAACGAGGCTAGTTTTGACATCCGTCGTGAGATGTCACGGTAGTCTTGGATGTCACGGTTACTGGTGTTCTGTACTCGTTGGTGTTTGTAGCCACCAAGGTGATCACTCTCGTCTCGAAATATAAAGGTAGCGAATAATAAAAGTGATGTAGAGCTCCTCTGACACTGTTCCGGGCAACGGGTATAGCCCAGTCAGTTCTTAAAAGAGCACAAATTTCCCTTCTCCGCACTCAGAAATCGCGTTACCTAACAATGCCTTAATACAGAACATGAGATTCATATTCTGCACCAAGATGCATAGGTTGCACTGTCTAGAAGATGCGTTGGTGTTTGAAATCTTTTGGAAAAAAGTCTGCAATATATAGTGAATTCGGGTTAGTCATCAGCCGCGATGCCAAGCCCGAAACACATAGCTTCACGGCTGGGCTAGCTTTCCACAGCTGGATATGCGGGAGCTGCCTGCAAGTCGATATCGACGGGATAGTGAATTACGGTACCTCAACTCCTCCGCCCAATACAATACATTTTCCTGTACCCGAAACACCACTGTTCAATTAAACTATGGCTTCCGCCATCTTCTTCCTTGACCTCAAGGGCAAGGTGCGTAGGTTGTGGTGGGGCCACAGCTGAGACCCCTCATTCCCACCAGCACCAGCTTTGTTGTGGTCGCTAATAGTTCTCCTAACGGGAGAGCTGTCATAGACCCTGCTTGCCCGAAACTACCGAGGGGATATTCCCATGTCCGCTGTGGAGAAGTTCCCTATACTTCTCTTAGAGGCGGAGGAAGAGAGTTCGGCAGTTCCACCATGTTTCTCCCATGAAGGCATCAACGTCAGTTCCCTCGCAGCCCCCTTCTGTGTCTGTGTGAAACGGGGAAGCTCACATTGGAGCTTTGGAATACAATAGTACATTTACATACGGCACAACAATCTATACGTCTTGGCCCTGACGAAACGCAACTCCAATGCAACAGAGATTCTGCTATTTTTGCATAGGGTGGTTGAAGTCTTCACCGAATACTTCAAGGAGTTGGAGGAGGAGAGTATCAGGGACAATTTCGTTGTCATATACGAGCTTTTAGACGAAATGATGGATTTTGGATACCCCCAGACTACCGAATCCAAAATATTACAAGAGTGGGCTCCGATTCCAGAACGAGGCCACATTGCAAGAATGGGATTGACTGATGTCCATTTAGGTACATCACACAAGAATCTCACAAACTGGAAATTCAAGCCCGACCTCCGATAGCTGTCACCAATGCCGTTTCCTGGCGAAGCGAAGGCATTAGATACCGCAAAAACGAAGTCTTCCTGGATGTTATCGAGTCTTTGAATTTGTTGGTGAACTCAAACGGCAACGTGTTGAGGTCAGAGATTCTTGGGGCAATCAAGATGAAATGTTACCTGTCGGGTATGCCAGAATTGAGGCTAGGGTTGAACGATAAAGTTATGTTCGAATCAACGGGCAGGACAAGTCGGGGGAAAGCGGTTGAGATGGAAGATGTGAAGTTTCATCAGTGCGTGAGGTTGAGTCGATTTGAGAACGACAGAACTATAAGCTTTATTCCTCCTGATGGAGAGTTTGAGCTCATGAGCTACCGTTTGAACACACCTGTAAGGACTCTCCTGATGTTGATTGCATATGATGAAAGCTAATAATGCTATCTAGCTGAAACCTCTCATTTGGGTAGAGTGTATGGTTGAGAGTCATTCGGGCTCACGAATTGAGTACATGCTGAAGGCAAAGGCTCAGTTCAAACGCCGATCAACAGCCAATAATGTTGAGATTACTGTGCCTGTCCCCGATGACGCTGACAGCCCTCGATTCCGAACGAATGTTGGTTCTGTTCACTATGCTCCTGAGAAATCAGCCATAGTATGGAAAATAAAACAATTTGCCGGTGGGAAAGAGTTTATGATGAGGGCAGAGCTTGGTCTGCCTAGTGTCAAGGAAGCTGAACCGGAGAGGAAGAAGAGGCCGATTAGTGTGAAGTTTGAGATTCCATATTTCACCACAAGTGGAATTCAAGTGCGATATCTCAAGATCATTGAGCCAAAGGTCGGTAAATTCGAAAAGAACGTAGAGAGTCGACAAATAGCTGACTTTGATGACCTAGTTGCAATACCCATCGCTACCATGGGTCAGATATATCACACAGAGCGGGGACATCGCCGTACGGATGCCAGACGTACAGTCGTAAGGCAGTGGGACTATCGTGGGATTTGGGGCACGAGATTGGAATTGGTGTACACATTGTCTTCAGTGTTTTTAGAAATCGAGAGCGGAGCGGAATGGGGATGGGGATATCAAATGGCTTTACAATACCTATCATTGCTTGCATTATTCCTTTTATTAATAAATATTATTACGACTTTTTTTTTTGTCTGAAAGGGAGCCAAATTTTTCTCGTGCCCTCTTCACCATCTAAACCCGTAAGACGAGAACAGCTGTATACAGCATATAAGTACCTGCTGCTGCCTTCGAAGTGGGTTATGGGCATGTGACCACCTTGCACGTGTACAGATTAGCTCGGACCAAGCTCCCGGTCGCCTCTGCGCGTCATAGCAGCTCTAGATGTAGAGTAGACCGACCGACCTTCATTCGATGATACTCAACCCGCCTCATGTTTGCCCGCCCGCCACGCCCAAGGCCTTGATCAGCGTCGAGATAATTCATCCCCTTAGGCCACCATCAACCCGTACTTGAGCCCTGATATTCTGCAAATAACACCCCATGTATCACCAGGGACTGGCCGAAAGTGTCGACCAGAAGCTCTTTCGCCGAGAGCTTTGTGGAAACACCGGATCGTCGTCAACTCGTGGGCTGTACGGTTCTAGGGTCTGGGTGGACAACCTAGACATCACCAACGAGCTCTACGGCCATACAGGATGTGTCAATGCGCTGAGGTTTGTTTTATCGTCTCGCTTAGCCTGTCCTATGAATTACCATGGCTGACTGGGACATTTCGAATAATTGCAGCTGGTCTCGTTCGGGCCATCTCCTGGCCTCAGGGTCGGATGATACAATGATTAACATCCACACCACAACACCCGATTTTGCATTCAATACGGCGATCGATACCGGCCACACGGCCAATATATTCAGCGTTAAATTTATGCCATTCTCAAATGATTCGAAAATCGTTTCCTGCGCGGGAGACTGGGAGGTGCGGATTTTCGACATTGAGTATGCCCCCACATCAGCCCCATCACAAACCCCAAGAGCTTCAATTAGCCCCCAGGCGCGGACCCGGTATCAGCCTCACAGATATGGTACAAGTTTCAACTCGAATCCGAAGCCTGCAAAGCTGTATACGGCTGGCGAAGCATCCGCAAAAGTGTACACTTCACACACCGACCGAGTGAAGCGAATTGTGACCGAGAATTCTCCATACCTATTTCTTACTTGCTCGGAAGATGGAGAAGTCCGACAATTCGACCTTCGGCAGCCATCAGCTTACTACTCTAGAGGAAGTAGTAGCTCTGAATCCAGGTCCCGAGCATCGCTTCCTCGCCATACTTTCGGAGGGATAGATGTCCTAGCAGGTGGTGGTGACTCTGATGACCGAAACCCACCACTAATTTCATACAAAAAGCAAAGGATCGAATTGAATACGATCTCATGCTCGACAGGTCAGCCACATTACATTGCTCTTGGAGGTGCACATACGCACTGCTTTCTCCATGACCGCAGAATGCTTGGGCGAGATACCTCTACGGAAGCAGGCCGACCATCAAGTTACCGAGATAGTGAGCTTTCCGCTGCCACCAGGTGCGTTCGGAGATTTGCCCTACCACACCGCAATTCCAAAGGTTCGGGAACATGGGCGCGGGAGAATTGTCATATTACTGCTTGTAAGATCAGTGATGCCAACCCAGACGAAATCGTTGTCAGTTGGAGTGGTGAGAATATCTATCTATTTGATATCAACAAAAGCCCAGAAGTGCCTGGCTTCCCGGAAGCTAAAGCAAATACGAAAACATCTGGGGAAGGGAGGGTGGATACCGAGAAACATAGGAAAGATAAAGGAAAAGGCAAGAAGACGGAGGATAGCAGCAGAAGCTCTAGTGAGCAGGCAGGTAACAGCGAAAGCGGAAAAAAACGAAAACGAAGTGGGGATGCATTCTCTAGAGAAGATCATGATCGTGCTTTGGCTTTGTTGGAATCTGAATTGGATGATAATGTGTCAATGTCCAGTCTTCAAGATGATATGGAAGATTTCAACCCAGATCTTTATGGCAAGTCTGAAAGCGCTGAGCCCGAAGTACCCGGCCAATCGGTCTTGCGCATATCCGCATTGTTGGACGATCTCCGAAAAAACCTTTTTGGTTCACAGACGGTTGAGGATGATGATAATGGGCGAGAAACGGACGAAAAGCCATGGTCATCCGTGGTGAGGCTTGCAAAGGTGTCCTTACAGAGAATGGACGAGGTGATCCGAAAGCATCGGGAAATGTATGGGCATCAAGAGACCATATCCAGAGATGGATTCATGCGTGCCCGTACTCGGAGGTTTGTCCAGGCTGCTGGAGCCCTTTCACACGCCCTAGGTGGCAGGTTGAGAGGTAAAGCCCCAGTGGATAGGGTATTCGCACAGAAACACTTCAGCCAAATCGATGGAAACCCAGGACGGGATGATAATTGGAGCCTTGGAGTCAAGTTACACACCGAAGAACTGGGGTGGAGATACTCGTTTATTCAGCTCATCATCGAATACATCAAACATGGCCCAGGTAGCATTGGACCTCTTGCTATCCGCAAAGGCTTTGGTTCAGATATAATGGCCGAAGGCGACGAATTAGCGGAGAGAGCTCAAGAAAAGCTTTTCAACTCGATGGAGCAATGGATGGACGATGTGGCGAATAGTACAGCTTTCCACGACATTGACGAACCCGCTCTTATTTTAGCGCAAGGAGGTGAACCAGAAATATGGAGGAGGTTCAGGCAATTAATTGAGGGGTCTGGTGCAGATGATGAAATTTTGGAAGAAGAAAAAGCGTTTTGGGGTGTGAAAGTCGCAAGAATACTTTTGTCGACGGAAGGGGAAGAAATCGATACTGACTTGGTGTATGTGGTTTTTGATCAGCCCGAGGAAGAGGAGGACGACGATGATGAGTTGAAGATGGCTATGCCTGTTTCTCTTCGGCGGAGATTAGAGAGAGCGGAAAGTGAAGAAGAGGGGCTGATGGATATAGGTGAATATTTTGGCTTTTTGGAGCGGCATGGCCATCATGGTGATAACGATGACACAGGCGATGAGCCTGAAGAAGACGAGGAAGAAGAGGATGATGGGGAATTGGACGATATGAGTGAGGAAGGTGGCGATGATGATGATGAAGATGACATTGGAGAGAGTGATGAGGATGAAGATGAAGATGAGAATGGCGATGATGATGAGGACAATGATGAAGCAGGGCGACCTGCTCCTCATTACAGGAGATTGAAAAGAAGGGCAGAACGATTAGAGGCACATGCACCCATCTGGAACCACATTAAGTCTTACTCTGGACATTGTAATGTGCAAACAGTATGCCATTTCCCAATCGGGGATTTAACAGCTCGATATGCTAACATTGATTTTAGGTTAAAGATGTCAACTTTTATGGTCTCAATGATGAATATGTTGTCAGCGGCAGTGACTGTGGAAATTTGTTCATCTGTAAGTTGGGTTCCTTTTTAAGAAATAATCACTTTTCTAACGCAAATTCACAGGGGACAAGAAAACATCCAAACTGGTTCAACTACTCCATGGAGATGAAGACACAGTCAATGTCGTCGTCGGACATCCATACGAACCCTGTCTAGCTGTTTCAGGCATCGACAACACGGTCAAAATATTCTCCCCGGATCAAGCCGCCCAGGCCGAATTCTTCGGAAAGGAACGTGCCCATGGACCAAGAAGATACACGGACATGGACTCCTCTGGCGACGAGCAAGACTCGAAGGAACGCGGAAGTCGGAGACGTCTACACGATGAGTATCAGATTCGAAGCCAGAATGAGGTTCGACGGGAGAAGGGCGTTCATGAGGCTTTACTTGCGGTTAGTACAAACACCATCGACCTCCTCCCAGCATATTACTTCATATCGCTATTACTCGATTGAGTTTCAATAAGAGGGATAATGAGAATTGACATCGGAGGGCTGATATGGTAGTGTTCTGTCATGTAACAGAGAGGGCTGCTGGAGAGTCTGGCGGCTAGGTTGAGGAGGGGGGAGGAGGGGCAGGATATCTCGGGCACGATAGCCTCAGGGAATGGATGTGTGGTGAGTTGATGACTTTGTAGTCATGATATGTTATCATGATTGATCAATTATTTATGGGGTCTGATATTATTTTTATATAAAGGTCTCGTGAAATCGATTGTGATGGTGGTGATCATGGTTGGGTAAGGGGGTTCGAGTGATCCTTTTGTTTGTTTTCTCATGTTTTTCTCTTTTTTGCTCATGCTTTTTTTTCTTTTGCGTTTTTGAAATGGCGTTTTAACGAGTAGTAATAGCTTGGTGAGGGTTTTGCCTTTTTCTGTTTTTCTTTGGTGTGTTTATCTTTGAAGTTTTTGCTATTCTTTTACTATTCTTTGCGATATTTTTGCAACTAATGACAGGTTTTCATATCAAGTTTGCAGGTGGCACCGCAACTGGTGGGTACCGCCGATGGCTGTATCTCATTGATCATGATATATGATGTGGCTATAGCTATATTAAGTCTGAAGTATATACGTAATCGAGGAAGCCGTCTTTTGAAACAATTGATTGTCAATCTCATCAGGTCCTGACCTAGGTAGGTCCTGACATCAGAAAGTCCACAAATTTAAAGTTTTCAAATATCGCCTTCCGATTCTGGCAATCATCCTCATCACGACCCACCCCCCTTCCTTCCATTTCGGCTGCCTGCAACCCCACATGACATGACGCCCACCCCTCCCGTCGCGCGCCCTTGCCCTCACCCTTCCACATGCATTCAAACCCGACCACCGCCCACCGCCAAGCCCGCAAATCCTTATATAACCCCACCCCTCCCTCCCTCGCTTTCTCCTGGCTTTTTTTCTTTCCCTACAGTCTCGCCGCGTCAATAACACAGACCACAGGTCGGGCCTTACCAACACCTTTTTTCTTTCGCTGGGTTGGGGGGGTCTCTGGTTATGATAGGACGTTTGAGTGTAGAGGAATCAAAGAAGCCCATTACTGGGCGCCTGGCTCGGATCTTGGGAGAATCACTTTTTTTCCATTTGATATGACGGGCTGGGAATCAGTGCGGGTTACATATACTTGACGTTATTTTTTGTTTTTGTTTTGTTTTGGGGGGTTTTTTTTTGGGGGGGGGGGGGTTGTGGTTTGAGTGGCCATGCATGGTGCGTGCGAGCAATGGATATTTGGAGATGATCATGAGGAAGATTTAATTATGCTCGAGATATTAGATCGAGAGATTTGCAAAAGAAAAAACATTACCGCTCGATTCTATGTACGTCATGACCTTCATCCTACAATTCGAGGCTTCGCTCTAAAGGCCCGACTCGAGTTCTACGAGACTACATACGAGTTTTCTTTGATTCGAGTTCTCTTTTGACAGTATAGGTCGCCAATTGCAAGTTCGATTGTGGAATCGATGAGGATAGAGTAGATTGTGACCGTTCTGCTCTTTTAGTAGCTATAGCTACTCCATTGAGTACATAAGAAGACCCACGTCCTGTTCGAGGTATTAGTATTGAATGCAGTCGGCGCATTGTAATTGCGCGGGGAGACGACCCAATAAAAAAGGCTGTTTTCTGAGAGTTCTAGAGATAGTTCTTTACCAACGAGACTACTATTTTAGTACTCGAGCAGAGTTCTAATTGCGGTAGTTTTGTGCCTAATTGCGGAATTGGGCTAGAATAGTACTTCTTTCCTGCCATGATGGCATGCGTTGCACACCAGGCTATGATGGCATTAACTCTACTGGATTGGGGCATGAGACTACTTGATTGAGTTGTTGTTGTTGTTGTAGAGTTCGAGATAGTCTCGCCAAGTTCGAAACCATTCAAGACAAAGCACCGAAGACGAGAACCCTCCGTAGGTAGGTGGGGCTGGGCACAAGACCAGCGAGAACATGAATACTGAACTCCATCTATTCCTGGCGATGCGTGCCCGGCAATTGCAATTGCAAGTGCAAACTTCAATATAATATTAAAAAAGTAAATATGTATGCGGTTTACAATATAGTTGTTAGTCAAAGCAATGACAAAGAAAAGGAGTAGGTAAAGTCTGGGCGGGCTTGAGGATGCAGATGCTCAACAAGTGCCCATGAAGAATAATCGACCCGAAACGACTCCATTCCCACATAAAAAACAAAATAAAGGATTAAAAAAAGATACGCCATGGCCAATATGCGTTGCATTTCGCGATGCATAGGCCTTCTGAATGCATGATTGTCCAGAAAAAAAGGTGAAAGAATTCGAAGGTAGGATGCGCGCCTGAAGTCACAATCGATATAGCAAGTCGAATCTTGCAAAGTTGCAATTGATGTTGGCCTTCCCCCATTAATTGGTGACGTCGACAACTGCCTAACCCGGAGCCCAGTGTTCCGAGGCATTAAAACGAATAGCCTCATCACCCCACGTAAGCCAGCCCTCTACAAGATGTCGTCCAAATATTTCGCATGCGTTATGGTTCATTGGGAGGTAGTTTTTAATCAGGTCTTGAAGGAGAGAGAAAAAGAAGGTTATTCATCCTGTGGTGAGTAGTGTGCACTTATTCAAAAAAACAAACATGACGGGGAAGAGAGAGAGAAAAAACTTACCTTTGAGGCATGGCTTGCGGGAATGCAAGTCCGGTACAGCTGTGATTACTTTTGTTGGGAGCATTCGTGGGGAAGGTTCAACTTCTGGTGAAGGAAATGGCATTCCGTCCGGTCCACGTCTATATTTCCTTGTTTTCGCAATTGGTCTGCGTGGCATTCTCCGTCCAAATAGTAGAACTTCATATGGTTTCCGCATCACGCTATCCAGGTCAAATATCGGTTCCCCGAATTTGGTGACTTTTAGCCAAATCCATTCGCCTACAGGCACGATGCCCCATTTTGGGAATAATCTTTCGAGGACGAATTTCCTCCATTTCGGCTTATTGGTCACCCATACTCCAACCAGAGCGTCATCACGTAGACTTATTTCTAGCGGGATCCGGAGAAGGTCTTTAGTGTTGAGAAGGGTTTCGTATGCTGCTTTGCTTCGCTCTGCTGATCGGTTGGGCCATGGCGGGTCCAGGAGAACGAAATCAAACTTTCCAATCCTGGAAGCGTAATCCGCAAAAGTGTCTATGGACGCCTGAAATGGTGCAAGGAGGAAGCTTGAGCCTGGCGGAATCGTGAATATGTCTCTGCCGTTGGCTGGGGTAGTGATGGTTAATCCGTGAAATACGGGAGAAGGATTGCGGACAATGCAATTGTAAATGTCTGTAATGTCAATACATACCCCATGCTGGAGTTCCGTGATGTCGAGTGGTTCCTGGCCCACGGGCACCTGCAGGAGATTCAGGTTTGCCTTGAAGTCTGCAGTCATGAAAGGCGGTAGCGATTCGCCCAGAGCCATCTCTCGTATTCTTCTCTGCAGACACCACTCCCCCTGGTATCCCATCCGCAGGCTGCGCAAGGCCGCGAGAATGACCTCTCTGATGGTTTGGTGAAAGTCCAAGAGTTCTTGGTTAAACACGATGCTGGGGTCCTTTGGCTCCGGAAGTGCATATGGGCGGTCTAGTGGGGCGGCGGAGAGCAGCTTCTGCGGGCACGAGCGGGAAATCGAGGTCGGAATGTCTATGAGGATGGCATTTGTGTCGGTGGTCCTGTACAGGATGGGCTGGGCGACGGCGGGGACGTCCATGATACAGGTGCCCTGAGTTGCTGCGTAGTGCGGGAGCTGCACCATGGCTTCGGGGCGTGGAGAGGCAGACATGGATGCTGGTTATTATATCGAGATCCCAGAGATACGGACATGCAGTAATGCAGCTGGAGGCAGAGTGATTTTCTTGGTTGGCCCGTTGAATCGTATCATGTGCGGGCTGCATCCGCTGTTACTTAGTGCTGGCCGCTACCATCGCCAGCAGCACCCCTGGTCCCTCCGTCCCAGCCCGCAGCGCTCAGCAGCTCCACTCGGCTCAGCTGCCTCGGCTGCGTAGTTGCACCCGCCAAAACAAATCCACAGGCAGGCAGGCAGGCACGAGCAGACAAGCATCAAGCAAGCCCCGGCCGGTGGCTCCAGCGCAAACAGGACCTCCACTCCCGTCGCCGAAGCCCTCTGCCACATCGCATCCCCCTAGTTAGCAGAGCTACAACAGGCCCAAGTAGACAGACAGACAACATCCCGCAGTGGCCAGCGCTGCCGGCCTTCACCACCACACCACCCACGACATCTCGCCGCCGCGGCCGCCCTCGCACGCACGATGGAGTTCATGAGCAATGTCAATTCCGGGCTGGACGAGAACAAGCCGAGTTTGTTTGGTATGAAGCACCGCCATCCCACCTCCTTATCGGGGATTCCACGTGTTTTGGGTACGAATAAGACGGGCTAAAACTTTCATAACCGAACTCTGTAGAGCTCATCAGCGAAACTCAGCTACGCGACTTGCTCGAACCTTCGGCCCGATACATCCTGGCCACAATCACCGAGCGCCATCCCCGATACCTCATCCACATCCTCAACAGCTACGATGAGGTCTACGCACTCGTCATGCTCCTCGTCGAGCGGCACTACCTGAAGAGTTGGGGCGGGAGTTTCACAGAGAACTTTTATGGCATGAAGAGAGAGAGGGTGCTGGCCGTTAATAACCTCAAGAGAGCTAGCCTTGCCGCACCGGACCTGCTGAGGGATGCGACAAAGTTACGGAAAAATGATATATGGAAGTCGTTGTTTATGGTTGTCGGAGTACCATACCTGAAGCGAAAGCTCGATGATGCATATGAGATCCATGCCGGAGGTGCGGCTGCAAGTTTGTTTGGTTCGAGTTATAGACAGAGGGATCGGTTGAGAGAGAACGTACGTATCATCTATACCTCCATGTATCCCTCAATGCTCATACATATCGGTATATTCCTAGGCCACATTACGAGAGAAATTAATATATTACATCAAAATCGTCTTTCGGAAAATATACCCAATAATCAACGCCGCATACTACATCTCCATGCTCGGATTCAACCTCGCCTACCTCTTTGATAAATCACACTACCACACACCATTCCACTTCCTGATCAAGTTGCGGATGAGAAGACTAAACGAGGCCGATCATGTATGAAACCTCCCCTCCCCGCTTCCTTATCTCTCCCACTCAGGTTTTATCATATTTAAAACTCAAAACTAACCTACTCTCCTACAGCGAGCCCACGACCTCGCCAGCTCCCGCTCCCGCCATCCCGGCCTCCCCCCACTCTCCATGAGCTCCCTCCTCAACCCCATCTTCCTCTCGCGCATCCTCCTCCCTAAGATCCTCGACTCCCTCAAACTCCTCCTCCCTACATCCATCTTCTTCCTCAAATTCCTAGAGTGGTGGCACGCCTCGGACTTTGCCCGGCAGCTCTCGGCGAAAACCAACGCCGCGATCGAGCTTCCCCCGCCGAAACAGGGGCCTGTTCCGCCGAGCGAGAAGGATGTCAAGAATTTACCAAAGGGCGTCAAGGTCGTGTCGCTGCCGGAGGATAGCAAGTGCTGCCCGATTTGTAAGGAGGAGATTACGAATCCCACGGCGTCGCAGACGGGGTACGTGTTTTGCTATCCGTGTGTGTTTAAGTGGATTGGTGAGGGCGGGGAGGGAGAGGGGAGGTGTCCCGTTACGGGTGTAAAGTTGCTTAATGGTGCGGAGGGGTTGAGGAGGTTGATGGTGTAAGTTTGTTGCTGGCCTGGTTCAATCTGATCTTGCAACAAAGTACCTACATACATATACTTAAATTTTGTCCCTTTTTGTTTTAATTATTTGTTTTTTTTGTTTTTTTTTGTTGTTGACTTCATTTTTTCTTTTTTTTTTTGGATAAGGAGGTGAGGAGGGAGGGCCGGTGGGGGAGTGTGGGTGTGGGGTGGGAGGCTTTTGGAGTCATGAACGTTCTGCTTGTTTGGGGGAGGTGAGGGTCTCATTTTATCTCCTTTTCTGTGTATATATATCTCGCAGCTGGCATCGTCATCATCATACAATTTTTGCATTTGGGGTTATCATTGGAGAACTTGCTGATGGCATTCGACTTTGCCACGGCTGTACGCTTTCTTTACAAATATGTGAACTTGAAATTGATCATGACTTGAAAGATCAAGTGAAAAAGCAATGTAATGCCATTCTCGACGCCAACGCTATAGCTAGAAAGAATGAAAGTATTTGTACAAGCAGCATGTGGGCCCATGGGATAGACTAACATATATCTCGGTCTCGCTCATTTTAAAAATGGAAAAAGGGGCGGCTAAAGAAGTAGGAACGACGTATGGATAGATAATGAAATTGCTAAAGGGAAAGAAGAACGGAATTTTGCATGTGATCATGATGTAACTGCAATGAGAATATTACTGTACCAGATATGTACCTAGGTACTTACCTCCTACCCCATGGGCCATGGCCAACTACATCGACATCAAGGTATGTATGATCATGACCATGCTCAAGCAGGTCCTTGGCTCACACTATTGACGAGGAACAGGATGCACGTCACGAATATCGTTACCGATAGAACCGCCATAATCTGTACAGCCACACACACACACACACACAATCAGTCCACAGACCCCCCAAACCCGAGATACATAAAAAAAACCCACCGTCTGCGTCTTCCACCCCGCCTGCACCACCGCCGACTTCTTCCTATACTTTTCAATCGTGCCGAGATAATTGCCCAGGCCTGTGGCCAGGGTGAGGAGTGCGAGGGCCCAAAAGACAAGGCCGAGCGGGAGGGCGACTTTTGCTTCGAGCTTTGTGGGCGGGGTTTGCAGGTGGAAGGACATTGTGATTGCGATGGAGAGGATGGCGAGGTATACGGAGAGGCGGAGCCATGAGAGGAAGTTTCGCTCGTTTGCGCAGTGGTCGCGGGCGTCGGAGGCGGTGTTTTCGAAGATTAGGGGGGAGATGAAGGGGGGGGTGAAGATGGGTGAGGTGGTGGAGAATCTGGGATTGTAGATATGTCAGTCAGTCAGTCAGGTTGGGGTGTTTTTTGGATTGGGAGAAATTCGTGGATTGGTATTTTTTGGGAAGTTGGTGGTGGTTTTTTTAATTGGAAGATGGAAGGTGGAATATGGAATATGGAATATGGAATATGGAATTCGGTATTTCTACTTACTGGCTGACTAGGACGGGCCGAGGACCAAATGTTCCATAGTCGGAATGGCCCTCGACGTCGCGCCGCCGCCGGGCACTGTGGACGGTTTCTAGGGGTGAGATTGTCGTTGCTGTGAGGGTTTGTCCGTTCGACATGATTATAGATCCCAAGGCCTTGAACTATTTGGTATATTCTATCGGGTGTACTGATCAAGTTCTAGATTGCAGCTGTAGTTGGTTAGGTCGACTGGACTTGTAGATTGATAAAAGAGCTTCCCCACATTCCCTGGATATCCTGGGAAAAGGTTAAGTAGATGCTAAGATGCTAGGAAGTAAGTAGAGTAATATATCTCCATGCAGGCCTCCCGCCGCACATCGTGATCACATTCGATATTGATATCGGCTGACTGACCAGGGGTGATAGTCCGTGGTGGTGGGTGTCCTGGTCTTGTCCTGTGGCACATGCTCGCCCAAGCTCTCTCTCCCGCCACTTGGCGCTTGCCGTGTCATTTGAAAGGGCTACGAGCACGCGAGCCACTAGGCCCTAAAAGCTAGGCCCCAAGACCCTGCGCCTAGCCAAGACCGGCAAAGGCTTATTCATTGAGTCTTGCCGGGGGCGGGCTTTTTTTCTCGACCTAGTGGCTCGATCCCGACCGCTCGCGGCTTCCAAGAGAAAGCTTTCGTGATAGGAAGAGCTGGGGACAATTTCGAAGCTCGTGCAACACACACAACTTCTACAACCTCACTCCACGCTCGTTCACGCAGTCAGAGATATCCGAATCAGCACAGCCGAAGCAGCAGATCCGCCGGACGCATACGCTACAACACGTCCTTGAACAAACTCGAATAAACCACAGCAGAGATGTCCGACTACGGTGGAGACGATGGCGGTGATGAGTACGTTTACCTCTCCCTCATCTCCTTCTTCACATAACCCCCCAACCACATCCTCCCTCTCCATCTCCATCGGCCAGGAAACACCTAGCTGACACGCCTCGCCACCAGCTACCACGACGCATACGAGCCCGAATTCGAAGAGGCCTACGAGGAGCCCACCGACGACTACGAAGGCGATGAAAACACCCTCCAGAACGGCGTCAACGGGTCTACCCAGCAAGAGTACATTGCCTCTGGCGACCCAGCCGCCGCTGCAGCAGCCGGAAAGTCATCAAAGGATGCAAAGGACTTTGACAAGTTGATGGTCCCAAAAGACAAGAGGACAACGACACCATACATGACAAAGTACGAGAGGGCGAGGTTGTTGGGAACTAGGGCGCTGCAAATCAGGTGGGTTCACAAAACGCTCAGAGGAAGATTGACTACTTTAAACCCTATGAATCTCGGAGGTGAGAGCATGGGCGATCAGAGTGGTCAAGAAGAGGTAAACAGGACAGTCTGCTAACATTATTTGGTAACAATCTAGCATGAACGCACCAGTCCTCGTCGATCTTGAGGGTGAAACAGATCCTCTCCAAATCGCACTCAAGGAGTTGGGCCAGAAGAAGATTCCTCTCGTTGTCAGGAGGTTTCTTCCCGATGGGCAGTATGTTCTCTCACTCTTTCTTTCCTCGAACACGGCTTGAACATATACTAATATCCGCCACCACCATTTAGTTACGAGGATTGGACTTGCGACGAGCTGATATAAACGTATCAGCAGGGGTGTTCTCGTGGGCAGGGGGCCGAATGTAATTGTTTGGGCTGCTTGCTGCCACAGTGCACATGTGTGTGTTGAAACTTTCTCTATTTTTTGCTTGTATCTTTTGAATTGGAGTTTCATTTGGCTTTTATACTCTAGGTAAACACTTACCTACGTTATCTTGAATTAATTTATCTACCTCGTATACGTACTACTTGAGCTTTAGTATTTAGCAAATTTGTTCACTCTTTTTGCGTAGTTTGTTCTTTCTTCTCATCTGATCAGGACCTCCTCCGTCAGTTTGATTAACCTACTCACTTGTTATCTTGTATCTATAGGGATGTCTATGCTGTACCTAAACATGTACAATTTGACTCTATAGATATCCCAAGATGAGATGTTGCCTAAATCATTGCTTTGTACTATATGTGATTTTGGTTTCCAGCCTTGATCCTCAATTTGCCCTGAGAACGAGGACACATTCACATTGCTCTATGATCCACGTTGCGGCATTCTACTGAACTCTCAATGCCTACAATTGATGTTGTAAATGTACGTGAGTAGATGTGATAGTGAGCGATGTTCATACCTCTGTCTCGAAATGTTTATACCTGTCAAATTGGTCCTAATACGGAAGTGCGCATTTCCTATCCTGGGCCGTGTGGTCCCATTTCCCTAGCCTCGTCCATTTCCCCACCCATCACGCAGAACGCAGGGATCAGATTACACAATCTACTTGATCTACAGCCTTTTTACCCCACTACTGCCGCCTCTTTCCCTCGGTTGGAATCCTTTTGTCAAACTAAATACGGAACACGCGCGTCCCAGATTCCCTGCCTCCGAGGGTACTAGAGTGGTTATAAAGAACGGCCTGGATTTTGTTTTTCCCAAATAATTGCACCTTGAGAGCTACATTCACCGAAAAGACAGAAACATCAGATCTCAACGTTTACGCACCAGAAATAATGGCGACAGAACAATCGTTCATCATCCGGCGGGCGACGAAAGATGGTATTTATATCTTCCTATAGCTGTTGATACTCTTGATCTATATCACTTCTAGATAATTATTAAATGATATTATCAAATGAACTCGAACTAATTGGGGGTTTTAAATATATATAGACATGGGCCAAATCCTCGACCTCATCAAGGAACTCGCAATATACGAGCACGCCCTCGAGGACGTGCAGGCCACCGAGGAAACGCTCCTGACGACGCTCGGGTTCAGCGAGGAGAAGCCTGGGCCGGCGTATGCGAAGACGCTGTTGTTGTTTGCGAGGGAGAAGCCTGGTACGTACATATCGAGTTGATCATGATATACCAAATTAAAGTTTAAATCGTTCGGAAATGATCTATGATCATGATATAGGAGATTAATTTACAAACTCATGCTGAAATACTTGTATATATAGATGTGGCAGCTGGAATGGCCCTCTACTTCCCCAGCTACAGCACCTGGCGGGCAAAGCCGGGTATCTGGCTCGAGGATCTTTTTGTGCGGGAGGAGTACCGGGGGAGGGGGTTCGGGACGGCGCTGATTACGGCGTTGGCGAGGGAGGTGGAGAGAATTGGGGGCGCGAGGTTGGAGTGGAGTGTGTTGAAGTGGAATACGCCGAGTATTAAGTTTTAGTGAGTACTTCTTCTTCTTGGTCCTCTGATTTGGGGGGATACTTCGGGATGTTTGGAAGATTGATATGGGTACGGAATTGAGGGCTAATACAGGTATTGTGGTGGTGGTAGTGAGGGAGAGAGTATTGGTGCTACGGCCATGACGGAGTGGCAGACTATGAGGGTTGATGGGGAGCAGTTGAGGAAGTTGGCGGGGAAGGGGCCGGAGCTTTTGGGGTGAAGATTTAGATGGAGGCAGGTTTTGGGATGGGAATTAGGGCTAGAGTGAGTGGATCAAAATGAATATGATCACGATGGTGAAGACCTCTGCAGTTTTGGGAATATATGAACATGATTAGATATCAATTGGATGTTCTAGATCTTCCATTTCGTGCCCATATATAATTGCTAACCCGCGAGGAGAGGCTGCATACTTGTGAAAAGATTGATTAAACTTCTTTTTGTTAGTCAATTTTGCCTAAAACCTACCTCATCGTAAGAAGTATATTAGAGTTGCCTAATTATGGCAAACGGATGAATCACATGTCAAAATTCTAGAATCTCGTTTAAACGTTCTATTAAATGTTTCCAAAGCTCGATTTCGTATGCAGTGGACCGTCAGTATCGCATATACGCACGTGAGCTGTGCGCCTTGAACCTTGCGCGGGCCCGTCATGACCCTCCGATGACCCTGCCAAGATTCCAGGTCTTGGAGATAGTACGGCGTAAAGTAGAGTAGACGTCACTAGCAAACGCGACAAACTCGCCGGAGGAACCGGAGTCCCGGCTAGCATCAGTCCCGGCGTCCGCTGCGGCAAAGGTCCTCCCGCGGCGGTACCGGTAGGGCGGCGCATCACAACTGCAGCGGAGCCAGGCTGCCGCAACTCACACACACACACACACATCTTCCTCTGCTCCAGAATACCAGGTGGCTTGGGGCTAGCACTTTTGCTACCCAGCCTCGAATCAAGGATAGCCTGCTCTACGCTCCCTACCAATCCAAGAGGTACTGTCATCTGTCAACTTCAGCAGGCTCGTCGTCAACTCGTCGTATGCCCCGTCCATACCGTCCCTAATATACCCTCCCAACCGCATATACGCAGTTGCTTGCTTGCCACCAAACCAAATTCTTGATCGGACCGAGCCCTGCTCTTTTTAGTTTTTTTTTTTATAAAAAATTCCCCCATCAAACCCACCGCCATCGCCCCAACGCCCTGTTCGTGACAGGCTCTAGGGAACGTTGAGTTGAACGCAGGCAGGAGCAGCACCTCTTCTGCAGCCCTCCGCATTGTCACATCGCCTCAACGAACTTCGGTTCGCTTGCTAGTTCCCCTTTTTTTTTGCTCTGGACACACCTCGCTCGCAGGCCCAAGGATCCTTGCGACCTTGTCCATCTCAAGACTTCACGCTTGCCGAGTCAGCTTCTTGCGTGTGTGTGCGTAAAGCGCATATGCTTGCTAAGGTGTCCCGGAGTCCACGCTTCCCTTTCCAAGGCCTTGCTTAGTTCGATCTTGTTAAAAGACCTCTGACCTGCCGCGACACGCTGGGAGCACCCCCTCTATTTACCACCTATCCTCGACCTCAAACCTCCCCCCCACCCACCCCCCACTAATCCTCCTTACAATGGCGAAATCACGGAGGAACGTAAAGTTCCAGCATCGGTTCCAGGGTGCAGACGGCGTGTTCACCGATGGGTCGAATTCGACGCCCACCAGCCCTGTAAAGATGTCATTGTCTATAGAGGCACTGAACGAGAAGAACCCCGGCAAGGTAAGCTTGGGCCCTTACGTCCGTCCGCTGAGGCGGCATCGGGTCTGAACTGACACTCTGCCTTAGGACTCCCTCGAGATCGTTCCCGAAGCCACAGAGTACGAAAAGAAAAAGCAGACCTTCATCACACGGACAATATGGACACTGGTCATGATAGGTGTCTTCTTTGGGGGCATGGCTGCTGGACATCTGTACATTCTAGCGATTGTCACCGTAGTGCAAGTTGTTACATTTAAAGAAGTTATTGCGATCGCAAATGTTCCATCCCGGGAGAAGAGGCTCCAATTCACCAAGGGCCTGAATTGGTACTTTTTGGCTACGACAATGTTCTACCTGTACGGGGAGAGTGTGATTTATTACTTCAAGCGCGTTGTGGTAGTAGACGCCTTCCTCGGGCCGATTTCGACACATCACCGCTTTCTCAGCTTCATGCTGTACTGCTTCGGTATGCATATACTTCGATTTCGGGATTTTCTCCGCAAGCTTTGCTAATGATTTCGGCATGCAGGATTTGTATTCTTCGTTGCGACGCTCAAGAAGGGGCACTACAAATTCCAGTTTACCCAATTCGCCTGGACACACATGTCTCTCCTCCTAGTGGTTGTTCAAGCCCAGTTTATCATCAACAATATCTTTGAGGGCATGATCTGGTTCTTCTTGCCAGTCTCACTTGTGATCACAAACGATATTTTTGCCTACATCTGCGGAATCACCTTTGGGCGCACACCGCTCATCAAGATTTCACCAAAGAAGACTGTTGAGGGCTTTGTCGGAGCATGGATCTGGACCATCATCATCGGCTTGGGATTGACAAACTTGCTGATGAGGTCCAAATATTTCATCTGCCCGGTTAGAGACTTGGGCTCGAATGTGTGGACAGGATTGGAGTGCACCCCAAATCCCGTCTTCATTCCCCATGAATATGTCCTTCCAATCTGGTTGAGGCCAATGCTCTGGGGACACACAACAATGACTGTGGCACCAATGCAATTCCACATCCTGGCAATGGCTACCTTTGCCAGTTTGATTGCCCCATTCGGAGGCTTCTTTGCCAGTGGATTGAAGAGATCTTTCAAGATCAAGGATTTCGGCGAAACCATCCCCGGCCATGGAGGAATTACAGGTAATTAGCAGCAGTCAAATTTATGGATGAACCTCACTAACATTGTTACATAGACCGAATGGACTGCCAATTTATCATGGGATTTTTCTCGTACATGTACTATCAGTCTTTTATCGCCACCTACACCCCCGTTACGGTTGGAGGTGTTCTGGAGACTGTTATTACTAGCCTGAGTCTGGAGGAGCAGCTGGAAGTCGCACAAGGTATCCAAAAGTACTTGGTTGGACAAGGTGTTGTTAACGAGAAGGTAAATTATACGCTACTTCCCTTGATTGAATCTTGCATCTAACATTTTGTAAAATATAGATTTTAGAATGCTGGAATGGTTTCCTAAATAATGGGAATTAATGGCCTCTCTTTTTAGCCTTCCGCTTTGTCTTTCCTCTGTACATCAAATACACATCAACACGCGTGTGCATGCATATCTTTAAACATTTCCGTCCCTGTTGTATCGTTGGTGTGGGTTTTATAGTGCAGTAGGCGGGGTTTGTAATATGGGGGCAGCACATGCAAGAAAGCATGCGCGGCTTTGGCGCACAAAAGTTGGGGGTTTTCCATTTATGGGATCACCGGCAAGGGGCATCCATTGGAGTATGGGTTTTTGACATTTTTCGTTGATGTTATTTCTACTAGTGCGGATTCCATGCGAAAAGGTAATTTTCTGTGAAAGCCGGGGAGGGCAATCCTCGTTTTGTATGCATGCCCTTTTTGCTACATTGAGGTTGTGCTTTTTTTTTCTCTATTGTTCCTATTCTTTTATTTTAAATTTTTGCACGTTTTCGTCTTTTCTTCGTCTCGCTTGTATGATACAGCGCAGGCCTTTATATGGCATTCTAGTAGTAGTAATAATTTGTTGAGAGCGGTGGTTGGTCTATGACAGCTTTTAAGGGCACGCATAGAGTTGGTAGTCTCATTTTATAACGGTTCCGGTAGTCATGCATTCGAGTAGTTAGTTCAATTGCAATTTCATCTCATCTCTAGATCTCAGACAGACTTCCTATTAGCATAAATCCATTCACTTTGAACATCTTGACAATGCGCATTCACATTTGTGAAATTCCACGACGTTAGCGGACGTGACAATCGATAAGAAAGTCAGCCACCGCCGTACTTATCGCTTATCGCCTGTCCCAAGCTGTCCCTTCACGTGACAAAAACCACGTCCAGAACACGAACTCTCGCGAAACCCACCGCAAAGCTCAAGCTCCAAGCTTTAAGCTCCGCCCGCACGCACGCCCCCACGTTCTTTAAAGCAATTGTCTGGCTTCGGAAAAAAATAATAAAAGGCGGAACTCTCACTGCTGTCCCCCCCCCCCCCCCCTCTTCAAATGGAGGAGGATAATAATACCGGCTCTGAGCTTGCTGAAAGCATAGCTGCCAGCAGCACCGCCGCCAGCCCGCCGGGGTTCCAGATCCAGACGGAGAAGACGCTCCCGTATCCTGCGCGGCCCGGCCTGGCGGCGTGGAGCCCGCAGCATGATCTGCTGTGCTTTGTGACGACGAATGATAATGTCTTGCTGTACAGAATGAATGGGCAGAGGGTTTGGGGGCTTGCGCAGAGGAAGGATAAGGAGGGGAGGGTTGAGACGCTACGATGGAGGCCGGATGGTATGTACCTCCCTCCTCTAATATCATATCATATATTCCGCCCATGGTCCCCTCTAGATGGTTTCCCCTTCAGATATAATATCAATTGCAATTATAAAAAACTCTAATAATCGGGATGTTTTATTTAAAATATTATAGGCAAGATGCTCGCCCTCGGCTACGCAGACGGCGTAACGCGGATCTGCGATGTCAACAATGGGAAAATCGTGCTTCTCGTTTCCCCGGACGTTGCTGCTGGCTTTGGGAAGGTTTCGTGCGTGGGGTGGGCGGATAATCGGTCTGTGTCGAAGGCGAGGCGGGAGCGGGAGGGCCATCATGGGGGGATTCCGCCGGTTTTGGAGGGGATTCCGAAGGGCGTGCTGGATTTGGAGATTAATCAGATGCTGCCGAGGTTGAGTGTCTTGCCGGCTGGGACTGCTCCGTGGGTATTCCTTCTCTTTTTTTTTTTTATGTTTGGTGATGGTTGGTGATGGAGAGGGGTTGTTTGGGGAAATATTAGGGCTAATTGTCTTTTGGGGGTTTGTGAATGTTGTAGGGATAGTTTGTTTTCGTCGAAGACTACGCTCGATGCTATGATCAATACTGTCAAGGGTGGTGATGGGGAAATTCTTGATGTGTTGCTTGTGGGAGATGTTAATGGGAAGGTTTTGGTGAAGTAATTATCTCCCTCCCTAATGAAAATGGATGAAAAGAAAGCCGATCGTTGAGACTAATTTATGATGTATAGTATTTTCGAATCATTCATCGTGGGGACATTACAACTCTCTACCCTATGCCCTCAATTAGGCACACAATGCAAGGTAGGGCCTTCCTACTCTCCTTGACCGTTCTCTTTACAGAAAGTAGAAGATGCTAATATGTACCATGCAGTTAATACAACACACAGCACCTCCCAGTCTGTCAACCCATGCACTTCTAGTCACATCACCGAATAATCTCTATCTCACGACATTAGATTTGCTCTTTACGAGTCAGTTTGGACAGTATCTACATCAACTTGCATTCACTTCCACAAAATTGCAGGCATTGTTGAAGTACATCAAGGAGACGGTGGCGGCGATGAATGTAGAGTGGAAGACGATGAATGATCTTTCGATGAGATATGTCTCGCTTGTGGAGGAGGATCTTCAGGCGGCGGGGTCGAGTAGTTCTGGTGGGGGGGTGGGGTTGGAATTTTTTGAGCTGTTGGTGACAGGCGTGGGGAGTGCTGCGCTGAAGGAGTGGTTGGTGGATGTGTTGACTGAAAGAGTAAGTCAGTTATGGGGGGTTTTCTGTGTGATATATCGCAGGAAGGAAGGCTAATGGTGTGAAATTAGGGGCAAAAACGTTGGGAGAAGACATCGATTGGGGGATATGAGAGTCTGAGGAGACTTGCTCACGAGCACCTTCTTCCTACATGCGAGAGGGTTACGATATTACTGACACGGTTACGGGGGCTTGCGAGATGGTAAATTGATTTCCTGAATCATCCTATATTGAATCGTCAACTGAAATTTCTTTAGGAAAGAGCGAGGGTCTCCACTTGGATTAGAGCCAGAGGACTTTACTAGATGCATCGACACTGTCTCTGGGCTCACTATCTACGCACACTCCTTCATCACAAAACTCAACCACGAACTCGACCTTTTCCGGTGTTTCTCCGCCTGGCTGAAAAATGTATTGGATGAGCTCTCATCGGTGATAAACATTAACGACGCACCGCCTGAGGACCCACAGATTGATACCCTAAAAGTAGCGGAATACGTTGGGGAGCATCTACTTTCTTCGTCGCTGGCACCATTCTTTACACGCACACAGAGACTGCCGGGGAAGAAGCTGTTTGAGGATGGCGAGGGTGTGTTTGAGTATTTTTGCAAGAATGAGACGTATGCGAAGGGGGGGTCGTGTACCTGGGGGGATCTGATGGAGCATTTGGTCGGGTTGTGTCATGGCGTTTTTGAGAAGCCGGCCACGGCGATGAGGAGGTCGTTGAGGGTGGCTAGGCCGGTGAATATTTATGGTAATGGGGTGATGGATCATGTGCAGATTAGGATGGATGATACGGTATGTTATCATCATTTCCAGAACTCTTATAAAAACGAAATACTGAAAATTGTGTGGTGTAGGATAATGGCCCAGTGGCATATCTTGCATTATATTCGAAGAAGGATGCACCAGATGCTTGTTCGTATTATCTTACTCCGTAGAGAAAGAACTTTGGAATTGGTAGATATACTAATCGACTAAAACCAAATACAGTGGTTCTCGTGAAATGCCAGTACGCAATGGAAGGTGGCTTAAGCTCAATTGTTAATATCGATTGTATCAAGCTCTCCATATCCTCAATCTACGATATCGATACGTCCTCGGAAGAAGGAGAGATGGATATCGGGGATAAGAAGCCGAAGAATATCACCCTTCTCGACGTCCACTTCGTGGATAACGAGGCTTTGATATTGCTTGTGCAGAATGAAGGTAAATCAGGTTCCTCACTTCCATCTCCGCATATATTATATAATGAAAGTCGGTATGCTAATGATATATTTTTTCTTTTTATAATATTAGACGACCAAACCACAAACCTCCTCACAACACCATTCTCAACCCTCACATTCTCTAACCCATCGTCGAAATACCCGCTCCCTAACCGCCGCGAATCTTTCTCGAGCGCAAAGGACCTCGCGGGGGCGGTGAGCGTGTACACGTTTTCCCTCGGCGACCAGATCCCGTTTACGCCGATGGAGATTATTAAGGCAAGGACGTTTGAGTGGGTGAACGGGTTTCTCCCGGAGAGGTTAGTGGTGAATGGCATGCCTGAGCGGAGGATCGGGGCGGCGATTGATCGCGATGGGGGGAGGTATGTAGTGTTTTTGTTGGATGAGGATGAGGCTGTTGAGGAGGAGGGGGAGGAGGAGGAGGAGGAGGAGGAGGAAGAAGATGATGATGGGGATGATGATGATGATGAAAATGAGAGTGAAGAGAATAGACAAGGAGGAGAAATGGGGGATGGGGCTAATGATGATGATAATGGTGGTGGTGGTGTTGGGAATGATACCATCGATGCCGAAAGTGATATGGACATGACTTCTTAGGATGATCAATTATATGCAACGACACTTGGCTTGATTGAGCTCATGGCTGGAAGGCCTTGCACGGAGATGCCTGATGTTTCGGGACCTCCCGATCCGGATTTGGGGGGCTGAATTGGAGGGTGCAGGGGAATTCGGAGTTGGGGATGTGGAGCTTTGGGTTGTAGTTGATGATGGGGGGTTCTTTCTTTCTTTTTTCTTTTTTCTTTTTAACCACAGTAAACATTTGTATTATAACATATGCGCATGTTTTTCATGAAGGGATTCAAAAGCATATTTAAGGGCACCTCTTGCAATTGCAGCAGACTACGTATACATACCTCCTACCTGGGTACCTACTTAGTGTAAGTACTTGGGTATATCGTCACACACGTGCAGCATTCAGTACGATATCGCAATAAAATTCAAAGTATAATATAACTTGTACAGATATCATGATCATGATCAATATTGCAAACGGGAGCGCTCATTGCAGGAAACAAAGCTTAAGCTTGAAACTCGGAACTCGGAACTCAAAAAAATACTCGTTGCAGGAAAGAAGAAAAAAATGAAAATCGTGTAAAAATCGATATGGAAAATAAAAAATATAAAAAAAAAAAAAATAAAAAAAAAACACACTACTCATGATACATGTACAATTGCGCATGCAATGTTACGGGAAAAAAAAATTCAGACGCAGCAGGATAATTAATAAGTGATTTGAAAGAGTTGAAAGTTCGCTGCCAAAGAAGAAGAAGAAGAAGAAGAAGCCGAAAACCACCGAATTCGAAGGAAAGTAAAGTAATTTAGCAAGAAAAAAAAAGAAAAGAAAAAAAACATTAACGGCATAATTGAATTTCAAGCTGTGAAAAGGGAGAGGGCAGACGTGAACAGAGGGCAGGGTGGGGGGGTACCAAAAAAAGATATATAAGAGGGGGGGGGGGAAATAATGATGATAAAAAAATTAAAAAAAAAAAAAACTCCTTGTCTGTATGCATAGATGGATCGAAGCTGTTAAGAGGCGCAGGAAGAAGGCAGGGAGTGCGGGAATTTGATGTCTCAACCAAAATCGTAGTGAAAGGAACAAAATATCAAGATTAGAATGCTTAGTTTTTCTCTCCAATCCCCGGCCACAACCACAATGCTTTGCCCAGTTCATGGATGTGTGTGTATCACTTGTTTTTGAGGCTATAGCCCCACTCCTCCAAGTACCGACTGTGCTGCTGAATGGTGCCTAAATAAGGCGAGCGAGGCCGGTGGTCTTCTGGCCGTGAGTAGTCCAAAGCGGAGAATAACCTCGGCACCAGTCACCATGAGGGATATCACGATCAAGATGATGATGATCCATGTGATTCCTAAAAAAGAAAGTTGGTTATGATTAGTCGAGTTCATGAATGGGTATTAAAAAAGTGGAATTTCGCTTACTTGACATGTTACTATCAGCAATTGAATCCGATAGAATATCAGTGAGATCTAAAAAGACTTTACAACGCTCGTTGAGCACGAGGATTCTCTGTTTGATTTCAAGGTACTCTCTGACGGCGGAATAGAGGGGATGTAGAGTTGGCTCTGCGTCCCAAAAGAACTCGGGAACGTCGAGGACGTTACTCGCTATACGACGGGGAAAAAAAATTAGTACACTGCATGTGCCTGGAGATATAGTTTTAACTTACATAAATTCACATCCACTCGTAATTTGAAAAGCCTTCCGCTCATTTTTACAACATCCTCTCTCCGCATGCCAAGTTTGCCTGTTAGGGCAAGGCGTTTTGGAATGTGTTGGACGCCCAACATGGTTATGGCCATTCGCTCTTCAAAACGACACAGCTTGGTGCTTTGTGCAATAGCATGCGAAATAGCAAGTTTTACCATGATATCACCAGACCGAAGTGTTATCATGTCATTGTAGATCTTAAGGAGGGGTTAGCTTGTGTTGTACAAAGAATTGTAGGTTCCACATACTCTAGGGCTTCTTATTCGCGAAGAATACTCAAAATGGAACTCTTCCGTTTCAAATTCTTGTTCCCTTAAGGGACTGGCAACCAGCTTGACCTTGGTTTCGGTTGACGCAAACGTTAAGTCGGCCAGAACATCCTTGAGCAAGGGTTAGTGATCATATATTTAAAAGACGAATTGACGGAAAACTAAATACCTTCTCCTGCCTCTCTGTAAAATTCCAGAACACAACGACTCCATAAGAAAAGACGAACATCTCTGCAAACGCCTTCATCTCATGGACCTCGGCCGATGCTGGAGACCCATCCCTCTGTGATGGTCTGTAACCCTGTTCACTGCTCTGGTGCTCTTCACCCTCTCGGGGAATGTATCTTGAGCTTTGTGGGCTTCCCAGAATCATTTCAGTGCCACCTTCACTGCGCCCATCCCTATACTCAAAGTATCCTTCGTGATAATCCCTCTGCTCGCTTCGCTCAATCTCTACATCCAATACAGCCTTGCCTCCTGGACTCTTTAATGTAGGGCTGCTCCTGACTCTGTAGCCATTCCTTCCAGGCATTAGAGGAAGATGGTAGGCCACATAAAGACATTCATCGTATAATTTCGTCCTGGCCTGGTGTTGCTCTTTGAGAAATTTCGAGGTTGCCTGTAATCTGTATGCATCTGCCGTGCAAAACGCTGTTACGCGAGAAACCTTTTCGGCTCGGCGGTCCTTTGGGAGTCGTTCTGCATAGGATTTGCGTGGGTGTGAGCTCTCCTGTTCGGCGAAATGATTGCGATCGTATTCTTCCCCATCCCGCATTGGACCGTCGCCACCATCCTCTTCGAAATCCCAGCGGTTCCTCGCTGCCGTCTCTGGCAGAAGAACCAATTTCTCACTGAGCTTGGAAGACCGCACGGGAAGACTCTGCCCAACTAGTCTAGCAGCGGCTCGGGGGTCTGTGATTCGGGATTGCGGCCTTCGGAAAGGAGGAAGCCTCTGCTGGCCAGAGGGAATTTGGCTGGAGTCCTGCAGCACATTATCGACGCTGATGTAACGGATCGGAGGCCGGCTCGTGTTTGGCCGGCGTGAGGTGTCTCGGGCATCCGTGACCTAAAACACGAACCCAATTCATCAGTCAAGGCCTCGACCGCGAAAAGACGGGAATGGCCTACCAGGACGGTTGGCCTGCGCTTCAACGCTGGCATTGACATCTTTGATAGCTGGGCCTGGGATTGGCGCGACTGCGGAGAAGAGGCGGAGGAGAGGCGGATTAAGTCTGGCGGCAGCTGCTGGCACCTGGCATATATGAGGATGTCGGGATGTTTTTTCGCTGCCCCAGGCCGCCTGTTGCGCACGATGAGCCAATCCAGCCGGGCCAGAGCTTCAATTGATGTCAGCTTACCTAATCCGCGCTCTGGTTGACTCCTGCCGCATCGGCGGCAGCTGCGGACCAAGCTTCGGAAGTGCGCTGCCCTCTTCGGCTAGCCGCGCACGGCAGCGTCACGAAACGCGTTCTCCCAGCCAGGTGCCCGCCGGGGCTGTCTGTGGTTGTCGGCCTGCTGGGCAGAAAGTGCCCAACCAAGTCCACCTCATCCGCACCCGGGGCCATCGCCATCCCGTCAAGACCCCTCCGCTATATTCAAGAAAACAATATCACCACACCCGGGGCCGCCGCTATGCCTCCGTCCAGAGGTGCGTCGAGCTGCTCTACTTGCTTGCTTGCTTTTAGCGTGGGATCGTTGATGCTGATGGAGTTGAGCTAGGATCGGGAGACACCATCCGCATTCTGATTGCTACAGACAGCCATGTGGGATACATGGAGGACGATGCCATCCGGGGCGACGACTCCTGGCAGAGCTTCGATGAAGTCATGAAATTGGCAAAGACTCATGATGTGGGTACTGTCTTTGCACCACTTCTGGTAGTAATAGCTAAACTAGCGGTTCAGGTCGACATGGTCCTTCTCTCTGGGGATCTATTTCATGAAAACAAGCCTAGTAGAAAGGCCATGTACCAGGTCATGCGCAGTCTCCGAATGAACTGTTACGGGGAAAAGCCATGTTCATTGCAAATTATTAGCGATACATCGACAGCCTTTCAAGGGTTAGTGTCGAATTTTACCTTTTGGGATTTTAAAGTCATAGCTAACTTTAATTTTGTAGATCATTCAATCATGCGAATTATGAAGATCCAGACATCAATGTTGCAATTCCAGTATTTTCCATACATGGCAATCATGACGATCCATCAGGTGTAAGTCGTTCATAAAAAGCTTCATTAATTCACATTTATCAAAAGCTGATGTGAATATAAATAATAGGGCGGACGTTTTTGTGCCCTCGACATATTATCCGTAGCAGGATTAATCAACTACTTTGGCCGCATTCCAGAAAATGACAATATTTCTGTCCACCCAATTTTATTGCAGAAAGGAGGAACAAAATTGGCCTTGTACGGCATGAGCAATGTTCGAGATGAACGGCTTTTCCGCACATTCCGGGATAATAAAGTGAAGTTTCTCCGGCCAGGGGAAAGAACAGATGAATGGTTCAACCTGATGTGTTTACATCAAAATCAGTAAGCAAACTTTCTCTAAAATATATTTCGTCTTCTAACGATTTTATAGCCACGGACACACAATGACAAATTACTTGCCAGAGAATTTTCTCCAATCTTTTCTGGATCTAGTTATTTGGGGGCATGAACACGAATGTGTGATCAACCCGCAGCATAATTCAGAAATGGGATTCGATGTTATCCAACCCGGTTCAAGTATTGCCACGTCTCTAGCCGAGGGTGAGGCCGTACCGAAGCATGTCGCCATTGTTTCAGTCACTGGTCGAGAATACACAGTTGAGCCAATTCGGCTAAAGACTGTACGCCCCTTTGCAATCAAGGAAGTCAAGCTGTCGGACGTCAAAGAACTTAAAACCGTCGCGCGGAAGAAAACAAATAGGACAGAAGTCACGGCGTACTTAATTGAACTTGTGGACGAGTTAATTGAACAAGCAAAAGATGAATGGCTGACAGCACAGGATGATGATTCATTGACAAAAAAGGATTCTCCATTGCCTTTAGTCAGATTAAGAGTACGTAATCCTCACCGATTCAACACTTCTTATCTTGCTAATTTCTTAAACGACAGGTGGAATATAGCTCTCCTGATGGAGGTCAATTTGAAATTGAAAATCCGCAGAGGTTTTCAAACCGATTTGTTGGGAGGGTTGCCAATGTAAACGATGTCGTACAATTTTACCGGAAAAAGGCGACACGTGCGATGAACAAAAAAGGCAATGTCGATGAGCAGGCCATTGAACACCTTATTGAGGCCCTAGGTGGTTCCATCGATAATATCAGGGTTGAGAAGCTGGTACAAGGGTTTTTGGAGTCACAAACCCTTAATGTGTTGCCACAAAACGGCCTTGGTGATGCAATTGGACGCTACATCGAGAAGGACGACAAACATGCAGTTGAACTGTAATTATTCCCGTATTTTCTCGGAGATATATGGGAATAGCTGCTGACATCTGCAAATTTAGGTTCGTCAATGATAGTTTAAAAAACCAGTTACGGAAACTATTAGCCAAAGGTGTTTCGACGGAAGATGCAATCTTGGAGGAGGTAGGTGATATTGTTTCAGGGTTATTCTTGGTCATGTCTCTATACTAACTACACATTCTCATAGATGACAAAGGAAAAATCACAGCTTGAGGAGCTCTTTTCTAAAGGACTCTACAAGTGGAAGGTAATTGCACCTTCAACATGTATTTTGTGCTTATTTAATTAACGCAACTGCCACAGACGAAAGGAAAGCAAGAGAAGCCCGAAGATTGGAACAGTGATGAGGATGGGCCATGGAATGGCGGTGAAGACGGGCCATCAAATGATGCCGAGCCTCTATTCATTGGTTCTGATATGAGTGACAGCCAATCCGTGGCAGCACCAGCGAAGGGCCGCGGCCGCGGAAAGGCTGCTACAACCAAAAAGGCAGCCCCTAAAAAAACTGCGGCAAAGAGGGCACCTGCCAAAGGAAGAGGCAAAAAGGTGGTGGAAAGTGAGCCAGAGGAGGAGGAAGAGGAAGAAGAAGAGGAGGATAATTATGACGATGATGACGATGTGGTCATGAATGACATTGAGGAAAATAATGATGAGGATGATGAGGAAGTAGTAGTACCTACCAAAACCACAGCGTATGAACCCCCACCCCAAAATATTGACAGAATGTTGAGTTGACACCATCATTAGCCGTGGTAAGGCAGCTGCAAAACGAGGAATGTCGCCTCCTCCAAAGGCGGCCCCCAAAAAGGCACCAACAAAGCCTAGAGCTCCGGCACAAAAACAAACAAGGCTTCCTTTTAGTGAAAGCCAAAGTCAGTCAACACAAGCCTCTACAGGAGGAAGGAAGCTTCCATTCTCTTCACAGGCTGCACCAAAGCCCACCGCTCGTGCTGCAGCCAAAAAGAAGCCTTTGGTCATTGTAAGTGGAAAAAGCACCCACACATTGCACTTGCACAAACTGACAATTTTCTTTCCAGAGTGATGATGACATTGAGGATGATGATCAATATGAACCAGCAAAGACACAGCAAAGCTCTAGGAGTTCAAGGTCTAGAAAGTGATGAATATCATCTATTTTATTATCTAGTGTATTACCCCGGGGTATGTAGGTATTTTAATGCCATATCGATATCGGCATTCACATCTCGCAATTGATGAATTAGATCTAGTTAAGTTCGTTTTCAGAACATTTTCGCATAGGGAATGCAGTTATTATATTCAAAGTCATACCCAACCCAGACCACATGTAAAAATTCAAAACTGCTTGCACCTAAGAAGCCTCCCCCCCTCCCTCTCTCATGACTGGTCTTAAAAAACAAATCAAAACATAACCCAAAGCATACTTGGTAAAAAATGAAAAAAATAAAACTCCCGAACACGTAAATCATTAAAAGGCAACCCCCCCTCCCACACCCAACCCCAAACTCCCAAACCACCACCATGAAGCCCATCCCCGCCCTCGCTAAAGGGTACACAAATTGATAATAGAAGCAACCCTTCCCCCCCGCCTAACTCTTCAACGCCTCCAAACGCTCCCTCATATCCTCCAACACCACCTCCTGCGGCTCCTCCTCCTCCGCCTCCGGCTGCTGCTGCTGCTGCGGCACCCTCCCCGTATCCTTCAACTTCTTTGTCAAAATCTCCCCCAGAATCTTATCCACCTCGCTCTCCGCCTCCTCATCCTCCTCCTCCGCCAGATCCTCATCGGGCAAGGAATCCTGCACCATCTCCTCGATAATCCCCGCCTTGACAAGCTCCATGCTCAGCTCCCGCATGGTGCCCGTGAGCTGCGGCAGCCTGACGAGGGAATTGACGTCCTTCATGACGGACGTGCTGGCGCGTATCGACCCCTCGATCTTGCGCACGCCGAACGCCTCGTTGACCTGCATGCCGACGCTCTCGAGCTGGGCTTTCGAGGTGGAGAGCCGCGTGGCCTGGCGGCGGATGCGCACGAGCTCGCGCGCGAGGATGCGGGTCTCGAGGGGCTGGGCGTTTTTTCGCCGGGAGGCGGCAAGGATCTGCGTTTTGGTTTTGGACTCGAGTTGTTTGAGGTGCGTGATCTCGCGGTCGAGTTGCCGCGCGTTGGAGCGGATGAGTTGGTTGCAGCGGCGGATCTATTGGGGGAGAGGGAAGGGGGAAGGGGGTTAGTTATTTGGAGTTTGGTGTTGGGGTGAGGTGGGATAGGTGTTTTACCTGCACTGCCGGGTCGGGCTTCCAGAAGTATCCTCTTATAACGTCCATGATGGTGATATGATGATGTGGTGAGTTTTGTGTGTTTGTGTGTGTGGTGTGGCTGAGGTTTGTATGTATGTATGGTATTCCCGATCGCTATCTGTTGTTGGATCTCTGCTGAGGCCTTCTATATCCTCTTTGTTTACTTGTTGTTGTTGTTTATCTCTATCTCTATCTTTATCGATAAGCTAAGTTGGTAGCTGTTAGTCTTTGTCGCGATAGGTACCTCGGTTTGTAGGTCTGGCCGGGGCCTAGTGGTGTAGTAGTGTAGTGCGTGGGGTATCAAGATTAGGTGTTCGTATTGCCAGTATGTGAGGTAGGTGGTAGCCGATGCGATGTGTGGATGGATGAATGAAGGTTGAGGGAGGAGGGAGGGGTGAAACCTGAATTGTAGATCGCTTGGTGCTTGGGGTTAACGTTGCAATGGGCTTGTGTTGCGTTGCTGCGAGGGTCGGGAGGGTCGGTTACGTAGCACGTGTGGGAGTCAGATAGACTACAGTGCAGCGCAAACTTCAGCCGTAGCTATCATAGAGTTAGAGGATGTTTTTTTTTTTTGCCGAGAATCCCATGAGCTCGAGTAAAGCCCAAAATACAGTGCTTTGAAATTGTGTTATATTTTAATTGATACAAGGTAATTAACACTTGACGATGATCATAGGAAACGTTTACATGTTGCAATCGGCGGTGTTGAAATTCCAAAATCTTGGGGAGCGATTGGCTCATTAGAGAAAAATTACTGAGCGAGACTCACCATGCAATCCACTCTCGAGCTCCAATACAATCCTATAATGCTATCTAGCACCCTATAAAATTACAAGGTAAGTACACCTTCTTCTATAAAAATTCTAGTTGGTAGTGACACTAATAACCACAACACCGTGAACCGAAGTCTGAGTAAGGCGCTTCAACAATTAATCTGTGTATGCAGACATGTATTAGATTACCCTGCATGCAATATTATCTATATCGTAACCGGTGTACTTAAAACGTAGCTGTATAGCTGTAGCTTCCGAAGTTGTTTGGCTGTTGATGCATATTGCTGTTGCATAGTGGCTACAAGATGTAGGTTACTGGAATCCTAGGAGGTTGCCTGCTGAAGAAGAACCAAACGAAGTAGAGTACCTACCTAGGTAGGTAAGCTTTAGGTAGTACTAATCCGTATAGTAGGACAGATAGACGAATTGAGGAGAATCCGCCCGTAGAGTGCGTGTCTCGCTCATCCAAACCTCGGACAGAGATAGCCTCAACCCGCACCCAAATCCTATCGTCTATCACTCGGAAATCCTCATGTTAACCCCCGGCACCGGTAAGTGCCGGTAGCTTTTTTCTTTTTGATATCGATGCACTCAGGTACGAGCTTTATCGGAGGCACATTTACGGTACGTGTGCACCGTGAACGTAGCAACATGCCATTCGTCGCCTGGAGAGCGCTTCATGCAAGTTACTCTTAGGTACTCTGTAGATAGAGGAAATAACCTTGCGAGGCGTATTCTAGCTCTTATTCCTTTCCTTTCTTTTTTCTTTCGAAAGTTCCCTTTGTAGTGGAGCACCTAGATTTCGGTTGATTTTGCAACATCTTTTGGGATGGTTGGCTGGGGATGTGGATCTGGATGCAGATGGTTACTCGAGTAGGCGACCACATTCTCTCGTTCCTTCTTCCGTGGTGCTAGAGGAGGCAGGTAGCTGGAAAGAGATGCCTAGCGGGTATAGAGTGATGGTAAGTGGCCTGGCGGTAGGAGCTGTCATTCAGATATCGAGCCTGTGAATCAAATAATAAATGGGTAGATAGATAGAATGCTGTTTAGTGAAATAAAATGGTGAAGTTCGTCAGGAGGAATGCTTTCGATAAACTAGTGATTCGAATCCAGAGTAGGATGTTGGGGGAGGTAGGGATTTTTGTGCTGTGGTTGAGCGATTCATTCCTCGAGTACATGGAGTATATCTGTAAGAAGAGGTAAGTATTTCGGTACCTCCGCTACATTCGAGCTCCAAGTCTGGGCACGAGAACAATTCGAGCTTGGACGAGACTAAGTAGAGCTTGGTGCACGTGCATACTTCCAGAACGGGAATTTCCTGGAGTAGAACCATCAGCACATGTTGACCTTTTGTTCTACATTTGATCAGGTGGCCCTAACCTCTTTTTTCTTTTCTTTTCCTTACGACGAATTCGAATAGATGAGGAACCCACGACAGGCCTTGGACTCACATCGACACGTCCAGTCTCATCCGACATCTTCGTATTTTGTTGGTGATTCTGAATCCCCCATCCCATGCATCCTAGGTTGGCCAAGGGTCACAAATGACCCAGATGATCATAATCATCTATCCCTTTTACTTTCCCAACAATTTTTTGGGGATCATGGATCAGTCAGTCATGACAACGGCCGGTCGATAAGGCCCCCGCGACCAGGCGATAAGGATTCGAGGGGAGCATTATATGCAAACCGGCAAGCCATAGATCTATAGAAGTTGGGAATTAAGATGCCTGAAGCAAAAGTGGTCTCGTCACGAGGCTAAACGGCTGGGGTGTGGGGACGGCTCAGATGAAGCTACTCTCCTATGGCAGGTTTTTCGGAGTGGTGTGTGTGTGTCCGATGACGAACGAAAGAGGGTGGGGTGGGGTGGAGTGGGGTGCACCTGTACATGTTGGGCAAGTTGCGGCATCGAGAAACTGCGTCAGGTTAATTATTGAGGTGATACTGCCTTATTTCAGACTTGATCCTTACATCGATCTTACAGGCAGGGTGCGGGTATAGTACTCTACTGGAGTTGGTAGCACGGCGTGAAGAGTTGAAAGCACTCTAACTGGAGTACTGCAACACCGCTTGGAAGCAATTGGGTTTCTCTGCATGAAGGTTAACATACAAACGGTTCATCGTCGACCGTCCGAAAGGCCGGATCCGCGAGTTGTGACGTCCAGCAGCCGTGCTTAAAGTTGATCCTATTCATAGAGAAGCATTCTTAATCTCCGTTAACGTCCCCATTCGTCGCAGTGCCTCCTGGTCGCGGCTGGATCTCGTGCAGTTTGACGACTCAATTGGTATACCGGCCGGCGAAGGCTGAATTCGAACGCGAACGTATGGACGAAATATATTTATACACACATCGATGCATTATGTCGCTCGACCTGAGGCTCCCCATCTCGGCCAGAGTCTCTCCGCAGGAACAGGCGAGCATACTATGCTGGAATAGCGCTGAGCGATGGTCGATTTCGATGATGTGATGGCGTGGCTGACCCAGTGCGGCCCTTCTCCGAGCGTTCGCATCATTATTCCTGCGATCTCCCTCGGTTAATATACGCAAGTAAAGTAGTGGTTTGTTGGAGGCGGTTTAATAACTGGGGCCCGGCTTTCTGGGTTTCTGACTCTCTCTGCTGCCTTGTAATCCTGACCTCGAGCTTACCGCTTGTATATTTATCCCTCCATAGTTTTATATATTACTTGGACAAGCTTCGGATTGTGCGGTGCGGTGTGGCCAGTTTTGCCCTTTCATCATTTCTCGCGCAAGAACGTCAACATAAACCTCTGAAGCCCATCATCCATTCCCGCCGACCTTGAGCTCTCGCGGCTCCCGCCAGAAGCAAAGGTCGCCAGCCCAGAGAACGCCGATACCATCTATCAGAGCACCAGCAAAGGTCAATCGAATAACTGCAGCTCGGAACCCTGCCGCCACACTGGCAACAGTCGAGACCGGCCTGGACCTGCTGCCATTCCCAAGAGTCGAGCAGGGCGTATTCGGGCCTCTGCTGCTCGCCCTGCAACCAGCCCGCCTTGGTCTTGCAACTGGAGATACCCACGACAGCTGCCTAGGTGGAGAGCAGCAGGCCGCAGCCAGCCGCCGGGCGGAAGCAGCGCATCGCCCCAGCAGAGAGCTCTACGCTTTGCACCGAAGGGCCTAGAGATCGAGGCCCAGCGGCCACCGGGGCAATTGAATTGAGGGCGTGAAGGATCTCAGGACAGCTGGAAGCAACTAAAGTCTCACAGCTCACGAAAACGCACGCACGCACCGCGGCCACTGCCGCCCACCCGCACACCACACCCACCCACCCGCCCCCCCAGCCAGCCCGCCCGCCGCCGCCCCATGCAGAGCCCCCCCCACCGCCGCTAAAACTCACCCTTACGCACGGAGAAATTACACACTCAGACAGGGTCCATGTCAGCTCCTGGCAACGCACTCAAAAGCAAGGAGGGAGACGCACCGATCCGCAAACATCGACCGCCGTCTACGCACTCCACCATTGCTGAATCAAACACCTGGTGTCTCTTCTGTCTGTCGTACACCTTCTCGCAGAACAAACTACTCTACAGCATCTTCCACCCCGTGCATGCAATCGACATGAGGACTGCTATGCGCCCAAAGCACCAAAGCCTGATCCTCAAGTGCTACCCTGCGCTACCAAAGGACTCTGCAGCAAAGCCGAATCCATCGGAGCTATCGTACCTGCTCTACTACGCGTCCACGCGTAGATCGAAACTCCAGAAGGTTGGCAAATTCCTCGAAAAGCGGACAGCAAGCGATGTCTGGCGGCTGAGGCCAGGGTATGTTGTTGCCCCCTCCCCCTAGTATTTTTTGCCATCATCCCATGTGTACCGGCGGGTCACAATGCTGGGAATATCTATTGGGGCGAAAGCAGTACCTAACTTGAAACTAGGAACATTCATGTTACCCTGGAAATCTGCAAGGCCCTTATCGACAAGTGCCCTCGCGACCTCAACCTATACGCTTCCTCGATTCTGACCGTGCTTCAATCCATCATTGGCTCAAAGGACATCAACCTGATTGAGGATTCCATTCCGTGCTTCGAATCATTTTGTGCCCACCATGACGGTGCCAATCTGTCATCCGATTCGGAGTTTGTAAAGCAGTTTGAGGAAATCATCAAGCTATACGCAGATTGTGCAACTACATCTGATGCCAGGCAGGCATTGAGGTGGAGGTCAATCGGGCTACAGGCAATCAAATGCGTTGCCTCTAGCGAAGCACTGTCAAGTGCTGCGGATGGCCGGAGCCAGCTCAACATCATCATCCCTGTGATACTCAAAAATGTGTATAGTGAATCGGAAGACCATCTGTTCATTCTTCAACAACGAGCCAACAATCTGGATGCCGAAGAGGCCGAAGGCGGTCGTCCACGGCTCAGTCTCAGCACAGTCGCAACTAATATCACGGACGCAGCAGCCGCTGCAGCTGCAGGGACGGCTGAAGCAGCGGATCGTCTGGAAGAAGAGGATATTGGAGTATTGGCCCTTCAAAGCTTGAAACGAATTTTTGAAGTGAATAATACATCGCAAATTCGGTATGCAACAGCTGCAGTACTCAGTTTTGTCACTTCAAAGCCTGAGGTGTCCGAGACTTGGGCACAAGCACTTTTGGAGATGATTGCACGCCGGGCACCTGTTCAGTATCGCCATCTCATTCTCATTGCATGCCAGGAAACGTTGTCATCTTTGCCAGTGACCGAGGACAGCTTGCCAAAACACCTTATAATGGCACATCTTATTTCGTGGTTACTGGCGTCTACTGTCAACCTCATCGGACTTTCTGTTATGGACGTATTGCTTTCACTCATTAACCACATTTTACGTTTGCTCTTACTTGATGCCTCTAAAACCACGACAGCTTCAACTTCTGCCGAGCCTACACAGGCTCAGGAACAGGATTTCGCCCTCCCAAGCATTGTATTTAACCTAAACAACAATAGCCAGGTCTTTCAGGCCTCCAACACGACAGATGCCCCAGATATCCACAAGGAGTTGCTGCAAAAACTCACATCCTGCGTTGGAAATCTAGGGACCCATATATACTACTCGGATCAAATTGCAGATATGATCACAGAGATCCTAGTTCGCCTCAAGCCAGTAACTACGATGGTCCAACTTACTGATGGATCGGTAAATGGAAGTATTCAGGATAAGCTTAGCAACACGGACGAGACATTTTCCTTTTCTACAGCAAGAACGATAGGGTTGAAATGTATCAAGGAAATTCTAGTTGTTGCAAATGGTAGGGGTGGGGCGCAAAGTGGTGTTGGGAGGAATGGCGTCCCATTAAGCGTTTGGGATGGAACATCGTGGTTGTTGAGAGAAGAGGATAAGGGCGTAAGGAAGGCTTACGCGGACGCCTTTACTACATACTTGAAGTTAGAGGCGAACCGTATCAGCACACCCGCTACACCTGCTTCTCCCAAAAAGGTAAACATGCCAGTTTATTCCCGTAACTCCTTCCACAAGACTAACGACATAATTTAGCCCTCTCTCCCAGTTCTTGACAAAGGATCAAACACATTCCTAAAGCTTCTACATGTCGCCATTTACGAATCAGCACTTCAATATGCGCCAGACGCTCTAGACCTGATGGGCTTACACCTCATGTTAACCAGGATGGTTCAAAAGTTAAAGATTAATGCTGTTATATGTGGACTTCCAATGATATATAGGCTTCAATCGGATATACCAAAGATTTCGGATCGAAAAGCCCAGGTCGCCCTATCCAGCCTTGTCGCCGGCTATCTTCTGACAGTTGGCGAACAATTCGGCCTCGAGGACTTACAGGAGGGCGTCGGAATGGAGATCAATCATCGAAAAGAACATGGTCAGTGGTTTGACGGGATCAAATTTCCTGCCGAAGACATTCCTTTAACCCCGGCCTTCCCTCCAGATAAGAACGGATACATCTCAGCAGAACCAATTTTGCCATTCGACAATAGGTACGCCGTAACAGCCGACATCTGCGACTCACTTGCCTCCAGCTTTCCGGAACAAAGGACACCAGCCTTTCTCAATAAGATCAAGGAAGCCTTACAGGTGGATTGGAGTAAAGAAAGCGTTTTGGCTGAATTGGAGGGACAATCCAGCCGCCAAACCAGCGTTACAGAATCCAAGAGGGGAACAACCTTGAGAAACTTTCTGACCGTGAATGGAAATGGAAATGGAAACGGAAGGCCAGGAAGTACGAATGGTAGTCATCATCACCCAAGCAGGCCAGGTTCAAAGCACGGAACTGTTGGGGCGGAAAAGTTCCGTGTCCGCGCACAGACCACCGGTGGATCTACACCTCGGAGCAGTTCAAGTAAATCATGGACTGTGAAGGTTGATGACCTTAAAGCTGTTCTAACTGGTCAAGCCGCTGATATCCATCACGGAGGATCTGCCCTCGACGATAGTAGCAGCAGTGCCAGCGAGTGTCAGTCCTACAACTCTTCAGATGGCGAAGAGATCATTGTGGCTAATGGGAATGTGGCTGCAGGGGGTAACGGTCGTTTCTCCCGTGCTCCATCCACAGGAAATATTCCGCTCCATAAAAAGAGATCTTCGAGTATGCATTCGAGAAGGGATACCGAAGCTACAGTAGCATCCATCCCAGGAGGTTTCCGGATATCTGAAAATGGGGGTTCGAGAAAGGAGACCATTCCACCGGTACCAAAGTTGCCCGCAATGATGGACATACCAGGATCGTTCCCCTCGGATGAGGAGCTCTATCAAAATGGCCGGAATAGCCAGAATGGTCGTTCCAAATCTGTGACCCCAATTCCGGTGGATGATACCCCAACTGCACCTGCACCCCAACTAGGAAGTGCATTCAAGTCTGGTCTTTCTGGATCACATCATCACGGAAATGGAAGGCTGGATGTTCAAAGTGTGTTGAGTGGAATTGAGACATCGTCGAAGAAGAGACCAGGAAGCAGCCGTGGGATCACTAAACCACCTTACTAGTTTCTTTTTTGCCCTTCCATACCTCGCCTGATAAATCTCGTTTGTTTCTTGCTCTTTTTCCTCTTCTTCTCCTTTGCACAAAAAAGGTTTTCATTTCTCTTTCCGTTGAAAGTCTTTTAATTCTCGCTTGCGCCTTTGTTTTTACTGCTTGAATTTTGTTTGGTTTTTTGTTTGTGAATATAGAGGGTTTCATTTGTACCTTTTTCCCCTAGGGTATCATTTTTGGTAGAATGCGAAGGATTAGGAATCCGACGAAGGGTGAGGGAAGAAGGTGGAGGGAAGAGGTGTTTTATCTGTTTGTTTCCCTGTTATGGGAAGACGAGGCAAGTCAGATTGCCGCATTGTTGGAAGGGGGTATGAGGGGTTATTGGTGGATGCATACACTGCAGTTGGGTCGGTAGTGCGGAGTCGGCGATGGTTGGTTGGTTGATTGGGTGAACCTTGAAGGAAAGGATCATATCTGAGAAGATGGTTGGTTGTTAGATCCGTTTGGTGGGTGTTGGGGGTACCGCTGTGGTACACGTGTTTCTATTTTCTCTCTTTTTTTTTACAGCTACTTGGTTGAGGTTGTGGTTGAAAGATATATATTGGGTAATAGCTCTCGGAAATATATATATTTCAACTGCCTCCTCCTGGCATATAATTACCCTCGCTTCGCATCTCTTTTCTTTTTTAATCTATATCTTCCTTCCTTCAATATTCTTTCCTCCCCTTTGTTCCGTTCTCTTATTCCTCACTTACATACTTGGTTATATCTAACTTTTCATTGATATTTGCGCGTTGTTTCTGATTCGTTCTCTCCCGAGCTATTGGCAGATCTACTACTGCAAGGTGTCACCATAATTATATATGAGCTTCCTTCGAATCCCCTTTATATATATTTCATTCTGCGTTCTTTACTTACTTCTTATGTCATTTTTTCTTCTGTTTTTTACATCGAGATCTCGCAAATCGCATACTACCAGAGGCTCCTTCTCTTTACCTCTTATATTCATTTGTTTATAGGCATCTTTTTTCACTTGTTTTCCTGGTTTTGTTTCTGCGCTTGTGTTTTAAATTCTAATTTATATAGCTTTGTGTCTAATTGCGTTGTGATTGAATTTTGGTAATATTGAGCTTTAACTTTAAATTTAAATGTAATTATAAATTTATACTTGTGTTGTTTGACATTCACGTAAATCCCATCCATGAGACTAAATCCCATCGATCAGTGTACTCGAGTGCATGTAAGTGACTCCCGTTGTGATGCTCAGTGCCTTCATTACAGTTGGGCATTAGATTTAAGGAGCATGTACCACTAGTAGGAATTATAAGATCAAGTTGAAATCACGACATTAAACCGCGGCAAATGATTTGTACAGTGCATGAATGTGTCCATAGTAATTGCATATGCACGCTAGCGTCCAATTACAAGATCCCGACTACAGACTGGAAGGCATCCGAAGGTGTCTGTCGGGACATGCAAATAGTACACCAAACCCCACTACCACAACCGTATACCTCTCCACCTCAACCCTTAACACAAGGGCCCTCGTCCGACCTCCCTCCCCACCAACCCCCCTAAACCAACCCATCGCCATACGCACACACTATAACCGTCCCTCGCAATTCCATATTTCTAGAGATGGACACAATCGCCTTTGTATCGGGGCTACGACAGCAGGCGCTACTACTGGGGGATTACAATGCCTACAGACAGTTATGCTCGCGCCGGCTCGCAAAGCTGAGAAAGAGATTGGGGAGAGCTACGGATCCAAAGAAGAAGGATGTGAAGAGTGCGCCAAAGGTGACCGTGGAGGAGCTGAACAGTGACCCGACGTTCGTAGTTCCCGGTTTTAGCTCTAGCTGTCTAACCCCCTCCCCCTCCTCGCCCCACTCCCGAACCTTTGGAATTCGAGAAACACCCCCCAATCCCTCCCTTCAACCTCCACCTCCGGAGATCAATCCAAGAGAATAATTTACTGAAATCATGTTTCACTGTGGGGTTTTTATAGATATGCACACCTCTATCTGTTCTCCAGCGAACGGGCCTGGGCCCACGCAATGTACATGAAGTCCTTCAACACCGACACCAGCGAACCCCCCACTCGCGCAACACGAGACCACATCCGCTCCCGCCTCACCAAATCCCTTCACTACGCCACCGAGCTCTCTAACCTCTACCTCTCCCCCTTGGCCACATCCATCACCGACAAGGACATTCTCGAAGTCACAGCCTACGCTGCAACACTCTCTGGGGCACTTTGTTTCGAAAAGTCGGCATGGGAGGATGCGTTGAAGGAGTTCTCGCTCGCGAAAGTCGTTTATGATACGTTGATTCTTGAACAGGAGAAGGGAGCGGACATTTATAAGGAGTTTTTGACGAGTAGTGTCGAGCCGAGTATCAAGTACTCTGCGTACCAGGTTGGGATTCCGAGGAATACGGATATTGGCCCGTTGGCGAGGCATTTCTTCCCGAGAGAGAGGGGGGATGGAGGGAGGGTGCTGCAGATTGTGGAGAAGCGTAACCCGGAGGCGCTGAGTGCGTCTGCTGCTGCTGGTGGGGTGGCTTCGGTGGATGAGATGGAAGGTGTGGAGAAGACGACTAGAGTTGATAGTGTGAGTTGGAGGGGCCGGACTGCTGCGATTGAGGATACGGATTTGGCGGTTTCCCTGGGGGTGGCGCAGGCTGCGGAGAAGGAGTTGTATGCAAAGTTTGAAGGTGCCGAGGAGAGGAAGCATACCCCCGAGGACTTCGATGCAGTGCTTCTTGCGTGGCAGGAGAGTGTTGATGAGGCGAAGAAGGCGATTGATAAGGCCACCTCTGAGGGCCTTTCTGCGGCGGATCAGAGGCTGCAGAAGTTACAATTGGTGTTTACGTATGTGAATTATAATTTGATTGGGTGGAGAATTGGCAGGAATAGGGTGCTTGCGAAGGATATTGAGAGTGGAGCTTCGGGAAGGAAAGAGAAGAAGGCCAGGAAAACAAAGACGGGGGAGATTATCCCCGCGCCAGTCGTTTCTTCGAGTACCGTGGAGCAAGGGAAGTTGAAGGAGCTGTTGGTGCTTTATGATGCTATTTTACAGGTAAGGATTTTCGATTCCCGAGTTGGGAGTGAATGCTCGGGAGATTTGGCTAATTGGTTACAACTTTGGGGAATTAGAGCATCGATCAAATAAATGAATTGCCAGGTGTGGCAGCTGACGAGGATTTTGGTACAGAGTTGCTTGCAAAGAAGGCCTTCTTCTCTGCCTTAAGGTATATAAAGTCATTCAACAGCATTAAAAAGCCCTTAATCATTTCAAATACTAATTTTATACATAGATGTTCTACGATTGCTGCCTCTCACACAGCTACAAACACAAGAAACGCCCTTGCTCTCTATAACCGTGCATTGGAATACATCAACAAGAGTCTCAACTCCCTTCCCGCACCCACCTCCTCCGCCCCAGCACGCTCGCACATACAAACTCTCTCTATCGACTCCAACGAGGCTCATGCTCTCAAAGCCTCTCTCGAAGGCTCCGTTGCCCGTTACCGCGCACTCATCCAACTTCAGGATTACGCTGCAAAGACTTCAAACGCAAAGTCTCCTGTTGCCGCACCCCCGGTTATTGATAACCTAGGAAGGTATTCGGAGAAGGTTGACTTTGGAAGACTTGTGCCCTTGCCACCAAAGGTTGATGCGGTGCCATTGAAGCCAATCTTCTTTGATGTGGCGTGGAATTTTGTGGCCTATCCTGGGGAGGAAAAGACGGTGGAGGTTGCGGAGGAGCAGAAGGCGGATGAAGGCAGGCCGGCTAAGAAGGGTGGGTTTTTGGGCGGGTTGTTTGGAAGGTAGGGTGTTTAATTGTGGTGGAAGTTGTTGTCTCTCTTGGTCGTGGTTTCTTTTTATGACAAAAAGGTCTTTTATATACAAAATTTGAATTGAACAAATATATTGCATGTCTATAATTAGGGACTAAGATATAATACAAGAATAAAGATAAAACTCGCTGAAGTCAAGGCACACACGATGAAAGAAATCACATGTAAACAATCCGCAATAAACTCCGAAAACAGATACCCAATTTTGCGCACACTCCCGTTTCACCCTTCTCTTTCCTTTTTTTTCGCACCGAGCAGCAACTTATGTTGTCTCGGCCATCTGTCTCTTGATCCTCTCCAACAACATGCCACTCTGCTTTCCGAGTTTTAGCTGCCCAGTTTTTGTCTTTGCGTTGGCAACTTTCGACCATTGCTCCCTCTCCCTCTGTCGCCGCTTCATATCGTCCTCGCGGGCTTTCATCGCGCGCACATGCTCCTCCCTCTCAGCTTTGATCTGCTCGGCTCTCTCCTGCTCCGCAGCGAACCGCGACTGTTTCCTTGGTGGGCGGGGAGGCCCTGTCTTTTGCGATTTACGTTTCAGGGCGTCGGCATCTGCGGCTTCTGCGGAAGCTTTATCTTCCTCCTCCTCGCGCTGCTTCCGGGAGGGGTGGATCAAGTTCTTTTCCTCGCCGCTCTCCTTCTTTGCAGCATCGCCGTCTTCAATCCCCTTCCATTCATCGTCCTCGGCGGATTGTGCTTGCTGGATGAGCTCCTGGGCTTTCTTCTCCTCCTCGGCTTTGGCGAGCTGCTCGAGGAAGAATTTCTTGCCGGCTTCGACTTCGGGGCGGGACGAGTCTTTGAGCTTGTGGTATTTGTTTGTGAGTTTTGCTTTGGTGATGAGGTCGGTTTTGATTTTTTCGACTGTGGGTTTTATGTGTTAGAAGGTGCTAGTTTTGGGGGAATGAGTGACTTGAGGAGGAGGGAAGTGGAGGTGCGACTGACGTTTCCGGCGATGGGTTCCGTCGGGGAGGTTGAGGTTGTTGTATTTCTCGATGCGCGAGAAGGAGGATTTGGATTTTGAGGTGCGGATTGGCGGCATTTTGGGCGGTTGGGGTGGGTTTGGTGACGGGAGCTCGTGGTGGTGCTGCGCTGGTCAGTTGGAATCGGCGGTAGCAGTTGGTGGTGTTGATAATATCATCGAATATGCTGGAAAATAGGCTTCGAGAGGTGAAATCTTGGCGGGTCGACGTGCAGAGCTCTCGAACGCTGCAGGGGTGTGCTGCATATGCACGGGATGCGCCGTATTGCATAAACACATGGGCCGCAACTCCAGGGCAAGCAAGGCGCGAGAGCATGACCGGGATACACTGCAAATCCACACACGTGACCATGACGGCCTGACGCTTTTCGCACCTCCTTATATTCCAATATGGGCGCTCCAGCCCTGACCCTTATCTCCTTTCCCCCAAGCACTTGGTATCTGTACCGACGCAGCTGCAGCCAGCCCATCACCACCACATCCCACCACATCCCCCCTACCCGCACAGCATCACATCACGTTCCACGCCGCCCGTAACGCTCCTTTTCTCCACACCATCGCCCCACAGGCCCATCTGCATCCCGCCCTTCGATCTTCATCTGAACCGGCCCTCAGTCTGCTGTCCCCCGCGTAGCTAGCTGCGTGCGTCACCAGCCCGATCCTCCAGCTCTCGGCATTCATAGGGAGAAAAAACATCCACGCACGCACATATCCATTTACGCCGGTGCCTCTTCACTTACGCGGGATAAGGTGGTGTCTTTGATATACCACCCACAAGTTAGGACCCCTTAGAGTCGAAACGAAAAAGCAAAAAACAAGGCATGTGCCATCTGCTCCGTGTCCTTGCTTTGACGCGGGCCGATTCTGTGTTTTTAGTTAAAATTCGAGTCCATAGCTAACTGGGACGGATACTTTATTTGCCGATGTAGAGCAGTAGCGAGGCACTCTCCCCCCCACGCCCGCATCTCCCCCTTCCGAGCCAGCGCACCTACCTCACTTGTGCATCTCGGAGTCTTCCGAATCATAAACTGCTTTTTACAAACACCTACATCACCAAAACAAAGGTGTTTTGTTTCCAATAAAACTCGAGGTTTTACTTTACAATGGCAAAAGCTGCAGCAGGTTCAAAGGCCAATGGCGGAACACAACAACAACAAACACGGTTAGATACGCCGCCTCGGCAGCTTGAGGAGAACATTTTCTTGTTTGTTCCAAACTTGATAGGTTAGACACACCACACACACACACATACACACGCCTTGTCGCGAATTATCTGTAGATTGAGAGGTCGTGTGCTGATTGATACTCTGTTTGTTTCTCGACATGCATTAGGTTACACCCGAGTTATCCTCGCCGCTGCATCTTTATACTTTATGAAACAACACCCAATAACCTGTTTCACTCTATATTCCTTCTCGTGTCTTCTTGATGCATTGGATGGGTATTTTGCCCGCTCGCTCAACCAGGCTACGAAGTTTGGCGCAGTGTTGGACATGGTGACGGATCGGTGTACCACTTCGTGTCTGTTGTGCTTTCTGGCGGCAGTGTATCCCCAGTTCGCCGTCATTGGTATGGGCTTGATCAGCTTGGATTTGGCAAGTCATTACATGCACATGTATGCCAGCTTGGACAGCGGTAGCAAGAGTCACAAGTCGGTGGACCAGAAGAGGAGTAAAATCTTGAACCTTTATTACTCCAATAATGTTCGTATTAATTCTTGATTCATTCTTTCATCGCTATTGTTTTCGTTAAAACACTTGTACTAATACCCATACAGAAAGTTTTGTTCCTCTTTTGCTTCAGCAATGAGCTCTTCTTCCTATCGGTCTACCTCTTGGCTTTCCCACGTTTGAGGGAGCAGTGGTGGCCTTGGGTTGCTGCAGTCCTTACTGCACCACTCTGCTTCGGAAAGCAGGTCATCAGCGTGGTTCAGATGGTCAAGGCAGCACATGTCCTTGCTGAGATTGATGTAGAGGCGAGAAGGGCTCAGGGCCTTGTTGGAGGTGCCGGAAAACGGAGAGACTAGGGTTCAGCTCCATGGTTGATGAACGGCGGCATTGATGCGGAGTAGACGATGCTAGAAGTGGTGATTACACTGATATATTTTCGGTGGTTTGTGGTGGAGATTCGGTACTGCATACACCTGCTGCATCGTTCATATGACTGGTGAACGTGGGTATAGGGGCCACGAAGAACAGAAAAAATAATTAATTGGAAGAGGGAGCGCAAAATCTTGAACACGAACCAGATGGCGGTCGGTTGGTCGGTCGGTCGGGGTTTAGTGTTGTGTCCGGTTATGGATTCAAGGTTGAACACTTGCTCGAGTTCTTTTTTTTCTTTGGGTTTCTCGTTTTTTTTTTCTCTTTTCTATGTTTTTTTTCGACATTCTCTGCATCGCCCATTCATTGTTTCATTCCCTTTTCTTTCTCTTTCTTTATTCCTGACAGCAGCGGCTTAAGCTTCATGATTGGCATTGCAGAAGCAAGCCGCGCGCGCGGCCTTATGTCATTTTGTAATTCCATAACTTTATATACTGAGCATGCACACATCACACACACCAAACCCCCTCGCCTCCCCCTTAGAATACATGAGGAAATTAAGATAATTGCACGAGATCCCCCCACCACCGTGCACGTTACATATACTTTTCACCTGGTTATGCATTGTTACATACCTCCTGTATACTCGAGTACATGCACTGCCTGTACGCTGAACACGTGGGAAATAAATTAATTTGGTTTAGGTATCGCGTGACGTCGTGCTGGTAGTCTGCGACTTCCTAATCGGGAAGTCGGCCGCCCCACGCCCGACACGAGACTGCGTCATGACCACCGCCCGTCACCAGCTACCTGCGCATGGCCCTCAGCAAATATTTGTGAGGTGGGGGAAGGCGTTTTACGAGGCTAGGGGAAGGCAGACTCCTCTCGAGATGTGTGCAGAGGAGGTAATATCTCCATCGACGGCACCGCCCTCCATCCCTCGGATTCCGCACCTTCGCCTCGCACCTGACAGACATGGGGGGCATCTCGACCTCCTTCATCCAACATCAACAGCATGTATACAAAGACCCCTAGGCTCCCTCCTCCTCGCCTCGCTCGCCCTTGCTAAATAACCGAACTCGCCTCGTCTCGCTCGGCTCAGTCCACATGTGCCGCTCACACTCCCGAGCCCAGCTTCCACCAGTGACGAGAATAAAATGTTAGCGCCACGGCTTCTTCTTCAGCTCCTCGCTTCAACTTCCGCCATCTACTACATCCTCCTCCTTTTCGTTGCAGTGGTGGTGGATGCAAATGAGAATGGAGGAAACTATGTGATCCCCACACCCACACCCACACCCAGTAGCAGCAGCAGTAGTAGTCGCACCGGCCTCCTCATCCTCACGGGCACAGTCAAGCCTCCTGGAACCAACCCTACAAAACCGACCACCACAATGTCCCTAACAACAGCAACGACACCAGCAACATCAACAAGCCTCCTCCCCATTCCAATCAGAGAGTGCAACGGGTACGCGGAGCTGTGCGGCAGGGGCTACGGGAATGTGACGTATGTGGGGACGCATGGGTCGCCGTTTGTGCGCGAGCGGAATATTGCGGCGAATCAGGGGCTGGAGGTGGAGGAGCAGCTGGAGGATGGGGTTAGGATGTGTAGGTTGGATTCTTTTTTTGGGGGTTTTTGTTCTGTTTTTGTTATTTTTTTGGGGAGGGGTAGAGGTTGGCAAAATTTAAGGGGTTACCCTGAAATTGTGATAAATGTTCCGATTGGGAAGTCCGGGGTGGTTGTGGATGGCGTGAGATTTGTATGGAAAAGTAGTTGATGTTGATGTTGATGATTGCGACTGGGTGTAGTGCAAGGACAAACTCGATTACTGAACGATACGTTACATTTCTGTCACTCAAGGTACTTCCCAATAATCCATAAAATATAAAAAAGAAACATCGACTAACAACTCCGCCCCCCCCCTCACAAATAGCTGCGACCTCCTCAACACCGGCACAGTCGAAGACTACCTAACCCGCGTCGTAACCTGGCTGCACGCCAACCCGCACGAAATCCTCACAATCCTCCTCACAAACGGCGACTGGGTCGACCCCGCCCTCTTCCTCCCGCCCATCACCTCCTCGGGCCTCCTCCCCCTCCTCTACACCCCTCCTACCTCCCCCACCGGCGCTACAATCCCATACACCCAATGGCCGACCCTTGAATCCCTCATCAAGGCCAACACCCGCGTCATCCTCTTCCTCGACTACAAGGGCGACCAATCCCGCTTTCCCATGATGCTCAGAGAGTTTAACCACATCTGGGAGACGAAATACTCCCCCACGGACCCTGGCTTCGCGGACTGTGGCGTCGACCGCCCCCCCGGCCTGAGCGAAAGCGGGGATGGAGGGGGAGGCTGGGGGGGTGGGGGGTGGAAGGAGAGGATGTATGCCGTCAACCATAATCTGAATGTGGGGTTCGAGGTGTTTGGGCAGGAGGTGATGATCCCCGATAAGGTCAATGCGCGGAAAACGAATTCCGGGGATGTGAAGGTGAAGGGCAGTTTGGGTGGGCATGTTAAGAGGTGTGTGGAGCAGTGGGGCCGTCCGCCGTCGTTTTTGCTGGTGGACTTTTATGATGTGGGCGATGGCTCGGTGTTTGAGGTTGCGGCGAGGGCGAATGGGGTTAGGTATCGGAGGGGGTGCTGTAGCAAGAAGAAGGATATTGAGGATGGTGGGGGGGGCAAGCACAAGTCGACGGGCTTGCGCAGGTTTGGCGGGGCGAATGCCGCGGTGGCGTGGGTCTGGACTGCGGTTTTTTTGGCGGGGTGGGTGGTTGGTGGTGGGACTGGGCCGGCTGTGGAGCGGTGGGGATGGGGGCTGTGAATTTTGGGGATTTTTGGATTGTTGGAGTTTTGGATGAGTGAGTGTGTGTGTGTGTGTGTGTGTGTGTGTGTGTGTGTTTGGAGGCGCAAATTTACATGAAGCATGAAGCGGTGCGCCTGGTGATCATGAGTATCGATCGATGAATTAAATATGCATTTTGAAATTCGTGTGTTTTTTTTTAGTGTTTTTTTTATATATATGAGTATGCGTATTTATATACAATTTTTTTTTCATTTTTGTTTTAAACTGAATTCGAAGCTGCAGGAATTCGAAGCTTAAGTAAGTAGGTACGTGGAACAAAAACATGTAACTACCTACTTGGGAAATATCAGATTCGAAAAAAAAATACTCTGGAACGATCGCGATATATAGGTACCTCCTATATATAGCTACTTAGGCCTACTCATCTGCATGCACATCATTTTAAATTCCGTGAATTCATGAATACGTACGTACTAAAGGACTTTCATGACTATGATGACTAGGTATCTACCTAATGTACGCCTTAACTTATAATTATTATAAGTATCATCAAGTTTCAAGTGGTGGTAATTTCAACCGAGAACAACACCCCCCCCCCCCCCCCCACACACACACAGAGATTGAAAAAAACCTTACTTAATATAGGCACTGACACTATACTGCAATCGATCATGATCATGATTCAACTTATTATGTAGTTACCTACCTAGGTAGGTATGTAATTGCCGGCCAAGGGAATATGAAATTTAAATCGTGGTATGTAGTAGTAGTAAAAACATTAAAGAAGAAAAGATTATAAACTTAACCAAAGAAAAAGAAAACCAGACAGATTATGTAGGGTAGGTAGAGTAGGTAGGTAGGTCATGATCATAAGTATACCGGTCGATGTGGACAGAAAAAGTAAAAGAGTAAGTAAGTAAATCGAAATCAAACATGAGTGAATGAGAAATGATCATGAGAAATGAGAAATTTAAATGAGAAATGAGAAAAAAAAAAAAAAAAAAAGGAGGCATGTACAGTACTAGTACAGTACGTATGAAGTACGTATGGAAAAACACAAGCAAGCAAGCAATTGCAACAAGCTTATAAGACGCAAAACACAAAACACAAAACACAAATGTAAGAAACCAAGAAGGGGAAGTGAGATGAGAAACCCCCCCCCAAAAAAAAAAAAAATAAGGATTCGAAAATTTAAAGAGTAAAAAAGAAAAAGTAAAAAAAGTAAAAGAAGTAAAAAAACAAACATCTCGCGATCGCGCGCCCTATATAGCTATAAAAACAAGAATAAAAAAGACATGATATAAGAAAGTTTAAAGTCCAAATAAATCGCAAGTAGTAGGAGGTAGTACCTAAAGAGATGATGATAGAAAAGAAAACGCAATGATGGCAAAAGCAGAAAAATAAGAAAAAGATCAGAAAAAAGAAAGGAGACGTGAAGAAGGTGCCGGGCGGGGAAGGGGAAGTTAGAAGGAGGAATGGAATGGAAAGCAACGTTAATGACCATAGGTACGGTCATGATCAAGACCCCAGGCCAAAAAAAAAATAGAAAGAAAATGAAACCAAAGAAAAAGAGAGCAGCTGAGGGGGTCAGTCTTGCAACCACAACTATCTAGATATAATAAAAAAAACAAACACATAAAATGACACACACACACGAACCCCCCCCCCAAAAAAAAAAAAACTTCTTCATCGGGACGGACAGACACCAAACTACCCCTTCCCCCCCTCACCCCTATTACACTTCGTCCTCCTGGTCCTAAACATCATCAAGCTCAAGCTTGTATCATTCTCGCCCATCACCGGCGTCGGGTCCGCCAACAGCTCCCAGCTCTTTACAGGGAAATCCAGGGTCTTGCCTGCGTTCCCTCTGACAGCCTTCAGCCACGAGTCTGTTGTCGGGCAGTCGCTACTTCCGAGAAGGTAGATGAAGTGTGGAATGGGTGACTTGTTGCGGAAGAAGCGGCGGATTGCGTGGCGGGAGTCGTCGGAGGTATCTATTGAGATGGGGGTGGTTAGCGAGTATAACGAGAGTGTGTTAAGGAGGATAGGGGAAGGGGGGGGTTGGTACCATCAATAAACAAACAGGTGACGTCGAGGACGTGGTCAAAGAGGGCTTCGTCGCTTTGTAGATGTTCACTCTGTGTAGTGTTAGTTATACATCATTTTCCAAAGGACAAAATGGGGTTAGAGAAGGGGGGGGGGGACTAACCTGAAGCAATCCACATAGACCAACCACAATTCTCGCCTGATCCGATATGCCCACCCTCGAAATCGACGAAAACGCTGCGCGGTGAAGCACAATAATCCTCAGAAACAGGACCAGCCAACTCCTCAACTCTGCCACATAATCCTTTGCCTGTGCACCGCCACTACCCCCGGCACCACTACTGCTACCACCAGTAATACTGCTGCTACTTCCACTGCTCACACCACCGGCACTCGCTGCAATCGGTGCTGCAACCCCACCACTTCCACTCCCCTCTTCAAGTGGGGGCATCACATACTGCACCAACATATTCAACTTCTCCACCAACGCCGCCGAGATACTCATTCCACTTCCCGTGGCGGGCCTCGTACTCGCTGCACTCGTGGCCTCGATAATCGCCAGTAACGCGCGTGCAAGAGACTCATTCCCCTCATTCATATCCGCCGGAACCGGAAAGGTCATTGACTGTAAGAACAACTCCTCTGCATGAGATCGTATCTGGCGAGCACAATTTTCGTCAAGGACAGAGACAAGGTCGGACCATATCCCGGCTTTTTGTTTAAAGTCTGATGCAATCCCGCGGAAGAAGGTTTGTGTGATGTGGGTGTTACTACTGGGGCTCCCGCCACGTTGGCCGTCAAAGATGATGCGCATTTTGAGCTGACAGAGACGGATGGAGAAGTCATTTGCAAGCTGAAGTAAGCGGGATACTTGTACATCTGCGTCTGCGTCTGTGAGGTCTAAGTGATTTATATTAGTTGACTACACTCGAAAGAGGGATATGAAAGGAAAAGGCGAGCGGGGGAGACTCACCACTAGAGTCATGATCATCAAGCAGGTGATCAATCAATAACCGTAGCCACTTGAGTAATGCGGGCTGTGAATTCTTCGAAAGCGGGTCCAGCAAATTTTCCCTTAGTAAATCCGGTTGAGAAGTTGACAAACTCCTTAGCTGATGTATGATCGGCTTAGACAATATGAGACCTCTAATCCGGTTATCTAGATCAAAACTTCCCTCGGCCGCACACAATTCGATGGACCGATAAATAATCTCCACCAAGACCATCGGATGATTCCTTTCAAAACTTTGTCGTTTGCGCTTGAGCGAGTATATTTCCTGATCAGTCAGATGGCATCCATCAAATGCTTCCCCCACAATCAATTCCAAAACCTGAGCAGCCAATTCCGGTGCGAGAGATTTCGATAACTTCGTTCCATTAGAGGGGCCTTTGAGTAATTCCAACGCAGCCTTCACAATAGCCTCAAGAGTGATGCAAGAGCCGGCAATTAAAACTGCAAAGGTATGCAATAGTGGCGGCCGACCAAAGATGTTTAAAAATAATCGATGCACCCAACCATCCATCAGCACATCAAAATTTGTCGGATCAAACTGCCTCAGCTTCATGAGGCTGACGAAAGAAAAGCGATTATATGCAGCACTGTCTCCCAAGAACGATTCTGTCCGCGATACTATCGTTTCGAATATCCTGGTTAATGTTTGCTTATCAATGCTAGATCCGTTTTGCAGTAGTCGATCCATCTCCTCGTTGAAATCTGCGGTACCATCCTGCATGACATTGAGAAACTCGTTATCTGAAACCGGGGAATGGGCGAAAGGAGCCAATGGGTAGCCAGTAGAAATATCATGCTCCAGTTGTTTTCGAATTTCTTCGTTGCAGCCAGGGAAGGAAGCAAGATCGAGGAAAGACGCAACGACATATTTCTCAATTGGCCGCCGAAGTTGCAGCTTTTTGTACTACTCACCTAGACATTAGAAGAGTTACGCCCTAAGGATATCATGGCACTTACACGATGGTACAAGAGTTGAAGAATATCATTGACTGAGTTAAGAACAGAAAATACTTCAATGTTGTATGACACTGTGTCTGCTATTGATGACAGAACGCCGGAGTTATCGGAGCTAGACGCGACTTTGAGAACCTAACATCACAATTAGAAATAAATCCAGAGTAAAGTCAAGAAAAGGCCGTCCATACCTCTGAGAGAATGCCATAATCTTCAAACTCCTCAAGCACCTTGCGCACTAATAAAAATTGCTGTAATGTGATGGCCGTGATACCAACCTCGACAGTGAGGTCTCGCCAATTATTAGGTCCAACGCTGCAATCCGTCAGTTTGTGTTTTACATTTATGATTTGAGAAAACCTACGGAGCACCCTCGACGACATGTTTCTTCACGCTCGCCCTGATCCAAAGAGCTATATCCGTCATTTGATTTCGGCTCATACCACGAAGGTATTCTAGCTCCTGTACAGCGAATTTCAACGATGGGCCAGGGGGTGGTATGTCATCCGAAAGCAAGCCACCAAGTCGCGATGCAATCAATTTCTTTGCATCTGCCAAAATTTGAGCTTCATCATCAATACTAAACCCCACGCGGCTTAATAGCGAATTCCGGAGATTTCGTGCATGATGTGTTGCTCCAGCAAAGGGAAGTTCCGCAAGTAACCGGACATGGCATGGATGCTCCTGTAGAGCATGGACATTAGATGGAATAAAAGTAGCTGAGAGAAAAACACATACCTTCTCCATAGAAGTAAAGGGGTTGAGAATGCCTCTTGATATGAGCCACCTCATGTATTGCGTGAGAGAAAATCGGTCTGCCCGTACAAGCTCTGAGATAAGAAGATATACATGAGATTTGCTCCCAGGCGCAGTCGAAAATCTTTCCAGAAATGCCATAATCGGCTCTTGTAAAACCACTCCAGCTTTGGCCTCCTGCCTCAAGACTGCTGCCGCAAGATATATCCGATATAACCCTACTCTTAGGGATGTAACTGCCCATTCGCACAAGCATTGAACGAATTGAGAATGATCCGGCATTATATCGATGCAAGACTTTGTTAAAGTGTCCAAATCATAGGGTATCGATGCAGAATCCAATATATCAATGACAAGGCGCTGAGAGGATATAGTGGGGCCGGCGGTTTTCGATTTCGGATTAAGAGATAGGCTATTATTGCGATGAATAACATTTTGTAGACATGTTTCGACTAGTGGATCTTTTCGATTGACGCATTTTTCCAGAGTACTCTGATATAATGGCCATGTTTGGGGAATTATTAATGATTCCTGGTGTAGGGTGAGAATTTCCTATTCAAGATATTAGACTTGGGTTTTAACGACTGAGTGGAGGAGAGACAAACGGTGATGAGGGTAGAAAGTTTTTGTAAAAGCGGTGCATATAAATCGACAGCATCTGAATCCAAGATCTAATTGGCATGAATTAGTTCAATTCCCATTGAGAGTGGAGGTCAAATAATAGCCCTACCATTTGAGCTTTTCCCAAAAGTGCCTCGGTAAATCGATGGCCTGTACGCCGTATTCGGAGTAAGTCTTTCCAGTATATGCTTGAAATCAAAAGCGATAGCGGAAGTATATCAAGGTTTGGACTTTCTAGTAGTGCGAGATACCAGTCAAGAAAAGTCGTCCTGTCAACTAGATGCTCAGAATATAATTGGGCCGAAAGTCGAAGACTATCAGATTTGTCAGAATTGCCTCTATAAAGATTGATTTAGATGCACAAACTTACGCATAGATCATTTTTTTTTTCCACGAGGCGTCTGCTGTAGTACCACATTCTGATATCGATTTATCAATGAATTGTGTCACCTGCCCTGTCCAGTCCTTTATCCATCGAGCTTCATTGCCGAATGCAAGGGAACTAGCACCCTTCCGCTTCAATCCTCTTAATTCATTTGCTCCAACACAACGGACGAACCATATTGCCCTAGTTGGGGGGACGCTCTTGCTGGAGCACTGCTCCAGTAAAGACTTGCCCCGTACACCATGAGGGATTGTTCTGGAAAGTCTTCGAAGCTGAACAGCTGGATTGGCAAGGTCGCGTAGCCAAGTCTCTCGTTTGTGATCGGCAAGAGTCACTCGCGGTGGAGGTTTGAAGGCGGTGGGGGTTGATATCCGGCTGTAATTTTGGCGTTTTTCGAGAACAGACAGGAAGAGTGATGAGAGTGTTTGTAGATTGTTTTTCTGTCTTAGAGAATGCGATAGATTGCCATGGGCAGGTGTGTGTTCAGTCTAGTACCAAGTCAATATATTATCCTCATATTCTTACAAGTGAGGGTCACAAACCACTCCTTTGCCCCCAAAAAGCTGTGTCCTGTCAAATTGCCCATTTTTTGCATGCACATCTGTGACTTGGTCCTCCGGGTGATTGCCTTTCCATGGGAAAAAATCGGAATATTCTAAAATAAACAGTGATGATTTGTTAGCATGGTATCATTATTTCAACGTGATTTGTGCTCCAAATCTGCTTACTCTTATTGGGATATACCGGAGCAATTGATGGCGCCTCAAGCATATAAGGTTTCGGGCGAGTATCCCTCTTTGAGCCCTGTTGTGGTGTTGCAACAGGCTTGGAGCTTTGAGGCTTAAACTGCTTTTGGCGAGTTCCTGAGGCACCTCGAGGAACTATAGGTGTACCTGGACCCCGGCTTGCTGGTTGAATTGTCGATGGCGAGACAAAGGTCATGGGCGGCGCTGCCGATGAAGCCTCCGGAGCTTGAGCGCTGAAACCCAGGCGCCATTTATGGCGCGAATTCAGTATTGTGGCCTTCGCCGGAGGTAGAGGATCGGGCGGACCTTGAGCAACTACATTGCCAGAACCTCCATGACCACTAGCACCCCGAGCATTGAGCACTTCGTTTTGGGAGATGAACGATGAGCTGGCAATACCTCCGAGATTCGGAGTTTTCGATGCCCTCTGGGTATTTTGATTATTTTGTGATTGGTGTTGCTGTTGCTGCTGCTGCTGCTGCTGATGAAGTTGCAGCTGCTGATGCAGCTGCTGTTGTTGGAAATGTTGCTGCTGCAGTTGGTGAAGGTGATTTTGCTGATGCTGGTGCTGATGCTGATGCTGATGCTGCTGCTGTTGCTGCTGATGCTGTAAATGCGTTTGCGTCGTTAGATCTATGAATGCGATATCACCTGCGCCCCCGGTTCCTCCGCCTCTTGAATTATTCGGCTTCTGGATGGATGGACCCTGAGGACGTTGAATCGCTTGCGAATTGCGCTGGCCGGGAGCTACTCGAATAGGACCGTTCAACTGCTGGTCTGGAACCTGTGGATGGTTGCGTCGGGCTCCAGCAGAGCCAGGCTGATGCTGGAGGGCAGCCATTGGGGCCGATGGTGCCAGGGAGAGCTGGCGGGACTACTGAATGAGGCGATGAGGTTGAGGTTACCAGATGTGAAAGCTCGGAGTAGATGTTGTTGTGGGTTGTTCCGCGGGAAATTCTCGTGCGAAACGCTCTATCGGATAGCTCAGGCGTGTAATTAGGTGCTCGCTGCTCAACTAGAGCGTCGGCCGCCGTTCGGATATGCGCCGCCAGTCGTCTATCTAGCCTACGCACGTCTGCAGCCCAGCAGCACCAGTACCCAGTGCAACACCAGCGGGCCGTCGCCAGGCTTGTTTGAGTATAATGGAGTGTGGGGATGGCGGGAGGGTGTGAGAGAGCGTCGAGTTGTGGTTTCTGTGAGTATGTGAGTGTGTGGGTGTGTGGGTGTGTGCCTGGGGGCGTCTATGTTTGGAGGCGGCAGACAGGCGTGTGGGGAGGGACCGGGAGGGCAACCTCTTGAGCAAGCGCATGCAGAGAGCGATATAGAGTGCACACGAGCGAGCGAGCACCGGCACCTAGGTCACTGAGTGAGCGGATGACCGAATGACTGAATGGCTAGCCTGGGCAGAGCTGGGTGTGCTGGTGTGCTATCGTATCGTCGACCCCCAAACTTTCTCGGCCTCCTCGTCGACTACACAGTATCGAGCAGCAGCCGTCCTCCTCTCTACTCTACTACAGGCACCGGCACCACTAAGGCCCTGGACAGGGCTCTACTTGGCTCTCGCCCTCGCCCGAGCTACGCAGTCTAAAATGCGGGCGACTGTCACGTCTCGCGATGGGGTCGGGCCGGCGGAGTCTCTACGGGCTGAGGGCCTCTGGGCTGGGGGCTGTCTTCGTGCTGCTGGGGGCTGGGCGGGTGGGGGGGATGTGGGGGGGCGGAGAGCGAGGCATACAGCTCATGTCTGCCGGGACGTTCGGTGCGGGAGCGGGTGCAGCAGCGAGCAGTGGCAGTGGCATCAGCAGAGGGAAAGGAACCTCGAGGTGCCCGGCGCCGTGCGCTGCGCTGCGTCCCTCTGCGAGCCGGCCAGGACCCGCGGCGTCCGCTGAGCAAGCGTGGTGCTGAAATGGCGGCGCCGGCCACGGGACAGGGGGCAGGGAAGGCTAGGTATGCAGGTGCGCTGCATAGCCTGCTGTCGCTTTATGCACCCGCCGGGCCCGCGGGCTATGCACCGGCATACCGCGACGGGTGCATATCCCACCCCGGGCGGCCCGCCAAGCGGCGACGGCGCCTGCCATCTCAGGAGGACAGCTTTCAACCCAGCATCCCGCACCTCCGCGGCGGAGAGGTGCCTGTGGTTGCCCAAGGACCAAACCAACCCACATAGCTCGAAACACCAGATTCAATTGCGGCCGCCCATCTCATCGCCATCCACCTCTCAATCAAGCACACGCATCATCATCATGTCGTCAAGGCAAAACGTCAAGGACCAGCGTCGCGCCGACCTCAGTAAGCTTCCCGCTCGCTTCACATCGACCTTAGGCTAACCGGGCACTCCAGTCATTCCGTACATTCCGGCGCAAGAGAAGGTCGAGCAAAGTAAGAACACAATCGCTCGCATTCACCTTCGAAGGCGGGGTTAAGGTACTGACATTGCGGCATTGCTCCACAGATGATTTTGCTAGTATGTCTTTGAGCGCCCATTAAAGCTATCGCTCGGACCCTCTTGCTGATTCTGGAACTCCACAGCTACCATATCCAGCACACTTCCAATGGCAGCTGTAAGTCAAGCCATACTCAATTTCTACCACTGGAAGCGCATTGCTAATTACCTCTCTTTCTCCAGCTCTTCACAAGAAACAAGTACGCTCATTCGCGTGCATTCTCAAACTTATTGATCCTAGAAATGCTAATTGTCGATTTCCAACGGACAGAATAATAGCCTGGTATGACCTCCACAACCTCAGTTGCCGAAAATATCGAATACTAATGGCCGCGGTGTGATAGGTCGTCATTGGTTTTTGCTGTTCAGTCATGGTTGACCGAAACACCTGCGCAATTGGCGGGCGGAAAGCAACCTGCATATTTTGGTGTGGGAATGAGCCGTCAGTCTTCAATCACCCCCCCTATGTTTCTGGATTTCATGCTGACACCTCCGTCCGATCACAGTGATGTCTGTTGCAGTTGTATGTTGCCAATCTCCTTTTGTTCTCTCATTGTCCATTGCTGACGTTCGGAACATAGACATACGCACCCATGTTCATGCCCGAGCGTGTCCAGCCTTCAGTAACAGCGCCCCCTCCAGCACAGGCTGCTTAAAGAGTGCATGTCGTTTGTGCATGGGTTTCAAAGATGAAGGGATCAGGAGGGTTTCTTTTGTGGGGCAAAACATTGGAGGCTGTATAATTATAATTGCCATGTTGTATTTCGCGATTGTCGGGCCAGCCAGGTTACATAGAGCTGGTGTAATCACTAATTGGATAAACACTTTTTTTGTCATCGCTCCGTTCTCTTTGTCCCAGGAAGGCGGCGGTTTCCTTTGTGCGGCCTGTTCTGTGTGTGTGATGTCGATTCTTCCACGGGAAAGGTTGGATCGCAATTGAGGCGGTGTAGACGCCGTACCTGTTGCCTTTTGTTTTTCTCATGCATGGCGTGTGGGATGCTGTAGCCGGTGGATCCAGGTGCACCAGTCGCTGAGCCCACCATCCCATTGGGATACTGTGGGCACCCGCGGCGCACCCTGATGCGGAGGTTCCGGTTTCGCAGCTCCATCGATCTCGAGCTCTCCGCCCACGCCTTGTACTCCAGAGTGATTTCCAGTCCAGACGTCTGCAGCAGGTCGCCTCGTATTTTAAGCTTTGCAGGCAAAGTTGAGCAGAGTGCATCCGAGGAAAATGGAGCTCCTCATGACCCCAGTTCGGCCCTCGTCATTCTATTCCGTGACGCCCGCGCCCATTGCATCAATTCGATTTCCTCTGGTCACCTGTCCGGAGGTGCCCTTCGTTGCAGATGACGCCCCTCCCGCTCATCCCCCACCTTCCCCCCCCCTCCCCCCTCGCAGGACTTGCGTCACAAAGTCAGGAGTCGGCGGCACACATGCGGCCTTCAACCGCCTGCCGTCCCAGTCCCAGCGCCCAATGCGAGCCCAGCTCCCATCACCGCCACACCTGCTGGCGTGCCTGGGGGCGATGCGCGCCCACGGCTGCTGCTGCTGCTGAGGGCGCGGGCGCGGGTCTTGGCGTCCGACAGGCCCCCCGCTATTTGGCTGGGCCCGCCACCTTGCCTGCTGCTATCGCTGATCCGCCCTGCGCTTATAACCTGCCTACTCCGCTCGCTCGCCCTTTCACCTCGCCCCAACTTGATCCTGCATCACACCTACACCTCTCACTTCTCATCATCCACGCCTGCGAGCACGCATAAATCAGCTTCAGCACAGCTTGAACCCTACCTCCACACACCTACAAGGACTTGAACGCACAGAACAACACTCATCCCATCACCCCTCCAGACCTTTGTTTATGTCCATCGAAAATCTCAAGATTAATGGTGAGTGTGGCTGCTGCTGCTGCCCCCTCCCCACCCCAAACGCCCTGCACCTCTACCCACAACGATGGATGGGAAAGCTCGTCCGCTCTCTTCTGCCCCAACCCCATCCAGAGTTCTGTCTCTCCTTTTGACGAACCGACTGCCCTCGTGACCTTTAAATCTTGTCAAGCGTGCTCAGGGATCAACTGAGATTTCACACCTTAACCTTCATTATTCCTTCAAGGGTTTCAAGCTAACTTTCACCTCAAGATCCTTTCGCCGACGACGTTGGTGATACTCCCGCTAAAAATTACGTCCACATCCGTATTCAACGTGAGTTTCCTCGCTCTGTACCCCTCTTGTCCCCTTTTCCCCATCGCTCTTAGCGCTGCATTCTGTGATCGCTCTCTGCCGACAACCCCTGCATTATGTGTCATTTATTGAAACTAACTCGTCTTTGTTACCAGAGCGCAACGGTCGCAAGACGTTGACGACTGTCCAAGGTCTTTCCAAGGAGTACAACCCCAAGACTCTTCTCAAGGCATTCAAGAAAGAATATGGTATGTTTCCACTGCTGGCGCAATCTTTGGCACTGCTTTCAAATTCTAACGGTTTGGTTGTTCCATAGCTTGCAATGGCACCATCATTCAAGATCCCGACATGGGAGAGGTGATCCAGCTCCAAGGCGATCATCGTACCAAGGTCATGGACTTCCTTACGGATAAGGACAAAGACAAGATGGGCAAATACGCCCTACCAAAGGATACAATCAAGGTTTGTTTAACACATTCTATCACTATTATTCCACACGCTAACATATTACAGATCCACGGTTTCTAAGCAATTGTCACAATCACGCTGCCTTCAATGGCTTAACATGCCGAGGCAGCAACCCAGGGGCTATGCTATACCCTAATCACTGTGCAAAACCTCATGGGAGCGTGTTACGAGAAGAAAAAATCCAGCAAAGTAAAATCTAATTGCTCCGAAACATAGAAAGTAATGGTGCAATAGATCTTATAATGCTTGGGGTTTTCTTGGTATCTACGCAGCTGTGAGAAAGCTTGTTGAGTTTTGAAGTTTGCATGTGCTGTGTGTGGGTTTGGTGTTTTTTGCTCTGCAGTTATCGTCCTATCGCTTTTTTTGTTTTGTGTGTGTTCAAGTGCCCGTTTTTTTTGTGAATATTCCGGGCGCAGTCTGCTTCGGCGCGAATTAAGGCTGCTTTTGGGATTTGTTTGTTTTCGCATGCTTCTTTGTTGGCTTTGTTTGTGTCTGTGGGCCTGTCGCCGTCGTCGTTGTTGTTATCACTGCTGCTGCAGAGGGACGGCTACACTGCCCTTCCATTCACCTACCCCCACGCCCCAGGCCATCTTTCAGCCTTTTATTATCTATTTTAATAGTGAAGCCGAGGAAGTTGATTGAGGAAGGGAGATTCTCAATTGTGCAAGATGGTGCTTGGGGGGGGGTTGGGTTGTTGTTCAGAGCTAAAGCACATGGATTTTTCTTTTTCCCCGTGGCTTTGACACCTTGATCCATCCTGGATCCAACCGTCTATTTGGTTGCAATTGAATTGTGTTTGAATGGAGGCCCGAATCTTTGGATTTGCATGTTCTGGATTTGCAATCCTTTGTACTTTTTCTCTTCTATTTTCAATTTTTAATTCCAAGGAGTCTTTAATTTGAATTTGAAAAGGCACTTTGTTTGTGATATTGATATCGATGTGTCCGGGTCCGTCCTGTGGAATATTTTATATTCCTCGTCATGAATTACGAGAATAAATGTGAACGAACATGCGCATGCGCATGCTACGACCTCCGTCATCGTCATGACTGATGCTGATGTATGTACGTACATGCATCATGACACCACCCACCGCAGCTGCAGGTGAGAGAGAGGTTCGACTCATTAAACCCACCATCTGGCCAGGAAGACATAATCATAAATCATATGAGATCTCAGTCTCATCCCCAGATGCACACACATTCCAGCTAATATAATCCTTCGATCCTTGTACATACATTTAAATTCACAGCATATACATACCTAGGTAGTACGTATACTTCCAGAACCAAATCCTATAGCTATATAGCTAGCTATAGCTAGCCTCGTCCCCAGCTATAGCAATAGCTGTACGTAGATTGCAATTGAAACAAGGAAAAAAAATAAAAATAAAAAATAAAAATAAAAATCCAAGTGCAAAAAACACCAGTACCGGTACCACACGCGTGCGTGCACTTCCACCCATTTACCCAATTGCAAATAGAATAAACAACAAGAAAAGAAAAAAAAAAAATGGAGATGGATAGATAGAAAAGCAGAACAGGAAAAAAAAAAAAAAAAAAAACACCTAAAACCCCAGACCAAAAAAAAAAAAAAAAAAAAAAAAAAAAAAAGATAGATGGTAGATAAATAGAGATCAATAGCATGAAAAAAAGAACGAAAAACAGGTGAGGCGAGGAGAAAAGTGAGAGACGGGAAGAAAGCCCCAATCCATGTACCATAAACCCCCAAGCCACCTCCCAAACCAATCCATGATCAATTGCAACGAAAAATAGATAAAACCCCAAGTAAAATGAGAAAGAGAAGAGAAGATAGACCAAACCAACCCTCGCCCCACCCCCAAGAACATCCCCACCCCATCCATGTAAACTCAATTTTTTGTTTTATAGAAACCAAACCAAACCAAACCAAAGGAAAAAACTTCACACTCGATGCAGATCAAACCAAGAAAACGGATAAAACGTGAGAGGGAAGGATAGATAGAGAAGCAAGAGATCAAGAACGGCCAAATAGAAGGGATGATAAGGCATTGATATCCCCCCCACCTTACCCCCTCCCCAACTCATCCCCTCCAAACCACCCATTCCGATCTCGCAACTCCGCCTCCTCCGCCGCCTGCCACAGCCCCTCCTCATCAACCCCCAAATGGCCGACCGCACTCGCCGGCGTCCTCGGCTTCCCCCCACTCTTCTTCACACTCATACTCCCAATCCCGCCGCTCGCGCCGGAACCCCTCGATCTCCCCTGCTGCTGTTGCTGCTGCTGTTCCCAACTCGACCCGCTCGTAGACCCACCCGAATGTGACGCATTCCCATTCCCATTCATCGAGGTAGTAGTAGTATTCCCCCCCGAACTCCTTCGGTCACTGGCAAGCGTGTTCGTGCGGCTAGGTAAGGCTGGTGGAGTCTGACTCTGATGTTGGTGGTGGTGGTTCGAATGTGAGCCGTGACTATTGCTGTTCAAGTTCCCACCAGAAAAACTGGCTCTGGTATCACTCCTCAATAGCCCACCCAACCCAGCGAGGCCCCCACCATTTCCCTGCCCGTGGTGATGGTGATGAATCGTATTCCCATCCAAGCTAACCATAAACTCATCCGGGGGAGTTCCGTCCCCCTCCGAGCTTCCCCCATCTCCATACTCCCTCCCATCGTCATCATCCACAGGCGGGGCAGCAACAACCATCACATCATCCTGCCCCCCGCCAGCCGCATTTCCATTCTGCTTATGCTGAGTCTTATTCCTCGCAGGTAGCAAGGGAGGAGGTAATGCCTTTCTCCTCGGGACAGCAATCGGTTGCGTACGCTTCGCCGGTGGTGGTGGAATTTCTGGCGGCGGCAGTGGCGAATGTCGTCTAATCTGCTGCCCGCCTCCGTCCTGCTGTGTGGTTGTGCCAGTTGTGCTACTAGTCTTTTGGTGGTGGTTGACCATGTAGTTCACGTTTGCACCCTGCAAGAATTCCTGAATCTCGGTATTGGGTGAGTGTGGAGGGGCGAGACCAGGGCTGACTTCGGATTTGCCCTTCATGTACCATTTCTTCACGGCTGCTGTTGCGGTGTTGAGGGCGGCGTTGATGGCTGGTTTGGCGCCGTTGGCATTGAGCTGCTGTTGCTGCTGCTGTTGCTGTTGTTGCTGCTGTTGGTGAATGTGAAGATGATGCTGGTGCTGTTGCTGTTGATGGTGGTGATTGAATGCCGCAGACAGATTCGAATTTGTCCGCGACGGCAATGGGGATATATTCAATGTGGACGAAACACCGCGAGAGGTCATACCTGGTGAACCACTATATGTCGATGGAGGTGTTGAAGGTATCGAAGGAGCCGTCACAGCAGACATCGTCGATGCCAAAGACTGCGACCTTCCATGTCTCGAGCCCGATAGGGCCTTTCCATTCGAAGGCTCCTCCAACGCAAGATGAAACTCATCTTGCCTATCATCCTTCTTTTCTTTTGTAGACATCGTAGAACCCACAGACGTGGCTAGAATGGCCGCATTTGAAGGTGACCCAACCGGCGTCTCTCTTTGTGACCCACTCGACGTCGATACTGACCTTGACCTATCCATTGTGGCCTTGATCGATGACCTCGCCTTGAGATCCATGTCCGTATTGGCCACACTTTCCCCGCGGATAGCAGTGACATTGACATTCTCAGTGCTCACGAGTGGCTGTGATGTCGTCGGGTGTGTGAACGATGACTGCCGGAGTGACTTAGGCTTCCGGTGTACCCTGTGTGTGAGGCCACTGGCGTCCACGGCGCCTGCCCCTCCACTCGCATTCACATTGACCCCAAGACCAACTCCGTCGACCAGGTTAACGGTCGAAGATGTCTTTTTTGCATCCAAAAGCGGTGACATTGATGCCAAATTCGGCATACTTAGAGACTTGACTTCCGGCGAGCCTATATGCGAATCCTCCACAGCAAAATCCCTATCATTCTCCGTGACAACCAAAGCCGGCTCGGAGGCATTTGACGGCTCGTTTTCAAGTACTGCATTTTCCCAAATACCTCCACGGAAGAGCTGATTGATTGTATCTGTAAACGGTAAATCGTCATAGTGAGGGAGAACCAACGTCTCCATAATCACCTCTCGTACCCTATTTTCAATCAACTGCAACAAGGGCCGATATGTGATGGATCTTGTGCTAACAATAGGCTCAATCTCCAACTCCATCTTTGGCATGGTTTCAAACGCAACCCATATCCTATTGCTAGGAGGGGCCTTGACTCGAATTATGACCTTACCCTCCAACTTTTTTAGGACAGCCGCCAGTATCAAATCAACCTCTCTAGTCTTGAATCTGGCCCCAAGGTCAATCCGTGCAGCAGTGAAAATTTCCTGCGTTTTCCAATTAGCACACGCTCTTTCAGACCGACTTCTCAATTGCACTCACCAGCGAGAAATTTCCAGTATAGCTAACATTAGCCTCCACAACACACTCTCCATTGACATTGAGATCCCGCAATCTCGGATTCGTAATGTAGGGCACACTATCCCCCACATTCACCTTCTGGATACGGATATCACTCAGGAACCCCGGCTTCTTCACCCGGGCAATCTTTTTCGTGATTTTACTCTTAAAAAAGTTCTCCACATCAGGCGTTTTATATAGCGCAAGAAAGATCCTCCCCAGTAGAGCATTGATCCATCTCGTCTGAAGATGCTCCTCGGAAGAATGTAGCTGCTGCACCAACAAGATGAGATGTGCCGGGTCAAATCCTAATGGCGATGGTGGCTCCGTTTTAGGAGTGTCTGTTGCTTGCTTCTCCTGGTTCTTCAGCAACGCAAAGTAGAAATCCTCCTTCTCCGAACAATTCTCCGAAAACAAAAAGAATGGTTTGCTGATTGTCGCATTTCCGACACTGAACGCCGGCTCACTCTCCTTTCTCGAGAGACAGATGGCATTCCGACGGATATAGAGCTCTCCCTCGGGAATCCTTTCTCCTCCGCCATAAATGCTCACGCTATGGTGGCTAAGTGAAATCACATGTCGGACCTCTCCCTGCTCCTGGTCGTCGTAGAGCATCAAATGTCCATGTCTTTACACAATTTCAAAATATTAGCCCATGCCGAAACAATCAAAAGCCAAGGCGGCACATGGGGCCACCATACCTCAACACCACATAAAACACATTTGGCGCTCTCTTCTTCTTCACCGACCCACTACTATCTGTCTTATTCGCCCCAGGCCTCCGATCAAATATCGACCTAACCACCGTCTGGTACATACTCTGGCTCGGCTCTTCCCCCTTGACACCCACTGGCGTCATCCTTTCTGGCGGCTTCCCATTGATCCCACCCGGCGTCCACTCCCTCGTCACCGCAAAATACCCCGCCGCAATATCCTGCTCATTCTTCAACTTTGCAAGACTCTTCTCACTCATCGTCTTGAACCCCGACTCTTTCGACTCCTCCGTAGGTGTGCCATTGGATCGCCTCGTAAAGGGCTTGGTGTGGTATGAATTAATGTAGTAGAGGGCCCCGGCAATGACCAGCGGTATGAACGTTAGTCCGCCGAGGAGGTACGCAAAGAAGAGTGCAAAGAATCCCATCTCACGCAGCGGTCGACGTTGCCGTCACTGCTGCTGTCTGTTTGCTGCAAGTGTCCTGATCTGATCCGATTTAGCTGTGCGTGTGGCGGGGGGCGTTGGTGGTTGTGGTGGGCTTGCTTGCTTCCTTGTTTGCTTTTACCGTCCACCTGTATGTGTGTCGTAACTGTACGTACGTGCGGACTATCCGATCTTCAGTCGATTAACGAGCTCCTCGCTTTTTTGTTTTTTCCTCAGTGCAGTCTGTATTCAAATAGCTTCTGTGAACCGTGTGTGTGTGTGTGTGTGTGCGTTTGTTTGTGAATGTGTGTGAATGTGTGTGTGAAGATTACCGGGAATTTCGCTATATCGTCATTCTCGGGCCCTCCCCTCACTGATATTTCGGCTAGAGAGATGTACGGACGATGGAGGATGGAGATTGGGTTCGGTCCTTCGGTGTGTGTGAGTGTGTGTAAGCTCGCTCGAGGCCAGAGTGTCTTCCTTCGCCTCCTTCCCCCCCACTGCCTTTGCCGAGTGAGGTTGCGTGGATGTCTGTCCTGCTCCGTCCTGCCTGTGTCGGAGAGCTGTAGAAGTACCTAGAGGTAGTCGAAATGGATCGAAGGTGGCCCCAGCAGAAGCTGAAGAAACAACACAAACACAACAAAAAAGTCGTCGGCCCTTTTTTATTAATCCGGCGGCGGTGCGTGTGGTGTGTGTGTGTGTGTGTGTGTGTTTGTGTGTGGGCTGGAGCTTGAGCGTGGGGAGCGCAGTGCACCGTAATATGGTTGAGGATCAGGGTGGTGGGTGTGGGTGCTGGGATAGCTGGGGTAGCTGGGGTAGGTATTGGGGGGGGGCGAGCTCCCTCTGCTCTGTCAAGCTTCTGCAACCTGGTCTCGGAGTCTCAGAGCTCTCTCATGATTGCTACCAATACTGCCTACTTGTCTCCTCTCTATATTTACTCATCGCCCTCATGACTGAAATCCATCCGATCCAGCCGTTTGCGCCCCACAGACACACTTCATGTACTTATCCTTCAATGCTGACTGGATGGGATCATGGCCGACCACGCATATATAGAGCTTACGCACACCACTACACCTGGAACGAGCGGGATCCCATCAGATCCATCCATCTATAGATCGATCTTGGTACCTCTAATCGTGTTACCTACATGTCAAACTGCCAGCTCTTACCCCAGCTATACTACCATCTACATGTATCACACCTATACCCATATCGAAACCTCCAGGTAAATGACAAACTAGCTCCGCGAGCTCGAGCTCAGCCCGAAACTCAAAGCCTATCCATCGCAAGGCAAGCAAAATCAAGCTTTCGTACCACCACCACCACCTCAAGTTTTCCAAGCTCCCCGCGTCGGTTCGAGACTGGCTTCCGTCGTCATGACACGAGTACTCTAGCTTGATCGTGAGAGCTTGCAGGCAAGCAAGCATTCTACCTAGGTAGTCACGAGACTAAAGCATTCGGGCGCGGCCATTCTTGCAATTGCATGCATTGCATAACTACATCAGAAATATACCTAAGCAAACCCACATCACGTGGACACAGGAGACTCCGCCACCAAACCTTTTCAAATCTATCAGTGCCATCATAATTATTCTGCTTCGGCAGTAAAGAGCTAATATCACGCAGACTATTCTACTCTCTTGCCAAATTCCCGTTCTCTCCGTACAAATGGTCAAACCACACATGATTGGCAAGATCACGTGCGCCGCCTTCCTGCTCCTCTTGGCCATTGCCTTACCTTCTATGAACATGCGAAAGTCCTCACCACAATCATCATCATAAGGCCACCTCCCTCTGCTCCTCTATCACCGTCTCACTGACCCCAAGACGACTTGTCCCTGGATTCCTGTCACCGAAACTCGGACTTTTGTGGCCCTTTTCCCTTTTGGCCTCCTCTACAACACCGCTCTTCAACCCTACCTCTCACCCTCTCCTCCCCGCATCCCTCATAACCCTCAAATCCCTCTTCCCTATACCACTCTTAACCCTCAAACCCTTTGATTCCATAACACTTCCTAGCCACTATGGCTCCACCGAAAGGATCGACAAAATCTTCCTCCTCCTCACGAACTCCCGCTAACCGGAAAACCAACACAACAACTCAAACACCCAGACGCACATACACACACCCCTCTATCGACGTCAGCGGCTTTACCCGACCTCAGCTTATTCTCATGGCATGAGGACTAAATCTGCCACACTCTGGAACCACCGAGGAAATCACGGCAAGAATAACCGCGGAGATTCCACACCAAAAACTCGATGACCTCAAAGCTCTCGCCTCTTTCAAACCTGTCTTCTTTCCTTCTAAGACTCCCACCTCTTTGCAACCAAACCCTACGCCGCACCACCAACAAACCTCGGCTTCTATCGACCAGAACTTAGAACTCCTCCCAGAGCTTCTCTCTCAACAATCCGACCTCGAACAATCAGAAGCCGACCTTCAACAAGCCAGTCAACAATTCGAACAATCACAACGACAAGCAGAAGACAGCCAAATGCACTTCGAAAACTCTCAATCTAGCCAACAACTTGAGAATCCCGAGAACTTCATGATGACCCACGAAGAACTCTGCATCAATGTCTCCAAACTACAACAAATCCTTCTCAAGCAATATGATTTCATTCAAAAACACACCAAAATGCTTAACTTTCACTCGACTTCCCTCACCAGAACCATCAACCTTAGCACAGCCACATCCCTCGAAACCATTAACCTTCGCAAAGCCATCAACGAAATGGAAGACTCCTTATCCGAATCAATAAACAATATACACAACGACATCAGGCAACACAATAATTCCATTACTGCTCTCAACGCCAAAATCGCTTCAATTGAACACCAACAAAAATCTTTCAATACACAAATTACCTCCCTCAACACCGACACCGACAATATATCTACTCAACTACAAAGCATCGTCAACGCACAAAACTTCACCAGCAACAGAACAGAAATACAAGATCGTTGGATGCGTGGACACAACATCATGGTCTTTGGATGGCCAGTCAGCACCCTTCCTAAATCTGACGCTGCCTCATTCCTCGACACCATACAATACAAAAGCGACTTCTTTTCCGCACGTCGCCTACCTACCACAGTTGCAGAAGGCATCGAACGACCTGGACTCCTGTGCATAACCTTCCCCTCTCATGCCGAATGTATCGAAGCTCTAAAAGCTTACAGAATCCATCAACCTGATTTGCGCGCCCTCTCATACTACGCTAAACCTGATCTCACCAAATCTCAAAGAGACTCCAAAAACCATGCTGACGCTGGCATTCGTATCCTTCGCGAAAAGGACCCTTCCGGCAACTACTGCGAACGCTCTGGACGCATTGCGCTGTTCAAAACCAACTCCGAAGGCAGAATTTACCTACATGAATGGATCGCCAACCCCCTCGACTCTCATACTACTACCAACTCCAGCACACGCCCACCTAACAACCCAACCCCTTCCGCAAACAACACACCTAATCTTCCACCTCCCGCCTCTCAACAACTTCCCCTTAACGCCAATCTACCTCCTAATCCTTACCTAGCTCCAACTGCCACAACAGCTCATATGCCCCCCCCACCTCCTCCTCTACCCCAACACTCCAAACCTTCATCTCCTACTCCCTCATCCTCTTCCTTCAGCCAACCTAACCCTCCCAACCCCGCTTCCCCCTCTAACAACTCACAAGATATGGACATCGACGAAACCAGAGGCCGCCCCAACGACAACGACAACGACTTCCAAAGCCACAACGTCAAAAGAGCCCGCCAACAAGCCTATGGCGACTGGTTCTCCCTCAACCCTTCCGCCCAATGAACAACACAATTTCCATAGCCTGCTGGAACTGCAGAGGTGCCTGGCTTAAACACGTCTTCGATCCCCATATCATCTCATACTTCTCAAAATACACCATATTCAGCATCATTGACCCCTGCATATCATCTTCTCACAACAATCTACTTCGCATCTCAAACTACAGCCACATTCAGTCATTACGCCCACAACCCTTAGATCTCTCTTACCGCACTTATGGCGGCGTCTTAACTTATTACAAACTAAACCTCAACCCCCCTCCACAAATCATTACACAAAATGCCAACAACAATTACGACCAACTATTTATTAAAACTCACGATACAATACTAGGATTCATCTACATACCACCTCCAACTAGCTCTATTCTTAACAACCTTCCCCAATCACCATGGGACTCACTCTTCGGAGAATGCTCCACTTACCACCAAACTTCCCAAAACTTCATCTTGATGGGAGACTTCAACGCCCACACCAAGAACCTCAATCACCCTTCACACCTCAAACGATACTCACCTGACCAAAGACCCATCTACAACAACGGCAAATCCCTTCTCGACATTCTCAAAATCTCCTCCTCTTCTATACTAAACGGAACATCATTCCCTCACGCTAAATTTCCCAGCAACCCTACCTATTTCTCAGATACTACTTACACCAATTCTGTCATTGACTACGTCATAGCCTCTCATGATTTTATTCCCCTCATTCCTTACTACCAAATACACCCCCCACTCATTGGCCTCGACCATTGCCCCATCTCCATTGTCTACAAACCCTCCTCTCACACAACCACTAAACTCACCCACTCCACCACTCTCTCCAACAAACTCCCCTACACTCAAATCCCTAATCTCCACCCTCCCAACAAAACAGCCGATGCATTGCTAAAAACCGCCCTCAAATCCGCAACCAAGCCTCCTGACAAATTCCCACAGCCTTTTCTCCCCCCACCTATCGCTGACGACACTTCCTGCGCACGCATACGACGCCAAATGACTATCAACGCCAAACATCAATCATTTCGGCACAACATTGACCTACAAAAAACCCACAAAACTTTATCTAAAGCACTAATCCAACTACGCAAAATAAATCGCAAAAAACAAATGAAAGAATTACAAAGCCTTCTACTTACTGTACAAGGCAGAAAAGAATACTGGAACTATGTTCAATTCATACGATCCAAAACAACCCAACAAACCCTACACAACCCTCTTAAAGTGTACAAATACTACAACTCACTCCTTAACCAAACAAAACCCAACCCTCTCTCCCCTACTGACAATCCTTCTTCTCCTCCCAATATACCTAACCCCACACTACCTCCCTACAAAAATTATGCCTCACACACCTCAATCCCTGAACTAGATCTTCCCATTACCCCTACCGACGTTGAATGCGCCCTCAAAAAAATGAAAAACTCTTGTATGGGCAAAGATAAAATAACAGCCAAAGCCCTCAAAAATTCTGACTACGAAAAACTGTCCAACTTTTTCAACGAACTAGACAACATAGACGACCTACCCACCAACTGGCATCGCTCTATCCTTGTTCCTATACCCAAAGCTGGCCTCTCTCCCGACAATCCCGCAAACACTCGAGGCCTATCCATACAAACCTCCATCAAACGCCTCTACACTAAAATCCTTATACCACGACTACAAAACTGGCTCGATACTAAAAACATACTCCCTCCCACCCAAACTGGATTCCGCGGAGCATACCGCACCACAGACAACCTCGCAGTCCTTAGAGCTCTTCATGAAAGATGCTCATCTGAGAAAAGAGAACTCTTCGTTGTGTTCCTCGACCTCAAAAAAGCCTTCGACAGCGTCAACCGCCACAAACTTTGGACACTACTTCACGATCTCGGCATCCAAGGCAAACTAATTAAACAATTACACAAATTATACGACAAACCCTACACCTCCTTGAGAGCCCACGGCAAATTCTCAGAAGCCATACCTGTCACTCGAGGCGTTCTTCAAGGCGACCCACTCTCACCACTCCTCTTCATACTTTACATCTCTCAACTCAACCTCATACACAAAGACGATGGCGAATTAAACGGTATGAAAATCCCTGAAGCCCTCATCGCCGACGACTGCACTATTCCTTGTACCTCTGCCATCGGTATACAGCAAAAACTAAACACGGCTGCCGATTTCTTTCTGTCCCTGGACTTACTAGCCAACCCTGACAAAACCCACTGGATCCGACTGGGCCTTTCTACACGCAACGAATACCAACTTACACTGTTTGACAAAGTTATCCTAGAGAAACCACACTACAAATACATGGGATACTTGGTCTATGCCTCTCCTCCAGGCAAAAAACTCTCTCGATGGAATACATCCAAATACATCCAAGAACGCGCGCTGCCCAAAGCCAAAGCAACCGCCACCTCTCTCCTCCAATTACGACCCTTCCTGGGTATACCCAATTGCGACTTTATGATGCGTCTCTTCTTCAACCTGGTTGACCCTTATTTGATCTATGCTTGCGAAATTTCTCTTGACATCAATTACAACAATTGCCGTGACATCGACAACCTTCTCACCTCTTATGCTAGACATTGCCTATCCCTTCAAAATTCTGCCCCTCGTATCCTTCTTTTTGTTGACAATTCCATGCACGAAGTTAGACACAGATGACTCATTCTCACCGCTCGCTTTCTCGCTTATGCCTCTCAACTTCCCCTCGACCGTCCTGTCGCAGCTGCCCTATGGGACTCCGTTGACCTATCTCGCACACACAAATACGGATGGTACCACGAATTCTCTCTGAAATGCCTCCCTTTGAAAGTCGGTCCTTTTCCCAGACCCTCCTTAGGCAAAGATGTCACCAACGCCGTCGAAGACCACCGCCTGCATGTCTGGACAATGATGTGCCAATCCTCTATGATGAATTCCATTCACACCACCTCTCCATACATCTCACCTAAAAAACTACCTTACACACGCATCACCTTTACCCAAGGAACATCTTCCATTGCCAGACTGAGAGCCGGTGCTTCACCTGCGAACATCAATTTCCTTCGCTACAGATGTGTCCCATCACACCAACGATTATGTCCAAACCCCATTTGCCAACTCAACAGCACCATTGAGACCGACTACCACGTTCACATTGAATGTCCCTCTCACGAACGACTTCGCACAATATTTCTTGCCTCCATCCGCGACTTTGCTCCTGAAATCACCAATGACAAAGACATCTTCGAAAACATTGTCAACCCTCCTTCTACCATTGCCTCCTTCGTTGCAAGATATCCACACCAACTTTACTACCACCTCGACCTCCGAAATCAACCATAAATAAATTAATACATAAAAAAAAAAAAAAAAAAAAAAAAAACACCCCCACAAACTCAAACTCCCCACCATGCTTCCCTTACGCACTTTTCCTTTATTACTTCTCATTACTTCTTTCGCACCCCGTGATGGAGCGCTTTTCCTACTGTCTTTTCTATTACTTCTCTTTTCTGCTTGCTGCTCTATTACGTAATTATGACTTCAGGGCTTAACCCTGACTTTATCTTCCATAGCTCAATCCTGTACCCCTGTATCAAACATGTATTTAAGTGCGTGAGAGGAAATCCCTCTCAAATCGCGCTAATCAATGGGGCTAGCCCATTGCTACAATACAATACAATGCAAGGCGCTTCTCTATGAGGTCCGCCTGGCAGACACACACCGCATTCGCACACACCTCCTCCTCAAATCCCCTCACAAATTTCAAATAAGGTGGTCATCGTCTCCCCCATCCACGGCGGCCCACGGATCATCGCCAAATTTGTTCCACAACGTGACCCCTCACCATACACTCCAGATCCCCCACAGTGGCTATAGCTATCAGCACCCCAAATTCAGGATATATTCTCATACCTACATTGGGCAATTGGGGTTTTCCTCCTGCTAGATGGGACATTATTTGTGGTAGCACCAGAAAGAAGCGAATTTGCAGTTCATTGAGCTTGCTGGGGGCTGCCGTGTTGAATTTACAACAACTCGTGCAATAGTTGGTTCTGCCACCCGTGGGAAGTAAGTATGATGCTTTTCCAGCACATGACGAGTCATCGCCTGTCCTTACCCCGGGATACCCCATTGAATGGCGTGGCCCAGATTATTCCCCAAATCAACTACTTCCCACAAGTATACGGCAAATGAGCAATCCAGAGCTGCTGTGGGTCTCTCCGTCAATATTCCAGGCCGCGGGGAGAATTTCTCACAGTTACAAACGCATGGTTGGCAGATTTCCCCAGGATCATCAACGAAATGAGGGAATTGGCCAATGTGTTTTGCGTTGGGGATAGTCAAGATAACAATTGCATCCAAATGCTTTGACTGGAGGAGTACCAAGAAATCCACTTGGATATCAGAATGGGGGATGCAGTGGATGGGTATACTGAACGAGAGGATGAGGTAAACGAAGGGCTTTGAGAGAGGAGGATTGGCACGATTGAAAGGAAGCCTTTTATAAAAAGGCTATGAAGGTCGAACTTCCAGCTGGGGAGCTACGTCGAAGTGATATGTTTGTGGAAGACGGAGAAGTAAAGGGGGAGTTAACTCCAAAATGGCTATAGCTGGTGGGGGGATGATTTGGCACAAATTCTTTCCCACAAGGAAATCCCGTGGGTAGAGGTAAATTCTACATCACAAAATCAGAAAAGAGCCTGTAAGTGACTTGCTATCATACCTGTGGTTTGTTCAGACCATTGCATGCTGCCACACATTGTTTAATCTTTTGTCTTGATACTAATATATTCACCATGTGAGATTTAATCAATAGATCGGGGTGGTTTCGGATATGTACGACGAAAGCCAATGGGGAATTTCCCAATGGATATATCTCCCCCACACATTTTCAATCAACCCACGATGCCGAGTATCCAAGCATTCAAGGCCTGCCTCCAGTGCTTTCTCGAGACCTCGCCATCCCCAGCCACATCGTCCGCCGACGCAGAGCCAGTCTCCGACGCAGACCTCACGCAAATCACCACCCTCCTCGCCACCGCCCTCGGCGTCACCGTCGCCCGCAGCCCCAGCCACTGCGCCACCCTTGTGAGCGGCCTCACGCACAGCCTCGAGAGCCTCGCGCTCAAAGACACGATGCAGGCGCTCGGCACGCGCGTCTACGCCCTCCTGACATACAACGAGGACGTCGACCTCTCCGACTACGACGACGACGACGACGGCGGGCCCGACCGTGCCGCCGCCGGCCCGACCAGCAGCATCGCCGCCATCCGCACCCGGCTCGGATATGCACATGACTTATCCCTTCTTACATCTGCTCTCCATGTCTCCGGTCAGGTTGGATCTCAAGTGGTTTAAACCCACTGGTAGAAAAAATTCAGCTTTGACACTCCCGTCAAGCTAGTGACACCACAACCACCCATCCAGATGCCTGGAAGGAATCCCAGGGAATTGGGGCAGTTGGGATAGGCCAGAGAGTAATGAGATCCCCAGCAAATGACTATAACCCCCCACCACGACGGAGAAGATGGTCCAGAGATCCCTTTTTATGGTTTGCGGAATCGGGGTTATATGCAGTCAATTGCAAGGGTATTCTGGCGCACCACCAGTTGCGATTGACACGAGTTCGATCCAGGACGGGTCTCTCGGGGGAGGAATTAAGCATGCATTGGATTTCCAGAAACTTGAAAATTTAAAAATGCAGCATGGGATTATATGTAATTACTTTGACCCCTATAATGGAGACGCCGCTATAGCTACAATCAAAAAAAAAAAACTCGAGTTTGCTTCAATCATCCTTTTTTATGCATCCAAAAGAGATATTGAGCGGCAGGATAGTTTTATGAGAAGATAGATCGAGAAGGAGAAGCAATGAGTAACGAATGTATCGTACCTAATATATAGATCGTGTAATTAATTGCCTTGAGAATTAATGAATTTAAAAAAAAATAAAAATAAAAATAAAAACTAGAGTTTATCCTTCCTTATAGTTAATCGTGGGCTTGCAGTGCCTCTTATATACGTAGCAAACAGGCATGATTTCGCGCGGGTGGAGGCGGGCAATTCCCGCTTCCAACTTGAGATTACCCTCAATCGCGAGTGTGCATTTCTGTTGGAAAAGCCACAGAATCGCACGCTGGCAATCATGAGTTAGTCTCCGCCGGGCACTGGGCACTGTTATTATCAAAAATTTCCCCAATTGGGTAAACAGAATTCGAAACACCCCCTGTCAAAGTCTAGTCTTGTAGTCTCGTTACCAACCATATATATCTAGACCCCTCCTTTGGCAACGCTATATGAACCATAAACCACCACCACCCCCAACCCCAACCCCAACCGGTAATATATGCTCCCGAAAAATTAAATGCCACATGTACGAGTAGAGTACAGTCAGGTACGATGAGTGATCGATATCGGTCACCCGCTAAACCTGACGTGGTAATTAATTCCTTGGTGGTTATGTATGCAGGTTTGTCTTCATGACCCGATCACTTTTCGCACCCCGGCTGTAACGAGTACATACATACATACATACCTACCTTGTACATACATACATTACGACTTTCACATGTACAAATACTCTACGCAGATTTAAAATTTCCAAAAAAAATGCATGCACAATTTGACCTACATAGGCCTCTTTAATTAACCTCATCCCAACCAACATGTCATAGTCCGCGACTACCTACTCTACAAGCTCCATGGCCCATACCGATACTTAGTAGTCCGAGCTCCGACGGCCCTTGCATGCATTGCAATGAACCATTGGAATTGCAAATGATGAACCGGTACCGCGGTACCTGCAGATCCGGAACCGGATCGATGTCTCGATTGCTTGATATCTCCACAAGTTTGCGCCCCCCCCCCATCTAGATCTCCCCATCCAGGTAACAGATCCTAAATTACGAAAAGAAACGTTAATTTCCGCCGACCGGGCCCCGGGGGGGTACCGGCCGAGACCATGGCCACCGTGTTATAAATAAAAAGAATGTTTCTATAAATATGTGTGTGATTATAAGTATTTGATGAATAATTATCCCACTGCACATATTGCAATTGCAATTGCGATCGCGATTCATCTCCTTATAATTAATTACAAGGAAAATTTGAATGTGATTGATTATGAAAGATGATGATTGAAATCCCGATTTTTTATCAATAGAAAGAAAAACTCGAAAAAAAAAAAAAAATTAAACCTAAAGAAAAAATCGACTCTGAAGAGCCCAGTGACCACTCAATCATAATCGATGAGGATAGAATTTAAAATGAAAAGCAATATGAAAAAGAAAGAAAGAAAACCAAACCCAACAAAACCAACCCATTCTTATCCCACCAAAAAAAAATGTATATATGCACAACGAATAAAGAAAAAAAGAGACACAATTGCAAAGTAGAGAAGCTCGAGTAAAACAAAGAAAGAGGAAATAACAAATGAAAAAAAGAAAAGAGAAAAAAAAAAGGGAAAGGTGCCCAGGTGATTGCTCAAAAAGATGTCCAACTTTAAAAGATGAAAAAGAAAAGAAAGAAAACGCCACAATGAACAAAAAGAAGAAGAAAAGATAACGATATAAGAAAAAAGAAAAAGGAGAAAAAGGAAAAGAAGATAAGCCCATCTTCAAGGTCAATCAGCCTAAATTACCATTTAAGCAATACCAGCAGCAGCAGTTCCACTCTCACTACCCTCACTCTTCTCACGCACAACATTGTCATGCTGCCTCTCCTTCTTCTCAACCACCTTCTCCCTCTTCTTCTCATCCACAATCCCCTTCAACACCTCCAACCTCCGCTCCATAACCTTCACCGCCTCCTCAACCTCCTTATCCGACGTCCCACCAATAGCATCGATGATACTCTCCATCCTCTTCCGCTCCTGCTTGTTAAGCTTTGCCCAGGACTCTGCTCTCCGCTCATCCTGTGCCGAGATTGGAACGCCTGCCATGTTTGCGGTATTCAATCCCACACGGTCCTCAAGCCAGTCCCAGAGTCCTTGTTCTTCTGCGTACCAGGACTGTTCCCATTGAACATATCCTCCACGGGTACCACCGGCCATTGGAGCATTATGCATTCCCCTTCCAGAGCCTTGACCCTTTCCATTCTGTGAGCGGCCACCAAAGAAGGGAAGTCGTCCAGTGAAGCAAAAGAAGACCAAAAGTAGCGAAAGTAGGCCCAGGACCCATAATGCCTCTGTTGGAAGGTTGTCCACCAATGGAGATAAAACCGGCTTGAGTGGTAACAGCAATCCCCACTTTGCATTCTCCTTTTCCTCCTTCTCCCTGGCCTGCTTTTCCCGGGCTGCCTTCAACGCAGCTGTAGTCTGCGCCACGGCAATCACTGGGGCATTCTTCCCACGGCCTTTCTTTCCTTTGCCCTGTTTCCCCCGTGGTCGAGAAGCAGCCAATGCAGCTGCAGTCTTCTCGAGTTCACGCTTCAAAGCAGCACTGAGATCCCTTCCGTGGCTGAGCTGGCCGTCGTTGGCGCCCTTCTCGATCGGTCCCTTCAACCACGACTTGCCAGACCATTCCACCGTACAACTCAAGAGAACCCTTGTTTCTGCAGGTGCACCAGTCATGCTTCCATCCCCCCACATCAGGCAGTATCGGGTCTTGACGCAAAATTGGTTACCAGATGGTACATCCGGTGTTTGAGTTGTAACAAGCACAGAAACGCACTTCTCCAAATCAAGCTGTTCAATCTGCTCGGTGCATATACATTTCGTCTGTTTTGGTCCAATACTTCCAGGAAGTGGTCTGATGTACGAGTACCCTCTGGTCTTCTTTCCACCTGCTTCTGGGTTCACAACCCACTCCGCATTATTCGGTATACTCAGCTCCAATACCTTTTGCTCCTCAAGGTACTTCGTCAAAAATGCATAACTCTCCGCACCGAAAAGCAATGAATAAACTTGCCCAAGAGGGCCAGGGAGGTACTCGTCGCATACAATTTTATCGTAGTGAAGGTCGTGGTCGTCGCAGTCAGTAGCCGCATGTGTCGCGGGGCCGGGGAAGGATTGTGTTTTTGCCGCATCTGCTGCTCCATTCCCGCTTGCTCCGGCAGCGTCTGAAACAGCACCTGCTGCGTCCGCTTTAGGACCATGCTCCAAGGAGGATGCATTCATTGCTGCTCCATTTGGCGCCGAACCACCACCACCTGCAAGCTCACCATATCCACCCTCCGCACGATCATCCGCCGCACTTTCCCCATCATCCTCCTCGTCATCATCCTCATAACCCTCTTCATCCTCATCATACTCATCCTCGCTCTCACTACCGCTGTAGTCACCTTTTCCAGCCGATCCAGCTCCCTTATTATCGGGCTGCTTCTCCAAGATAAAACCTGCAACACTTGGAATCAATCCCGGATGACTAATCTTCCAAATATTAACCAAAAGGTCGTATGTTGTATCTCGACTTATGAAACTCGCAAAGACGTTCCTAGCGTGCAATGTTTGGATGACAATGGCATTGGGGAATAGCAAGGCTGTGCTCTTCTTCTCAATCGCCATGACCTCGTCAAAACTGATAACCAGTGTATTTATCCATCCCAATATGTTAGAGTTGAAACAGATATGCCCTTCAGAAACATATAGTCGACCTTGAAGCAAAATGTCCTTTTGGAGAGCACAGCCATAATCTTCAATCAGATAGTCATCCTCTGGCACAGACCGGAAAAGGGCGTGAAATTCCCGATTACGCTTTTTGCTAGCAACAGCAAACCCGGTAATCTTGGGGCCTGACGATCCAGCGGGAGAGACTGGAGGTTGTAAGCTAGACAGATTATTGATCATACTACTTGCAGCACTAGATCCCCGATGACGTCGGACGTGTCCATGTAATATGTTTGCACGATTAGATCGTGCAGAGGGGGACCTCTTGATTCCACTTTCTCCAGTGGGAATCCAATCCTCACGCTCATGGCTTCCGTTAGGTGTTGTGTTTTCGTATCCCGGAGACATGAGGCCTGATGGAGCAACATTGAATGCAGCGTCCTCTGCCATGGGGGTTTTTGGCGGCAAGATAACCTGTAATGGAGGGCCAGTTTGTTGAGTAGCTGATTCAAATGATCCTTTGTCCGAGCCACCCCTCATGCCACCAGTGTAGCGGAATGGGTCTTCTACTTGCCCCACAACTGTGGCACTTGTGTGTCCGCCATCAAAATCAGAGATATGTAGTTGAGAGTCATTTGCCCCAGCAGTTCCTGCGGAGGAACCGCCCTTCGCAAGCTCTGTTTTACTAGGGTTGGGTAATATTCCGAGGCTTCCCAAGCTTAATTCCCCATATCCAAGTGTTTCGACTGCCAATCGTTTCCTGGGCGGCCCTTCCGACTGAGAGTCTTGTCCCGAAGCGTTTGACTTGTTTTCGGTCTCTGTCCCGCTTCTTGACCTTGCTGCGTCTGGAGTATTGGCCCCAGAGGCATTCCTACTATCTGCTTTGGTGATGTTATTCGCAACGGTATTCCCAAGCGTGGCCGCGGCATTTTGGGCAGCGCTAAACATTGTCTGGAAGAACCCTCCTTGGCCTGTGTTGTTCTCGTTCGAGTGGGAAGATGAAGTGTTACTCGGTGCTGCTGGTTGTGTGTCAACATCAGCTCCAGATTTTGGCGTGGTGGGTGTTTCCCTTCCTTCCACGGTGGGCGTCAGAGGGAGCGTCATACTTTGGCTCAGCTTGCTGGGCGGGTTTGTGATGCTGCTTGATCGATCTCTTCGTACAACGACGATTGGTTTGACTGCAGGTGCAGCAGCTACAGGGGGTATCGAGTCGAACGGCGTAACCTGCGAGTCTGTCGGCGTTGGGGGGGTGACTGTGGTCGCAGGTGCAACGTTGAGATTGGAATTGCTGATGGGAGCAACTTTGAGCTCCGGGTTCGCCAGTGTGCCTTTTCGAGCCTTCGTGCTCGCCCAGGTCGGCGTACGAAGTGGAGATTTAAGAGGATCCAAGTTTGATGCTGTTCCCGTCGCCCCGTTGGTGGTTGCTGTGATGGTGTTTAGTGCTGCAGCTTTCGTTCTCCTTTGCTGGATGCTCAACGATGGGGATGTTGATCTGCGAACGTTACCCGCCTCAGACGGCAGATCTTCTATGGACCGATCTTTTGGGGGCGTGCCGAGCGACGTGTGTCCGGGCGACGTAATCCGGTTCTGGCCCTGATTCTGTGTAGTGCGAGGGTGGCTACAACGGCAATATTAGCAGCGACAATGCCGGCTGGGATCACTCGGGCGTTTGGATTGCAGGAGAAGCAGAACGGACGACACAAATGCAGCAAAACAAACAAGAGTCCGTCGGTGGAATACTTATTCCGCCGAAGAGGAGGGGCGGCGAATGGGGGGGGTGAAGGGGGGGTTCGTAGGAGCGGGCATGTGGGTCGGCTTGGGGGCTGAAACTCCGCACGGGTAGATGAGCTTCCGCCAGTCCACCAGAAGCCCCGTGCTTAGCTCTCCGGTGCCAAACAGGCGGGCTCATTCGCGGCCTTTCCAGCAGAAATTCTGGAAGCAAGCGGGCGCGTGGGAGAAGGCCAGAAAGCAAAAACAGTCGTACAGGAACGGGGGGGGAAACTCACCCTTCGTCGTCATACGTCCCCAGGCTTCCCTCGCTTCCAGCGCCATCCCTGCTCCCGCCGACAAACTCGGATCCGCCAGAGTAGGGCCCGGTGCCATCATCGGCGTCGTCGCCCTTCCTACCCCTCTTCCTCCTGCTAAACAAGCCGGCCACAACCTCCCCCACATCACGATGTTTTCGGGGGTGCTCGTCGGCGGGGGCGGAATTGCCGCTGCCGTCCGAACCTACGGAGAGGGCTGCAGAAGATGGCTTCCGTGTGGCCCGGTTTATGGCTGATTTGAGCACGGAGGGCGAAGGAGGGACGGTTGGTTCTGCCATTCCGTCGAAAACACAGACTGTCGTGCTGTTCTGCTAAGCGCAGAGGCTCTGAACCTGGTTGGCTGCGTGAAATTGACTGCGATGAGCTTCAAACATCAGTACCACTGCAATGCGACCTCCGCAGCTGCCAGAATTAGCTGGCGGAACGGTTGATCTACCTAAGAGTTTCTTTTTGCTCCTTGTATAAGCTTCTGCGGCCCTAATCCTTTTCTTCTCGGCCTATCGTTTTTGATTTTGTTTATTGCGTCGAGGGACTGAAGTGGGAGCGAGCGAACGATCGACGGCAGCTCTGTGCACAGCACTATTTTTGTAAAATGAGGTTGAATGGTTGAAGAGGGTTTATGGTCAGGGTTGGGGGGGAAAGGTGCGTGGTGGCAATGTTATATTCACGGAGCAGCTCCGCGTTCCGTCAGATATAGATAGACCTGACGCTTGCCTGATGTCTTTAACATCATAAGCTTCGCATATCCCCCGTGCCCGACAGAGTCACAGTGCGGCACCGGTCTGGAGGTATACTATCTTTAAAAGGAGCACGATCCCCAAGCCCCATTTCTTACTCTCTCCTCGGCCTAGCAAAAGGTACTCGAGTGGAGAGCGTTTTGACATTTTATCTCCTCGAAGCTAGGTAGCTAATTTACAGAGGCCTCCTGGTTCCAAAATAACGTCTCCTGGAGATTTTCTTTTTCTAGTCTCGTTCCCCGACCCTCTGTCTTTTTCGGGCTGAATCATTAGCTGACAATCGCATGTCTCGGGAGGCCCAATCCCAATCGCGGACAGGCCCAGATCCGAAGCCAATTCGCACATGGCCCCGCGCTGAAATCAACTGCACTTCACTTTCACTTCCACCCAGCTTCCTGGGCCCCACCACCCCCATGCCCATATTACCGGACCCATCTGCCCATCTTCTGCTTCCCTGTCGCAGCCTCTCAGCCGCCGCGCGCGCAATACCTAGAGCGGCTAACCACGAGCACCGCCTCCTGCAATGTCAGCGCACATTGAGCTTGGTCTTGGCGCAGCTTGCCTTCGAACCAGGGAAATTTATTCTAGGTTTTCCAATTGCAATGTTCCATACTGCCATGCAGGAACTCATATGTCAAAACTGTCAATCAAGGAAAGGAAGCTTCTTTTTTTCTTCAGTATCATGCCGATCACTACAAAAGCTTATTCTTTGTCTTGCTGTTTCCGTGCTCATGATCAGTAGCGATAGTATATATCAATACCTTCCTTGTAAGGATTGCAAGGCCGGAGCTCAGACATGCCATGCGCACTCTATAATTTTGTTTACTCGTACACTCGGTAAACATTGCCCTAGCTATAGCTACAGGCTGGGCCCGCTCCGTCCGGACCCCCGCCTCGGATGCGGCCCGCAACGCAACCAAAGTTAACCCTGAGACTACCTAAACCAAACCCATACACGTGCCAGCTGTACTCGTACATACATACGTGCGCACACACGTAAGCGAAAGCGAGGCCCAAATGCTCTTTATTTATCCCAATTTGTCGGCCGACCGACGTCGACCGAAACATTGACTGACCATGACCAGGGTAAAAATAAAAATAAAAAGCTGTTCACTTTATAAACTGAATTTGTTACTCACCTTACCTATAGCTACTCTCAAAGGTTTAACTTGCAATTGTGGGCCCTTGCAAGCTCGACTCAGTATTCGGTACTCTATACTTCGTCAAGGTATTCCTTCATGAGTTTACTCTCAGCTTCACCCCTTCCCCCCCCCACTGGATTTTTCATGTTTTCGGTCGACAAAGGGATGGATGGTTTCTTTTGCATGTTACTAATGTTGCATATAAGGTATCGGTACAGAAGTGAGAATCGACTAGGTGTTTAGTCTCATGCATGTAAATTACCTCGAGCTATATCATAGAATAGCGCGAGAATTAGGGAATATAGGAAGTACACAATTTCTAAATATATAAACAAAGTCTCGTGCCAAATAAACAGCCAAACCATCCAGACTCTGTAACATATGAGGCCTGTAACAGCTCCATGTAAATTGTAAATATATTATTGTACCGCGAGTATCGTCTTGCAATTGGCAGGCTACAAATGAGCAGTCAACAAAGACATGTATGATCGATCATATGAGGGTAACAAACTCACACAACCAAAAACCCCAAAACCTTCGCAAAAGATCTGGGAAGATGATCATGATCATGAGAGAGATACTCAAATACTTCCCACAAAGTCTGGCCAGCACGAGAACAAAGTACTTCTTATAATTTAGCTATAGACACACATGTACAGATTGCAATTTAATGGGTAAAAAAAAAAAAAAAAAAAATGAATGTGCGTAGTTAACTTTGAATTTTGTGACTATAGATCGTCGAATGATCGATATAGGTAGAAGCCCAGTTCGGTATATCCCCCAGTCCCGAATTCAAAAACATTGATGATCATAGAATTGGGAGTTATCTGGTTGAGGGAGAGACGAGTACAGAGGGAGAGAGAGTATGAGAGATTCCTGTGTAATTAGCTTGGTAACGCCCTCTAGCTCAAAGTGTGAAAAGGAATAAGGGAAACAAAGGGGCATCTGTCGACGTTGCATTGTTGGGCCAAACAAAGAAATACCCAAGAATTACCTACCTAGTATAGGATTAGAATATTATGACTAGAAATAGCCCATCTCAAATGCAGTCAGCACTTCACATTTATCTCAACGCCAGGCTAAATCTCAATGCGTAATTCAGAATTTCCAACCAGCTCTGTCACTGTTGCTAAACAATGACCAACATCGTGTGGGCATCAGTTCAGGGTAACGTCACAATCACAAGCCCCTGAAGTAATGGTCCTGATCCGCTCCTTGCAGAGAATATGAAGCCGGTTAAATTGGAATTGATTAGAAAGAACGCCTATAAAAAAAATATGACGAGAGAAAATCGTTTGCACTTGTCATCAAACCCAAATTACACATACTGCCAACATTATCCAACCACCGTAAAAATATATCAAAGTAAAGGCATTAGGAAGAAAATTAACGACGACGGCAGAAATAAGAAATCGAAATCATTTTTTTGCACTGTACCGACAAAAAGAAAGGAAATGAACGTCCAAAATTGTTTCAAGCAGTCATCCAAATATTAACCCATGTACAAACTGATACTATCGTCCTCCATTGCCGTAGCCAGGAGCATAGCCATTTGGACCATAATATCCCTGTTGTTGTTGTTGTTGTTGTTGTGCGTGTTGCTGTGGTGAATGCTGCCCATATTGCTGTGGTGGATGCTGCCCATAAACATGGGAACCTGGAACGCTTTCTTCCATGCCCTGATTTGGTCCCTGGGGTCGACTGTAGGAGTCGAGTAACACTCTGCTCGAGGAACTTACAGTACGGACATGTAATTGCCGCTGCGCAAGTGCGTGCTGCACAGTAGCGTTATTGCTGGCAACTTGTGGAGAACTCCAATCTTTCATATCCTTTTTCTCCTTCTCTCTAGCCTCAATAGCCCCAAGTAGTCCAGCCTGATGAGGAGGCTGTTTCCGAACCTTCCCTCCTTCCATTTGGAGCAACGTAGTGCCTGTCTGCCGAGCGATGTACTCTTGCTCACGGGCCGAAAGATGTGATGACAAGTCTGGAGCAACAGCGACAAGGCCGTGGGGAGCAAAGGCGGCGTTCCCAGCCCTCGAAAGTGGGCGTGGTATGAGCTCGGCTGAGATATTGCGTGTCATGCCAGGGGTGGGTGTTGTAGATCTCAAAGCGTTGATGGATGATCTCCTAGAATGGGCATAACGATTTCTAGCTTGTGACTGAACTTTTGCGGCGGCAGCTTGCTCTGCAACTATTTTTTCAGCTGAATCAACCTGTGCAGGCCTGCCTGCACTGTTTGGTTGGACCAAGCCTGGTTGCCATGCCATGCTGCGTCCTTGTGCAAATTGTTTGTCGAGCTCTGGGCCAGGCGATTTCCGGCGATCTGGGGCTTTTGCTGTATCCGCGTAAGAGGGCTGTCGCGCATGTCTCTCTCGTTTTCTCTCTTCCGAAGCACCCAGCACTTCATTTGGTGGCAACCGGTGGCTTACACCTGAAAAGTAATCATTACTCTGCTGGGTGGCAGCTCTTCCCTGTACGGGGCTTGCATGCTCCGAGTGGATCTGATATCCATCCGTGACGAGAACACTGCCTTTACTCACAGCCTTTGCATTTGTGAAGGCCTGGCTAAGATTAGGTGTTGCGGAAAGACTTCGTCCATGGTTAAATGTTCTTCCGAAGTCAATGGCTGGAATGTCAGTGGAAGGCTCACGCTCTTGATAGGGCAAGGCCACCGATTTGAAATTGCTATCGCCAATGTGAATATCCTTGGCCTTTTGCTGCCCCACAGTCTTCATCACACCTGGCCTGGAAAACTCTCTCCGGGCAGGCAACTTCACTTCTGCTTCTTGTTCGGCATCTGTGCTATCATAATCGTCAACGTCATTCCCGTATTCACTGTTACTGTTACTCAATGCTTGCAACACCCGCTTGACCTCTGCGCGGTTAAGCGCAGATCCAGGTGCTGATTTCATGGCTGGCTGATCATGCTGAGTGTGACTTCCTGCAGAAGGATAAAGTGGGGGAGTGGGTGAAGCACTGTCTGTTTCCCGAGTGCGTGAACTGGGTAGTACATCAAACATATTACTTTCATGCGATGGTCTGGGCGAATCGCCTGTCTTAGAAGTGGTTCGAGCTTCTGAGGAGGCAGCTGGCGAGGATCTTCCACGAGGGCCTTTGTATCCAGCAGCCACCATTGCATCCAACGTTGCCATTGACATTCGGGATTGATACCCAGGGGTTTGTGGTAAATATGCAGGTTTCGAGCTGGGTGGGTGCGCCATCGTTGGCGTTGTGGGGATATCACCAGGAATATCGAGCTGTATTGGTCGTCTCGAACGGTTCTTTGAGTTGGCGAATAGGTTTCCTTCATCGTCGGAATTGTTCTCATCGAATTCGTTGCCCAATCTGGTGTTAACCCTTGGGTTTGAAAAGGAAGATGGCTGCCCGTACACAAAACCCGTTCCAGTGCGGTTTTGATAGTTAAGTTGAAACCCTTGAGCTTCAGATATGGACCGTTGATGGCCTATAAGAGCCAAAGGAGGAGTTAGAGGCACGAAATGAGGAGGGATTGGCACGATGGGAGATGATCCAGCAGAGGATCTACTGTCTTCAGAAAATGCAATGGTTCCCGCTTGAGGAAGAAGGGGAAAACTATTCCTAGTTGCCTTCCGCAGGGTTTGCATTTTCTGAAGTGTTAGCTCCTTTAACTTCCATCGCCATTCTACCTCTGTGGTCACTCTTTGAGTCGAAATGAGAGTTGCGACATCAGAAACCTCCAAGTATCCATATTTGGCATCGCGGGGCATACCAAACATTATGCTTTTAATGTCCGAAACATCTGGCAATAACCTTCCTGGCCTTCCGTATAAATGGAATGCATCAAATGTAGGGAACAGCCATCTAATCATCATCTCAAAGCCTGGTACCCCGGGGTGACTATCTGGCATGACGAAAACAAAGCCTTCTTTCGCTTCTGCCGCATCATGGGATCTGATTTTCCCTTCAATCTTCACCAACGTTGAATGTTGGATTAAAGCCTCTGATTGCGGATAAACTGCGTGTGCAGAGTAAGCTTCAGTGACTGTGGCAATTGGTGTCGCCTTCTTCGTTTTCTTGGTCGGATAGAATTTCACATTCCCCAATACAAGCGGTGTGCGCGGATGTTTGTCCTTCTTCCCCTCCTTCTTCCATTTTTGGTAGGCCTTTTCATCTGGGGGGGATACCACTGCCCAATATCGTTGCCACTGCTCACCAGCGGCAAAGCGAACTCTGGCCCAGTCTTCATACACGTATCTCGTTCTTTCCATAAGATTGGAAATACCATTGATCTCTTTTCCTTTTCCTCCAATCAATGCTCCCGTATAGGCCTCTTGTAAGGTTGCTAGCTCAAACAGTGATAGTCTAATACCAGCTGTCCATTGCGTAAGTGAATGGTGGCTGTTGAAATGAAAGAGGTATCGGTTCTTCCCCGCTGTAGATATACTAAGGACGTTTTTCAAGGGTGTAGCATCAGCCGATTTCGTGGGCAGTGTATCAATCTATTGTCATAATTAGAATCTCCCAAACTAAACTTTCTTGTAATAAAAAAAAACACACCATTTTGATTGTAGAATCTGTAAGATTCAAATACGTGGGTATAACTTCGCCATCCTCTCCCGCTGCATCCAAAGCACCCGCATCCCATAATGAAAGTACTGAGCCGACGAGTTGCGCAAAGCATTCTACCCATTCCCGATCGGCATGAGGCTTTCCATCTGCTCCAGCGTATTAGCACGTGGCCTCCAATCCCGGCAATATAGAACGACTCATACCTGGATTGAGATCGGCAAGCTTCAGAAAATATCCCTCCGTGTAAAGTTTTTTTGAGTGACTGCTCAAATAGGAAAATACAGGCAATAATTCCGCAGGTGTTTCATGCTTGACATCGAGTAAGGGGGGCTGATCAATTGAGAAAGGCTTAATAGACGGGCTATTCCGGGACGATGAAGGTTGTGGAGAGTCCCGCCCAGGAAGCGCAGGTACGGGTGAAGACGCCGTGGAATTTTGACCTGAACCCTTTTTATTCGAAGCATTCCCCAGGAGAGAAGAAAACGAAAACACTACGTAGGGAATGTTTAGCAAATGTAGGCAAATGAATCGAGGCTAGCAAATGAAGGTGTTTTCTCTGCGCGTACCTTTAGACGGGGCCATGGCTGCCAGTGTTTTCTCGGTGCTTTATCTTGGTCAGTGTGTTGCTGTTTAGCAGGACGGCCAAAGTAGACCTATTACTTGAAAAAACGAGAGTGATTGTAGAGAATGAGAGGATGGGTTTGAAGAGCAGTCGAACTTCAAACGTTGAGAATAAAAGGCAGCTCTTCACTGAATGCCCGCGAAGGGTGCCGACAGCTAGAAGAATGTAATGCGTGCGTGGAGTGGCTGGCCGAGGGTTAGTAGAAGACTTTTGCGGATGACGAAGGCCGTAAGATCGGCACGGGACGTCGAGGGGACCCTGGGACCAGGAAGCAAGCAACACACTAGGCTGTAAACAACACTATATATGGAAGGGGTGCCTTCTATACGGCTTGTGTTACAGGTGGATTTTTTCGGCGATGAAAGCACGACCGTTCTGGTCGTGGGGTGGGATTCCGTAGCTGATAGGCTCCGCTCTGGTGAAGTTCTGACGCAGGCTCGGCTGGGAATGGGCCGGGTTCTGTTGACTGGCCGACGGATACCCAAGTGCGGTGTGGGAATCGCACACCTTACTGAGCTCTAGTAAAGTCTTTCACGCCGTTCAGATTCGGCTAGCTAGCGGGTGTGCGTAATGTACCTTTCTTTAGAAGGCGTACGTATGGGACGGCGGCGGCGGCGAGCTGCTAAGGAACCTCTGTCATGGAAGTACGTAGAGGCCAGAATCCCTGAAGCTTCTAGTTCCCTGTGCCTTGCGGAATAACGGATAATGGTGGTGTCCTTGTGGGATGGCAACCCTTTCTTGTCAGCTGGTCAGATGGCAGATGCCACCGGACCGTCGCGGCGTAGATAAATCCTTGGGTAGTCGGATGCTGCAAAAGGTGTCATGCCACTGCCTTCCACCCACCACTGCTCGCTGTCTTCGTCTTCCTCCTCCTCGCCCAGCTTTTCCTCGGGGCCACACAGCAGTCCAGCCGACACACGCGTTCTGGGTTGGCCAGAAGCCGAGTCTGCTATGATCCTCCTGGGCGGCTGCTGACCAGGCTTGCTTCCGCCCAATAAGGCGGGGAGTCCGGGAGCGGGGCCGGTTCGAGCGGGCTGAGGATCAAAGATGCTGCTGGCGTTCCTTTGTGGTGCTTCTGCGTATTATTTCTTCACTGGCTGCCAGTGGGGCCACTTGGGCCGATTGAGGAGGGGGGCAGAAAGGTAACGAGCCAGAGTGCGCTACTTGCTTTTGCACAAGAGAGAATGCACGGCCATCATGTGTTGAGAGGCTGGTTGATGCTGGCGGGCAGACAGAGGAGCGGGAGGGGAACTGGGGGAGGCGGAGAATTGGCCGTGGAGAGGATGCAGTGGACGCAGGCGTTGGGAACGAGGCCAGGCCTCAATGGGCCCAAAGAACGGCCTTTGCGCAACATCACGCATCTGCTACCAGGCTAGCATCTACTTTGCTTGGATATCGGCCACAAGTACTATGAGACCAGCCGACTGAGGGTGGGTCAAGGTGCGTGCTTAGACTTCGGCTCTTGGCCGGAAACCTTTGCGCCTGGAACGAGGCTGCCTATCTTGACCCTCGTGTAGGAGTTCTGCAGCCGAGGCTGGCTACTCTACAGAGTTTGACGAGGAGAGGGGCTGGGAACGAGACATGAAGAGAACAGACATGCTGAAGAGCAGAGGCATATGCGTTGAGAATACCCAAGGTCCCAGCTGTTGACAGCGAAATGTCGGGCTCCAAAGCTTAGGGTATTTGCTTCCATCAGAATCCACGGCGCTAGAGCTAGCTATAGCCATACCCATAGCATAAACAAGTGAATTGATGTTACTGCTTCGAAGCTTCATGATCTACACATCAAACAGCGCTACTTGTATATACCTGTTCCGGTACGTGCCGCAGGTCCAAGATCTAGTCTCGTGCCCCAAGATCAGCGGAACTTCAAGCACGCTTAAGCTTAGCCTCGACCCAAGACTTCAACGCCTGGGGTCGAGGCTAGCTTAAGCTCCTGAAAACGAGAGAACGAGATCGTGTACAAGTTCAACTCCACACATAAATGTCACGGGACATTTCCAGCAGCAAATATAGTCTCATGCCAAGAAGCTTCCGACCTTCCAGCAAGTACAATTGCAAGCGGTTCCGGAATTGAGATAACTACACAAGAACACATACAAGAACAAGAACACATCTCACCGCTCAACACTAAAAGAAGTTCTCCATATATGCCTCTAGCCAATTGGGGCAGTCGCAATCTTTCCAGATCTCTAGTCTCGTGCCCAGATTTCGAAGGGGGTCCGGGTGTGAGACTAACTGCACTTTTCACTGCCAGTACATCACGCAGCCCTACAGCCCCAGCACATTTCCGAAGAAAATCTCCGGTATATCAGATGGCAGGTATCGATAATCCATTTCGTTATCTCCAAGGACCTCCTCGCGCTTGGATGTATGTAGAAGAGACATTTGATGCACGGCAGGAGTGGAGCCTGAGGGTACCAGGCTGGTGGGAGGCTGGTGGATTGTGCAGCATCGGTATATCAACGACATGATTCACGTTGACCATTCGCTTTTCCTTCGTTACTTCTCTGCTTGAGCTAGAAGTGAACTTTGCGCCAAGCGGTACTTAGTCTCGTCCAAGTGTAGTCACGCTCGCTCGTGCCAGGCTCCTCATCACTTCTCCACCACGTCCGCTCCTCTCGCCACGCTCGCTCGTGCCAGGCTCCTCATCACTTCTCCACCACGTCCGCTCCTCTCGCCACGCTCGCTCGTGCCAGGCTCCTCATCACTTCTCCACCACGTCCGCTCCTCTCGCCACGCTCGCTTGTGCCAGGCTCCTCATCACTTCTCCACCACGTCCGCTCCTCTCGCCACGCTCGCTCGTGCCAGGCTCCTCATCACTTCTCCACCACGTCCGCTCCTCTCACTTACGCTCGCTCGTGTCAGGCTCCTCATCACTTCTCCACCACATCCGCTCCTCTCGCCACGCTCGCTCGTGCCAGGCTCCTCATCACTTCTCCACCACGTCCGCTCCTCTCGCCACGCTCGCTCGTGCCAGGCTCCTCATCACTTCTCCACCACGTCCGCTCCTCTCGCCACGCTCGCTCGTGCCAGGCTCCTCATCACGTCTCCACCACGTCCGCTCCTCTCGCCACGCTCGCTCGTGCCAGGCTCCTCATCACTTCTCCACCACGTCCGCTTCTCTCGCCACGCTTGCTCGTGCCAGGCTTCTCATCACTTCGGAGCCCGTCCCTCCCTCGCTCGACAAAACTTAAGGGGGGACACGGGGGGAGAGGGACCTTTTTATCTGGATGATACTCGCTCTAACACCACTGTGCTCGCCTGATAGTAAAAAGGGGGCGGAATCAACCCTGTGAAGGTAGAGGTCACATGCATTGAGATCACGTGATTACCGAGAATATGGCGTTCTCGTGTGACCATATTGGTCTACGTGCGATCAATAACCTTGAGAAGAGGTCATGGCCACACTCGCCCGCCTCACTCACTCTACCTCTGATAAACCTCGCTGTCTTCCCTTCTACACGTTCATTCCTCTCATCTTATTACCTGCTTGTTGATGCTTTGCTATCCACTCTTACCCTCACTCACTACCTGTTTTCACTTTTACGCTCACATATATTCTCCAACACAACTTATCAAAGCATATCATCTATCCTGTCAACACTCATTGTTATGTTAGCATTCCTCTCACTCCTTATCCTCTCGCATATTCCTGCCCCAGTTGTGTTGATGAAAGACATAGTCAGAGAAATGGCCTTGCCACCCGCTTCTACCTCCCTGGATGGGCCCACATCCGGTGCCCTGAAGAAGTCGAAACGTCTCAGCCTGTACATTCCGGAGATTACACCGATGGCAACACTTCGTTCAATATGCACCGCCTTGCATTGCCACTGCAGCAATGCCAAAGGGATGACTATCAAGTTCATCCTGGAAGTGGTCTACTCGGTGCCGGACAAGTCTAAGCTTTATGATCTGAAGGAGCTCTCAGATTTTTGGTACGACCCGGATACAGGTGATCACTGCCCATGGACGCCATTGGAAGGGGAAACTCTGGCTCTCATACCCCAATCTCCTCAACTGATCCAGCTTATACGCAACTCTCCCTTGTCCTGCAGGATCCCTTGAAAGAGGCGCAAGGGCACAATTAAACTACTTCGTAACTCATCACAAAGCTCAGTTCGTCGAGACCAATCACAACAATCACAAAACTCTCAATCTCACCGCCCCCCAGACCCTCACATGGGGGATGACGACCACAACGTGGAAATGGACGACGACACCAGTTTTCAATTGCAAGAGGTAGATGTGGCATACCTTCAAGAACTTGTCTACTCACTTCAAGAAGATCTCTGTACAGTGTCTGGCGCAGTGGATAGCTTGGAAGACCGCTCGGACAAAGTGGAGAGCCGCATTAATAAAGTGGAGGAGATTACTGAACAAGCTCTTACGAGTACCGAAAAGGCGTTGGAAATCGCAAGCTCTTTGGAGGCGAAACAAGCGGCATGGGAGGCCAAACACAAAGATCTTGAAGAACTCTCCAAACGAATCCAATCACAGCTGGACAAACCATTGTCAGTGGGCACTGAAACCTTGAGGACAGTGGAGTATCTGGACGCTAATGCAAGGATGTCCTGTGTGGTTGTATTTGGCTGGCCAGTCAATGCGGATGGCAATGAAGACTTTGAGGCAGATGCTCCCAATGCCGCAACCCAGGATGCTTTGTCCTTCCTTGAAAGGATTGGGGCTCCAGACTCAATTGGTGAATGGAATGCAATGAGAAGAGGAGTGGTTCGGGAGGATGACCCAGAAGGGGTCTGGCCAACTCTTGCGATCACATTTGAAAATCAATTTAAAGCCAGGGAGATCATTAGGACCTTCCTGAGACATAAATCCTACGCACACGAGAAGGATATTGCATACAATGCACGCATCGACACCACCTTGAACAAACGCAAGCTTTTGAAGTCTACTCAAATGGTTATAGACGTTCTTAGGGCCGAAGGTACCGACACACGCTACCGCCCCGGGGGTAAGATAGCTATCTTTGACAATCGAAGCTTCATCAGGTTCCTGGACCGTTCGGAGGGGCCGAGACTGGGCAGGCCCATCCAACCACCTCCTGGAGACGAGGACATTGACATGCCTCAGGCTCCCGGTGAGCCTTCCTCAAACCCTCCCACCAACCCTGCTGTCCAACCGCGCGTTGCTGACCAGTGCCGAACCCAACCTCCTCCCACCCCACTCAACTGCACCGTCACGCAAGGAGAACAAGCCTCGCAAGCAGGTCGCGGTACATATCCAGCCCCAACCGGAATTCGAAATTCTTCTGCCGCACAACCTCAACATGCCTATGGCAGGTACACACAACCTTCCAGGCCTCAGCAACCCTCGTATGATTTTAGATCTCAACCCTCAAACTACATTGACTCAAGGCAACAATCCTCCAACTATTTTGAGTCAAGAAGACCCCAATTTCCTCGCAATCGCCCTCAAATGCAACCACCTAGACTCGAAGAGTGCTACCCGGACTTCAACTCTCAGTTTCAAGACTCACCCTGGGGTGATTACCGCCCCTTGGGCTCCAGAGGAGGAGAAATCGATGAAGACGACGCTCAAATTCTTGATCTGCGTGGCGGGGAAACCCCCTTAGACTAATCCTGTCTGCATTTGCAAGGGGGTGCACATCTCAGTCCATACCCGGTTGAGAGAGAGGGCAATGTGGAAGTCGCAATGATGTATCGCAATATTGGGGGTGGATTTGCTACCAAGTTCTTCTTGGAAGAGACTCAATCACTCTTCGATCCTTCAACCACACACATTGTGTTCATTGCGGAACCTTGGATACGCAGGGAAGAACTGCACTTTGTGTTGATGGAAGGTTGGACTCTGTTCTCGTCACTACATTCAGAGCTCTCATTTGCGACACAAGGCTATGGTGGACTCCTCATGTACGTCCACGACAGGGCATTGTCAATGGTGGAAGTGATTGATCAATACGACGGTTTGAATGTTGACCAAATCCTGTTTTGTATGAACGGTGTACATTTCCTTGCCGTTTATATACCTCCAGTCTCATCTCCATTTCTTTTCTGAAAGCCCTAACTCTCTAGACATCTTCCTTGGTTACTGTGCAACTTATTCTGACACTTTGTGCGTCATCGGCGACCTAAATGCTGCCCTTGGATGTCTGGATTTGGAAACGGGGGAGAGATGGCCCTTGGACTCGAGAGGTGCCACTCTCAAAGAGGTATTCAGACAAAGAGATATGCAAGTGGTCAACTTCACGGATTTCCTCAATACTGGAGCTACTTTTATGCGTGGAACGGGAGTTGCGTCAGTGCTGGATTACGTGGTCTGCGAACGCGAACTATACCAGCAAGGTATTGTTAACATGAGATTGGAGACCTTCACCAGCATCTCCGACCATGCCGGTCTCTATCTCACATTTACTATACCAGGCACTGCTTGGCTTGCAGCCCTCCCAGACAAAGATTTGTTGCCCCTGTTGGACGGAGATACGGCAGCGGGTCCTCAGGTCCCTGGCTTTGAGGATGCCAGACTACAGGGTGCTATGATGAACCTCATGAATGAACATAGAGAAAACACAACGCGATATCAGGAGGCAAATACCAATGGCAGTCCCCCCGCTCTCCTGGGGAGGTGTCACGGAGGTTGACACATGTCTAGTACGGCCACCCTACCGAGTGGGCTAGTAGTGGACGATCAGCGGGGTAGCTCCCCGGGTCGGACCAACTACTGCTCGGTTAGAGGGAAGCACTATCTTGGGCATCGAGTGCTTAGGACTGACGGGACGCTGTCGGTCGGGCATCGGTGTAATACAGTAGCCGAGGGGCTCCAAGAATAGTAGGCGGGACCACTATACCACACTAGGTGGATAGACTAGACTGTTGGCGGCTAGGAGGTTGGGGGTCGGGAGGACTATTCGTCCGACTGACGGGATTGACACCCGAGAGGAGCGGGGTAATCACCCACCCTTTGTAGAAGGCCAACTATGGGACTGGTAGCAGTTGATAGGACTGACCGGTTCATATAAAGGGAGTTAGAATCTCTTTCATCTTATAGTTCAACAACGGCACAGTTGGTAACACCCAGCTTAAAGTTATTCCCGTATACACCACTTTTAGTCCAAGTGCAAAGTGTCACGTGTTCAATCTCCACACAGGTCACTTTCTCCAGAATATTATTTACGGCCACTATACGCCCCCGTTATACTATAACTTTAAGCCCTTTACCCAAGTGCTTAAAAATCGAAATCAGCTACCATGGCAGCACCCCTAGCAATCGAGTGGGTTCCTCAGGACATTGAAGTCCCGGAACAGGCAAAGGCCTTGGTGGTCAAGGACCCCAACACAGTTGCTAGACAGTTCCTAGGCCTGGGCGAGGTAGCCTACCTCCCGCCCCAGGGGCTCTTGACGACCTCAGAGTTCTTCAAGTGGTTACAGCAGAACATAGTGATGTTCCTGAACTCGCAACTGGCCGCAGTCCAAGTGGAGTCCATGAGGCTCCAGGAGGAACGCCAGGTGCAGTTCCGGTACCTTCAACAAGCCACACAATACATGATGTCGACAGCCTACGAGTACCAAAAGGCTGTCCAACACCAAATCGAGATGTTAGGCGCACATGGGGATGAGATGGAATGGGAGGTAACACCTACCCCCAGACCTCTCCCCTCATATGTAGACCAAATCAAGGATGAAATACAAAGACGCCGCCTCCATCCCCGCACGGATGAGGAGGTGGAAGAGGATAGGGAGAGAGAGGACAGGGAGAGAAGGGAGGGCACCCAGCCACCTCCACTCCCTGGCCAAAGGGGAGGCTTCGGCGCCCCCTCGTCCCAAGGATCCTCCTATGGTAGCACCACCAGCACCCCTCGCCCTGAGGGAAGAGGGCTACCAACACCACCACGGCCAGCAGAAGGCAGTGGCGGCAGGGGGGGACCCCCACCACGAGCACCCCCTGGGGGCAGCGGTGGGATGGGTGGACCACCTCTAGGTCCTAGGGGACGGCCATTAGAGCCGGAGCCCCACAGTGAGGACGAAGAAGACATGGCGGACATTGGGGATGATGAGCTAATCAAGAAAGCGCTCATCAAGTTCCTCACCAGGGGGCAGGCACAGCCTGAAACCCCTAAGCCCCAGCCATTCAAGGGCGACCCAGAGGACCTTGAGAGGTTCCTCCGGCAGCTGGAGAATGTCTGGGCAATTGAGAAGGTCAGGTATCGCAAGGATATCCTGAAGATCAGGTATGCCGCCAACCTGCTCCACCGCAACACCACCGACAAGCACAGAGACCCTGTGGCCTGGTATGAGGCCTACCACCCCAAGATCGACCTGGCAGCCGCCTGCAGGCTGCCCAATGGCCGGAACGCCACCTTGGACCCTCACTGGGCCAAGTGGGAAACCTTCGTCAACGCCTTGAGGAGTTCCTTCTCAAGCAGGGTTGGTCGAGAGCAGGCGGTCACTCAATGGGCCGAGTTGGTACATACCGACTCCATTGATGACTACCTTGACCGCCTCACCAACCTGATGTGGAGGACAGGGTACTCGGATGATGTGGCTAAGGACAAGCTGGTCCGAGGCCTCAACAAGGAGATTGGCCAGGCCTGGGCACAGCACATGCCCAAGCCCCACGCCCTCCATGAGCAGATGGCTGCCCTCCGAGATCTGGGCCACCAAATTGAGGAGTACAAGTTCCGGACTAAGAAGTCCTCAGGGGCAGAGCACCACGCCCCTCAGTCCAGCCACTCCTCCTCCCAAAAGCGCAAGAGGGAGGGTGGAAGTCTGAGAGTTGGCGAGGCACCCCAGGGTGGGAACAAGAAGGCACGAGGTGCAGGAAAGTCCAAGGAGTGGAAGGACAAGGAGGTGGAGCTGAAAGGAATCCCTCGGGATCTCCTGGATGAGAGGGCCGCGGCAGAGAACTGCCTGAAGTGTGGTAAAGCCAACCATAAGTGGTTTGAGTGCTATACCAAGGAGCCGGTGACTAAGAGAGTCACGGCATTCAAGAAGAATGGAGTACCCAAGGTACAACCTACCAAGGGTGAGGTGAAGATTAGTGCCGTAAAGGCGGCAGAAGGAAGTGAGGGAAGGATTGTGGAATTGATGGAGGATTCAGACGGGGACTATGCCCTGTTGAAGTAGTTAGGTTAGGTTAGAGGCCGCAATAGGCCTGGTGGATCTCTTCTCTCGTGTTAGTTAGTTAGTTTGGAATAAAGTTCCAGTTTCTCTCTCTCTCTCAAAGTCGCATTGACAGGTTCAGGCGCAAAGGCTGCCTGAGGATGACCTAATGGGTCGAAACTTGCTGGCGAGTCGCAGTCATTCTGTAACACTCGAGCATAGGACAAAGAACTATACCTCCGCACATTAAGAAACGTATTTGGCCAAGTGGACAACTTGTATCCAGGCGAGAGCTGGGTATCGTAGCCAAAATGAAGCGCAATCATAGTCAGTTGTCTAGTGAGCAACCGGTACATGGAAGCCGGTTTATAATCAATGCAAAGATAGAGATTGGAGGTACCCAAGTAGAGGGTAGACTCCTGCTGGATTCGGGCGCATCAGGCCCAATCCTACAAGAGAGATTTGTACGGACCTCCAATATCCTGTGCAAGCGCCGGTCAACACCAATTCAAGTCACCAATGCTAGCATGCATCCAATAGCTAAGGCTGGTGAATATTACACCAAGCCACTAGTGACAAGCATTGGAGAACATGTGGAAACATTGGTGTGGGAAGTAGGCGAGTTAGAGGATGGGCTAGACGGATATCTACCCATCAGCTGGCTTACTAAACACAACCCAGTAATTGACTGGCAAAGGGGGTCACTCAGGTTCTGCAGCTCATACTGTAAGGACAAGTGCCTACCCAAGAAGCTTCGTGCTCGGATAGTTGATGAGGTTCAGATGAAGGAGGAACTACGCTGCGATGATGACGCATGGGTGGCAAGCTTGGTATGGCACACAGAGGATGGGCAGGATGTGAAAACAATACTCCCGCCAGCCTACCATGACTGGGCCCACCTGTTCAGCCGAGAACAGAGCAACAAGCTCCCTGCGCACTCAGACTTTGACCACACCATTCGGCTACAGCCAGGTACTCAGGCTCCATGGGGTCCATTGTACCCCTTCTCCGAAACAGAACTTAAGGCCCTCAAGGAATGGTTGGATAAGCAAGAGGCTCTGGGCAAGATTACTAAGTCCCAGTCATCAGCAGGCGCACCTATCCTCCTAGTGAGGAAGACAGATGGTTCATTCCGCCTGTGCGTGGATTACCAGGGACTGAATAAGGTCACGGTAAAGAACCGGTACCCTCTCCCTCTGATGACAGAGTTGAGAGAGCGGTTGAATAAGGCAACCGTCTTCACTAAGCTGGATCTGAAGAATGGATATCACCTGATTCGGATGGCTAAGGTGTAAGGGTAACGACAGGACCGAACAAAGGATCGGAGCGGGTGACCTCACGTGACGAGCCGACTAACGGACAAGCTAACAACCCGACCGACCGACACAAGCTAACGACCCGACCGACCGACCGACGGGAGTTGGCGACGGGAGTCGGCGACAAGGACGTCGGCGAAGGGCCTAACCCTACGCCGACCGAGGACGGGTATATATAGCCGACGAAGCGGACTAGCCGCGGGGTCGAGATCTTTATCGAACTATCAATCAATACTTCTTACCAACGTACTCGTTACATTGGTAGCAACACCGCTCTTTTTTCTGTCCTCTCAGCGACAGGAGAAGTGCAATCGAGGAGGAACAAGCACCCACGGGAACTTAGGATACGGGCCTACGGGTAAGTAAGTACGATTGATGGAACAAACTCACGAAGCAGCGCAAGGGCACATGGCCGAGGGCCACGGGGTACCACAGGAACCGGTACCGCAACAGTACGAAGCAACGCCGTTTCCGACGGGAACCGACGGCACGGCGACATTCCCGACGGGAGCCAACGGCGGAGGAGCGACCCCCGAGGAAAGGGCCGCGTACCGCGATGTAAACAGGACCCTGCGGGACCCGGTCATTCCGGAGTTCCGCGGCGAGGACGATGCACTCATCGTCAAGGCATGGATAGCACGACTCGAGCTAGAGTTGCTGTCGCATGAGGTCCCGACGACCAGATGGACCTTGGCGGTCCTTCGGCGACTGGCGTTGGGATCGGTGGCTCAGCAGTGGGCAAGCCACATGTTCGGCACGGGCGCCGACACGACGGCGCCGGACTGGCAGATATTCCGACGGCTATTCCTGGAGCGGTGCGGGAACCCGACGGAGCGGCTCGACGCGGAGGCAGCGTGGATGAAGTTCCACAAGGTCTGGACGACGGACCCAGTCAAGAACGCCGTCACGTTCCAGAACGCAATGGAGCGACTCCAGAGGGCGCGATCGGAGGACGAGGCGGCGCAGGAGTCGGAGGAGTCCTTGATATGGGCTTACAGGTCGAGGTTAGGGGGGAACCTGGCGATCCACATCGAGAAGCTAGTGCAGGACAGGATGACACTCCGTCGCATGATCGCACCCGCCGACTCCACCACCGGCGTGGTAACGATCAAGGAACTATTGCAGGCGACAATCATATGGGCCCGCCAAACGACCGGGAAGATCCACCCCCCGCTGGCTCAGATGGCTGCGCTCCAGGCGCAAGCACCGGTTCCCTCGGCGTCTTTACCGACGCCCATGGACATGGACGCCATTGTGTTAGCGGTCATCAAAGCACAGCGACAGGACTCGGGGGGGAAGCCACGCAACGACCGTCGGGAGGAACGGAACCGGCCGCGACGACCACCACGTTGTTACGTGTGTGACAAGAAGGGGCACTTCGCTAGGGAATGTCCACAGGGACAGCGGTCGGGAAAAGCCTAGACCACCCAAATAGCTACGATTTGGGTGCGGAGGGTGTGCAGCACATGGACAAGGGAGAAGGAAGTGAGACAAAGGAGGAGATACATGTATATGGTTTCTCACACAATGCACTTCTCATTCTACCTACACTAGTCCACGTGGGACGCACCACAGTAGCATCGAAAGCACTAGTAGACTCGGGAGCCTCGGCGAACTTCATTACGCCCCAGCTAGCCGAGAAAGTAGTGCAATTGAGCGGATCGACGGGGAGGGTCGAGGTACACTCGGAGGGGACGATGAAGGTAGTGACCGCAGGAGGAGAGGTCACGACGGAGAGAAAATGGTTGTGACTGAAAGTGGCGATATCCACGTACACCACAACCCTAGACTTCGTCCTCTTCTCGGGAGTCCAAGACACCGGTTACCACTTAATCTTGGGAAAAGCGTGGCACGTAGACATCAACCATCGTCACACCATTGACCACACCAGGAACGTGATGACCATCTGGGACGAGACGGGACGACACACCTTGCGGGGCTGCACGCCAGGCAGGATCAGCCGAGCGGGGCGAAGGACCCGAGGGGCGATTCGGGAGAAGGAAGGGCCCCGAGGCGAGGCATCGGCCGCAAGGGCAGACCCTGACAAAACACACAGCCCTGTCGACCCATAGGACTTTTTGGACGACCAGTGGCACAACGGGGAGTGGGACGTAGTAGAGGAGGGGTCTCTCCTCCACATGATGGCAATCCAGGATGCGGTAGGAGAGGCGACGGCAAAAAAAACCACCCAACGCCTTGGAACGAGAAATGAGACGGCGCTTCGCGAGGGCGTTCACGGAACCGACAGGAGTTCCCCAGGAACGACCGACGGACATGAAGCTTCGGCTCGAACCGGGGGCACCCCCACCGGCGTCTCGGCCTTACCGATTGTCACCACCGGAGCGGGAGGAAATGCAGACACAGCTCAAGGAACTGTATGACAAGGGATGGGTACAGGACTCCGTGTCTCCATACGCAGCACCGATCATTTTCGTGAAAAAGGCAGACGGCATGCTCAGACTCTGCGTCGACTACCGACGTCTGAACGGGATAACGATCAAGGATCGCTACCCTCTGCCCCACATGGAGGACCTCCTTGACAGACTCCACGGCGCGACGTTGTTCACCAAGCTCAATCTGAAATCCGGATACCATCAACAACGACTGGCGACGGAGGACCGGGAGAAAACGGCATTTGTGACCGAGCAGGGACTCCACGAATGGACGGTCACGCCCTTCGGACTCGCGAATGCACCAAGCTCCTTCATGCGAACGATGACGCAGGTCCTCAAAGACCACGCCGCGGCCACCCTAGTGTTCATGGACGACATCCTCATCTATGCAAAGGGGGGATCGCAGGCACACAGGACGGCGGTCACGGGAGTAGTGGAGACACTCCACAAGGGTGGATGGCACCTGAACCCGAAGAAGTGCGAATGGGCGGTACTGGAGGTGGCATTCCTGGGTCACATAGTGAACGCGAAGGGCATCAGAGCAGCAACGGACAAGGTGGAGGCAGTCAGGGACCACAAGAGACCAACAAAAGTTAAAGACGTCCGACAATTCCTTGGGATGACCGGATGGTACAGCCGTTTTTTCGACAACTACGCAGAACTTGCCGCTCCACTCCACGAGCTGACGGGTGGAAAGGCGAGCCGGACGCCCATACAATGGGACGCTCGACTCGACAAATCCTTCCGATCGCTCAAAGGGGCACTGACAACGGCGCCGATCTTAGCACTACCCGAAAGGGGCAACCGCGAGTTCAGCATCCACTGCGACGCATCGAAAGTAGCAGTGGGGGCTGTGCTAACCCAAGTCTAGAAGGGGGAGGTGCGCACAATTGCGTACGACTCCCACAAATTATCGGACCCCCAAACACGATACGCGGCATACGACCGGGAACTCCTAGCGATCCACAGAGCACTCACGCATTGGGCACCCATCATTCTGGGGAGCCACATCACGGTCCACACGGACCACCGCACACTGACCCACATCATGCAACAACGAATGATGAGCTCAAGACAATACAACAAAATGCTGGACCTGTCGCACTTCGACATCGACATCAAGCACATCGCAGGGACAAAGAACGTGATCGCGGACTGCCTGAGTAGACCACCGGACGGGGGAAAGGTCGACGCGACAGGGGAAGTCGTATTCTCAGCGGTGGTGACCTCGGCGGAGGACGCTTCCTTGGGACAATGGAAGGAAGCGGCTCGAAAGAACTATGAGGGGGACGAATGGTTCGGACCGGTCATTCGCATCCTCAGAGGGGAAGGGGAAACGGAGGGGGCGCACCCAGTCTCGGCACGGGACCAAGCCAGAGCAGCTCGGTTCAAGCTCACCAGCGACGGACTTTTGATCACCACGGAGGACAACCGCTTAGCCATACCGGACAAGAAAACCCAGAATGCGATTTGCGCACTGCTGCACGACAGCCCGGTGGCAGGACACTTCGGGGAAACCAAGACGCTGGCAGCAGTACAGCGCCGATTCTACTGGCCCAGGATGGACCGGACGATCCGACAATGGGTGACGGGTTGCGACATCTGCGCGCGGGTAAAGATAGACACCAGAACGGCCATGGGGTTGGCCCAACCGGTGGAAATTCCGACGGAACGATGGGAGAAAATCGGCATCGACTTTATCACCAAGATTCCGAAGTTGACCTCGGGGAACGACTGTATCGTCACGATAATCGACCTGTTGACGAAACGGACGCACTTCATAGCAACGACGGAGGCGGACCTGTCAGCGGAGAAGCTGGCGAAACCGTTGATCTCCCACTACGTCCGCCTGCACGGTGTACCCAAGACCATCATTACGGACCGAGGACCGCAATTCGTTGCAGCCCTCTTCCGAGCCCTGACACGTACGATGGGAATCAGACTAGCGATGACCACAGCGTACCACCCACAAGCCGACGGACAGACGGAAAAGGCGAACCAAGTGATCTCCACGTGGCTTCGGGCCTTCGCCAGGACGGACCCGCACGACTGGGACAACCTATTACCCCTCGGGGAGTTTGCGTACAATTCGGCCACCCACGAAGCGACGGGGAAGACACCGTTTGAGCTGGACATCGGGTTCACACCACGGATGCCGTTAGACCACGACCTGGCACAGTTAGCGGACTCCCAGGACTCACCAGCAGCTCTACGAGGGGCAGCCATGGCTGAGCACCTCTAGAACACACTACGGGAGGCCCGCGACAAACTCAAAGAAGCCCAAGACACCATGGCTGCGACAATGAACGCAAAACGACGCACATCCACGTTGGCAGTAGGGCAGCTGGTGTGGCTCAAAACGGACCACTTACCGCTGACCCACGCCAACAACAGCGAGGAGAACAGCAAGAAGCTCCGCGACCGCTGGATAGGCCCGTTCAAGCTGACCAAACCAGCAGCATCGAGGAACGCCTGGTTCCTGAACTTGCCCAGTACGTGGCGCATTCACCAACCCATCAACGTGGGGTCACTCAAGGTGGACAATACGGATCCGACACGGCGGAGGCACCCGCCGGCGATGCGGTGGACGACGGAAGGCGCGGAGTTCGCCATCGACGCGGTTGTGGGACACCGACGGAAGACCGACGGGACGGACGAGTACAGGATTAGTATAACGGGGGCGTATAGCGGCCGTAAATATTATTCTGGGGAAAGTGACCTGCGTGGGGATTGAACACGTGACACTTTGCGCTTGGACTAAAAGTGGTGTATACGGAAATAACTTTAAGCTGAGTGATACCGACTGTGCCGTTGTTGAACTATGGGGTGAAAAGGATTCTAACTCCCTTTATATAAACCGGTCAGTCCTATCGACTGCTACCAGTCCCATAGTTGGCCTTCTACGAAGGGTGGGTGATTACCCCGCTCCTCTCGGGTGTCAATCCCGTCGGTCGGACGAATAGTCCTCCCGACTCCCAACCTCCTAGCCGCCAACAGTCTAGTCTATCCACCTAGTGTGGTATAGTGGTCCCGCCTACTATTCTTGGAGCCCCCTCGGCTACTGTATTACACCGATGCCCGACCGACAGCGTCCCGTCAGTCCTAAGCGCTCGATGCCCAAGATAGTGCTTCCCTCTAACCGAGCAGTAGTTGGTCCGACCCGGGGAGCTACCCCGCTGATCGTCCACTACTAGCCTACTCGGTAGGGTGGCCGTACTAGACATGTGTCAACCTCCGTGACACTACTCCCCTCCTCAAGGCTTCTTGACCTCAAGAACATCTATATACATTATGGAAATACATGACTAAGAAACCATACATAGGAAATCCTCCTAAGCCCGCCTGTCTCTTGGAGCCTCCGGATGACGCTGGTGGTATTCCCTAAGCTTTCTCTCTGCAGTTCCTTGCAGATGCTCATAGGGTTCCCAAGTCGCCTCTTCATCCGGGTAACCTTCCCAAGTTACTAGGTACTCCACGGGCTTTCCTCTTTTCCTCCCATTCCTCCGACTATCCACGACTGCCTTTACAGTCCAATTCAACTCTCCATCTGCCTCCATAGGTGGTGGTGGGGCTTGCCTGCGCCCAGGGTCTTGACTTGTCCGATAGGCTTCGAGTAGGCTGACATGGAAGACGGGGTGGACCAACATGGTTGCTGGGAGTTCCAGCTGGAAGGCGCGAGTGCCTACAGCCTTCACTATCTTGAATGGTCCCAGCTTCTTGTGGTCCAGCTTCTTGGTTGGCCGTCTTGTCTTCATGTTGCGGCTGTCAACCATGACCATGTCTCCAACCTTGAAGGGTGGTGCCTCGTCTCGCTTGGTGTTGTACCACTTTGCCATGCGGATCCTCGCCTTTAGGACGTTCTCTGTCAACCTCTTCCAGATCCCATCCCATACGGATACCATGAGCTCACTTGCTGGATTCTCATGGGCAGTTTTACCCAAGGGTTCCCAGGACTGCCTTGGCTCGAATCCAAAGTTGGCTTCGAATGGGCTTAGCCGAGTGGTTTCTGACTTGCTTGAGTTGTAAGGAAACTCAGCCATCGGTAGCAGCTCATGCCAGTCGTCCTGCTTCCATGAGCAGTAGTGTCTGAGGTACTGCTCAAGGATCTGGTTGACCCTTTCTGTTTGTCCGTCGGTTTCTGGGTGGAATGCTATTGAAAGCCTTGTCCGGATTCCCAAGAGGTCCATGAGTACTTGCCAGAAGTGGGAGATGACCTTGCCATCTCGGTCAGTGATGATATCTTCTGGTAGTCCATGGTAGCGCCAGACCTGTTCAAGGAACAGTTGAGCTAGGTCTTTGGCCGTCACACTTGTAGGTAAGGGTATGAAGTGTGCCATCTTGGTGAATCTGTCGACTACGACCCATATCTGTGTGAAGCCACCCGACTCTGGTAGCTCCACTATCCAATCCATCGAGATTGAAACCCAGGGCCTGTGAGGGACCTCCAAGGGCTCTAGCATCCCATACTTTCGATGCCGGCTTGGCTTGTCCCTCTGGCACGTATCACATGAACGCACATAGTCTTCAACATCCTTTTCAATGTTAAGCCAGTGGTAGTTCTGCTTGATCCGTTCCAGTGTCTTGTGGATCCCAAAGTGTCCTGCCAGTCGGCTGTCATGGCAGTCATGCAGGATCTTGGCCCTTAGCTCTTTCTCTGTTGGGATAAACCACCTGTTCTTCCACAGCAGGATCCCATCCTCAACTGTAAAGTTCCTATCAACCTTATCCTTTCCTGACTCCACGGCTGCAACTGTTGCAAGCCAGTCAGGATCCTTCTTTCCTGCTTCCAGTAGTTCTGTGCGGAAGGTGTCTTTTAACTTGTACCCCTTCATCGCCGCTAGCCGTAATTGGCCAGGTTTGAACAAGAACTGTACTGGTTGCAGTTCTTCACTCCCCTCTTCAGGGCGGTGATCTGACCTTCTGGACAGAGCATCCGGCTTCCCATTTTTGTCGCCAGGGCGATACTTCACTATGAAGTCGAACTCAGCCAAGTGTTCAGCCCATCGAGCTTGCCTCCTCGTCAAGGACTTGGTACTATTGAAGTACTCCAAGTTCTTGTGATCAGTCCATACCATGACTTGGCTTTGACAGGACTTCAACAGCGGTTCCCAATCCTTGAATGCCTGCACTATAGCAAGCATCTCCTTGTCATGAATGTCATAATTCATTTCTGCAGGGGAGAACTTCCGAGACAGGAAGGCCACTGGATGGACCTTACCATTGTCTTGGACTTGTGATAGGACTGCTCCTATTGCGAAGTCACTTGCATCTGTCTCGATGATGGTAGGTCTTGTACCCTGGAAGTGTACAAGGACCGGTGCTGTTGTGAAGGCGTGTCTAAGCTGATCGAAGGCTTGTTGCTGGCGGGAAGTCCAGGACCACTTCTGATCCTTCTTAGTCAACTCGGTCAAGGGCCATGCTATCTTGGAGAAGCCTTGGATGAACCTCCGATAGAAGTTTGCAAATCCCAGGAACTCTTGCACCTCCTTGACCTTGGTCGGTGTTGGCCAGTCATTAACCTCAGCGACCTTTGAGTCTGTCATCCGAATTCCTTGAGCCGAGATGTTGTACCCTAGGAACTCTACCTCTGACTGGTCGAACAGGCTCTTCTTAAGGTTGATATCCTGCCTTGTCCAACCTTTGCAGGACCTCCTTGACTAGCTTTTGGTGGTTCTGTTCAGGGGTGCTGTATATGAGGATGTCGTCGAGGTAGACAATGACTCCTTCATCTAGGAGATTGTGGAAGATGTGATCCATCATCGCCTGGAAGGTTGCTGGGGCATTGCATAGACCAAAGGGCATGACGCGCCAGTGGTATAGGCCAAACCTTGTCCTGAAGGCAGTTTTCTCCTCGTCTTCCTTAGCCATCCGAATCAGGTGATATCCATTCTTCAGATCCAGCTTAGTGAAGACGGTTGCCTTATTCAACCGCTCTCTCAACTCCGTCATCAGAGGGAGAGGGTACCGGTTCTTTACCGTGACTTTATTCAGTCCTCGGTAATCCACACACAAGCGGAATGAACCATCTGTCTTCCTCACTAGGAGGATGGGTGCGCCTGCTGATGACTGGGACTTAGTAATCTTGCCCAGAGCCTCTTGCTTATCCAACCATTCCTTGAGGGCCTTAAGCTCTGTTTCGGAGAAGGGGTACAATGGACCCCATGGAGCTTGAGTGCCTGGCTGTAGCTGAATGGTGTGGTCAAAGTCTGAGTGCGCAGGGAGCTTGTTGCTCTGTTCTCGGCTGAACAGGTGGGCCCAGTCATGGTAGGCTGGCGGTAGTATTGTCTTCACATCCTGCCCATCCTCTGTGTGCCATACTAAGCTTGCCACCCATGCGTCATCATCGCAGCGCAGTTCCTCCTTCATCTGCACCTCATCAACTATCCTAGCACGAAGCTTCTTGGGTAGGCACTTGTCCTTACAGTATGAGCTGCAGAACCTAAGTGACCCCCTCTGCCAGTCAATTACTGGGTTGTGTTTAGTAAGCCAGCTGATGGGTAGATATCCATCTAGCCCATCCTCTAACTCGCCCACTTCCCACACCAATGTTTCCACATGTTCTCCAACACTAATGGCTTGGTGTAATATTCGCCAGCCTTAGCTATTGGGTGCATACTAGCATTGGTAACTTGAATTGGTGTTGACCGGCCCTTGCACAGGATATTTGAGGCCCGTACAAATCTCTCTTGTAGGATTGGGCCTGATGCGCCCGAATCCAGCAGAAGTCTACCCTCTACTTGGGTACCTCCAATCTCTATCTTTGCATTGATTATAAACCGGCTTCCATGTACCGGTTGCTCACTAGACAACTGACTATGATTGCGCTTCATTTTGGCTACGATACCCGGCTCTCGCCTAGATACAAGTTGTCCACTTGGCCAAATACGTTTCTTAATGTGCGGAGGTATAGTTCTTTGTCCTATGCTCGAGTGTTACAGAATGACTGCGACTCGCCAGCAAGTTTCGACCCATTAGGTCATCCTCAGGCAGCCTTTGCGCCTGAACCTGTCAATGCGACTTTGAGAGAGAGAGAAACTGGAACTTTATTCCAAACTAACTAACTAACACGAGAGAAGAGATCCACCAGGCCTATTGCGGCCTCTAACCTAACCTAACTACTTCAACAGGGCATAGTCCCCGTCTGAATCCTCCACCAATTCCACAATCCTTCCCTCACTTCCTTCTGCCGCCTTTACGGCACTAATCTTTACCTCACCCTTGGTAGGTTGTACCTTGGGTACTCCATTCTTCTTGAATTGTGATCACCAGGTCCCGGTGGACAGGAACCAGGAGCGGGTATTGTAGCCGTGGAAGTGGTGGGTACGGTTGGTAGGCTGAATGGAGGCGGGGTATGAGGAGTTGAGGGCGCGGACGACGTACTCGTTGGTTTGGTCTAGGAGGTGGCGGGCGTCGGTGATGGGTTCTGAGCCTGGGAGGATGAAGGTGCGGCGGGTGGGGAGAGTGAATCCTGGGGCGAGGCGAGGGGTCGAGGCACGGGGCATGGGACGTGGTCGAGGCGGGGTCAAGAGGGGCTGTCTAGGCCACGGAGGAGGAGAGTATAAAATATATTCGAATAACAACTTGTTAAGGTACAGCTGAGGGAAAGAGACAAGTTGTTGCGTGAGGAGGAAAGGAAAAGAAGACAAGACGAGAGGGAGGAAGGACTCCTTATATAGAGATCCTTCTCGGACTATGGAACTAGAAAGACATGAATAGAATAGCAGCGCCGCGGCTGCGCAGAGGCTGCGCGGCGGCTGCGCAAGGTACATGAGTCAAAGGGAATTAGAAATCAACTGCGCAATAGAAATGACTAGAACTGAATAGAAACTGGCGGAAACATATGGAAAGCTATTGCGCAGTGAAGGTTCGTGATACCAGGACCTTCTGGTGGTTTCTCTGAGATTCCGAACTAGGAAGTCGAGCGGTGACAGGGATGCGGGCTGTCATGTTGCAACGGTTACCAGGAACGGGCTAGGGCATAGGCGAGGTGCATTGCGATATAGAGTAGCGCCAGTAATAAGCGGAACTCATCGGGAGTCAGGGTCAGGTGAACATGGATCCACTGTGGCTGGTAGCGAGGCTGCGGCCGTTGGTGGCTGGGTGCAGGATGGTCTTGGGTGAGGCTAGAAACTCGGTTCATGACAGTAGCCCCCCTTCTAGAGGAGAGCTCCAGCGATCTTTCTTGGATAGGCTCCAGGTCGTCGTCGATGATGATCGGGTCGTACCAGGAACCACTCATGGTGCGGGGAGGTTTTCGGGTCTTGGTTTGGTTGGGTAAGCAGTGTGGAAACGCCTAACAATTGCTGGGGCGTTCTCGAGGTCGCTTGCGGGTTGCCAGGTGGGGTGATCGTAACCGATCCAACGGACAAGATACTTGAGCTGTCTTCGGACTAACTTGGAGTCAAGGATGTCTTCGACTTCCCACTCAAGGTCTTCGTTAACAATAACTGGAGGGGGAGGAGGTTGAACTTGGCCTGCGAGAGGGTCTTGGGCGACTGGTTCGAGGAGGGAGACGTGAAAGACTGGGTGAACCTTCATGGTGGCGGGGAGTTCAAGCTTATATGCATGGCTGGAAATTTTCTAGATGATTCGAAATTTCCCAAGGCGTTTGAAATCCAGCTTGGTTGAGGGGCGGGTGGTGTGGATGTGTCGCCTCAAGAGCCAAACTTCATCGCCGATCTTGTATGCAGGTGGTGGGATTCGGTGACGATCGGCTTGTTCTGCATGAATAGCTTGGGACCAGGATATCTCAGCCTGCAGGTGTTTATCCAGGAGCGACAGGCGTTCGGCATAATCCTTGAGTGCTTCTGGGGTGGGCTGAGGGACTGCGGGGTTGGCAAGAATTTCATAGCGGGGTTGTTGTCCATAGACGGCAAAGAAGGGAGTAATTCCAGTGGTAGCTGACAAGGTATTGTTATATGCAAATTCGGCCATGGTCAATAGCTCAGACCAGTTGTCCTGTTGGTAGTTACAGTAGGCGCGGAGGTATTGTTCCAGGATTGCATTGACTCTTTCGGTCTGCCCATCGGTCTGCGGGTGAAAGCTAGTTGAGAGCTTCTGTTGAATTCCTAGCAGCTTGCATAGGAATCGGGAGAACTCGGAAGTAAACTGGGTTCCTCTGTCAGTGACAATAGAGTCTGGAAGGCCGTGAAGCCGGAAGATGTTGTCCATGAAAAGGCGTCCCAGGGTCTGTGAATTGCATTCGGTTGTCGTGGGAATATAGTGTGCCATTTTGGACAGACGATCAATAACAACCAGGACTGCATCGAAGCCTCCTGACATGGGGAGTCCTGTGATAAAGTCCATTGAAACGGAACTCCATCGTCTGACTGGGATTTCGAGGGGTTTCAGAAGACCGTAGGGTGCATGGCGAGCTGGTTTGATTCTCATGCAGGTATCGCAATTCTGAATGTACCGTGCAATGGTTTTACGCATCTTCGGCCACCAGTAATTGCGAGATACTAGCTCGTAAGTGGCGGCTCTTCCAGGGTGTCCTGCGGCAGGATGTTCATGACAAGAGTTGAGGATTTTTGACTGGAGCAATTCGTTGTCTGGGATGTACAGGAGTTTATTGACATAAAGGAGTCCGTCATCATAGGTACATTCTCCAAGGGGAACTGTTGGGTGTTTGTAGTCAAAGTTTTCGAGTGCGAGGAGGATTGACTTTCCTAGGGCATCAGAAGGCAGAAGGTTCCGGATTTCGTCATTGAAGCCAATTGATGCTGCGGAGAGAGAGTATTCGGAAAATTTAGAGGCTGGAATAAGGGCGCGCACAGGTCGTGCACGTTCATCCCCCTCTTCAGGGAGGTCACCAGACCTACGTGTCAAGGCGTCGGCTTTTCCATTCTTTTCGCCAGGTCGGAACACAATAGTAAAGTCATATTGTGCAAGTTCCCCGGCCCAGCGTGCCTGCCGACGGTTCAGAAGGGTCTTGGTCTTAAAGGATTCGAGGTTGTGGTGGTCGGTTAAAATTGTGAATGGCTTGGGAAGGGCATGAAGGTACATATGCCACTTATCTAAGCAGACCACGATTGCAAGAAGTTTCTTATCACCTATGCCATAATTGCATTCGGCTGGTGACATTTTCTCAGAGAGAAAAGCAATGGGGTGTAAAACCGTCTTGCCGTTTTCTGGGATTTTCTGTGAGAGGATGCCGGAGACCACATAGTCGGAGGCATCGGTTTCCAAGATGGTTTCGAGGTTGGGGTCGAAGTGGCAAAGAACTGGAGCTGTGGTGAAGGCTCTCTTTAGTTTCGAGAATACCAGGTCGCAGTCTGAAGACCACGCAAAGGGAGTATCCTTTTGCAATAGTCGGAAGAATGGTTGGCAAATGCGGGAGTATCCTTCGATGAAACGTCGGTAGAAGTTAGCAAAACCTAAGAAACATTGTATATCCTTTACGGATTTTGGTGTTTCCCATTCGATAACAGCCTTGACTTTTTCTGGGTCCATTTCAATGCCTTCGGAGGATATAACAAATCCAAGGAAGGTAGTCTTGGTCACGGTAAATTCGCATTTTTCTGGTTTAACAAAGAGTCCTGCTTCGGAGAGTTTGGCCAGGACTTTCCGGACTTGTTCTTGGTGTTCTTTGCAGTTCTTGGAGTATATTAGAATATCGTCAAGATAGACGACACAGAAAACATCAAGGAATTCACGGAGGGTGTCATTGACAAAGCGCTGGCAGGTTGCTGGGGCATTGGTGAGGCCAAAAGGCATGACCATAAATTCGAAAAGGCCGTATCGGGTTCGAAAGGCCGTTTTCCATTCGTCACCTTCCTTAATCCTAATGAGGTTGAAGGCTGCTCGAAGATCCAATCTTGTGAAGTACTTCGATCCTCGGATCTGGTTCAAGGTCTCCTCGATTCTGGGAAGGGGGTATCTGTCCTTGTGTGTGATGTCGTTAAGGGCTCTGTAGTCGACACAAAGGCGTAGGGAACCGTCCTTTTTCTTGACAAACAGGATAGGTGAGGCACTGGAAGAGGAGCTTGGTCGAATAAATGCTTTGGCGAGGTTTTCGTCGAGCCATTCTCGCACTTCCTTGAGTTCTGCATTGGACATAGAGTACATGCGTCCGAGGTGGGGTTTTGCACCAGGGAGAAGCGGTATTTCGTGATCCACATAGCGATGTGGAGGTAGGACCGAGGCTTCCTTCTTAGAGAACAAGGGAAGGAAATCATGGTATTCGGTGGGGACCAACTTTTCGGCTGGTTCAGTACTTGGGGTTTCCTCTGGAAGTGAGGCGAGAACACAGATCATGGAACCAGGTTGTTTGGTAGCGATTCTCATGGCGGCACGGGAAATCACAGCAATCTTATGGTTAGTTGGTGATGGCGGATTGCTGGTAATAGTGATTTGTCGAACTGGGAGACAGTGGGCTTGACAATATCCTGAAGCGAAGGTCAAGGTGTTCTTTTCCCAATCGATTATTGGGTTATGGCGTCGAAGCCATGTTTTTCCAAGGATAAGGTTCCATCCGGCCAGTTTTGTCACTTGGAAGGTTAATACTTCTTCGTGCTGGTCGACGGTGAGTTTCAAGGTACAAGAGTGGGTTATCTGTCCGGCAACTGAGCGCCTTCCGTCAACGACGACAAGGTCCTCTGGTTTCGGTTTCAGATCAAGGTTTAGGTTCAAGGACAAGGCAAAGTCAAGGTCGATAAACTGGGAGGTAGCTCCACAGTCGATCATGCAGGTTCCAGACAAGGAGTTATTGATTGAAGCATTGAGAGTCATGGGTGACTCGGAGCCGAGATCACCAGAAAGAGAAACAGAAGATAGACGCAAAGCAGCAGAAACTCGATACCTTCGCAACCTACTCTTGCGAGCAGATCGCGACTCAACAGGAATAACAAAGCCTGAACCAGGCAATTCAACAGATGGTGAAACAGAAAAAGAATTGACAGAAAACATAGGGGAACAAGAGGCGCACAAAGGCGAAAAACAAACACAAGAGGGTTCAAGGGAGAAGACACCAGGTTGCATCCTGGCACTCCTTGAAGGGTCTTCGGTCTTCAAAGAGGTAGTTAGTTTTTTGCCTGAGTGGCAGTCTCGGGGGTGGTGTAGAGGACCACCGTTGCTGGTGCTGCGGGGGCAGCGGTTTCGAGGGTGCTGTTGGCTTTCTGGCTCTTGTTGGGGCAGACACTGGCGAAGTGTCCCTTTGCGCCGCAATAGAGGCAGAGGCCGTTGGCACGGCGGTAATCTTTGTCGGCCTGGGTGAGAGGCCCACGCTTTCTTTTGACTTCAACAGCGGAGAGGTCCATAGGTCCTGCGTGTGATCCTGTAGCAGTGGAGGAGCTGGCAGGAGCACTGGTGCGAGGGGCAGAAGTGTTATGATGTTGAGTGGGCGTGTGGTGTTGATTTTGTACACGCCGGATGTTGTTGTCAAGCTGGATGCACATTTGTGCAACAGCGGCAAGAGTGTCTGGGACATTGAGTTGATAGGACAGTGCTGTAGCAGTATCCTTGTTGAGACCCGAGCGGAATCTCGCAATCTGTTCTCTCTGATTCATGGAAAGCTTGGTGGAGATAGTGACGAACTCTGCGGCATAGGTAGAGCAGTCTCGCTTGCCTTGACGGAGTTTGTCAAGCTTCTCTCTTGCCGTTGCTTCGGCATCTGGGTCATCGAATGCTGCTTGGAGAGCGTTGATAAATCCTTCATAGGATTGGAATTGAACTTGGCCAGTGACAGGGTCCATGTGAGGGTTGAACCATGCTTGAGCACCTCCGGAGAGGTGAGACGCGGCATAGGCAATCCTGGCTGGGTCAGTGGAGCTTCCCAATGTCCAGTGTTTCCACAGTTAACACCGGTCATATGGGCTGTATTGATTGCAGTGAGGAGGGAGGTTGGGGTATCGGTAGGCAAGTCAGGGAAGGAGACAACTCCCATCGGGTGTGAGGAGAGATAGGTAATGTAAGCTTCCCATGGCTTGTTGGTGACTGGGAGGGGAGTATTGCTTCTGCCGGATCCGGACATTTTGTTTAGGTGTGGCGGAGACAGTTATGTCGACGCAACAAAGTGTGATGACCAGGTCCCGGTGGACAGGAACCAGGAGCGGGTATTGTAGCCGTGGAGGTGGTGGGTACGGTTGGTAGGCTGAATGGAGGCGGGGTATGAGGAGTTGAGGGCGCGGACGACGTACTCGTTGGTTTGGTCTAGGAGGTGGCGGGCGTCGGTGATGGGTTCTGAGCCTGGGAGGATGAAGGTGCGGCGGGTGGGGAGAGTGAATCCTGGGGCGAGGCGAGGGGTCGAGGCACGGGGCATGGGACGTGGTCGAGGCGGGGTCAAGAGGGGCTGTCTAGGCCACGGAGGAGGAGAGTATAAAATATATTCGAATAACAACTTGTTAAGGTACAGCTGAGGGAAAGAGACAAGTTGTTGCGTGAAGAGGAAAGGAAAAGAAGACAAGACGAGAGGGAGGAAGGACTCCTTATATAGAGATCCTTCTCGGACTATGGAACTAGAAAGACATGAATAGAATAGCAGCGCCGCGGCTGCGCAGAGGCTGCGCGGCGGCTGCGCAAGATATATGAGTCAAAGGGAATTAGAAATCAACTGCGCAATAGAAATGACTAGAACTGAATAGAAACTGGCGGAAACATATGGAAAGCTATTGCGCAGTGAAGGTTCATGATACCAGGACCTTCTGGTGGTTTCTCTGAGATTCCGAACTAGGAAGTCGAGCGGTGACAGGGATGCGGGCTGTCATGTTGCAACGGTTACCAGGAACGGGCTAGGGCATAGGCGAGGTGCATTGCGATATAGAGTAGCGCCAGTAATAAGCGGAACTCATCGGGAGTCAGGGTCAGGTGAACATGGATCCACTGTGGCTGGTAGCGAGGCTGCGGCTGTTGGTGGCTGGGTGCAGGATGGTCTTGGGTGAGGCTAGAAACTCGGTTCATGACATGAATGCCGTGACTCTCTTAGTCACCGGCTCCTTGGTATAGCACTCAAACCACTTATGGTTGGCTTTACCACACTTCAGGCAGTTCTCTGCCGCGGCCCTCTCATCCAGGAGATCCCGAGGGATTCCTTTCAGCTCCACCTCCTTGTCCTTCCACTCCTTGGACTTTCCTGCACCTCGTGCCTTCTTGTTCCCACCCTGGGGTGCCTCGCCACCTCTCAGACTTCCACCCTCCCTCTTGCGCTTTTGGGAGGAGGAGTGGCTGGACTGAGGGGCGTGGTGGTCTGCCCCTGAGGACTTCTTAGTCCGGAACTTGTACTCCTCAATTTGGTGGCCCAGGTCTCGGAGGGCAGCCATCTGCTCATGGAGGGCGTGGGGCTTGGGCATGTGCTGTGCCCAGGCCTGGCCAATCTCCTTGTTGAGGCCTCGGACCAGCTTGTCCTTAGCCACATCATCCGAGTACCCTGTCCTCCACATCAGGTTGGTGAGGCAGTCAAGGTAGTCATCAATGGAGTCGGTATGTACCAACTCGGCCCATTGAGTGACCGCCTGCTCTCGGCCAACCCTGCTTGAGAAGGAACTCCTCAAGGCATTGACGAAGGTTTCCCACTTGGCCCAGTGAGGGTCCAAGGTGGCGTTCCGGCCATTGGGCAGCCTGCGGGTGGCTGCCAGGTCGATCTTGGGGTGGTAGGCCTCATACCAGGCCACAGGGTCTCTGTGCTTGTCGGTGGTGTTGCGGTGGAGCAGGTTGGCGGCATACCTGATCTTCAGGATATCCTTCCGATACCTGACCTTCTCAATTGCCCAGACATTCTCCAGCTGCCGGAGGAACCTCTCAAGGTCCTCTGGGTCGCCCTTGAATGGCTGGGGCTTAGGGGTTTCAGGCTGTGCCTGCCCCCTGGTGAGGAACTTGATGAGCGCTTTCTTGATTAGCTCATCATCCCCAATGTCCGTCATGTCTTCTTCGTCCTCACTGTGGGGCTCCGGCTCCAATGGCCGTCCCCTAGGACCTAGAGGTGGTCCACCCATCCCACCGCTACCCCCTGGGGGTGCTCGTGGTGGGGTCCCCCCCTGCCGCCACTGCCTTCTGCCGGCCGTGGTGGTGCTGGTAGCCCTCTTCCCTCAGGGCGAGGGGTGCTGGTGGTGCTACCGTAGGAGGATCCTTGGGACGAGGGGGCGCCGAAGCCTCCCCTTTGGCCAGGGAGTGGAGGTGGCTGGGTGCCCTCCCTTCTCTCCCTGTCCTCTCGCTCCCTTTCCTCTTCCACCTCCTCATCCGTGCGGGGATGGAGGCGGCGTCTCTGTATTTCGTCCTTGATTTGGTCTACATATGAGGGGAGAGGTCTGGGGGTAGGTGTCACCTCCCATTCCATCTCATCCCCATGTGCGCCTAACATCTCGATTTGGTGTTGGACAGCCTTTTGGTATTCGTAGGCTGTCGACATCATGTATTGTGTGGCTTGTTGAAGGTACCGGAACTGCACCTGGCGCTCCTCCTGGAGCCTCATGGACTCCACTTGGACTGCGGCCAGTTGCGAGTTCAGGAACATCACTATGTTCTGCTGCAACCACTTGAAGAACTCTGAAGTCGTCAAGGGCCCCTGGGGCGGGAGGTAGACATCCTCGCCCAGGCCTAGGAACTGTCTAGCAACTGTGTTGGGGTCCTTGACCACCAACGCCTTTGCCTGTTCCGGGACTTCAATGTCCTGAGGAACCCACTCGATTGCTACGGGTGCTGCCATGGTAGCTGATTTCGATTTTTAAGCACTTGGGTAAAGGGCTTAAAGTTATAGTATAACGGGGGCGTATAGCGGCCGTAAATATTATTCTGGAGAAAGTGACCTGCGTGGGGATTGAACACGTGACACTTTGCGCTTGGACTAAAAGTGGTGTATACGGGAATAACTTTAAGCTGGGTGATACCGACTGTGCCGTTGTTGAACTATAAAGTAAAAGAGATTCTAACTCCCTTTATATAAACCGGTCAGTCCTATCGACTGCTACCAGTCCCATAGTTGGCCTTCTACGAAGGGTGGGTGATTACCCCGCTCCTCTCGGGTGTCAATCCCGTCGGTCGGACGAATAGTCCTCCCGACTCCCAACCTCCTAGCCGCCAACAGTCTAGTCTATCCACCTAGTGTGGTATAGTGGTCCCGCCTACTATTCTTGGAGCCCCCTCGGCTACTGTATTACACCGATGCCCGACCGACAGCGTCCCGTCAGTCCTAAGCGCTCGATGCCCAAGATAGTGCTTCCCTCTAACCGAGCAGTAGTTGGTCCGACCCGGGGAGCTACCCCGCTGATCGTCCACTACTAGCCTACTCGGTAGGGTGGCCGTACTAGACATGTGTCAACCTCCGTGACAATTAGATAGGAGGGCTGGGGAGCAGCGGATGACACATGGGAGTCAGGGACAGCTCTGAAAGGAGCGGAGGAGGCAATAGCTGAATTTCATCTATCTAAGAGCAAGCTGAGGCGCTCACCGCGAGGAGGGACCGCAGCCGAGAAATGAAAAAAAAAAAAAAAAAAAAAAAAAAAAAAAAAGATGGGGGGAGAAGGAGAACGGAGCAGAGGAAGGACAGGGACGAGGCAACAACAGGAACAAGTAGGACGACAAAAAAAAAAAAAAAAAAAAAAAAAAAAAAAGGTGGGGCGTCAAGGGAGAGGGAGCACGACGGCCACGGAGGACCAAGGGAGGGGAAGGGACGACTGGAGGAACCAACCGACCATCAGAGGACGTCGACAAAGTCGTCCTCCTCCTCTCCGCCCTCCTCCTCCTCCTCTCCCTCTTCCCCCTCGTCATCGCCGTCGGCATCATCATCATCCTCATCCTCGTCTTCGGTTTTGCTCTCTTCGACCTCAACGACGGGAGGGGGACGATCCAGGATTGTGACCATTGCAGGGAACAGGTGGTTCCGAGCGAGGGAGGAGGTCAAACCAGGGAGGAGATGACACACATGCTGACCGCGAACCAACCACAACGCATGTTAGCGGAGGAGGTTAGGTAGCGACTGACGCAGGTGCTCCGGGAACCCAGCGGACAGATCACCAAGAGTGACGGCGCCGACGACCTCATCCTCAAGCTAAGACAAACCCAGGAGGTCAGCGGGGGACAAGCAGGGGGGCAGGGAGTGGACGGGGGGAGGAGTGCATACCGCGACAAGCTCAGGATTGACATGCACGGCGGCGGCAGGAGCGGGGCCGACGGGGTAGACACGAGGGAACTCTCCATTCGCACCACTAGCGAGGGGAGGGGGAGCAGCGGCGGGGAGTGGCGCGAGGGGGCGCGCAACAACAACCGGCGCGGGAGAGCCAAGAGCAGTGACGCGGGTTCCACCACGGGCGAGGGCAGGCCGAGGAGGGGGGTCGCCCAGAGCGGCCGCAGCCGCCCCCCGCTTGAGAGGGCGGGCAGGACCAGCCGGGGAGGGGGAAGCGACCCCACGAGAAGAGCCGGCGACAGGACGAGCGACGGGGGCGGCAGGAGCGGCGCGAGCGACGGAGGCTGCAGGGGCAGCGCGAGCGACGGGGGCGGCAGGAGCAGCGCGAGCAACGGAGGCGGCAGGGGCAGCGGGAGCGACGGGGGCGGCGGGAACAGCGGGAGCGACGGGGGCGGCGGGAGCGATGGGGGCGGCGGGAGCAGCGGGAGCGACGGGAGCGGCGGGCGCACCACGACCAGCACCACCGATGGGACGAGGCGAGCGAGGGACACGACCACCGGGCGGAGCAGCAGGAGGGGCAGCGGCGGCGAGAAAAGCAGCGACGGCGGGGAAAACGGCAGCGCCAGCACCACGACCCCGACCACCTCTCCCGGCTCCAGCCCCACCTGCAGCGGCTCCACCGGCAGCAGCGCGAGCGGCGAGGGCAGCGGCGAAGGCGACACCATCACCGATGCCGTCGGGGGGACCAGCCTGAACCCCGTCGGGACGGACGGCGGCCAGCCACTCTTCGAGGGCATCGGAGTACTCGGTGATGTACTCCTGAGTGAGGGCGTCACGACGGGCTACCGTCTCCTCAGCTTCACCGACAGCACCAACGTACTCGTACAACGGGACCGATGCGACACCAGGGGGACGGACGTCGTAATACTCCCACGGGACGTGGCCACCATGTCGGGCGATGAAGGCTTGACGGGCGGTGGCGCAGGCGACGAGGGAGGGTTGGGAGACACCAGTCCACTTGCTATTCAGAGCCTGGGAGGCCCGGTAACCAGCGTGGAAGACATGGACAAAGTCAAGGAAGGAATGGAAGCTATGGAAAAAGGGCATGAGGCTGGTGTAGATCGTCCGGAGACGTTCATCGGAGATCTGCCCATTCGCGTAGGTGAGACCCTTGACCAGCAGGTTCCACCCTACCCCCCATAGCTGCGTCAGCTGGGGGAGATAGACGGTCTGAGGGGTGGAGACGACGACCCGGGGAGGCATGACAGGGGAGGGAGAAGGGGACGAGGGAAGAAGAGGTAAGGGGAGGATTACCGGGGGACGGGGGTATGAGAGGCGAGGAAAAGGAAGAAGACGGAAAAGAGGAAGGGGAGAGAGGAGGATTTATGGGGAAATGGGGAGGGGAGAGGCTCACCTCGGGAGAACAACGCAAGAGTGCGCCGGCATCGCGGACAAAGGACAAGGGAAACCGCGATGAAAGGAGGAAGCGGAGGGGGAGTCAAAGAGGAGGCAGGACGAACAAGCAAACATGGGGACAGGACCGCGAGACAAAGGATCGCGAGGGTGGTGACCCGGGGTGGGGTGGTAATGTAAGGGTAATGACAGGACCGAACAAAGGATCGGAGCGGGTGACCTCACGTGACGAGCCGACTAACGGACAAGCTAACGACCCGACCGACCGACACAAGCTAACGACCCGACCGACCGACCGACGGGAGTCGGCGACGGGAGTCGGCGACAAGGACGTCGGCGAAGGGCCTAACCCTACGCCGACCGAGGACGGGTATATATAGCCGACGAAGCGGACTAGCCGCGGGGTCGAGATCTTTATTGAACTATCAATCAATACTTCTTACCAACGTACTCGTTACATAAGGAAGACGAGGAGAAAACTGCCTTCAGGACAAGGTTTGGCCTATACCACTGGCGCGTCATGCCCTTTGGTCTATGCAATGCCCCAGCAACCTTCCAGGCGATGATGGATCACATCTTCCACAATCCCCTGGATGAAGGAGTCATTGTCTACCTCGACGACATCCTGATATGCAGCACCCCTGAACAGGACCACCAAAAGCTAGTCAAGGAGGTCCTGCAAAGGTTGGACAAGGCAGGATTAGGGATCAATCTTAAGAAGAGCCTGTTCGACCAGTCAGAGGTAGAGTTCCTCGGGTACAACATCTCGGCTCAAGGAATTCGGATGACAGACTCAAAGGTCGCTGAGGTTAAAGACTGGCCAACACCGACCAAGGTCAAGGAGGTGTAAGAGTTCCTGGGATTTGCAAACTTCTATCGGAGGTTCATCCAAGGCTTCTCCAAGATAGCATGGCCCTTGACCGAGTTGACTAAGAAGGATCAGAAGTGGTCCTGGACTTCCCGCCAGCAACAAGCCTTCGATCAGCTTAGACACGCCTTCACAACAGCACCGGTCCTTGTACACTTCCAGGGTACAAGACCTACCATCATCGAGACAGATGCAAGTGACTTCGCAATAGGAGCAGTCCTATCACAAGTCCAAGACAATGGTAAGGTCCATCCAGTGGCCTTCCTGTCTCGGAAGTTCTCCCCTGCAGAAATGAATTATGACATTCATGACAAGGAGATGCTTGCTATAGTGCAGGCATTCAAGGATTGGGAACCGCTGTTGAAGTCCTGTCAAAGCCAAGTCACGGTATGGACTGATCACAAGAATTTGGAGTACTTCAATAGTACCAAGTCCTTGACTAGGAGGCAAGCTCGATGGGCCGAACACTTGGCTGAGTTCGACTTCATAGTGAAGTATCGCCCTGGCGACAAAAATGGGAAGCCGGATGCTCTGTCCAAAAGGTCAGATCACCGCCCTGAAGAGGGGAGTGAAGAACTGCAACCAGTACAGTTCTTGTTCAAACCTGGCCAATTACGGCTAGCGGCGATGAAGGGGTACAAGTTAAAAGACACCTTCCGCACAGAACTACTGGAAGCAGGAAAGAAGGATCCTGACTGGCTTGCAACAGTTGCAGCCGTGGAGTCAGGAAAGGATAAAGTTAATAGGAACTTCACAGTTGAGGATGGGATCCTGCTGTGGAAGAACAGGTGGTTTATCCCAACAGAGAAAGAGCTAAGGGCCAAGATCCTGCATGACTGCCATGACAGCCGACTGGCAGGACACTTTGGGATCCACAAGACACTGGAACGGATCAAGCAGAACTACCACTGGCTTAACATTGAAAAGGATGTTGAAGACTATGTGCGTTCATGTGATACGTGCCAGAGGGACAAGCCAAGCCGGCATCGAAAGTATGGGATGCTGGAGCCCTTGGAGATCCCTCACAGGCCCTGGGTTTCAATCTCGATGGATTGGATAGTGGAGCTACCAGAGTCGGGTGGTGTCATGAACCGAGTTTCTAGCCTCACCCAAGACCATCCTGCACCCAGCCACCAACGGCCGCAGCCTCGCTACCAGCCACAGTGGATCCATGTTCACCTGATCCTGACCCCCGATGAGTTCCGCTTATTACTGGCGCTACTCTATATTGCAATGCACCTCGCCTATGCCCTAGCCCGTTCCTGGTAACCGTTGCAACATGACAGCCCGCATCCTTGTCACCGCTCGACTTCCTAGTTCGGAATCTCAGAGAAACCACCAGAAGGTTCTGGTATCACGAACCTTCACTGCGCAATAGCTTTCCATATGTTTCCGCCAGTTTCTATTCAGTTCTAGTCATTTCTATTGCGCAGTTGATTTCTAATTCCCTTTGACTCATGTACCTTGCGCAGCCGCCGCGCAGCCTCTGCGCAGCCGCGGCGCTGCTATTCTATTCATGTCTTTCTAGTTCCATAGTCCGAGAAGGATCTCTATATAAGGAGTCCTTCCTCCCTCTCGTCTTGTCTTCTTTTCCTTTCCTCTTCACGCAACAACTTGTCTCTTTCCCTCAGCTGTACCTTAACAAGTTGTTATTCGAATATATTTTATACTCTCCTTCTCCGTGGCCTAGACAGCCCCTCTTGACCTCGCCTTGACCACGTCCCATGCTCCGTGCCTCGACCCCTCGCCTCGCCCCAGGATTCACTCTCCCGACCCGCCGTACCTTCATCCTCCCAGGCTCAGAACCCATCACCGACGCTCGCCACCTATTAGACCAAACCAACGAGTACGTCGTCCGCGCCCTCAACTCCTCATACCCCGCCTCCATTCAGCCTACCAACCGTACCCACCACCTCCACGGCTACAATACCCGCTCCTGGTTCCTGTCCACTGGGACCTGGTCATCACAGGTGGCTTCACACAGATATGGGTCGTAGTCGACAGATTCACCAAGATGGCACACTTCATACCCTTACCTACAAGTGTGACGGCCAAGGACCCAGCTCAACTGTTCCTTGAACAGGTCTGGCGCTACCATGGACTACCAGAAGATATCATCACTGACCGAGATGGCAAGGTTATCTCCCACTTCTGGCAAGTACTCATGGACCTCTTGGGAATCCGGACAAGGCTTTCAACAGCATTCCACCCAGAAACCGACGGACAAACAGAAAGGGTCAACCAAATCCTTGAGCAGTACCTCAGACACTACTGCTCATGGAAGCAGGATGACTGGCATGAGCTGCTACCGATGGCTGAGTTTGCTTACAACTCAAGCAAGTCGGAAACCACTCGGCTAAGCCCATTCGAAGCCAACTTTGGATTTGAGCCAAGGCAGTCCTGGGAACCCTTGGGTAAAACTGCCCATGAGAATCCAGCAAGTGAGCTCATGGTATCCGTATGGGATGGGATTTGGAAGAGGTTGACAGAGAACGTCCTAAAGGCGAGGATCCGCATGGCAAAGTGGTACAACACCAAGCGAGACGAGGCACCACCCTTCAAGGTTGGAGACATGGTCATGGTTGACAGCCGCAACATGAAGACAAGACGGCCAACCAAGAAGCTGGACCACAAGAAGCTGGGACCATTCAAGATAGTGAAGGCTGTAGGCACTCGCGCCTTCCAGCTGGAACTCCCAGCAACCATGTTGGTCCACCCCGTCTTCCATGTCAGCCTACTCGAAGCCTATCAAACAAGTCAAGACCCTGGGCGCAGGCAAGCCCCACCACCACCTATGGAGGCAGATGGAGAGTTGAATTGGACTGTAAAGGCAGTCGTGGATAGTCGGAGGAATGGGAGGAAAAGAGGAAAGCCCGTGGAGTACCTAGTAACTTGGGAAGGTTACCCGGATGAAGAGGCGACTTGGGAACCCTATGAGCATCTGCAAGGAACTGCAGAAAGAAAGCTTAGGGAATACCACCAGCGTCATCCGGAGGCTCCAAGAGACAGGCGGGCTTAGGAGGATTTCCTATGTATGGTTTCTTAGTCATGTATTTCCATAATGTATATAGATGTTCTTGAGGTCAAGAAGCCTTGAGGAGGGGAGTAGTGTCACGGAGGTTGACACATGTCTAGTACGGCCACCCTACCGAGTGGGCTAGTAGTGAACGATCAGCGGGGTAGCTCCCCGGGTCGGACCAACTACTGCTCGGTTAGAGGGAAGCACTATCTTGGGCATCGAGTGCTTAGGACTGACGGGACGCTGTCGGTCGGGCATTGGTGTAATACAGTAGCCGAGGGGCTCCAAGAATAGTAGGCGGGACCACTATACCATACTAGGTAGATAGACTAGACTGTTAGCAGCTAGGAGGTTGGGAGTCGGGAGGACTATTCGTCCGACTGACGGGATTGACACCCGAGAGGAGCGGGGTAATCACCCACCCTTCGTAGAAGGCCAACTATGGGACTGGTAGCAGTTGATAGGACTGACCGGTTTATATAAAGGGAGTTAGAATTCCTTTCACTCCATAGTTTAACAACGGCACAGTCGGTAACACCCAGCTTAAAGTTATTCCTGTATACACCACTTTTAGTCCAAGCGCAAAGTGTCACGTGTTCAATCTCCACGCAGGTCACTTTCCCCAGAATATTATTTACGGCCACTATACGCCCCCGATATAGGAGGCGGATGATCACGGACTCTCCAACAATCTCTACCCTTCGAAGGCGCATGAGGCAAGTGCAACAAATACCGGGATTTGTGTCCGACCCTCGACTCAGAGCACAATACGAATCCTGGAGAAAACGGATTTCAAACCTGAGGAAAATAGAGAAGGATAGACAAAGAGAAGAATTGCGTCTATCCTTGTTGGAAGTGAAGGGTACTAAACAATACTGGGATTTTGTGAAAAGGGCCCTTTCCGGGGCAAAAAGACCCTTACCCTCAACTATGCCCCCACGAAAGGTTGCAGAAAAGATAAAAAGCTACTTCAAGGCCGCTATACCGTTGACGGAAGATTCAGACCCCATGAATGACCTGGCAGTGCGCATGAAGAGAGTAGTTGAGAATGGTCCTGAGATCACACACCCTCTTTTGGACGAGGACTTCACCGAGCAGGAGATACGTAAAGGCCTGGCAGCATTGACTCCTTCTGCATCTGGGGAAAGTGGCTTCACAGTGGAAATTCTCAGGTCCCTGGACGTTTCAGACATTTGCAAGTTGTTCAGAGATATCAAGTCCGTGGGTGCTGCTCCTACCTCTTAGGGAAGAGCGGAAATTGTTCCCATTGGGAAAAAAGGAAAAAGGTCAATTGAAAACCTGCGTCCTATCTCTGTCCTCCCATGCCTCAGACGTCTGTACACTGCACTACTTTCGAAACGTTTGTATAAATGGGTAGCCTTGCATCACATCCTCCCTCCCACACAATGCGGCTTCCGTCCCGGATACAGAACCACAGACAACCTCTTCATGCTGAGGGCCTTGATTGAACGCTTTTCCTCTAGAGGCCAAGCTCTATTTCTGGTGCTGGCAGACCTCTCTAAAGCGTTTGACTTGGTGGACCGAGACATACTCTTTGGCATGCTCATGGACATGGGGGCCTGGGGAGGTCACAGGTCGGTGCTACTGGAAATATACAGGAAGGCTCATGCCGCGGTCAGGGTGGGCAGCTAGCTCTCACCCTTTTTCGATCTGCAGACTGGAGTGCAGCAAGGAGACCCGATTTCACCCTTGCTATTCATCATCTTCATCTCAGCCCTCTCAATTGAAGATGCAGACGACCCGGATCTTTTCGGCCTGGTTACGGTGCCAATGATGCTTCTGGCTGACGACCTCTCATACGCCTCATCCTCCACAGATGGCCTCCAACGCAAGACCAATGACTTGGTGGAGTTCGCTCGGAAAATGCATGCAGTAGTCTCCCCTTCAAAAACAATTACACTCTCAATCTCCGTACCTAGCGCTCCCTCGTTTGAATACTTCATCTTCCTGGGGAATGAACAGATTAAACGAGTCTACGAAGTTGTACACAATGGGTACTTGATACATGCTGGCTATGGCTGGTCAGCCGTGCCTCACCTCACACGAAAAACCAGCAAGGCAATACAGATAGTCTCCTCCCTTATGGTCCTGAGACGCCATCTGGGCTCACCTTCTCCAGCTCAGTTCTACCATCTGTTCAAAACCCTGGCGGAACCTCACCTCCTGTTTGCTTGTGAATTGGGTGTTGGGTGCCCCAAGTACATATTGAATCGCATCAATGACCTCCAGGTGAAGGTGGCAAGATACGCTCTGGGTGTTCCGTCCAGCACAAATCGCCTTCTCTGTGTCACGGATCTGGGTGCGGTTCCACTCTCAGACAAGTTGACTCAAATCATACTCCGCTTCCTGCACTACGCTATGTCTCTGCCTAGACACAGACTGGTACGGATCGTGATTATTTCCTCGATGGAGTTATCCAGATCGGACTCGCAAGGGTGGTTCTGGCAATTGAAGAAGAAACTGGTCGCCCAAGGTCTAAACACGGAGGTGAAAAAATTGGAGGAATCTGTTGGCTCAGGAGTTCTTGATGGCGGCTCACCAACTCTTCGGCTAATTGAGTTGCATAGACAATTGGTAGTGGCTCGCATCTTGGAGGAATTGCACGAACAAATAACCACCTCCCGTAGATACGAGTACATGCACTCCTGCCCTCCATTGATTGTTCAAACTCCTGGCGGAGTGAGGAGGCAACCTCACACCACCGGAGCAAGCTTCGCAGCCAAACCCTTGGCCAGACTTCGCACCTCCTCGCACGGGTTGTTGATCGAGACGGGAAGGAGGACTGGTTTGAGAAGGGAGGACAGACTTTGCAGAGGAGGGTGTGGGGTAATAGAGGACGAGAAACACGTCCTGCTGAGGTGTGGGGTACACAGGAACGAAAGGGCGGATTTGATCAGGGAATTGAGGTTGGGGGGTAGCAGCGAGGAAGTCAAGTGGATGACAATTTTATATCCGGACGAGAATATGGTTTCTATAGTTCTTCGTTTTGTTGGGAAGGTGCTTTGCCACCATTCCATGTTGGAGGGGTAGTGATGTGGGGAGTCTATTTGGTAGAGAGTTGTATGGTTTCTATAGCTCTTCGTTGAGGGGTCGTGATGTGGGGAGTTCATTTGGTGAAAAGTTTTGTGGTCTGCACAAAGACGGGGCCCGTCCGTGGCGCGTGGAGCTTGAATAGCGGAGAGTGGAACGTCTCGTGATGGGGTTCATACTGGAGTTGGATCTACTTGTGGCGCATTTTTCCTTTTCCTTTCTCTTTTTTTTCTCTCCTTTTTCTCTCTTTTTCTTACTTTTGCCTTGTTCTCGATGGAAATGGAGCTACACAGGGGTAGTCAACTGGAGTGCGGGTTTTTCTTTCTTTTTCATTTGTCATATCAATCCTGTATTTAATATTAAAGGCAGGGGTTCGCCCCCAATGGCCATCTAAACTAAAAAACTAGTCTCGTGCCCAGTCCAAGTGTAGCCTGGTGTACACACTATTACGTCCTAGTCTCGTACACTTACATCCTAGTCTCCTACCCCATTGCACCTACTTTTGGACGTCAGTAAATCCAGCAATCCAGTAATATAAATCCCTTTGAGCGCCCGAGCTCTCCGCAATACTCTTTTTTCACTCATTGCCATTACCTACTCACTATCTCAGCAGGCGATTGTTGATGATGGGATGAAGGCAACGGCTGTGGAAACTGTGGGGAAAAGTCCCGCGGTAACCCATACAAAATCGACAGTGGGTTACCCTCATCGCACACCAAAATTCAGCCATCCCGTCGTCCCTCACAAATATTGACAGAATGGCTGAAATATCTCATACGATAAAGGGATACGTGGGTAACCTAATGATTTTTTTTGCTGTCGGTACGTGGGTCAGCACCTGTCATGAACCACAATTCGAACAATACCTACCTTAATTACCCCAAGGTAACGATGTGATATTGTGTATCGAGGCTGTTGAGCGTCTTTCTCCAGGTTACAACTCGGTGTCGTTATCGTTGAATAGGTCTGCATCAGTCGTCAGTGGACTGTCTCAAGCTGAGAGAGGGAATCGTGGGCGAGAGACCACCTACCCAGGGGTGCCGATGTCGCCTTGTGTGTTGATTGATGATGAGAGTGCCCAAGGCATCGATGGTTGGACAGACATAAGTTTTTTAATCCGGTTGTCCATTCCATTTCCAAGTGTTTCGATTCGTTTGTCCAGTTTATCCTCAAGTTTTTCGATTCAGTTGTCCTTCCCATTTTCAAGTTTTCCGATTCGGTTGTTCCGCAAGTCTGTTATCGAGAACGAACATGGTGAAATCCTAACATATTGAATTGAATTAGCAATGGAAACCATTTTTGCCGTTGAGAGTTCGAAAAATACCCACCCCAATAAGAAACACTGAAATGATGAATCTGCAAGCATTGACCCCCATTCTATTTAAACGATCTATAGATGCTTTGACAGCCGAGATTTCGCGATCAATGCTCTTTTCTGTAGATGCTTTGACAGCCGAGATTTCGGTTTCCAGTGCTGCAAATCGCTGGTTTGGACTCTATCCCAGTCAGGTTATAACCTTCTTAATCAAATGCAATTGAAACCCCGAGTTCAGCAATTTTTTCAATTATTTCGTGACGGGTCTTACTTCCAGCAATGAGATACTTCGCAAACCTAACCGCGCTTTTTTGGAAATGACGAGGGCTCTGTGGCGGCAAAACATGGTCGTGTTGGTTGGTGGGGGTGTGCAAGATGTTGGTTCGGTGGGGGAGAATGGGTTATTATATGCGTATAAAGAAAAAAAGCGACTTTTCAGAAGTGGTAGTGGAGTGATCGGTATACGGATACCCTTATTTTGATCTTATTTCGATTTGTCTGCTCCCATCGGTGATGCCATGGTGGTGGGTACGAGACTAAGTACTTTAAGCAGGTATGGTGACCGGTGTCCAGGCTATGGTGGTGTTCTGGTTTTCTGGGCCGAAAAAGGAAGTATCTACACCCCCAACTGGTTTTATAGCCTTCCTAACTAAGCTACAACCAGCACAACCTCCTTGAATCGAGATAAACTGTGGGCGGTCGGTATACAATTTTTTTAAAGGCCTACTTTTTCCGTAATAGGCTACTAAGTAGCTATAGGGTACATAATATGTAGCCTTGTCCCTCACTAAGTAGTCTCGTTTCCATCAACAGATTGGCGTGATTGCCAAGGGGCGCGCGCTCTCGAGCCGTGTCATGGAGCCTCAGTAGGGTCGTTAAAGCGCGGAAGCAGCAATAGCCTATAGAGTAGTCTGGAGCAACAAGCGGATATTAGTTGATCCTCTCTCCTGGCTTAGGCTCTATTTCCCCTGGCTTGACAGGAGCCAATTGGTGCCGCCGCTTGCTGGATCCGACAGAAACCCCGGGTATGAGAGCTTGAGTTGAAACCGTGCAGTCGACGCCCGAACCCACCCAAATTTGAGATATGCCGAAACTCGGTACTTGCGAGAGCCGCCAAAAGGCATTGATATCCAGAGCTGCCATCATAGTTTCGGAGGCACATGATATGCATATGCCTGTATGAGTGGACTTTCTACAAACGAAAGTAAATACTGTTTCTCGAGGTAAATACTTTGGAATTTATTTGGAATCCAATATCTCTCTTCTGGCATACCTACTGACAGAGAACACTTACAGCGCTGACCGACTCGACACATTAGCTAACCATATGAACTTGAGAATTTTCGGCGCTTCGAGGCGGCAACCTAGCCTCGAGGCAAACACTCGCCTCGCAAATCTCAAGTCTTGCCGATTTAAAGTTGGTGTGGCAGGAGAGCCCTCTACCGTACCCCACCAGGCTACCTCTGCCCCAGCCTTCATCAAACGTACCCTATGTAGCCCCGTTGCAAGCAACACCCCGCTCTACTTAACAGCATCATTGCTTGGAGATATTTGATGCTGGCGCAAGGGATCAAGTGGAGCTTAGGCCAGGGATGAGGGATCGCATGGGAAGCAACTCAGAAGTGCACTACGGATAGCTTACCTTCTACTTGAAGAGTAGTCACTGCTTACTTCCCTCCAGGGAAAGAGACTAATTCTTATTCGATTGCGCACAACATTAGCAAGGGCAGGCAGGACCTCAGGTCCGGCGTCTCATCTTACAGCCCGGTTGCTTCAGGATCATCATTTTGGAATTCGAAGGATTTTGATCATTCAATTAACGTTGGGAGCGCTAGGCTACGAATTATATACATACTTTTCCAGTATGCTACCTATGTAAGTTTCGGCAGTAGTAGTCTATCCTCTTCAAGCTTGTCCCCCATCATGATCATGCAGCAAATATTGCAAATTTAATAGGTATTGGAATTAATGTTTTCTAGGTCTTTAAATTCGAATTTCATGTTCATGATGTAGCTAAGGCGTGTTTATAATTTGTTCATTTCAACACATGAACAATCTCCAATGCATATGTCGACCATCAATACATTTAAAGATGGCTGCGGTTTGAGATTGATAAACTCTATCCTAGCGGATGCATTGCCACGACACTCGAGAAACACTGCAGTATTGCCACTGAACTCGTCATGCTGCAAGCAAACAAGCTGCCCTTGTTTGGTTTCTTTCTATTACCAGGAAGTTACCAAGTATAACTTGTTTATATACATTATGGCTACCTGATATCGCAGTATAATCTTGGAATTACAGGGTACCAAGGGAGCTATACGACTGCCTGAGGATAAGGAAGTGAATTACTTACGGTACTTCGAGAACATCTATTCTCGAGACTACAGATAAGTACTCCTCCTTCAGGTATATTTAGCAATTTATCATGATCAGGGAATTATACTATAGTAATGCATGCACACAACAGATCATGACCACGGGCTTCAACGGGCAGCCTTACGGCAATCTAATTTTCTTGCCCAGCTGCAGCGTCACTTCGTCTTACCGATTGCATTTCGCATTTCTTGCTCTAGCATCGGTATCGAAGAGCCTTGTGCCTCTTTTGACTTGCCAGCCGCAAAAGTTACTTCGAACGTTTTGCTGCTTTGATGTATTTATATTCCGTGGCCATGGACTGCCCGATATCGACTGCTGCCAGCCGAATTCGTACAGCATGAAGCCGCGCGACCGAGTCTTTGCTGTAGGTAGCCTCGAGTCTGAAGGTGTGCCGCCCAGGTGGAATAAGCTCGCATGACTTTGGGGTAGTACCACCCAGGTACGGAGTGTGTGGGTGGGCGTTGCTATGGTGAGAGAGCGTGGGAGAATGTGTGAGATAATCAATAATAAATAATAAAATACATTGCATTCAACCGCCCTTCTCCCCCTCGGCCCTGTTCTCGTGCCCTCGGCCCCATTCCTTCCTTCCAAGTACCAAGCTTAGGCCACTCTTCGTTTCAGCAGCGGTTGTCCCCAGATTGTTTCTTGGGCTAATTAATCAAAGCAATCAATCTCGACATTCCTCACCTGCTCACCTCTGCTGCCGCAAAGGAATACCACTCGACGTTTCCCCGCCCCCTCAAAGCGCTCCGCTTTGTGCAAAAGGCTCCTCGAGTACCACCGCCTGCTGCTAGGGCCCTCGTGCCTCCTGCCCGACGGACCAGCGCCGCCCAACGTACCCGACCCCCCCCCAGTCTCGAAACCCGCCCCCTCTCCCATCCCTCTGGGATACCATTCGTCGCCCTGTCACACTATCCGCAGCAGGAATAGATCTTTCACAAGTTGCGGCCGTCTAGTCAGTCCCGTCGTTGCATATACCCGTGTGTGTGTGTGCGTGGGAGATTAGCTTTCTGCACCCATTGCGGTGATAGAGGACCACCACGCCTGGGCATCTGCGGTTGCTGGGCCAGGCACCGGCTCCCTCCGCCTCAACGGCTGCCAACCCGCGACATCCAAACACCATCGCAACATCTCGCCTTCACGCACCGTCTCCAGCCAGCTTCAGGATCTCTGAGCGCCGGAAAGCGACGACAGACACGCACGCTTTACACGAGCATGTAGCGTTGGTCGCGTATCTGAACACCCCCACGCTCATTCGCCCGGTTCGCAGGCGCATCTCGATCCAGCTCCTGCCCGCTCAACAATATTACAAAAAATACAGAATCACATAGTCGAAACGCCGTTTCCGAACAAAAACATTTACACACCCAGCTTTGACAGCTCAACTTAATAATAGGCCTTGTTTTCCGGAGTATCTTACCAGCTGTTTAGGCGGTGATCCTGTCGGACACCGATGGCGTTACTGCGCCCAGCCACCGTTCTTTCCATTCTATTGTTTATCGCTTTCGCTTGTCTACTCGTGAGCGTTCTCACCACGCCAATTATCAAGAGTCTCGCTCTTGCCTCAACCGACAAAGTCTCCTTTGGCGTTTTTGGTTACTGTACGAGTATAGACAATGTCTGTTCTGGGATTCGGCTAGGATATGATGTTGGTGAGTGCTCTTGATGGCAATCATGGCAATTTTGCCGCCATTAGTGAACGTGCTGCGAGTATAAGTCCACGTTAAACTAATACCATACAGGTCACTTGACTGCTCCTGGTGATTTTTCACTGCCATCAAATGCTCGCCTTACTCTCACAAATTTACTGGTCATTCACCCAATTGCAGCCCTACTTGTTCTCATTCTACTTATTCTCACCATTGCCTCTCATTTCTATTCCCCAGGACACTCGCCCGGATATCTACTATTTATGGTATATTTCTCTATTTTCACATGTGTTGTGGCAGTGGTCACATTTTTGGTCGACATTCTTCTGTTTGTCCCACACTTGGCTGCTGGAGGGTACATTGTAGTTGGAGCCCCAATATGCTTGGCCATTGTGGTCATAGGATTATGCGCAAGACGGCGTAGAGTTGTGGGGAAACAAGACCGAAAGAGAAGAATCGCCGAATCCGCCCCAGCAATCAATCCTGTAGACACAAACACTACACAGGATCCATCGTTTAGGGCACCTGGGGGACAAGATGGCGGAAGCTTTCAATCCGACCCTGGTGCAGATAAATTACCGGAATTCGCCTCTTTCGAAGTCGGAAGGCAGCAGATCTCAGATGGGCCAGGAATTGATGAAACCGGGGAGAGAATTCCGCTTAATCCTCGTCAACAATCCCCTCCGATAGCAATGGGATCCAAGAATTCGCAATCTGAATTTGGTCAAGGAAGATATGGTCAGATGAATCCAAATCCCGGCTCTTCAAACTACCCCAACGACCCCAGAACACGGAATGCTCCCAACCAACGTGGGGGTGGAGGACCTCTGCCCCCGAACCATAGATTACCGCTGAATAATCCGGGTCCTGCTTTCGGAGGAGGTGTATTTGGCACTGGTCCAATGGCACCACCATATGGGCCACCCAGAAACAGCCCCGGGCCGAATGGACCAAGAATGCAAAACGAATATAGAGATGGCAACAATCCAAACCCTCAGCTCGGTTATTACAACGACCCACGTGGGCCAGGAATGTTACCACCACAGCAAGATTATCCAGTTGGCGGTGGTGTTGGGGGGCTGCAGAATGCCGGGGGATTCGCCGGGCCACTGAATCCACCACCTGAAGTTAGTATCTATGCGTTGGGTCGGCCTTCACCCCCACCCAGGGGAGCCAGTCCGGCACTTTATGGCCCAGGACAAAGGAGAGGTCCATCTCCACAGCAGGCAGCAGGTGGCTATTACTCTGCAGGACCACCCTCGGCCAACCAGGATCCAAGATTTCAAGACAACAGGGGGAAGCCACAGCAAGAGCGAGCCTGGGCTGGACAACCTGGTCCGCCAGGCCAATCGGGCCCCCAGCAATTGGGTGTCATAGATTATACAAGCGATGAAGACAGCCGGGGCCAGCCTAGCCGAGAAGGAATGTTTATTGGGACGGCTCTAGCGCCAGGGCCTGGTCGTGTTATTGAAGCTGTTGGTGGGGCTGGGCTTCAAGAGAGGAACCCAAGAGATACGTTAAGCTACTATGGAACTGACGATGGGACTGGGTAAGAATTCCAAGTCTTTAATATAAATGCATCATTATTAACACATGATTTAGATATGTACCACCACGGGCACAATGGCAACAAAACGAAGGAGCTTCCAGCGGACCCGTAGAACTTGCTGCTGAGAACACGACATCGGACAACGCACCTCAAGGTCGAAATCAAGAGACCGCGGCCATAAATCAGAACACTGTGGAACTGCCGGGTAATAGCTCAGATATTCCTCTTCCTGCGAGTACGAACAGGACGCAACAATCGGAGAATTATTATGAGGATGTCGATCCAAGATTTGCTGGCGATGCTGCTCCCCAAACCGATGTTGTACCAATGCCAGCAAGTCTAATGGCTGGATATGGCCGCCCTGGACCACCCCCTCCACAACATGGAAACCCTTCGGCCCCATATAATCGTCCCCAATACGCTCCCGGTCCCGGTAATAGCAATGCTCCTGGACCACCAAATCGCGGGCTGCCTCAAGCTGATGGTGGGTATGGGAATATGCGGCCCCCTGCTTCCTACCCATACAATGATACCCAAGGGCCGCCCATAAGCCCTTCGTTATCTGTGATGAGCGAACAGACAAATTTTACCAGCATCTCACAACGGCCAGTGAACCCAAGGTGGCAAGGAAACGGTGGGCCACCAGGACCACCAATGCCCCAGGCCAGGCCTCAGCAACGAAATGTATTGGCTGGGAATCCCGACTTTGAATTGCCTAGCCTGGCACAAGGTAGAGGTGGAGGCAGGGGGGCTGGTGGACGTTTGCCTGGATCCTTAAACCTACAAGGACTCGGATCAGACAGAGGCGGCAGATATCCTCAACCACCCCCAAGTATGGGCAGATGATGAATACATAATGATTTATGCCATTCTCTTCTGATGAAGAATGGATATTACGTCTGCATTTCCCCATTCTCCATTCCCTTTCTACGGTGTTGTTCGTTTTCATTTGGGTTTTCACTCCCGTATATATTACCGGTACAATTTCTTTTGCAAAATTTGCCTTTGAGCTTTCACACCCTTGTTCCAATTTACCATCACGATGTTATACTTGAGACATATAATACTTTGGCATGCGGTTTCTATCTTCCTTTTCTCTCTCTTTTTTTAAACACTATACGTTCTAATGGTCGATGTTGATATGGACGGCGGCGGTGGTGATCGATCGATGAGCGGAGGTGCATGATGTGCGGATATTATTACGACCGAGCCATGCGGACGATTTACTACTCTATTTCTTCTGATATGCACGAGACATAGAGTGCTTTATTACCTTTTTTCCTTCTATATTTTACTCTTTCTTTTCGATCTCGCTCCACGGCCTTCTGCCTGGGCGGGCGAAGCAGATGCAATTTCAGCCTATTTAATCAATTGAGCGCCTCTTGTGTGCGACTTGCACAAACACGATAGCTGCTAAGAGTAGCTCTCATGATCACGCCGTGCCAATGTGAAGCTTATGATGCGACGCAGGCGGGGAGAGCGCCAGGCCCCTGCCCGAATGGGCCGTCCTTTCCCGATCGGGCCTTGACGTGCTGCCTCCCCATCTCGGCCCAACGCAGGCTGCGCAGCAGGCCGGCACCACCCCGCGCGAGGCTTGCTGCTGCCGCCACCGCTTCTGCTGCCATTGCTCTGCTCTGCTGGTGCGTGCGGTGCTGGCCGATGGCCGTGCTGCTGCTGCTCTACGGGGGAGCCTGGCGGCCGGCAATGACGTGGGCGTGATAATCCCATTCGAAAAGGCCTCGTCCAGCGGCGGGCGGACCCCCTCACCCCCTCCCATTCTGGGAAGTAACCCCTCTCTCGTGCATCCCAATCCTGTTTGGAATCGGCCGCCGCCTCGAGCCTCCCTCCCCCCGCCCAATAATCCCGCACTGCTGGGAACTACTTCAATTGGCCTCCATCCAGCTCCATTCGACTCCTCCCCCTCCATTGTGCAACAGCTTCATTCATCTCGCCGCTCGCACACACACACGCCCAATCATACCTTCATCCGAGCTATCAACTAAACACACATCCCCCCACATCGCCCCTTCTATAGCTCTTGCACGATGTCCATCTCCACCGTGTCAACCACCCCCTTTGCTGGCCAAGCACCAGGAACGTAAGTCAAGCGCACACCCGCACACACACTGCCTTCTCACCAATTGCTGGCGAGATCTGGAGCTAATTGGCACTAGATCCGGCCTCCGAAAGAAGGTGGTTGTTTTCCAACAGCAACACTACACCGAGAACTTCATCACATCCATCCTTCACGCAATCCCAGAGGGCCCACAGGGTGCCTTCCTCGTGATTGGAGGTGACGGCAGATATTACAATCCGGAGGTTGTGCAGCTGATAGCTAAAATCGGTGCTGCATATGGTGTGAAGAAGCTACTGATTGGACAAAATGGCATCTTGAGTACACCAGCAGCTAGTCATTTGATCAGGAAGAGAGGTGCCACCGGTGGTATCCTGTTGACCGCAAGTCACAATCCCGGTGGTAAGTAGTGTATTCCCAAGATTGGAGTACCTTCATGCCTAATTCGTACTATAGGACCAACTGAGGATTTTGGCATCAAGTACAACTTGGCCAACGGAGGCCCAGCGCCTGAGAGTGTCACAAACAAGATGTACGAATACAGCAAGACAATCACAGAATACAAGATTGCAGACGTTCCAGATGTATATGACATTCGATGAGCTACAATATCGTTTTTCAGGGCTAATAGGTTGAAATAGGTTGACATCACTACCATTGGAACCAAGACCTATGGCCCAATTGAGGTCGAGATTGTCGATTCGGTCTCTGACTACGTTGACATGCTCAAGGACATCTTTGACTTTGATCTGATCAAGTCATTCTTGAGCGCCAACCCCAACTTCAAGGTCTTGTTTGATGCCCTTCACGGAGTCACCGGACCTTACGGTGTCCGCATCTTCCAGACCGAGCTTGGTCTTCCAGCTTCGTCCACACAAAACTGCATCTCCTCGCCAACCTTCGGTGGAGGTCACCCCGACCCTAACCTTACCTACGCACACTCCCTTGTGAAGGTTGTGGACGAGCAAGGAATTCAGTTTGGAGCAGCAAGTGATGGTGATGGAGACAGAAACATGATCTACGGTGCAAATGCATTCGTTTCCCCTGGAGACAGCGTTGCAATCATTGCCCACCACGCAGAGCTCATTCCATACTTCAAGAAACAAGGTGTTTACGGACTTGCCAGGAGTATGCCAACAAGTGGAGCCTTGGACTTGGTTGCCAAGAAGAAGGGTCTTAACTGCTATGAAGTCCCAACCGGATGGAAGTTCTTCTGTGCCCTATTTGACTCCAACAAGTTGTCCATTTGCGGTGAGGAGTCATTCGGAACCGGTTCCAATCACATTCGTGAGAAGGATGGCCTGTGGGCAGTTATTGCCTGGTTGAACATCATTGCTGGTGTTGCAAAGACACTCCCGGCAGGCGAGGAGCCATCCATTGGAAACGTCCAGAAGGAGTTCTGGATTGAGTACGGAAGGACATTCTTCACCAGATATGATTATGAGAATGTTGATTCGGAGGGTGCCAAGAAGGTTATCGATCTATTGAAGGAGAAGATCACCACTGGCAAATCCGAGTTTGTCGGCAGCGAGATTTCTGGCGTCAAGGTGCTCGAGGCCGATGACTTTTCTTATACTGATCTCGACGGCAGCGTGAGCAAGAACCAGGGTATCTACGTCAAGTTCAGTGACGGAAGCAGAATTGTAGTCAGATTGAGCGGAACTGGTAGCTCTGGAGCAACCATCAGACTTTATGTTGAGAAGCATGAATCCGTAAGCAATCCCATTCTTTGGATTGATAAAATTGCAATTGGCTAATTTAAACGCAAATATAGGACCCAACCAAGTACGACCTCGATGCTCAAGTTTACCTCAAGGAGAACATTGCCCTTGCCGTCAACCTCTTGAAATTGGAGGAGTTCACTGGCAGAAGCAAGCCTGATGTCAGCACTTAGACGCGAGATTGCCTCTCTGTGAAAGTTTTATAGCGTCCTATTTCTTTTTTTTTTTTTTTTGAAAATTACGGGTTTCATGGTATGGGATAATTAAGGGTATCGTTATTTGGAAGATGACCCTTCAGCATGATTGGGTGATAGCGAAGGCATGGAAGGCATATGGTTATGAAATTTGCATGGGTCAATATGTGTTGTGGTATTTACGAAGGGCATTGATAGCAAAAATCAGAATTTCAATTACAGTCAAGAAATGTCAGTTTGTGCATTTGAACGTTATTAGCCTTGCAGCCGTTTTCCGAAACCTTGCGTGCTGCCCCACCACGTGAGACCTGCTTTGCCGAGCCACAGCAGGCAGGGCTCGAAACCCACCACGGCAATCCCAAGTTGACTTGCGCACAATGCTTTCACTCCCGCGATCGTTCACCGCCTGCTGTAGGAGAGCTTTGTGTTCGAGCACAAAACTCCCAGCTATTCGGTATGCCGTCAACCAAGAACTACACACCTACAATGCCTCACGGCCGACTCTACTGCCCAGCCGATTGCAGCTCCCCAGCACAATTCACAGGCCCCACCGAAGGCTGAAAGGCAAGCCACCTTATCCCGACTTCCTTTCGTCTTCCATTTAAAGATTCGGGACTTCCAATGCCCCTTCTTCGGCCACAACTCTCCTCCAGCCCTCCTCTACCTATCTCTATCCACGAAACATTTAAATCATGGGATGAACGAACGTTTCTAACACTCCACAGCCACCCAATCCGAGTCCTCGACCTCCAGCGACAGCGATGCAATCACCGAGCTCCCAGAGGGGCAGTACCGCGACTACAGCGCCCTGCCGAAATCGCTGATGGCCAAAACCGACTTGTATATCCCCGTGGGGATGCTGAGTCGTGCGAGGACGATTGCGCAGGAGCATACGGTGTTTAAGGAGTTGCTGGAGAAGGATTATGAGAATGCGACGGCGATTAAGGTTGGCAAGTTGGCGCCGGTGGCGAAGGCGATGAGGGAGTATGATGAGGGGTTTTATGTAGGTGGTCCCTCCTCCTGTTTTTGATGTTTGATGGGATTTGGTTTGGTGGTGGTGTTGGTGTTTTTGAGATGCGATTGGGAAGATGGGGTTGGGTTGGAGTTGAAAAGGGCCAATGATGCACATGGGGGATGTTGAAAAATAACGCTTGAGGAGGCCAATTGCAGGAGACTATATACCCAATTTGGTTTATTACTTTATCTTTAGCAAAAGGCAGAAACAAAGAAGCAATTGATGAAGAGGCTTCTATTTTGACATTCAAATTGGCATTTTGTTAAAAAAAAAGCCTACAATATGTTTATACATTTCTTTCTCAATAGAACCTCTCGCAAATCCGCGACATGCTCCAATGGTCCGACCCCACCCTCTCAGACGACCTCCTCACCGAACTCGCCGACGCAAAAACCGCCTTACAATCCCTCGCCTCGTCTCTAGCAGCATCCCTCATCCCCCCTCATCCCTTCGCCCACCTCGCCTGCATCGTCGAAATCCGGCCCGGAACAGGTGGCTCGGAAGCAGCAATCTTTGCAAACAACTTGTTTAAAATGTACTCCTCATACTTCTCGCAGAAGGGCTGGCCGGTCTCGATGATTTCCCTCGACACGGCGAGCGATATCATGGGCTCGGGGGAGGCTATCAACGAGGCGATTTTCTCGGTGGATAGTCCCGGGGCCTACGCGGTTCTGAGGGGGGAGAGTGGTGTGCATAGGGTTCAGAGGATCCCGCTCACGGAGACGAAGGGGAGAGTGCATACTTCCACGGCAACGATTATGGTTCTCCCGCTGTTTCCGGAGGGCAGCTCGGACGCGGAGTTGAACTCGATTATTGACCCGAAGGATGTGAGGACGGATGTCATGCGCTCCCGTGGTGCGGGCGGGCAGCACGTCAATACCACGGACTCGGCGGTCCGGCTGACACATATCCCTACCGGGATTGTTGCCGCCATCCAAGAAACTAGGTCTCAGCACAAGAACAGAGAGAAGGCGTGGACCGTGCTTCGGGCCCGTGTGGCGGAGAAGTTTCGGGCCGAGAAGGAGGCCGAGGAGATTGCGCTGCGGAGGCGGACGATGGGCGGGAGTAGTGGCGTTGAGGCGACGGGCAGTGGCGGCGGGAGGAGTGATAAGATCCGCACGTATAATTATAAGGAGGATAGGATCACGGATCATCGGTGTGGGCTGACGATTTATGATTTGGAGAACATTATGACGGGGGATGTGCAGGGGGTGGAGAAGGTGTTGGAGGAGGTGGGCAAGTGGCAGATGCAGCAGGAGATGAATAAGGTTGCGGCGGAGACGGGGGTGTAGGGCTGAGGGTGGGGACGGAGGTGGGGGAGTGGAGGGGGGGTTGAATGTGGATACCATTGGGCAATAAATTTGGGGAGTTATCTTGAAAAGAGAAATTAAAAGTATAGATCCCGGAGGTTGGATAGATATCGATCCATATCAATATGAATGCATATATTTTTTCACGCACATTTACTACATCGATATGATTATACATCACAAGTTCCTACCTTGGTGGGATTGAATAGAATAGAGGTGACTGGCAATGAGACAGACATACCTGTACTAATACAGTGTGATTCCCGGCCCTGCCTTTGATTCAATTAGGACATGCCCCAGGTCTCATAGTATCGTGCCAGATCGAGCTCAGGGACAGATTTCATGTAAGATGCGAAACATTCCAGATCTAGAAGGGAAAAGGAAGCCGTGTGATCCAGATTAGGGATTTAGGTAGAGGTAGTTGATTGTTCCTCTACCTACAAAGTTCAAATGTTCTCTACATGCATGGTATTACCGACTTTGGTTTAGGTATGTTCTTTCAGGGTTTTAGTCTGGTGCCCTACGTATACATATGTACATTGTTTTTTGAATCCTCCTGTATGTTTCTCCCATAACGGTATGGTGTATCTGCAATTGCAAAGGGATCTGGATCTGGATATGGATCTGGATATCGATATTTCGGTTCGGGAAGCTTGACGTGGGCTAGATTTTTTTTTTTTCTTTTTCCGTAAGATCGTACATACATCGTATGGAGGCTAGCCAGGAGATAGAAAGTATCGATGTAGGAAACCACCACATCCTATTAGGTACTGTGATATTATAATTATGTAAGATGGTAGATAGACACAATTGCAAACTAGCCAGGCTCGGTATGGACATGGATATTGGAATCGATATGCTCCTCTGAAACATCAGAAACCAATAATTACTATCAAGTATAGAGAATTCGAATGTACGCGTCGGGGCACGAGGCTACCCTATACCCTAAGTACGGTTTACGAGCGTCGATCTCGCACGTTACGTGACGTTACATTACGTTATGATTACATTATAAGTATACCATGATATCGACCCCATTGAATTCTAACAAAGCAAAGCCCTCCCTCTACGAGGGTCTGCATGGGCAAAGCTTAAGCCATAGGTATATATGTACACATTACCGCATTCAGAAAGTTTCAGATTACCCCCATTACTAGTCTCGTGCCCAGACCCTCGTAGAACCCCATTACAAGCCTACACATCTCGGAGATGGGTGCATATGTGATCTCGTATATCAGTATATAGGGAATTCAATGATGATCAAAAGAATTCGAAGGCCAGTATACCGGTAGGTAGTTTTAACCACTTGTAATTACGTTTCATTATATACTTATATATATATATGCTATACCTGCCGTTCTAGCCTACCTAGGCCTCGTACTCACCATCACATGTAGGTACCTAAGTAGGTACAGTGGGTTGAAGTTGCATTACTTACATACCTAAGGTATGAGGTCTGCTCTAATATTCAAACCTTCGAACTCTACCTCTTAGACGTCGACCAATACATTTTTATACAATTGCAATATTACATTGTTACAAACAAATAGGCCTAGGTCTAGGATATACCATTAACCATTAGCGAGCACACTGCAAATTGAATTGAATTTTGAATCGACCGTAACGTTAACATTATATGCGGCACATGCGTAAGCAAGATAGAAGATAGCCATAGGGACATGATCATGATCATGATCATGATCTCATTGGGGTTTTTTATGCTGGAATTGCAATTGACTAATTTAACTTCCTAGGCTCCAGCCGGTCCCTATATATCGAATTCGAATACGGAAATACCCATATGTTGATTAAATACTAGCAGAAAACTATAGCTAGAGTAGATTTGACAGTCCTAATACCATGTTGGCACCGGTCCTAACCTACCTACGAGGACTAAACTGAGAATTAGCAATTACGAAGAAAGTGTCAGGCTATAGCTAGAAGAAGTCCGAGAGGAATAGTCTCGTGCCCAGCCCCTCGAAGAGGGAGAGGAAGTACTCTAGTGCATCTTAGTCTGGTGTGGTGCATCTAACATTTAATTTTCGCCGAATTAGGAAATAGTGGATCGTTTCATGCTCCCTAATCCGGATCCTATAGTATAGCTTACTTACCTAGTAGGTACCCAAACACCCAGTATCCAGATCACCAACCACCATCTTGAAGGCACATACATACTTTAACTCAAAGTAACCCAAGCCTCGATTAGTATTCCATTTCGGATTTGACAAAACCACCTGCAAGAGCTATCCAAATTATACTATGTAAGTACTAGTACTTATGGTATATACATACATAATCTCCCATGGAATCCCATGTCATGACATGAGTCGACTAACGGCCATGGCCATGGTATCGACTGTGGATGCATTGATCGAAGTACTGCTCATTTACTACTAAAACAACTTAGAAGGCTTGTACTCCAGCCTGGTGCTGGCTGAGAGCCTAACTTAGAAGGCAAGGCAACATATGCTCTGCTCACCTCTTGCTAAAGTAGGTAGTCTGCATGCGTCGATGTCCATGTGATCGAACCTTGAAACAAAATCTAAACCAAAGGCTCAAGAACAATTGAATACAATTGTTATCCAGCTGCACGAGTATCGAGTAATGACAACTGGAATGAACGAAACGCTGGAATGAATGGTGTTGGAATATCATGAGTCGAAGCTTAAACCTTGCCTGTGTAAGATAGGTATACAATTGCAAGTCACGAGATCTATTGAGCTTATCAAAAGCAAACTTTAAGCGGTAATAGGAACTTCTCGTGATCATGCAAACCATGATCAAGATACAAGGTATCCTCAAGCAAAACAAGCCCAAGCGAAACTTTAAAAGAAGTAATTCTATAAGATAAAATATAAAATGGTAGCCAATTGCAAATGCATATAGCAGCGCTATATAGCTAAAACCGAAAGAGAAAGCAAGAAAAGGTATCGTACTTCCCAAGGCAGTACGTCCACGCTCCAGAGAAACAAACCAGCCTAAAAATATCCAGACTAGCCCTCGCTCCAAAGTGCAGGAAGATCGATCAATCGCTCTGCAAATCTTGCTTTGTTCTGCAACACTTGCTCGGCTGATCATGACCCAAAGAAGGAAATTTGAAACACACTTTGCAAGAAAAAAAAAAAATAAAGTAAAACACCTGCGGGTAAGCATTAAAACAAAAAAAAAGCCGCAAACCGAAAAAAATGATATTGAAAAGTTAGAAAAAACAAGAAACAAATAACCTTCCAGGAATTTGTTCCTCTCACCCCACACACACCAGTGGCCCCCACCAGGCGGATGCGCAGAAGCTTCGAAGGAATTAAGCTGCATTTTCCCCTCGATGCAGGGATAGTCTGGTTTAAAAGAGGCTGGAGTCGGGGGGGGTGAGAGCGGGATGGAGGGGTGTGAGGTGTGGAGGGAGGGGTCATGGGTGGGTTCGGAATGAGCTAGGGTGTATGGCAGAAAATTAAAGCAAAGGAGATGCAATATATTTCAATTGCAAGAAAAAAAAAAAAAAGATATGGTAAGGTAAATGAAGGAAGAAGAAAATCAAATTGGTTGTGCCTCAGCCGTAGCATGATCGAGGGTGAAATAAAGAAGTGAAGAAAACACGAAAGTGACCGATTAACCCTCCCAAGATGTTACACCCGTAAATTGCGCCAGAAAATTGTAACCGAAAAAAAAAAAAAAGCTGAGAAAGGAAAAAAGAAGAGCATCGAAAATAAGTTGAAGGTGGGACAGCGATAAAGCTGTCTCCATCGGGTACCCAATTCCTCCACTGTGGACCATTAAATTTGCTTTTCTCCGACAGTGATTGTAACGCAGTAAAGTATGATGAAAAGGCGAACTAGACGCATTTGTTGGGTATGATGTACTTCTGAAGAATAGAATTGGTGTAGTATGGCATTGTATCATAATAGCGATGGCGAGGCTTGTGGTAGAAGTTGACGCCTCGTTGCTAGTAAGTGCAATTTACTCTTTTTTCCGTTGTGCCTTTGGCATCTTTTCATAGGCATTTGGACTTGATGGTCTTTTTGGGCCTCGTCGCTTGTGATCGTGTTTGCCGTTGCCGCAGCCTCCAGCCTTCTTTCCGCCAACTGGCCGTGCTCGCCCATCATCGTTGTCACTGTCGTCTGAGCTGTCAGATGAGCTTTCATCACTGGACTCGCCGAATTCACGGGCACGGTGGAAAATGCAGCAAACTAATGGTGGAGTCAGTCATATTGAATCATCAAAAGATGGCAAACAGTAGCGTTTCCCAAGACATGGTAGGTAGAGTGGTACAAACCTTTGCTCTTCTTTCGGCCCAATCCCTCGTTGTCAATTACGTCCTCGCCCCAAGTGACTCTTCGGTCTGAAATGGGGCCTCCTCGGAGGCGGAGGGTGCCATCTGGAATGCGTGGTGGGGAAGGCGTACGTTCGTCTTCATCTGATGAGGCAGAGACGACTTGGGTGCGTGAAGGCCGATTTGAGCCCAAGTGGAGGGTCTGTCCCGAGGTGCTCGAATTTGAAAGGATGGAAGGCATCGTGCGTGAGGTCGAGATGTCTCTCAAGTGACTGGTGTTGTAGGTGGTGAGCGTGTGTAGCTAGATGGTGATGGTGTTTAATGGTGTTGGTGTTTAACGGTAATGGGGGGGGGGGCAGTGAGGCGAGGGGACAGGCGATATAAAGGGTGCTGCTGTTGGGGCGATTAAATGATGGGGCGGTTTTCAAGCGGTGGCGGTTGGTGGGAATCCGGCGGAATTTAAGGTTCGCACGCACGCACGCACGCACGCACGCACGACGTACGAGCGCACGCACACCGTAATATTCCACACAAGGCAACTCTTCCTATGCTCTTCGGCGCACAGTGAGTAATCAATCACACAATATTCTAAGCCATAGGGCCATGGTATTGGTATCTCTGCCCCCGATGTATCTCTGCGCACCGGTTTCTCTCGTCCATCGCCCACACAGCACAGCGGGATCCGCACCAACCACAGCAGGCGCGGCATAACATGCGCGTTGCGCTACGAGCACAGTACCCCTCGGAACTCTCCTCTGGTCACTGGCCTCTCGTGCTGCGAAGCTTCGTCTCTTTTTGCTCAACCTAAGAAGGCTTGGCGACGGGGCAACCAACGTACGACAGTCTCATCTGGGCGATCTATCACCAGCTCCTCCTCCACCGCCTGTCCAAACAGCTCAGCGATGCGACGAGCCTCCGGCCAATCCCCGAGTCATCCGTTTGTGGACGCCCAGCCCAGCCGACAGCGCAGCAACACCAGCCTATGATCCGTATCTCGCAAGCGTCTGGCCGTGGATTGGTCTGGCCTATTCGTTGACCGAGCTCAGGTAGAGCGTCCGCGAGAGAGATAGCATCCACCAGCGACGAGTGCCTAGCATGCGGCCCGCCCGCTAGGAACGTCCACGATCTGCCATGCCCTGCCCTGGCATGTGCCTGTCGAGCGTGCCCTCTCGCGGCAAAGCATCCTTCTCAGCGATTCCCTAGCAGCGTGCCTATGCTGCCGGGGGCTCTGCTTCTTCGGCCCTGTCGCCAACGCCCCGGCTCCATCGGTTTGACTGACGGGGCGTCATGGCGCCGCAGCGCTCGCAGTTAGCGCGCCAAGCACCGCCAAGCAGTCTCTCCCAACTGCAGTCGACGGCCTGTGGAGATGTGTCGATAAGCTGCCCGTGCCGCCAGCTGGACGAAAGGCCTGTGATCGAGACCTGGACCATGAGACCAACACAAGTGAGCTGCAGCTCGAGTGTCTGCCAAAGCCTGGCAATCAGCAGCGCGGCAACATGGGCGTCGACTTGTGATAAGGCACCCGCCCGTCTAGCGAGTAAAGCACATCGCCCAGCTCCCTCATGAGCTCACCCCGGTGGCCAATGGTCAACCAACTGCACCAAACACACAGTGGTGAGGGATATACTTCACCACCGCTCCCTGGGTTGGGCGATATATCCCAGCCCTCGCATACCGACAGTAGTGGATGTGCATGCACAGTCGCGCATACACATGCAGCATAAAGCTGCTCCACTCGCTAGGTTCCTAGATGGGACCAGGCCCGGCAGGGACGTTTAAGTGAGCTATACACGTCCCAGGTTTCAACGATCGGATCGTGGGAGCAAGATCACGCATTTCCCCACATGCTTGTTTATTTGCGGTATGTTTCGATCACGTGTTTACTAGGTTTCGCTGTGTATTCCCTCTTCGTCCTGCCGTTTGGAGTTTCGGCATTCCTGTCGAAGGCAATTACCTGCACTCGCCTGCTTGACCCTGTCCTGCCACCTCGCATTTTCATGGGAAGGCCTGTCAGTAGCTATAGGGCAGAATAAATGAACAGAGATCTGGCTGCTGTAATTGCCAGTTGGGCCTTTGAATGGGAAAAAGGCATAATCTCCAGGCTTCACTCCTGCAGCATGCATCATGAGGATGAGACTATCTTGAGGATGGAAGAAGGAGGGCGGCTATTCTATGAGATTTGTTGGCTAGCCCTTTTCTGTGGAAATAAAGTGAAGCAATCGCCATGAATCCAAAACTATATAGCAATCGAAGATTGCGGGTATCTTGAGTTAGCTTGGAAACCTTCTGGACCGGCATGGCCTACCAAAATTAGTCGGAAATTTCGAGGGATTACTTTACTCCTGATTGTGCCTGGAAATTCGTCTATTCGGCTTGTTGGTAACGGTAATTACACAAGCCATAGTGCTTGAGGTTATTCTCCGCGAATTGTCTTGTACAACGCATCTGACTTTGCTGAAAACCAGGCAAGACAATGTTTTACGACGAAAGTATCTGGCGGCATGTGATAATAAAAACATGAGACTACGTTTTCTTGTCTGATATTGTTCAGCAGAGGTGATAACTTACTTCTTGGTATGAGACTAATAACTTACTAATGATGTGTGTAAAGTTGATGTTTACCTACATAGGTAATTACCTAGGTATAAGCTCTTGTTTCATAGTGGGAGGCAGATCATGCCCAGTCCCTCTTGAGCTTGTAAAATTGCCCCGCGTTGATAAAGCCTGGTTTACGAGGCTATGGAATTTGTACGGTGAAGGTTGATATACATGCCATATTACATATGGGCCACATAAATTCGAGACTCTTGAGATATATCGATACCTAGGTACTCAGATGAATACAACTTGGTACAAATCGTAGGGTCGATGTATGATGGATCTCATGATGCAAGGGCGAAGGACTCGAGGCTAATATAAAGGCGAGGCCAGTACGATGTACGCACTTTGAGCAGCTGTCAACAATTTACGAGGCTATCAGATTTATACGGTGCGAGACTACTAATTTGTGTTTGTGGTCAGTGTTGCCATGTTAGGTAGTGTGTGCTCGGCTTCGATTTCCGCTTACCGTAGTTCATGGGTTAGCTTTGCTAAGAGGCAGAAGCCGGCGTTGCACACCAGACGTCGACTTGATATTTTTTTTTTTTTTTAATCAAGCCCAAGTTTAGGTAGCCTTGTGCCAAAGTGTTCTCGTATACAACCGTGCATGGTAGCTTGGTCTAGAGTAGATTTCGAGCTCGAGCTTAAGCTTACTGAGCTCATCAAAATTCACAGCCGCCCAGGTACATACTTGGATTGCATGCTCGCATTCCAACAGACATAGAATGAAAAACTCACACTGATTTAGATAGACTGATGAACATATTGAGGTCGGTGATCATGGTTTAACGCAGTATTACAGTATACATATCCTTCTCTGCTCTGCTATTACAAGAACTTCAAAGTATTCTTGTTCCATGCAGCCGGCAGACTTGGGTCATGCCTGAGTCAAGCGATGGCCGATCACAACCGGACCCGGCGGGCAGACAGCTCTCGGTGTCTAGCCGCACCTCAGTTGTTCCTCGAGGTCACCTTCCCGCATCGGCTTCCGCATGACTTCAGGCCTCAAAGTGCTCTCCCCCCAACGGACTCCTTCCATATTCGACTTACATTACCCACTTTCCCACCCACCCCCACCCGGCCATCCACCTGCAGTACTCTATACCCAACAGCTGAGACCAGGCACCAGCAGCACCATCGCCGCCCCACCCCGCCTCCCAGCGATCACGCCCCTCCACAACTGCACCAAGCACCCCCTCCACCAATCTTGCCGCCGCCCTTCTCCACCACCCCGAGCACGAATCACACTCATCTACCGCTTGTATATGCTATGAAATAAAAAAGAAAAATAAGGTTTGGAGATACAACGCTTACATCGCCAGGCGGAGATACTAGCAAAGCAAGAGACATAGGCGGAGCGACCGATGGAGGGCATCCAGAAAGAGCATGAGCGCTTGCTCAAAAAGTCGAATTTGTCAAAACCGATATCCACAATCGACCGGGTACTCACACTACTCACAGCGGCTCGGTCCCAGATAGCAGAGGATCCCAGCAGCTCAACAGTAGTCCTAGAGAGCCTGAACAGACAATTGACTCCCGCGATATCGACCCTTAACGACGATCAGAAGGATGTCTATACAGCCTTGGGAAAGTATGGAAAGGCGTTGGATAAAAGATTCAAGGCTTCTGCGGCGCTTTCAAGTTCGGAATACGATGCATTGGCTGCACAGTCGAATCTGATCAACCGGGCCATTGCCATGCACCTGATAAGGGAGGGGAATTTTGATGTTGCCAGCACGTTCATAAGAGAGGCAGAAGAGAAAGGAGAGCATATTGCCGTGTCGGACTCATTGACAAGCGATTTTGGGGAGCTTTACGAGATTCTGGATGCGATGAAGATACGACGAGATTTAGAACCGGCCATAAATTGGGCCAGAAGGAAATCAACAGAGCTGGATACCAGAGGTAGTAATCTGGAGTTTGAATTGTGTCGTTTGAAATATATCTGGTTGTTTATGGGAGAGGGAAAAGGCGTGGTGGGTGATCAGAGGGCTTTCTTTTACGCTCGAAAGGAGCTTGTGGGTTTCCAAGGCAAATATCTTCCAGGCATGTTCCCAACAGTTGCTCTCCTGAATTTATGTGGAGTACTCGGAAGCTGATCTAATATGATACAAATAGAGGTGCAAAGACTCATTGCGGCCTTCGCATATCTTCCCGGAATAATGCAATCTCCGTACTCAAAGCTCTTCATTAATCTTGAAAGCATGTGGGTGGATGCATCCCGTTCCTTTACCAAGGAATTTTGCTCCCTCCTCGGTTTATCCGCGGAATCACCACTTTATATTGCTGTAACAGCAGGCGCCATTGCTTTGCCCACACTGCTGAAAATGGCAAGCATTATGAAGGAGAAAAAAACGGAATGGAGTACTGTCCATGAACTTCCGGTGGAGATTCCACTTCCTCCTAGATACCAGTTTCACAGTATCTTTGTTTGCCCCGTGAGCAAAGAGCAGACCACAGAGGCAAATCCGCCAATGATGCTACCATGCGGGCACGTTATTGCACAAGAGAGCTTACAAAGGCTTGGAAAAGGTGGAAGTTCGATCACATTGAAGTGCCCGTATTGTCCCAAGGAATGTACAGCGGCACAAGCAAAGAGAGTCTATCTCTGAAAATCACGAGAATGATTTATGGTATGGAGAAGATATGGAGAAAGGGTTGGAGTATGTACGGTCTTACCTGTTTTCGGTGACCTTCTCTTTTCTTTTCATTTATTACTTGGCCTGGATTGGCCATTTCCTTTTTGATTTGTGTATGACTGGCGTTAAAGTTTGATTTTTTTGTGTTTTTCTTTATGGGTATGCTCATGTATGGTGATGTCTTGTTTTCAAAGTATTCTATTCTATTAGCAGCAGCTGCTTCCATCACGACCTCTTTCGAATGGGTTGCACCATGCTTGAGACTGGGGTTGCACGCTCTGGTGGTCATGATCTATACCAATTTCGAGGTGAGCTCGAATGATGCTGGCGATAGCAAACTTTAATCGTGAGTGGTTTCATGTTTTGATGATGTTGATGAGTCTTCAGCTCCTAGTACTAGGTAGGACAAATCCCTGTCCGATACGATACATCCGCCAGCTCAATGCCCTTTCCTTGCTTTTGAAGAGGCAGTGTGCGTCAGAATGCGAATTCATGGACTGCATATTTCTGTTACATTCACATTGCCTGATCACAGCTTCGCGGCGTGATGGTGTTTACGCGTGTGGTAGCAAAAAGGGCACCGTCCCTGGCGCGCCTCTGGCGACCCCAACCGAACATCTCCCGCCTTGATCAGAGCTCCATCTACACCATCTATCTTGCCTCCAACTATCTACTCTACGGATTACTTGTCCTACCCACTTGCCGCCTGAATCACAACACTCTCCGGAGTTCCTCGGCCAATAAGATATAATCGACCATCTAGCTTTCCCTCTTTCGCCGCCACAATGGTGGTGTGCAAATTCTACCAGCGAGGCTCCTGCTCGTACGGAGCCAATTGCAAGTTCGAGCATCCCGGTGCCGCAACCAACGGTAAGTCACTTGCGCGCACTCGCCCATTGGCCCTGAACTCACTGGGGAGGAGGCTACTGTTTTCGTGCCACATCTGCGCCATGCGACGTGCTCAGGCCTATAAATGTTTTGATGCCCTTACTGACCACTCCCTGTTCTTTCAACAGCATTCGACAACCAAAAAATCAACTCAGGGTACGTCACGGACGAAAACGGTGTCTTTGCACTCACCCATCGCGGGGCCTCTATCCAAATAAATAAACAGCGCCCGAATCTAACAACATGAGTCTATTGAACAGCTTCACCGTCTCCCCCGATACGCTACAGAACGATTTAACAAAGGAACGGCCGATATGGAAGCTGTCCAGCTATGCACCTGGAAAGGACCCACCGGCTCAGCTTATCGACGGGAAGGATATGTCGCCGGAGGAGATGAGGCTGCGGGCCTATGAGTGCATGGCGAATGGCGCCATGAATCAATACGTTGGTAGCCCTCTGAATAATGTTATGGCCGACTCCGAAGCTAATGTTTTCCATTGTAGATATCCGAACATGCCATGATGGAGGGGTCGATAGACACGCAAATCAACAACATCTTAAGCAATGTCCCGGGAGCTGTGTCGTTCATGGCAGAGGCGAACAAGACACGGTCGGCATACCGATACACACAGCCTGCAGCAGGAGCGGCCGCAGGTGGGGTCTTCAGCGTAGGTTTAGAATCGAGGGCCTTTACGCTGTTCGTGACGCTGTAGCTGACACCGCGTTTTAGCTTTCAAACTCCGCCCAGCCTGTCTCTGCCTTCGGGGCTGCGCCCGCCGCCTCGCAGCCCGTATCTGCGTTTGGGCAGCCTCAGCAGCCGGTGTCGGCATTCGGGCAGCCCGCGGCTCAGGCCCAGTCCACGTTCGCCGCCCCGTCGGCATTTGCCTCTGCGGCAACCCCAGGCTTCGGCCAGCCGTCGCTCGCTGCGCCCACGGCCTCCGTGTTCGGGCAGCCGTCTCTCGGAGCAGCCCCGGTCCCGGCCTTCGGCCAGCCATCTCTGGGGGCTTCGGCAGCACCTACATTCGGCCAGTCGGCGTTCGGGAAGCCTACATTCGGGCAGTCTGCCTTTGGCCAGCCCACCTTCGGAGCAACGGCCGCGCCTGCTGCACCTGCGCCGACATTCGGCCAGCCAACATTCGGCCAGTCTGCGTTTGGCGGTGCCGCACCGACTGCGACGATGGGCCAGGCCCAGGGAGCCTTCGGCACCGCCCCGGCAGCGCCAACCTTCGGACAGCCAGCATTCGGCCAGTCGGCCTTTGGCCAGCCGGCGGCAGCAAATGCGTTCGGGGGCGCCGCACAGCCCGTAGCAAATGCCTTTGCGAGTATAGCACCAGCTGCGGCCAATGTGTTTGGCCAGCCTGCGACGCCGACCACGGGCACATTTGGTGGAGGGGCCCCTGTGAATGCATTCAGTAGTCCTCAGCAAGCACAGCCCACATCAGTATTCGGGCAGGCGGCACCGACGTTCGGTCAAACCCCGAGTTTGGGCGCATTTGGACAGCCAGTGAATGCGTTTTCACAGCAACCCCAATCACAGGCCCCAACTCAGCCTGCATTCGGTGCAAGTCCGTTCCAGACTCAGAATCCCCCAGCTACACAACAAAATGTTTTCCAAACTGGGGGAAACACCTTTGGTTTCAGCAATGCTGCGTCAAATCAGCAAGCTGCGAGCACGGGTCCAGGAGGCGCGCCTGGGGGTGGTGGAGCTGGTGGGCAACAAGTCAAGTGGGACGATCCTCCCATCAACTACACTCAGGAGGAGCTGGCTGCTTTCCAGTCCGCAGAGTTCACCTTGGGACATATACCAATGGTCCCACCACCGCAGGAGATGTGCCGCTAAGTTGTCGATGTGATGATCAATTTCATTTAATTTTCATTTTCATTACAAAGTCTGTTGATCTTTTCTTTCTATTTCCTTTTTTTTTTTTTAATCATTTTTTCGGAAGCACACATGCGATGATTTCAGCAGAGTCTCCCCAATTGCTTTGGCTGTAAAATATTTTTTTGTGGGAAGGAGTTTTTGGCTTTTTATTTTTTTTTCTTTTCGTTTTCCCGTCTCTCTTTCTCTCTCAAGAATTTGATGAACTCGGTTGTATGGTTTATTTTCCTTCTTTTACTTTCTTTTCCTTGCAAGTTTGCAATTACATCGTTATGGAGGATTCGTAGATCTTTGAGGCATATCGATATGATTACCACAATTGGCGGAAGTTGAGTCGAGCCAAGTGTATGCTGAAGCATTTATGAAGGGCATATCAAGATGTTTGTATCAATCTTTCAGGTGCTTTTAGATCGAGCGTTTGAATATACAAGTAGTCCGCGTGGAGGATGTAAGAGCTATTTTCGGATAATTTTCATGGCATTTCAGCAAACATCTTACCTATACTCGAGTAATTATAATGAGTTTCATGTTTTTAGGTTTACTTCTAGATTCGGTATACCAGTATCTGTTGGACTTTGGGAGAATGTCAACTTAAAACGCCAGACCTTTTGTTCGAGGAATATCACATACATGTGATATATGAAAAACAATCAAGAATGCGATATCAGGTACAGAGACCGCTACCAAAAGTCCTTGCAAAAAAATTATGCAGCCGAGACCAGCCAAGCCCCCAGTCTAAGAATGCTTAAAATGGCGAGAATTTGCCAAAAGTAGCCAACTTTGAAAATTCATAACTCCTTCAGTTCTTGAGCAATTATCCTCATCTTGAAATATGTTATAGATATGTTGGTGGGCAGTATTCAATAATCTTTTTTGTGTCTATATAGGTCCTCTGGATGCCCCTATATCAAGCGCAAAATGTTAGTAAATCTTGGGTCAAATTGATCTTTTTAGCGATTTGGGGGCTAAAATATGCCTTGCAGAACTGCTTCCCACGCAATGGGTATGAAATTTCCAACACTACTTTTGCAGTACAAAATGTTGAAAAAGGACCAGTCTATAACATATTTCAAGATGAGGAAAATCGCCCAAGAAATAAAGGAGTTATGAATTTTCAAAGTTGGCTACTTTTGGCAAATTCTCGCCATTTTAAGCATTCTGAGACAGTGGGCCTCGGCTGCATAATCTTTTTGCAAGGACTTTTGGTAGCGGTCTCTGTAGAGTACCTAAATTACCATTTTTAGAAAGTACCGAGGCAATGCCAAGAAGTGCGTCTTAGAGGCTCTGCGGAGAGAGCTCCAGAGCTCAAGGGCACAGCAACTGCAACAACAGCTTCCAATCACAATAGCACCTAAGTACTTAGCTTCGTGCCAATCACAAGCACCGCTCCGCCAAAAGTCGACCACAACATCCCGCCCCTACATACAAACCCGAACCAGCCCCATTCGCACAGCAGAGCCCTACGTTTCATTTCAGCAGATATCGAAATAAAGCATGTCGTCTAAAGCTTCGAGGATTGGTGATGAGTGAGTCTCCTCTATTCTGGACCGCGGTATTTGGGGTTATCGTGGTAAGAGGTGGAGGTGGTGGTGGGGTGGAGGGGTGGAGGGGCGGTATCGATTTTTCTTGGGAGGCATAATGACCAACTCGTAATGATTTTTCTATTGTATAGGGTCTGGAAAACACGGGTGGATAAAGTCGTGAGTTTAGGAAATCATCTTCATCCCATCCTCCTCCCTCCTCCCTCCTCCGCCTCCGCATCCACCAACAATACAAGCTATACCAACTATCTGCCTCTACCTATACCCCACCATACGCATGCTCTAAATAGCGAATTTCACCGAGCTTATAATAATAATCACGCGGGGTGTGCAATCAGAATGCAGAACTAGTCACCCTTACGTACGGCAGCATCGTTGCGCAGCTATGCAAGGACTATGAGGGGGATTACGTCGAGGTCAACAAGCAGCTGGATAAGATGGGGTATAATATTGGGTTGAGGTTGATTGAGGATTACCTTGCAAAGACGACGCCGCAGAGGTGTGCGAATTTTAGGGAGACGTCGGAGATGATTGCGAGGGTATGTACTCTGTCTGATCTTTTTCCAACTTTAGACAAGACAAAACAATACATGTGGAGAAAAGATGGATGGATGGATGGGATGGAGGGAATTGTTGTGCTGGTGTTTTTGATATGTGTGCATGTAGGGGGGAACAATCGAGGACGAAGATTTGCTAATGTAGTGCGGGAACAACAAATAGGTCGGATTTAAGATCTTTCTGAACATCACACCGACCGTGACGAATTGGTCTGCCGATGCAAAACAGTTCTCGCTGATTTTTGAGGAGAACCCGTTGGGCGATTTTGTGGAGTTGCCGGATGACGGGAGGGCGCAGAATGCGTTGTGGTATTCGAATATGTTGTGTGGTGTGTTGAGAGGGGCGTTGGAGATGGTGAGTCTTATTCCGTCTTGTTTTAATTTTCTCGATCGTGATCTTCTTGATCTTTGGATCTCGTCCCCCCCCCCAACCACCAACCTCCTTTTCTTTTTTCATTTAATGTTTGATTGTTTTTTTTTTTTTTTTTTTTTTGCAATTGAGATCGGAGCAAGATCGCTAATTTTTTTGGGGGCATGTGGGATTGGTATTGGTAGGTACAAATGCAAGTTGAAGCACAATTTGTGAGCGATATTTTGAGGGGGAGCGAGACTACGGAGATGAGGGTGACGCTGGTGCGGTATATAGATGATGAAATGCCAGTGAATGACGATTGAGCTTGGGAAGCTACTTCTTTCACGTCTATTTTTTTTAATTTTAAAGCTTATAGCTGTGGCATGGAGAGCTGGAGGTGTCGGTTCATACATACATACCCCTACCTACCTAAGGTACCTACCTATTCAAGTACATAACGGGGGGGCACGGGAGGGGGAGGGCAATCTGGTGTATCCGGCCGGCTATTGCTTTTACGTACATTTGATTTCACATTGTTTGTTTATATGATATCAACAGTACTTACGAGCTGCTGCAGGAAAAGTAACTACTTCGGCTGTTTGCTAAATGTGGTGGGGGAAGTGGTTGGTTTCCATCTGCCCACGAAGGAGGGAGGAACGAGCTCGGAAGGGATCCGGAGGGCCGAATCGATTATGGAGATGTGCGTCGGCCTTGGGACCGAAATCTGCACGTCCAGCTGTATGGCGCAACAAGGCGCGCGCACTTTAAAGCTTCGCCTGCCCATTGGCTTTCACATGTCGTTTCGCATTGTTACAGGCACAGCTGGATGACAATGGCAATGTCTACGAAGTCCTCGTGAATCAGCACGTGACCTTACACATCCCTTATCGATAAGAGACTTGGCGGAGCAGCAGCTCCCATCAGTCGCGAGCACCACTGCCCGAGCACGACGCCCGCCGTCAACAACGACCGGACCGCACCCACAATCACCACCACCCCATACGCGCGGGCCGAAATTCGAGAGAGAAATGTCAGATCAGGCGAACGGGCACGAGGCCTCGGCGGCGGAAAAGAACTCGGGCGGAAACAACAACAACAACAACAACAGCAGCAGCAATAACCACAACACGGCGGCCACGGGCAACCTCGACGTAGCGCCGCAGCACACGGCGGACTCGACGACCGACACGGGCGCATCGCGGCGGCCGCGCGATGCGCGGGTCGTGCATCTCGTGCTGGCGAGTATGGGCGTGCACGCATACCACGAGAGAGTCCCGCTGCAGATCATGGACTTTGCGTACCGTTAGTAGTTTCTTCCCAATGTCCCCCAAATCCCCCCTCCCCATCCATCCATCTCACACCATCACATCAAATCACAAAACCCAAACTAAAAAAAAACCAACCAATTTTCTCCTTCTTCTTCCTTTCACAGGCTACACCTCCGCAGTCCTCCAAGACGCCCTCCTCTACGCCGACGTCAGCGCAAACACGGGCGGGGGTAGCTCGAGCTCCGTAAACCCCCCGAGTAACATCACCGTCGACGACCTCCGCATGTCGATTGCGTCCCGCGTGAACCACCAGTTCAATACCTCCCTGCCGAAGGAGTTCCTGCTCGACGTGGCCCACGAGCGCAATCGCATCGCGTTGCCGCCTGTGGATAAGGGGTATGGGATTAGGCTGCCGCCGGAGAAGTACTGTCTTACCGGCGTGAATTGGGAGTTGGTTGATGCGGAGGACTTTCCGCTGGATGAGGAGGAGGAGGGGGAGGGGGAAGGTGGGGGGGATGGTGGTGGGGAGGGCGGGGATGAGGATGGGATGATGGAGGGGGTTGTTAGTGCCGAGAGTGGTGGTGGTGGTGGTGGTGGTCATGGTGGGGCACCACCCGGAGCAGTGGAGGAGGAAGATGCGCAGGGGGAGGACGATGAGATGAATATGGACGATATGTTTGGTGGGGGGGATGATGATGATGATGATGACGATGATGATCGGGATGGTGGGGGCAGGGATGGCGGGGATGGTGATGGGGCTGCGAAGGATGAGAATATGACGGATGCTTAGGGAGCTAGGTTTGCTGATCCTGCGATGGGAGGAGGAGGAGGAGGAGGAGGGTACTTTTACCATGATTATTCGAATCATCCGGCTTGGTATAGGTAGAGGTGGAAGGGGGGAATTTGGGGGGGGAGGCGGAGAGACAAGAGCGGTTCCGGGGGTTGCCTTCTGGATTTCACCCATCACCGATAATATCACCAATAACCAACACCAAAAACCACTTCAGCTACAGCTACTACCACCCACCCACCACCACCCAAAAAATCCAGCTCTTTTCGTACCTTTCGAATTACTACGTAAACGCGCTGAAACCCTTTCTGGAACTAAATAAACCACGGCGAGAGCTCACCCTGCCACCAGTACCTCTTTTTTTTCTTTTTTTCTGGATACCTTTTTGATATGCGTACGTTGATCAGAGATCCGGAACTCGCAATTTTCGGGGGAATCCATTATTGCAACTGCTCCGTCTCTGGCTCTGGCTGGCTGGAGCTAGCTACTTAAATCTATGTGTGGAATTTCAAGCCCGGGGGGGGGGGGGTGGGGGGGGTGGGGAGCTGGGGGGGGTGTGAATGGGAGGGGTGCGGTGGAAGAGTGGTGTAGCACCCCATCTACCTAATCCTTTTCTTCTGCCGCCATATATGTCTAGAACGTCCAATTTCTTTTCTTTTCTTTTTTTTTTGCATTATACTAGTACTCATGATCATTTTTATTCCTAATTCTCTGATCTGCTTCTGCTTCTGCTTCTGCTTCTAATTTTTTCTCTTTCTGTGGGTTTCCTTTCAAATTTTGTTGGCTTTTTTTCCCTTTTTTTTTTTTTTTCGTCTTTTATTTATAATGTTGGAGTTTTATGTACATGTATATATTTGGATTATTATTGTGTATTTTCTTTTTATTACCTATAGCTAGACCCTCATATATATGCCCAGGAGCTCAGCGTAGCGAAGCGAATGGGTTATGTTATGACGCCTAATTCATCAAAATCCCCGGGTAATCAATCCCAATCGGGTTAGCGGGCCAAGCATCGATTTATTGTTGCCTAAAAAATTGTTGCATGTCACAGCCTCAGGGTAATAGCGCTGCACCAACACTCAATGTACATACAACATGGTGCTGTAGCAATGAATGTGTCATAATTGGCGCTGTAAAAATTGTGGCCGCCGTGTTACTACATTACCATTCTGTTAAGAATTGTTGCTGTAGTAACAAATAGGTCACAATTAGCATTGCTGCAACAGTGGCTGCCAGGGAGCTATTATAGGGGGGGAAGATAATATGTCATTACAGCACCATTCTATGAAAAATTGTTGTTGTAGCAACAAATAGGTCATAATTGGTGCTGCAGCGACAGTGGCTGATAAGGATCCGTCATAGGAGGGGGACATAACATGTTGCTACAATGCCATTTTATTGAAAATCATTGCTGTAGTAACAAATGTGGCACAATTGGTAATGTAGCAACTGTGGCCACTATGGAAACTTTATATGAGGGTAGCATTATATGTCAGGGCAGTGAAATTCCGTCAGGATTCATTGCTGTAGCGACAGCGGCCGCCATGGAGCCATCATATAAAGGGAGTATAATATGTTGCTACAGCACCATTCTATAAAAAATTGTAGCTGTAGCAACAAATAGGTCACAATTGATGCTGCAGTGATAGTGGCCGCTAGGGAGCCGTCATGGGAGGGGGATATAATATGTTGCTACAACGCTATTTTATTGAGAATCATTGCTGTAGTAGCAAATAGGTCACAATTAGTGCTGCAGGGACAGCTGTTGCTAGGGAGCCGTCATGGAAAGGGGGAATAATATGTTGCTATAACGCCATTTTATTGACAATTAATGCTGTAGTGATAAATGAGTCACAATTGACACTGTAGCGTCCGTGGCCTCCATGGAGCCTTGATATGAGGGTAGCATAATCTGTCACTGTAGTGACATTCCATCAAGAATCATTGCTGCACTGCAACAGCGGCTACCATGGAGTAATCATACTCGAGTACAAGCAGGGTATAATTTGTTGCTACAGTGCCATTCCGTGAAAAATTCTCGCTATAGCAACAAATAGGTTGCAATTGGCACTACTGCAATAGCGGCCGCCAGGAAGCCGTCATGGGAAAAGGACATAATATATCGCTGCAGCGCTATTCCGTGAAGAATTGTCACTATAGCAACAACTGGGTTGCAATTGGCGCTACAGCGACAGCAGCCGCCAGGAAGCCATCATGCGAGGGGGGCATAATTTATTACCACAGCGCCATTTTTTGCTGATGCAGTGAGAACATATAAAATAATGTATTGTATTCTTATCTACTCGTCAAATCAATAACTCTCCGGGCAATGCACAGACAGTGCACAGGCATTCCCTCACTCAGGTGTCCGGAGACTAATTGATTTGAGGAGTATACTCGAGTAGCCATCCGTGACCGCAGCTTTAGCGTTGACAACAATGCCTTGTTTCACTCGTCGTTACTGCTCCTGGGGGGCTTACGCGACGCAGTCGCGGGATACCTGTATATATATGCATGATATCGATGATCATGCATATGATTTATAAAGGAAACAAAAAAATTAATTGTAAAAGATATCGATATCGATATCGATGAAAAAATGCATGCATTAACGTTAACCCCACAAAAAAAAAAAAAAAAAAAGAAAAACTGGGACAAAAACGCGTACGACGAGAACATGCAACCAACCCCCCCACACATTTCTCTATTCCAATTAATTTCCCACCACCGGGTACCACATTAGCTAAATCTGCAACAGCACCTTCCCCCTCATGTCCGGCCTCTCCATCTCATACTCATCCCTGAGCACCGCAAACAGCGTATCCGAGACGACAAGCAGCGCATTGACAAGCCCCCACACGAGCGTGATTGCGTAGAAAAAGTTTGCGTTTCCCGAGCCCGCGTAGATCCAGAGGTAGTAGAATGCCGGGCCGAGGAGGGTTGCGTAGAGGATGCCCATGATGCCGATGAAGCCGTAGCGGGTTACTACACAATTTTTTTTCAGATTGTTAGCTTTTGAATGTTGTATGTATGGTATTGGAGTTTTTTTTATTTTTATTTGGGAAGGAGATGGGGAAGGGGGGCGGGGGCGAGGGTGTACGTACGTGGTATGACATGACTGTAGAGTGCTAATAACCCAAGATATGCGCCTGTGTCGCCGATCGATGGGTAGGATTTGAAGATGCTGAAGATGCCGAGGAGCGTGATGATGGCGAACAATGGTTGTTTCCTGCAAGGAGCCTCGAGATTAGTACACGAAATTTAGTTTAGGCAGGGGCCATTTTTCGTAGTCATTTTTCGTATCTTTATGAAATCCGGGAGTTTCTTTTAGGGGCGGGGGGAGTGGGTAATAAATAATTACCTTAACCGGATCGTCAACGCGCCGACATATCCCACCAGATGCAGCTGAAACACGCAGAGAAAGAACTCCCTGAAGCTGTCAAACATCTCGATGAAGAAGTACCACCAGAGACCGACGTTGGGCGTCAGGTCGGGCAGGAGGAGATGCACGCCGTATGTTGCGCCGAGGAATTCCCATGAGTTTGAGGTGATGAGGAACGAGAGGCCCAGTAGGGCGGCGGTGGAGAGGAGGAAAATGAGGGTGTGGGTTATGGCGAATTTCTATAAGATTTAGGGGAAGTTAGAGAATAATTTTGCATGAATTATTTGGGTTGGGTGGAGGGAGGGACTGACGGATTGTGACTGCGGGGCTTTTCGAGGCGAGTTCTGGATCTTGGAGTCGTATGCGAGGAGGATGAGGGGTGGGAGGAGGAGGGCTGGGTAGAGTGAGAGGTATCCGGCCATTGCGATTGCGAGGATCGCAGAGACGGAGTGTCCTATACAAATTCATGAATATTAGCCCCGAAAATCAACCCATTTCTCCTCCTTGAACTTCCTTCCCATCCATCAAGACCATTGGATCCGGGCGCATACCTTTCACAGCCTTTGAAATTGCCGTCAAAACCACGGTATTCGTAAACACAATCGTCGGCCTGGCAAGACATGTCGCCATCGTGAATGGATTAAACAGAAACCTGTAACGCCCCACCGCCAAAATCGCCCTTCATTAACCTCCATCTTCTTGTACCATTTTTCTGTATTTCCCGGAGATGGAAGATACCTACACCGCAGCCACCGCCCACGCAGCCCATCTCCCTTCCTTCCTCCCCGACGAAAACAGCCGACTCTTTGTAGCGACTCCACTGTTTGAGATATCCACCAGCGCAATTGCAGAGAGTAGGTCTGCGAGGATGTAGACCAGATTTATGGCGAATTCCGAGCTCGGGAGGGCGCCGAAGAGGGCGAGGAGGATTGGTGCCTAAGTATGTCCAAAAATGAATTCGTCAGCAACTGTTTTCGTTACTCCTTGCTGCTCTTTCCTTTCGCCAGAAGGAAATGGGCTGCCGACCTGGTGAAACACCCCCCCATCGTACGGCGACACCCCGTGTGTGTACAGATACACGCCCTCCTGTAGCCTCTTGTAGCCCGTCACCGGCGTCGAGATCTCGACCCTGTTCGCAAGCGTTGCCGGCAGGCCCGGGAAGGATGTGAATAGGAGCCATCGGAGCAGCGCGGCCGAGGCGAGCACCGCGATTGTGCGTTTGTCCATCGTGGTGGGGTTGGTGGGCGGGCGGTGGTGGCTTCGCTCGTCCGATGGGGGTGCCCGTGTCGGGGGGTGCACGTGCTGTGCAGAGCTGCTGCTGCAAGCTGTCCCGACGCACGCTGGGAGGACGCGGAGGGCGGATCTGATAAAGCGGATAAGATTAGATCCGATCCGAACGGCCTCCTAGCTTGGCGTGTGCGGTCGCTTGCGCCCTGCCGCAGCGGACGTCTGCTCTGCCTCTAGCGAGGCGAGACGGCGAAGCGGAGCGGAGGTGGAAGCGAAGCAGCTTGACTGACTGACGCAATTTTGGCGGGAGGCTTTCACACGAGATACACATTCCATCCAAACCAATCAATCATCACAAATACATCAATCGCACAATCTCCGACCCCCCCTCCCCCACCATAACTGAGGGTAATTGCAAAGTCGAATATCACTCTGAAGAAAGCGAGCAAATCAGTACAGCGGCAGACACCACACCACCTCCGCAAGCGCTCCACAGGATCACCACCTCCGGGCCTCTAACCTCTAGAGCTTTCGGCAGCTCTTTGAGAAGAGAAGAGAAGAGAGAGAGAGGGAGATCAATTTCTCTCACCTCACTTACCTCCTCCCAGCTAGCTACACCCCAACATCATCTTCACCACCACCACCACCACCAAACCTCCGGATCCGATCCGATCTCACCACCCTCAACCCCCAATTCCTCCGACCCCCCCCCACCACCCACACACAATGGCCCACTCCTACAAATACTCGCCCGACGTCCCCCCCGCCGGCCCCGACTCCGTCCCCGCCAAAACCCCCCTCCCGCTCTCTGCCGCCCAAGAATCGCAAGTCCGCGACATCTGGTACGCGCGCGTGCGCGGGATCTGTGCCACGGAAATAAAAGGTAAAAAAAAGAAAAAGAGAAAAGAGCATCTCAATTGCTCAATTGCAATTGCAATTGCAAATCCCCCCCTCCCCCCTCCCCCTCCCTTCCCCAACCCAATTTGCTAAATCGCTAATCAAACCCCCCCCCCCCCCCCCACCAACAGCCTTCGCCGAATGCGCCACAAACCGCACAATAACCGCCACCTGGAAATGCAAAGCAGAGCGAGGCAACATGAACAACTGCATGGTCCTGCACGCCACGCAGGAGGAGCTGGATAATGCGCGCCAGGACTGGTTCAAGCTGAGGCTGGAGAAGAGGAGGCTGAGGGATGAGGCGGTCAGGGCGGGGAAGGAGCCGACGGTGCAGGCGTGAGGTTTGTGAAGGGGGTTTTGTTCCGGGAGTATTTTAGGGGAGGAAGGCGGGGGGGGAAGAGAAGAGATAAGTTCGATGGGATGGGATGGGATAGATTTAGTGTGAGAGAGGTCGGGGGAGTTAGATGTTGGCTTTTGGGATTTGGGATTTTAACGGACACTGTGTGAGAGAAATGCGGTTTGGAGGGGGGAAGGAAAGGGAGTAAGAGGGCAGAATGGAGGACCGTAGACGGGGGGCGGTACATGCATAATATGGAGGTATCAGTATCCTTGGGATAGAGGTATACTCACTACCTATCCTCACTCAATGCCCGCCGCCATGGGTTTCGGGAATGTACAACAGGACGGTATACATTCCCAATCCCCGGGCCCACACACCTAGATCTTACCCCCCTTCCTCCACACACGCCCTGTCTCTCCATCCAACCTTACATCTTCATCAATCGGGCAATTCCACCAAGCCTACCATGGATTCATCTCTCTACCGGCTAGCACCACTCCCGCAACACTTGCTCACACCCTCACGCTGCCATTCCTGATGCAGGGAAGTTCAATTAAAAAACAATATTTGTATATATATATATATTAGCTACCTCTTCTTTTAGGTATTTCTTACGCTTGTTCCAGTCTTCAAGACTCCTTTTATTTTATTTCTTTATATATTACCTACTGAGGTATTTTCCATCAGGGGAACAAAACTAGTCCATCGGATTAGAATACCGGTCCCTCTGAAAACATGCATCTTGCAACAATCGAGCATATGAGTGGGAATTATCGATATAGATATTAATGCTAAAATCTAAAGTTCATTAAACAGTAATCAGAAGTAGGTATAATGTTAACCATCATCTTTCTTTTATACAAGTTTCCGTAGAATAAGGTAATCCACATCCGGGAAATCATAGTGATTCGTATATCTAGGTTATTGTAACAATGATCTCATTAGCTCTCTCTCTTGATCTATATTACAAAGCAAGGCAAGAAAAACAAGAATTAACTCACCCAAGCCCCTCGTAAAACCTCCTCGCGCCAGAATTACTTCGAAAGACGGTGAGCCTGACTTCCGGGAGCTTCATTGCCCGCGCCATCAGGTGCAGCACCGTCATGAGGTGTCTGCCGAGGCCGGTGCGTTGGGCTTCGGGGGAGATGTGGAGTTCCCAGCTGTGGTAGATGGTTAGAGATGAGATTCGGGGCAAAAGAAGCAGGTACATACCAATACATCACCTGGACCAGCTCACAATCATCGGCCTCATAGACACCGTCATACTCGACGGGCTCCTCCACGAGCTCGAAGGCGAGGTAGCCGACTGGTTTTGGTTTTTTTGGGGTGGTGGTGGTGGGAGAAGTAGTAGTAGTAGTAGTAGTAGTAGTAGTAGGAGTAGAAGGGGAAGTTGTGGTGGTGGTCGCTCCACCCCCAATACTCGCAACCAAAAACCTCATCCCTGGCAACTCCATCTCCCTCATCTTCTGCCTCTCATCCCATCCCATCGACGACGCCTCGTACATCGCCCTAATCCCGCGCTCCATGATCCGGAATATGTCCGTTCGGAAGCGGTTTTCTTTGAGTGTTTTGAGGGTGTGGAGGGTGATGTTTATTGGTGTTGCCGTTACTGTTGCTGTGCTGGGAGTCGAAGTGGGTGTTGGGCTTGTAAGTGAAGTACCTGCTGGTTCTAGGGGCGTTACTGCAGTCGAAGGCGAAGATCGGGATGAAGTTGATATTGACCGCCGTGAGTTGGGCGCTGAGGCTGAGGAGGGGGAGGAGGAGGAAACATTATTCGAGCTTCCACTCGATCTAGTTTTCCGAGTCGGTTGTGCATGGGCTGCTCGTGCCGGGGTTGATGATAGGGCGGTGGTTTGTGCGTGTGGGGTGAATGTGAGGAGGGATTCGGGAAGGAGGAGGGTGCTTGTTGTTGAGCTGAAGAGGGCGAGGAGGGCGGCGAGGGTTGGGGGGGAGAGGAGGGTGGAGGAGCGTGGGCAGTCGGAGGTTGGATGGGATTGGCCCATTGTTTTGAGGCGCGGTTGGGAGTTGGTGGTTTGGGTATGAGTGCTGGTTGTGTTCTCGTGTGGGCCCGTTATGGTGGTGGTATTGTTGGATTTAAATAGTACCTACCTAAACAAGTATGTATTGAAATTAGAATTTTGTTGTTGGTTTATGGAGGGGAAGATAAATTGGAAGATGGGGTTAATTATGATTACCCACCAAATATATAGAATTGAGGATAGAATCCCTAATCCCAATGCCGAATTCCTCTTGCGGTTGCGCTTTGTAGCAGGTAGCTCAGTTAAAAGCCTCCACAATATATCGATATGATCACCTACAAAAACCGGATGATATGCCGTGGACAGGTATTCGTCGAAATGGATGCTGATGAGAAGATAATCTGGGAAAGGAGTCGAATGGTATGCCAATTGGCGTCTCGGTGCGGGTTGTGATGTGTTTAGGGCCGGATCCATACATGAGGGCCCGGGTCCGAGGTTCAGCTGCTTTATGGTTCCTTGCAGATGCAATGCGCAGGGGAGACGTGGATGGAGTCGCGGTGGTTCACGCTGTCACGTTGGCGCCATGTAGGTGGAAGCCACATCACGTGTGAGTAGTCTGCTCGTGTGAGTAGAACCACTATCAATTTGGAGATGTTATAAAGAGAACTTCCAATATGCGATATAATCCAAACAAAACACGTTTAGGCGCCAATGCAGAGGAATCTATCTTACTGCCCTCTTTAATTAAGTACGGTAACAATTAAGTAGAGTATCATGTAATTATGTAATATGCATAAGGACGAAAGCAAATATACATAAACACCAATATAAACAATTATGAAAGCAAGAGCAGTGAAAGCGTATCATGATAAGTGAAAGTCAAAGTACGGCGCTCTATAAGAAACAGTACAAAAAAAGAAAAAGCAAAGGTGCATTTGGATATTCGAGTGAGAAGGAGGATTGGAGTATTACTATCAATCACCAGTTTCGAAACATTTTTGAAAAGACATCTGGACATATCCTCCACTATATCTATCCCAAGACTTTCCTCTCTTGTGTCTTATTTTTCTTGACTTTCTTCTTAACACCAGCACCCGTGCCAGCAGAACTAGTACCTGCTCCACCTCCTCCACCCGCACCTCCCTTTTTATTTTTTCTATCTCCGGGCACTATAGGCCTAATTTCTGTATTACTCCGCTTCAACAATACTGGATGACTTCCAATGTACTTCCCGTTCATTTCTCTTGCAGCCTTGAAATATTCATCACCATCACTGAAACTGACGAAACCATAACCTTTACTTTTTGTTGTACGCTTGTCACGGATAACCCTTGCTTTCTGTACCGATGGGTATTTCGAAAAGGCCTTAAGCAGAGACTCATCTGTGACTTCTCCCGCAAGATTACCGACAAACAATCGAAAGTGTGCTGGATCCCACTCGAGTAGAGTAGAGTCGGCCCATGTCTGACCACCTCCTTGTCGAATAACTGTTGGTTGTTTCTCCTTGGTGGCTGGGGCGGCTGTCGACGGTACTGGAGTTCCATCTGCAGTGGTAGGCCCAGCGGAAATGGTTCCTGTCGAGGTTCCGCCAAAGGCAGGATTCAAGGGTCCAAGAGGGGCATTATTTGAGCCTGTAACGGCACCGCCTGTCCTCCTGTCCTTTGCTGCTGAAGCTTGATGTTGTTGATCTGCTGGAATATAGATGCTCTGCTGCTGCGCAATCTGAGCTTCAAACTCTGGGTCTAATGGAGGATATCGCGGATCGTATGGTTGGTTGTTTTGTCTGGACCGTCCTCCACCTGGCCCTCCTGCTCCTCCATAGTGAGCCGTCTGGGGATACTGCTGTTGCCCAGGCAAGGGGAAGGGGTTTACTATATGAGGTGTGGAAGCGATATTCTGGCCATAGGCTGGGGGTGCGCCTGTGACTGGCGGCTGTGAATAGTGTGCGCCGCCGTATGGCGATGGGGTACTTCCGTAGCTACCGGGAGGTGCACTGTAGGCTGGTTGGGAGTAACCCGAGCTGTAAGTTGTTGGCTGCGCGGAATGAGTAGGAGGAGCTACCTGCCTGGGGCGGAATGCAAACGCAGGGGGTTGTGTGGGCGCTGCCGAAGCTGTCACGGCCGCGGCATTGCTGAAGGCACGAAACGAAGGAGGAGGCCCGCTTGGGCGTGGTGGGAGGGAGTGTGTAGCCGTGCCAGGCGCCGAGTAACTTCCCGAGCTGTTGGCGCCCGAGTTCTGCGAAGATAGTCCTGGTGGTGGTGGGTACGACATTTTCTGTGCTGTGAAGTTGGATGAAGATGTCTGATATCAAGGGTGTTGTTGTCAATCGCAGCTTGGATGTGAGAAAAGTGAATGACCGCGAAGCAAGCTTCAGGGCCGTGGCGTCGCGCCGAAAGTAGCCTCTTGGCGGACCTGCCTGGAAGTCCACGGCTTGGCGCGGCAGCTGTGGCGGTGCGGAATTGGGGATGAGTGGCGGAAGCTTTGGAACTCACCTTTGCTCTGGAAACCCAATACATCATACATCTTGAGCATATTAGAGAAAAAGTACCGGTAATCCCATTACCACGCTCAAACGATGCCTGTATCACGAAGCAGAGCTCCACCGGACCCTCCCTCAGTCGAGTACAAGTGCGCGCCACCGCCTGATGTGAAATCGCTAAAGTTCAATGGTCCTCCAACTCGCCGCATTCTTACCCCGGACGACCAAGCGTTGTTTCTCGCTTCCCCAACTCATGACCTCATAAAGGACTTCATTGGCGACCTTAATTCCTCGGTTTACAACAGGCCCAATTCTTCTGTTCCTGAGCCTCTTCCAGAGATTATACAAGAGCTTTCAAAAATTCTCGATGGTGTGCGAGAGCTTGTGGATCTTAATCCCCCGGTAGATGCTGGTGGGAGTCGATTTGGCAATAAGGGTTTCCAGGGTTTCTACGATGCCGTCTGGGAGGTCAGTTGTATTCCATTTGCCACAAGTAGTCAAATTCTAATTCCGAGACAATTTTAGAAAGCAGATCTGTTTCATTCACGCCTAAATTTATCACAAGAAGTCATCACTGAGGTCAAGAGATATCTCTGCGAAAGTTTTGGAAACAGGACCAGAATCGATTATGGGAGTGGACATGAGTTGAACTTTCTTTGTTGGATGTACGGCCATCCCTCCAGTCTCTCGAGAAGAATATCAAGCTCATGAATTGAACCTAGACTCTGCTTCCGTCAACTTGGGCTTCTGAATACAGAAGATTACCCTTCCGCGGTGCTTCATCTGTTCCTCAAATACATCCACCTGATGCGTTATTTGCAAACGACATATTACCTTGAACCAGCAGGATCCCATGGTGTTTGGGGTCTTGACGACTACCAATTCCTTCCATTTGTGTTCGGTTCCGCACAGCTATATTCACACCCGCACTTACGCCCAAAAAGCATTCACGACGAAGAGGTTCTTCAAGAATTTGGAGAAGAGTACATCTATCTCGGCTGCATTGCATTCATCAATTCAATCAAAACAACCGCTGCACTGAGGTGGCATAGTCCCATGTTGGATGATATCTCCAATGCACTCAATTGGGCCAAAGTCAACAACGGGATGCTGAAAATGTACGACAAGGAAGTGTTGGGAAAGTTACCCATCATGCAGCACTTCATGTTCGGGGCACTTATACCTGCTGCGGAAGGCATGAGTGACGAAGGAGAGGAAGAAACCGAGGTTACTGAAATTCGAGATGGCACGGTAGTCATTGACAGAGATGGTATGAGGCATGTGCATAGTACTTGGGGAGAATGCTGCGGGATCAAAGTTCCCAGTGCCATTGGGGCAAGTCAACAGATTGCGAAGCAGGAGTTGAGGAAAATGCCGAGAATTCCGTTTGACTGATATTGCATGTATGGCCAGTAGCTATTACTGTTACTTTGCATTAAATAAAAATGGCTTACGGTAGCGATCACTTAAGAGATAGCCTGTTGCCGTCATTCATCGAGTGTACTGGATTTAGACCAAAATCATCAGTAGGTTTATATCTATACATGTACCAGTTCTTGACACATAAGTGGCACGGGACGTAACCCATCTACAAATCTTTCATCGGACCAGTGCTTCCAAATATATAGTAATTTCCTATTCTGGTAATACCCCCAATTCAATTGATTGGTGATTACGGTTAGTGCCCTCAGACTAGCCAATAGCCGAATGAGGAAGTATTCTCTCAACTCGCTTCACCTTATCAATCCCCCCCTCGGCTTCCTTTGCGCAAGTTATCACACTTTTTTCGTTCACCCACCTCCCTACACTTCAAAAACCACTTTTCGGTCGTCAATATCGATACTCCGCTCCCTATACAGCTTGCGGAACGAGAACAACACGCTTCAATACTTAGGCAACTGCGTGGTGAATCACCAGCGAAGATCTTATTCATGGAGAGTTATCATGCAAAAGTCTGAGAAAAAGGCTGCCAGGGAGGCAGCAAAGGCAGCAAAGGAGGGGGGTTGGCCGTGGTGGCCGTGGTAGCCGTGGAGGCCGTGGTAGCCGTGGAGGCCGTGATAGCTGTGGAGGCCGTGGCCACGTGGTAGCCGTGAAGGCCGTGGTAGCCGTGGAGGCCGTGGTGGCCGTGCGCGTGGCATACCAGAAGCTCTCAATTGAGGCTGTAAATGGTGATTTGTATGGATAGCTTTGACCTGTGGTGATGATAGCTTTATTAAGTAGGCTTTGGGGTATCATTAGCCAGTTGTATGACCCACCCCCTTCAAAATTGGAGATTGGAGGAACGTATTGGGTGTGGGGGGGGTTAAGCGTCAAATATGGTTTTGGAAGGTATATACACGAGGTATATATGCCTATGATATGTTCGTTTCACGAGGGTATAGTCAAAAAGTGGTGATTATGTACTGATAAGTCTCAATGTTCAAACCTCTAAATAAACACCTTATTGGGTGGAGGTTTTATTTAGGATAAGATACCAAGGGTTACACACACTAGAGCCTTCTACACGATTTGGATACAATACTACATTGCAACTAGTAATTACCTGCTTATCGATAAGCAGAAGTTGAAGCCCGCTTGAGGAGCAGAGCAAATGGCGCATGCATCACATGCAACAGGCGCGATGCCCTCACACCAAGTTTCTACGAAGCAGATGTCTCAATTTGGCAAGTATCTACGTCACCGGCTTTTTGTGCGGGATCCTCTCCGCCACTGATCATTCTAACTAGCATCTGAATTCACCCCACCCCTCCATCACAAATCTTCGGAACAAGCAAGTACAAAAATCCTCAAGAGGCTGACGTTTTAAGCTCCGGACAAGATTTGCTTGGAATTTTGAAGATCATAACGCACTGGAGGGCTAATGTGCATGAAATACTGATATACCCGCAGGGCACTTGCTTAAGGCGGAGCATCGACTCATAGTATTTGAATCGGGTCGTAAAGCTCTTCTTCCATCACAACCTACAAGGATATAAACACTTATCTGAGTGGGTTCAGCGTTGAACTACGGATAAGGCGGAATAATATGTGCCCGAAACTCGTAATTGTCCAATCTCATTTTGACCGAAAGGGTATGAGACTTCCAATTCAGGTAGTCCTCTGTTTATTAATTTAACGATGCTGATCACTCTACCAGCAGGCTTCGTCTCTGCTCAGAACACAAGCTTAGGTTTTACCTGATGTGATGGCCTTCCCACGGATACTGAAAGCTTAATTGATTGAAATTGGGGGGTTCTCTTTACTGGTCTTGCCAAAGGGAAGACGAGCTGGGTGGCGATCATGATGCAGGGTCCATTGAAGAAACTGGGGTTGTCTTGCCATGACTGGAACACCTTGCAAGCCTATGCTGGTCATGACACGAGGGTGCGGAACAGGCTCATTCTTGGCCGATCATTTGAATCATCGAGGATAACGACCTGTGGGCTTGCACTTGCACATATTGCTGATTGGGCCATGTTGGATAGATCGCTCGTTGGTCAGCTGTATCATCATTGAGCAGGACGCACCACAAAGTTGGGTTGGCGATCTGATCATTATCTCTGTGGCAAAGTGACGGTGATACTTGCTGATGATGATGGTGTATGATGGTGGATTGTTGATTGTGATTGTGAAGAATACGACGACGAAGTTGAGGAGAGAATGAACCTGACAGGCCAATATAACGGAGATCTTTCGGCAAGAACTATCCAGAATTCCCGACAAGTGCAAGATACCAACCTTGATTGGCTTCGCTTGTGCACATGTGGCCAAAAGAAATCCGAATTATAATTCCAACAGTCACATCTTTTTAGTGATGAACATAGCAAGTTGCCTCGTGAATTTATGCTTGATCAGATTTGGAAATACAAGTATAACTCCAGTATCTCCAGTCTTCAAGGTAAGTTTATCGCTAAGGATTATAGTTCTAGAGATGTCAACTATGTCGGCACACAGCACTTTTCTTTCAATGAAAAACAGTTACCTAAGGTATTAATGTGCTGCTATTTCCCGAGATCTTACGGATAATTCTTGTAAGTGTTAAGATAATATGCACTTTTTGTAGTCTCATTCCATGGGCACGAGACTAGGGCTTGCGCTACTAAAGTAGAGAAAGTCCTTATTACACCTCACTTAATTGAGTTGCTACCACTTGTGGTGCGGTTCTGTTCTGGGCACTTACCTCTTCGGGTAGATTGCACCTAGAGTAAGCTTAACGCTGATCTCCCCACAGCTCCACAGCTCCACACCTCCACACCTCCACATCCATCACACCCTCACGCCCACACAGCCCTCCTTCGAACACTAACCTGGAATAATTTCTAGATGCTCGATAGCATCATGTTAGTGATTCCCATGCCCACAAACCTTTCCTCTGCTAAACTGACCCAATTGAACAGTTGACCTCTAACCCTACCCTTAAGGCACTTGGCATCCGCACCTCACCAAGGAACTTCGAGTTGGGGTCCATTGATAGCCCTCTGAAGATCTTTCCTCCGCAAGCCATTAGTGGAGAGTTGGGGAGTGGCGGTGCTCAAAGCTCAACGGGCAGCGGAAACTTGGTGTGGGCGCCAAAACCAAGGGAATGGGCTGGTTGTGAATGTGTGGGTGTATTGGGTGTGATGTAGCCTCGTCCCGGTGTGATGGTGGGTGGGGCGTTTCAGTGCGTTTGTCACCGAATTACAAGTTAGCTCAACACGAATGCCGGTTTTAACTTGACACCAATGATGTGAATGGAAAAGTGCAGCTCAAGTGTATATATATTGTCGAACTCCTCTGACCTTTTCAAACTATTTACAAGTCCGTCAACCTTACTCAACAGCATCCTACAATACACTATCATCAATATCATACTCTACCTCAACCAGACAAATTAAGAATAAACATTGCTATTCTTTGCCCTTCTTGATTATACCCTATCCAAAAACCCTCTAGATCTCCACTACCTCTCATCCATCTCTCTTTGAGATAACTTGAGATGTCATCTCCTCAATTCACACAATTTAACGCACACTCGCATCCAAGTCATGCTCACAGACACGGGTCGACATCATCAACATCATCGACTGGATCAATGAATGTTCCAGGGGTTTATGCTGGTGCCCGCAACACTGCAACTTTCCAGCCTTCAACGGCATATCATCAACGGAGAGCGTCGATTTCAAATCAAGACCCATTTGCGGCCCACAGAGAACCAGGTGACGACCCGTTTGCCTCCCACCAAAGTGAAAGGAGAACGAGTGACGGTGCCACGAGTCAACGAGCTATGAGTGGCAGTGAGGGAAATCTGGATAGAAGGATGAGTAGGGAATGGGATGCCAGCAAAGTACCCCCATCGAAATTTCAAAGACCTGAAGGTATGTAAAATGATCGCGATATTGGTTAAAATGTTAAATATAATGGCTAATGAATGTTTGTAGGTTCAATTTTTGCAACTCCCGCAAGTAGGGACGGGCACATTGCAAGAAACAAGTTGAAAGCTGTAATACACAAAGTCAAGGAGAAGACCCACAAGTAAACACTCTTTGAATGAACGACCAGAACGGAGGGGATAGTCAAACGGTGTAATGAATGTGGTGGCACAAGTACTACAGTAATATTTCATTTTTATTTTCCTTTGTTTCATCATTCATGTAAAGGTTCGCAGTCGATTTCATGCTTCACGTTTATCTTACATTTCCGTTGCTAAGTCAACATCAATATTGTATTTTTATTTTCCATGTTTGCTTCTCAAGGAGTTTATTCTTTTCTTATTGTGTAGCTCTGCTTTCTGTTTCATGATCATCTCATCCGATGTATAATGCTTTTATAAATCCTATATGCAATGCGAATAATTATGACACTTAATTCCTTTGGGTATTATCTGGAAATTTGAAATGCGAAGCTTGAAGAGAGCTCGAGATGAATCTTTCATAGCACATAATTTTATGGAAATGCCATCATTCTCTACATTCATGTCATCTCCATTTCATCTTGGGATTTCGCATTAGCGTTGACGTTGAGGGCATACAATAGCCTTTCTGCAACTCCTTCGTTCAGAACACGGCGAGTCTCTGTTGCAGCCATTATTGCTCCGTCCATCAATCTGTCCAAATCACTTTCCGCACTGTCATCGTCTAATGAGACATCGACAGCGCCACGCATCCAAATTTCTGTTAACTCTTCTCGGGCAGCCATGTAGCCAACCACATATGCGGCAATAACATCATTTGGATCGTGCTCCTCTGGTGAAGGGTCTTGCACCACAATAAGCTCTTGACTTGCTGTAGAGTTGTCACCAATGGATACAAGGCCTCGTTTTCGAACCAGAGCTGAGACACCGCCAGTGACTAAGTCCACACACTCAATGCCTGCATCGGCAATGGCCGCACTTGCGCAGGTTATGGCACCCGCAAGTACTCCGAGCAATCCAACATCCACCCCAGCCCCACCGGAACCTCCGCCACCACCGCCCAAGAAACTGCTCACGCCGCTGATAGCTCCAGCTTCTCCTTCGCAATCAAGTACTGTGATAAAGACATCGATTCCGGCTTTTGGGTATTTCTCAAGTAGTATGCTTCTTTGAAGTGCTGTCGCAAGTTGGACTGAGAGATCTCGTTCTGTGTGGTCACGGACATAGCCTCTGCGCTTATTAGGGCTGGCGAAGGGCGCGAATTTTAGCTCGCATGAAAGGCGAGCTTGTGCGGAGAAGGGTGCAGATGGTGGCAGAGGTCGGGGACCGTAGACTGAGCAACTGAGTTTGAGTGTGGAGAATGAGTTTGGCGATGGAGGTGAAGGAAGTTCGAGGAATGCGGAACCAGTGGCGGGTGGTGTGAGGGATGTTTTCAAAACTGGTAGTCATAAATCACACAGATCATAAGCAAGGATTATTCTTTTTTTTTTATTTTTTTATTTTTCAATTGGGAGTCTGGTGGGAATTGACATACAGACTTTCCGGAGGTCTTGCGGGCCTCTCTCCCGTCGGCTGGGTTTGGCGAGAGCTGGGCTGGAGGCGAATACTGGGGCTGTCGTGCCCTCGGTTGGGCCGACTACTCTGCGCCTATCTGCCATTGCGTCGTGATAATTCTGGGGGTTTCGTGGGGTGGTGGAGGACGAGGCGGAGGATGGTGTTAGTTGTGGTATGGCCCGGAGTGCTGTTGAACGCTGGAGAAAGAAGACATCCACGTGAGAAGTAGCTCACACTAGCTCAGTCACGGGCGCGCCAAGATCTCGCCAATGGAGCCGCTCCCGCCCCTGCCTAGTCCAGGGCCTCCCTTCCACAGCTGTGCTCATGTCGGGCGCATGCATTCAGGGCACATCTCATTCAGATCTCCGTCCACGGAAATATAATTAAATACCATTCGAGATACGAAAAAAGCAAACATCCACTAATAAGATGGACGATCTTGCGGGGCTCTCATTCAGCTCAGGAACAGCTCCCAAGCAATCCCCAGCACAGGCAGCAGCCACATCCAAGGCCGGCCAAGCTCAGAGCTTCGGAGGCGTGAGGACCGCGGCAGCTCCCTCGTACTCAAGCTTCTCAGCTCTCCGCCCAACTTCGGCAACACCTCCATCTCGCGGACCATCTCCGGGAGTTACAAACGGATCGAAACCCCCAACGGCAGCTGGAAAGGACAGCTTCGCCAGTTTGGTGCCGTTCGGGCAAAATAAGGCGACTAGTGTGGGCAATCTGTCCCTTTTAGAGCAACAGAAGCGCCTACAAGAGCAGAAGGCACGGGCGGAGGAGGAGAAAAGAAGACAATTAGACGCACAGTTTGGAGGAGGAGATGGTGGGAAATTTTGGGATACGCTTGCTGGACAAACTTCCCAATCATCCGCTGCGACAAGCCCCCCACCTAAAATAGATGGAGACGAAGATCTATTTGCGGCATTCCGTGCAAGTGCGCCAGTGGACAAGTCCTCATATTATCCTCCACCGAGCTCGACGCCCAACTCAATACAATCCAGTGCGTTTGTTAGTCCTCGCTATGGAACACCAAACCCCCCACAGGAGAAAAAGGCCGCAAATCAGCCAGCTCCAATTGACCCCTTCGATGAGTTGTTTGGAATGGGTAGCTCACTACCAGCAGTCAATGTCCCATCACAGCCTCCCAAAAATTCAAATACAGTAACTAGCGACGATAATGATGACTTCCTTGGGCTGCTGGGAAGACCAGTGTCTGAGTTGCCACCTCCACGACCTACCCAATCTCCACAGCCAATTCCTGCGGCGGCTTCAGAACCAAAAGAAACACGAGGACCAAATTCAGATCCAAGGGATGAAGCTATCGCCGAAATTATGGATATGGGATTTAGCTTGCCTCAAGCAAGAAAGGCTCTTGCTGAGACGGAAAGTGGGGTTAATGTGCAACAAGCAGTAAGCTGGCTCTTGAACGAAGCACATCGTCAAAGCAAATCAACAACTGCAACTGCTGCCCCTGCTGCTCGTAGAGACCATTCAAGCGGCCCCTCCAATAACGATCGACAGCGGCGGACACAGAGAGGAGAGGAGAGACGAGATCATAGTGCTGATCGTAGAGGAGCAGACCGTCAGCCAACCTGGGCACGAACTGGGACGAATGAAGGGGGAGAAAAAGACATCGCTGCAATTGCAAGTGAAGTTGGTAGTAATCTATTCAAGTCTGCGAATTCTCTATGGAGTCAAGGGAAGAAGAAGGTCGGGAAGGCAATTCAGGAGTTCCAGCAAGATAAAGACGTAGATGATGGTACGCCGAAATGGATGAGAGAAGCTCAACAGCATCAGACCGCGGCTCCAGAGCGTAGGTCAACGCAGCCCCAAGCTCCACGAGGCCGACGAGGTTCACCTGAACCTCATCCTGAACCAAGTCGTAGGCAACAACCACAGGGTGATTTAATCACAGATGAAGCTCTCATGCTTGAAGCCCGAGAAGGCCCACCACCTAAGCCGGCTCGTTTAAAACCCGACGTACCTGCCCGGAGTCAGACCGTTTCACCAGCTGCTCGACAATCGCCTGCAGATATTCAGCGACAGAGGCAGATGGAATTTGCAGAAGCAGTACGGAGGAAAGAACAAGAGATGCGGGACCGAGAATCTGCAGCCAGTAGTCGTCGTGCGCAACTTACACGAGAGGCCGCTGAGGAACCAGCAGCATATACAAGTCCTTCTAGAAGAAAGAAAGTTGAAACGCCGCCTCCCCAACCACCTCGGCCTGTGGCACAAACCGGAAACCTTCTTGATAATAATTTTACATCAAATGGAAATTCACAGAACCCCTTTTTACAGCAGCAAAAGCAGCAGCAGCAGCCTCCCCAGCCGCAAAGAAACCCACCCCCAAAACAGCCCACACCAACACCTCCAATTCAGGTCCGGAAACAAGCTCCAAAACGTCCTCAGGTTCCTATCTCATCCTCTGCCCTCACATCTTCTACAAACGCTCGCGTAACTGGGTCAAAGTTCTTCAAACTTGGAGATTACTCCACTGCATTGACGCATTATTCCACTGCGCTCAATCCAGTTCCCTCAACGCACCCGCTTCGTATCCTTCTGCTATGTAACCGCGCTATTTGCAATTTGAAGGTTGGTGATTCCAAAGCATGTATCAACGACTGCGAAGAAGCCCTTATCCTCATTGGCGAGGGTAGAGGTGAGGGAGAAACGATTTCTCTGGAAGACGGGACTCCTCCCAAAGAAATGAAGGAATTCTGGGAGAAAGCATGGGCACGAAAAGCAGAGGGCTTTGAGCAGCTCGAGAAATGGTCTGATGCCGGAAAATGCTGGACCGTCCTCGTCGAGGCTGGTGCAGGCGGCACCAACGCAATGTCCGGAAAGCGGAGATGCGAGAACGCACTTGCGCCCAAGGCGGCCCCCCCTCCCCGCTCACAATCATCGGCAGTTACATCGGCCGCTAGGAAGCCCCCGCCACCTCGTCGGCCTGCTACTACCCTTCCTGAATCGCAGAATGGGAAGGAGGCGGTAAACCGACTACGGGAGGCGAATGCACAAGCCGAGAATCAGGAGCAAGAGAAGCTTGCTCTATATGATTCAGTCGCAGAAAAGATCCAGACATGGAAGGGCGGTAAAGAGGGAAATTTGCGTGCCTTGTTGACGAGTCTTGACGGAATCTTGTGGCCTGCTGCTGGATGGAAGAAGGTCGGAATGCATGAGTTGATTATTCCTCAGAAGGTGAAGATTCATTACATGAAGGGGATTGCCAAGGTTCATCCGGATAAGGTATGTAGCATATTCTTCCTACCTCATTTGACGGAAAGAGACGTAAACTAATGATCTTCATGATAGATTCCTGTTGATGCAACTACGGAGCAAAGAATGATTAGTGGAACGGTATTCATGCTACTTAATGAGGCATGGGATAAGTTCAAGGTTGATAATAATTTGTGATTGTGATATCGATATCCATGTTGATTTTTTTGTGTTTATAAATTTTTTTTATTTGTCTTTTCTTGTCCCTACTTGCTGTGGTTTTTTATAATGGGTTGGCGTAGTAGATGATGATGATGATGATGGGGATAGGCTTAGAGAGGGCAGACATTGAGGTGGGCTTGCCAAATAGTAATATATAATTAGATGTGGCCTCGTAAAACCAGGCTCCCCTTCGAGAATTCGATGTACCTTAGTACTTGGTAGATTTGCATTCTCATAATTTATTTGTTGATGTATATGGGCACGAGAACATATATTTCGTATTCTCATTCCATATTTCATAATCTAGCTATAGATTGTTCACCATATAAATCCTAATGCTTTCTCCCAGTCTCGAGCCCTTTCTGCTTGCCTTGCAAGCTTGTCGTCTTTCCCACGAGAACAGTCTTTCCCTATGAGAGCAGTCTCTCCTAGATGGGTAGCCTCTAGAGGGAGTTAGGTAGTTGTCTGCTCCACATTGCGGGTAGCATATCCCAGTCAAAAGAAGCTAACGGATTCATTTCGAAACAACGAGATCCAAATCACTGCTATCTGCTCAAAGTTTTCACCGACATCAACCAAACGAAACCAATAAATATATGCATTTCCAAACAGTGCTTTATCAGATTCTACAATTCACCTGAATTCACACGGTGCCGGACACCCGATTGGCAGCCTTGCCTGATGGCCAATCTCACCAGATTGAGGAAATCACAATCTAACCCAAAGTGGAATTTAATGATAATCCCTGGGATTTGTTAGTTCTTATCAGATTCTCTAACAGCTATTTATGTGCAATGCAGCCCAGACGTCATCCTATCAATCTGTATTGCTGCCAGGAGTGGTTTGGTTGGGTTGAATTGGAAGTCGCATCTGTCGTCCCAGTCTCGACCCAGTACGTTGTTGGGGGGTCACATGCTGTCGTCCCTTGTACTCGAGAAGTCGGGAACTCCATGCGCCAGCATGCAATTCAATTACGGGATGAAGTGCCTGATGCAGCTGCAACAAAAGAAAACGTATCATCCATTACATGAACGAAATCTTGGCTGTGCACGGAATCGAACCGCGATTGTATCGGCCACAACGATACGTGCTACCATTACACCACACAACCGTATGTTTGATGCTTCAAAATTTTCCGTTTTGCACTATAACCTCTTGGGTACCTAATCGAGCAAACAATCACACATAACCTTTTCTAGTTTTTACCTCCTGGCAGTCTCGTTTGATATGAGATTTTGTGTTTGTAATTGATATCGATTACCAGAGGGAGAATTCATGTACATTCTAGTCTCTACGAGGGTCTGGGTACGAGACTAATTCTATACGTAAGTATTTAAGTACTTCCTAGCCTGCGTAGCACCAAATCTCGGCTCGACGTTAATTGTGGTTTAAGTATGGGGCGAGGGTACGTATCGTATATCAGGATAGCGCCGTGCCGCCCGTGAGATGGGATCCTGCTTGTACATCAAGACCAATTGAAAGGGTTGGACAGATGAAGGATACGTAAACAGACCGTGCGGAATCGTGGGGTTGGTACGGAGCAGTAATAGAAGCATCAGTGTGTAGGGCCCGATCATCGAGGCAGAAGGGCATGGCATGAGACTAGAAGGGCATCGAGGGGCCCAGGACCGAGACTGGCATGAGGTAACGGGGCGTAGGTATCATGAAAATCCAGGGGACATATTTTCATGACCGTAGTATATAGCAAAGCATCTGAAAATTTGAGCTATAAGTAGCCTCGCCACTCCGATATTGCTACCTGGTACGGTATGGCCATTAAGAAAGTGGTCAGTACTACTACTCTTTTCTTGTGCCCATTGAATCCTCCAGATGATACATGCAATGAAGAAAATAGAGGTTTTTTTAAAAAAGAAATTGAAGAGATGATGAGGATATTTTAAATAAGGAACTCCGCGCCGGATGAGAATTTGAACAAAGCGCACAATATGAACGAACAAAAAAATAATGAAACCGATTTCCTTTCCAAGCAAACTCCTTCCCCAACCCTTTCCCACCTCCAAGCGCCTAATTTCCCTTAAATATTCCGAACATTTTCCTTACAAAGATTTCTTCAATACTTCAATTTGGCCGAGGACACATTTCCTTGCTGTTCCACCAATGGCTGCTCGCCTTTCGACACTTGCCTCAAAGTCAAATACTTCGGCAACATCAGCCTCAAACTTCTCGTGAAGACCCTTATAGTCTGCGAGGCTGAGCTCGCTGATTTGGACTCCACGCTCCTCTGCAAGACGGACTGCGCTACCGCTGATGTGGTGGGTTTCACGGAATGGGACGCCCTTTCTGACCAAATAATCTGCGAGATCTGTTGCAAGCATGTCCATGGTGAGAGCAGCCTTCATCTTCTCAGGCTTGATGGAGAGGGTAGAGAGAACTCCAGTTGCGATGCGGACGGAATCGAGGACGGTTCGGACACAATCAAAGAGGGGCTCCTTATCCTCTTGCATGTCCTTGTTGTAGGTAAGTGGAAGACCTTTGAGAGTGTACATGAATCCAGCCATTTGGCCAAACACACGGCCGCTCTTTCCACGGAGGAGCTCGAGAGAGTCGGGGTTCTTCTTTTGGGGCATGAGACTGCTGCCAGTGGAGTATGCGTCGGCAAGGGCAACAAAACCGAATTCACCAGTAGAGTAGATGATAAGATCCTCGGCCCAGCGACTGATGTGGCCCATGAAGCTTGCACTCCATTGGAGCATCTCGACGACAAAGTCACGGTCTGCGACACCGTAGAGCGAATTCTGCACAACCCCTTCGAAGCCTAATTCTTTGGCCAGGAATTCTCGGTCGACAGAGAAGGCGTTTCCAGCAAGGGCGCCGGATCCAAGAGGGCATTTGTTGACACGCTTTCGGAGTTCACGGAGACGCTCAAGATCAGATTGGAACCAGTTGCCGTGAGACAAGACCCAGTGACTCCATCGAATTGGTTGGGCACGTTGAAGATGGGTGTATCCAGGCATGAGGACATCGATGTCTTGTTCCGCGCGGCCTGCTGTAACGCGAAGAAAGTCGACGAGAGCAGATTCAACTTCATCAATCTCATCACGGAGCCAGATACGGATATCTGTTGCGACTTGATCGTTCCTGCTACGGCCCGTGTGAAGCTTTCCAGCGATAAAGGTACCAATGTGGTCACCAAGGCGGCGCTCGTTGGCAGTGTGGATATCCTCATCTACACCAGGCACAATTTCGAATGTTCCTGCTTCCCATTCTTCGGCGACTTTGGTAAGCCCGCCCAAGATGGCCTCGAGCTCTTCGGAAGTGAGAATGCCGACTTTCTGAAGTGCCTTTGCGTATGCCTTTGAGCCGAGGATATCTGCACGGTGCATGCGTTTGTCGTAGTGGATCGATTCATTGTAAGTGGTCATGAGAGGATCAGTTTTGCCTGAGCCAATGGAAAGGCAGCGGTCAGCTAATGTATGGTGGGGTATCGCGATGCTTCAACGCTAGCGGAACGGCAGCTCTGGAATCAACCCACCAGTGAACCGGCCACCCCATAGCTTTGTAGACGCCATTCTATTTATGTATAGAGCTCAATTGATTTGGGCGAAGAAGGCTTAAGCTGTGCCTGTTGATTTGCTTGTACTGGGAGGTGAGAACAGAAAGGATGATGGAGGGACTGTTGGAATTTATAGAAGGTGGGGCAGCTGTATGGCTCGTCATTTTAGAGCAAGCGAGAGACGCTAAAGGGCGGGCGCTTGGCAAGAAACGTCAAAGATTACCCTTCCCTAGTAGAAATTGTTTGTGAGTCAAAACAAAGTATATTTTAGCTTCTCATAGCGATACCTATTCAGAATGTCGATAGTCTCGTTCGATATTTAGTTGTCATCTGCGATATTGGGCCGGTGATACTCAAATGCATGCGAATATAATCGATGGCTTGAAGAATACCACTGTTGGGTTTGTAAATTTGGCCACATTCATAGGAAGATTCGTACTGAAGGCACTCTCTATGCTTTACAGACACTCATAATAGCCTCATTCCCAGGCACAGATTAACAAGAAAGGGCGTAAGAACTTTTGATGATTCGAATTCGAATTTACTTAGGTACACATAGCTCTCGTCACGGATTGGAAGGTACCTGGTATCCACCTCCAATGTTGCTTCCTGATAGGCTGCAAGATGGCCCGGCGAGCATCCCCCCGCTTGTTCTCGTCCATGTATTGCATTTGCCTGTTCTCGTGCAATTGCCTTGAATGATGTTCTTTTTTCTAGGATTTGATTTTTTTTTTCTCGATAGCTCGGCGACAAGGCAGGATGGGCGATGGAAATTTTATTTACAGCGCATGAATCTGCCAGGGCCTCGCAAGAATACTGAAGGGAAAGGAAATGATGCATACATATTGGAAAGAAGAAAACATACTCGAATAACCGGAGCGATGGGCAGATGCTGGAGGAGGAGGGGGAAGAAACAGCCCGCAGCAAGTGGACAGGCACGCCGAGCGAGGATGGTTGTGCCACCTCCGGCAGGAATCTTTCATATGTCTAGATTATGCGAGGAAGAAAAAGGAAAAAAACTCGAAAAGAAAAGAAAAGAAAAGAGAGGCGAAAGAGAGGCAACAAATGGACGACTTGGCACCGACGTCGCGCCGCAGCTCCCAGCTCCCAGCTCGGGCGATTTTCGCCTGCCGCGGCCCCTGCACGCAGGCCGATGGACAAAAAGGGCAGTCGCAGGGGTCCAGGTCACGTGCGGCCTGCCTGCAGCGAACCAGGCTCCGCCCTCTCGCTCAGACGGTTACGTTCTTGAGGAATTCGGGGTCGTTCTCAAACTCCTCCTTGACCTGCATGCAGAATGTCCGATTAGCATCGTGTGTCTTGAAAGATGAGCGGGCAGTAGGCTCGATCAAGGTAGTGGCATGCATGGGTTGGTGCCAGCTGCAGCTGATAAGATAAGATTGCGGGGTACACTTACAATGTCGAGACCTCCAACGAGCTCGCCACCCACATACAGCTGCGGGTATGTCGGCCAATTCGAAAAATCTTTGAGTCCCTGCCGCACCTCATCGTCTGCCAGAATGTTGAAGAAGCCGTACCGCACCGCGCGGTCACGCAGCAATGCAACCATCTGCCTGCTGAAGCCACACTGTGGGGCGGCCGGGGTTCCTTTCATGAACAGCATCACCGGGGCGGCGCTGACAAGCTTTGCGAGCCGCTCACTGAGTGGCTCCTCTTCTGAAGCGCCATTCGATGTGTCGGCAGATTCTGCAGGAGCACCCGTTTGCTGTGCCGGAGGTATGGTTGTACCAGCGGCATTGGGGGCGGACGACGAATATAGTTGAATCTGTTCCTGCAGGACCTTGGGGTCGGCTCCACTGATGGTTTCGACTCGTGATTTGCCCTTTAGAAGTACAAAGTAGGGCACCGCGGCCACTTCATACTCTTCGCTTACGTCTGGAATCTCCTCTGCATCTATCGAGATGAACAAGGATGTGTCCGGTTGGGCAGCGGCAATGGCCGCGAAAGTCTGGTTCATTTGCTTGCATGGCGTAGCCCAGCTTGTGTAGAAATTCAGGGCGACAAAGCCATCGGCGGGCACCTTCTCAATGAGAGCGTTAAACTCTGCCTCGCTCGTGGGGGTTTGGACCTGGACCATTTTGTCGTTTGTGGTGGGTGATGTGTGGAGGGGGGGGTGGAGGGTGGAGAGGGGTGAGCTGCGACAGTAGTGCAAGGTGGGTGTGGTGTTTGTGGTTTGCGAAGTGTGTGGTGGCGGACTTTTTGCGTGGGGGTTCTCGGGCAGGAAGGTCGCGTGCGGTGACAGGGTACTCGCGAAACACGGAATGAACTGCTCAATGGCTTTCACCGCTGTTTCTTGTCGGCCGGAGAAGCGGTTGGGGGAGGCGGGCAGAGGGGGTATATATCCACGGGGAGACAGACACACAGAAGGCCAGGCAGTCAGGCCAGTCGAGCGCTCGAGCGAGCGAGTATATTCTGGACGGGGGCGGGCGGGTGGGCGGGCAGCTCGATTTGGCGTATTCGGGCGGGATGCGTGCTCGAACGAAAATTCGGATCTGATTTCGAGGCTGGGGGATCTGATTGTTCTATCAGATGGGAAGGGATCGTTTCAGCCAGCGGCACTCGATCTGATAAATAACTAGTGTGGGCCAGCGGGGCGCGTCGCACGTGATGACTTCCGATGCCCCGGGGCCCGAAACGGCATAGCCTCCGGCTAGAGGGCACTTGGCAGCTAGCCCGATGCGGCTTGGCTCGCGGCCGGCAGGCATGGGAAGCTGCGGCCAGGGCCTGGTCAACACCACGTTTCCTTTCAGTGACGCTCAGCGGCAGTCTTCCTGATCGTGCCCTTCGACTTCCATCGACAATTTAATAATTTCTCTTACACCACAGACTGCACCCCCGCTCCGCCACCGACGACAAAGAACATGCGGTCTCTGTCGATTCTCCTGCCGCTGGCAGCTCTTCTCGGCTTATCGTCAATTGCCGCCGCTGCCGACTCAAAACAATGGAGCTTCACGGGTGCGAAGTTGATCATCAGCAAGAGGGGCGACGCTACCCCATTGTTGTCCAAAGAGTGAACAATATTCTGCTCCGCGTGCGCGGAGTGCACTGCTAACTGCCCACCAGATTCACCCCCTCGAAACCAATTGACTCGAAACTGAAGTTGAGCCATGGGGAGGTTCTCAAGCTCTCAATGACGTTCCTGGGTGGAGAAGAGCCGGCTGTTCCTCACCAAGCCTACCTGCTAGTAAAGCAGAGCGACACTGGCCTTGAGACGTTCTTCCCACTGGACACACATGCGTCTACAGCGAAGGCAAAGCTTGAAGTGGTGCGTGGCATTCCAGGCCAGCTGCAAGAATATTGCTTGATGGTAGTCCAGACACTGACGGACCTCTTATATAGGCCGAGAAAGACATACCAGCTGCATTCATCGCCTCAAACAGCTCACTCGAATTATCCCTCGTGGTCGGCGACTTCACACCACACATCAAGCCAATCCTGACCCCAGTCGGCACTCTACAGCTAGATTACGAGGCCACTGCAAGAACAGCAGCAGGGAAAGCTATAGGCTCAGTAGTTAAATACGAGAAGCTTCCAGAGCTCAGGCATACATTCAGAGAGGACCCCAAAAACCCACCGAAGATTATTACCTTGGTATTCTTGGGCCTCGTTGTTCAATCACTCGCAGGATTGTTTATTGTCGTACGTTGTCTCCTCCTTCCTGTATTTGTGACCGAAGAAGCTTCTAACAATTCCCAGTGGGCCCTAATTGGAGCAAACCTCTCCGCCCTGCCTAAAGCTCTCTCCTCCGCACCAATCTCTCACCCAGTTTTCTTTGCGTCGCTGATTGCCCTAGAGGCCGTCTTTTTCAAGTACTATACAGGCTGGAATCTGTTCAAGACGTTGGCAGGAGTACTGGTCGTTGGTCCAGTTGCGTTTTTGAGTGGAAGCCGCGCATTGAGGGAGGTGCAAGCTCGGAGGTTGAACGGGGAGCGTTAAATCGCCGTTGTTGCAGGAAGATGACCGAAGACCGGCAATGGAGAGTAAAAGTATTTGCGAGAACATAGTGCTCTTCATGAATTCAGAGAGCTGCGGAGAATAGCATAATTTAGCCTTATAGCACATGGGATATACCACTGGTTTTAATTCAATACTGTATTCTTTCATACCCACTGTCAAACGAGCTCAAGCTCTCACGTGTGCGCCAAGCTCTGGCCATTAGCTTCGTCAGGTACGCAAGCAGCCATTGAGAAACGCACCCCGCAATGTAGCCTAACCGCAATTCCTCACCTGTTCCCCACCACCCCCACCGGACGAGGTTACCACTCCGATAGATCACCTTGCCGCATCGTCAATCGCCAGCCAAAACTTAGACTTAATCTCGGGTCATCCGGGCCTAGTTCTCTTTTTCTTTTTACTCTTTAGATATTGACGTAGGTCTTTACGCACCCAGCTCCAGATCCCTGAATTACCCTGCCCCACCAGAGATGACTGCAGAAATTCTCGAAAATATAAAGTGGAGACAGGCGCAATTGCTACTGCCATCTGCCTATTGTTTAGCCTCGCAAGAATACCCGAAGTGTTTAAAAAATGGTTTGATCTCGCTTCAAATCCACAGTGAAGAGGGCAATTGGGAGCTGTTAAACTCAATTAGACTTTAAATGAATTGTCGCTAACCTTCCATGGGTTATGGTAATAGGCTGTGTGTGACTCAGGGTTTTGTGGGGCCGTTGTTCTTTATCAATAATCCCAAACCTCATCATCACACAAGCTTTCTAATTTAGCTGTACATACTCCCAAGGCTTTTACGAGCCCAAAAGCTCCCCTCCGCCAACCTCCAAAACCCGATCTGCACCTTTTTCGCACAATATGGTTATCAGTATTCACGGAAACCCGACGTCGGCGCAAGCGCCGCTGCCTTCGGCCAATAATGTTATCATGATCGATAACTACGACTCCTTCACCTGGAACGTCTATCAGTTTTTGACGCTCGAGGGCGCAAATGTTACGGTGCACAGAAATGACAAGGTCACATTACAGCAAGTGATCGATGCAAATCCGACACAATTGGTCATATCGCCGGGGCCAGGGCACCCCGACAGAGATGCGGGAATAAGCAGGGACTGCATCAGACACTTTGCAGGAAAGATTCCAGTGCTGGGTGTTTGTATGGGAGAGTGAGTTGACGGCTCGCTGATTGCACCATTGTTGCTCTTCCACTGACGTGGGGCTAGACAGTGTATCTTTTCGGTATTCGGAGGAGATGTCACATTCGCGGGAGAAATCGTCCATGGAAAAACGAGTCAGATCAAGCACGATTCTAAAGGCATTTACCGCAATGTTCCGCAAGACATTGCTGTTACGAGATACCATTCACTCGCTGGAACTCATGCAACACTACCAAAGGAACTGGAAGTTACTTCCTGGACCGACTCGGGAGTCATCATGGGTGTGAGGCACAAGGAGTTTACGGTCGAAGGCGTTCAGTACCATCCTGAAAGTATCTTGACCGAGGAGGGACGTTTGATTATTCAGAACTTCCTGAACATGAAGGGCGGTACCTGGAAAGAGTGCTATGCCGAGACACCAGCCGAAACATCAGCAGAGGCCTTAATTACCAAGAAGGAGCCTTCATCAATCTTGGATAGAATCTATGCCCATCGCCGAAACGCCGTTGCGGCGCAAAAGCTCATCCCATCGCAGCGCCCACAAGATTTAGAAACACTCTTCTCCCTCGCAATTGCGCCACCGCAGATTGATCTCGTTGCTCGGCTACGGTCTGTATCGACCCCAGTGGCATTGATGGCGGAAATCAAGCGTGCATCACCCTCAAAGGGTGACATTGACCTTGACGCCTCAGCTGCTCTTCAGGCTCGAACATATGCATTGTCCGGTGCAGCGGCAATCTCGGTCCTGACTGAGCCAGAGTGGTTCAAGGGCTCTATCGACGACCTACGTGCTGCCAGACAAGCTGTGGACGGCATGCCAAATCGCCCAGCAATTCTCCGCAAGGAATTCATCTTTGAGGAGTACCAGATCTTGGAAGCTCGTCTTGCCGGTGCAGATACTGTGTTGCTGATCGTCAAGATGTTGACTGAGGAGGAGCTTACAAGGCTCTACAAGTACAGCAAGTCACTGGGCATGGAGCCAGTTGTGGAGGTCAACAACAAGGAAGAGATGGAGTTGGCGCTGAAGATTGGCTCAAAGGTCATTGGTGTGAATAACCGTGACCTTCACTGCTTCAAGGTCGACTTGGGCACGACAAGCGGTTTGGTGAGCATGATCGACCCCAAAGAAGTCGTTCTCTGTGCCCTCAGCGGTATCTCCACACGAGCAGACGTTGAGAGATACGAGAAGGACGGTGTCGGCGCCATCCTCGTCGGCGAATCTCTCATGAGGGCCGGAACTGAGGTCGGTAAATTCATTGACACATTACTCAACCCCACCTCTACCAACACCACCCCCACAAGCACTTCCAACTCTCTAGCAACCTCCCCAAGCAATAACCTCCTCGTGAAAATTTGCGGAACCCGTACCGTCGAAGCCGCAAAAGTCGCCGTCGAATCCGGCGCCGACCTCGTCGGAATCATCCTCGCCGCAGGCACGAAACGCACTGTCGACCTTCCCACCGCACAGGCGATCTCGCACGTAGTCCACAATACTACCAAGCCGGGAGTCGATGCCTCGAATCTCCCCCCCGCCCCAGTGTCCGTCAGCGCAGCAGCAATCGACTGGACAACACACACCACAACCTCCTTCCTCCGCCACCCAACCCGCGCCCTCCTCGTCGGCGTCTTCAGAGACCAACCCCTATCCTACATCTTGCACGTGCAGAAACTCTTGGAGCTCGATATCGTGCAACTCCACGGGACCACGGAGCCCCAGGAATGGACCCGTCTTATCCCAGTCCCGGTCATTAGGAAATTCTCACCAGACCAGACACAGGGAATATTTAAGCGCGGATACCAGGCTGCGGGGTTGCTTGATTCGGGCGCGGGAGGCACCGGGCAGCTACTAGATTTGGAGGAGGTGAGGGATGTTGTGGGGAGGCTTGTGAGGGAGGGGGGCGGCGAGGGCGTGCTTTTGGCGGGAGGGCTCGATGAGAAGAATGTCAGGGAGGTGATTGAGAGGGTTGCGGGCGTAGAGGGGAGGGGTATTGTCGGTGTGGATGTTTCGAGTGGGGTGGAGAGTGATGGAAGGCAGGATTTGAGGAAGATTAGGAGGTTTGTGTATACGGTTAGGGGGAGGGAGGTGAAGGGGTTGTAAAAAGCGGAAATTGTTGTGGTTGAGTTGAGGGTTGTTGTATGTGATTTTCTTTGCAGAATGGCCATAGGCAGCTCTGAAGCTTATTCACCTTCCTATCAAACTCTCATGTAAAAATTGGTCGGTCGATCTGGAGCTTGGGGTGTTCTGGGGCGTTGTGGAGGAAGGATATATATCGATGACCAGAGCATTACCTAGGTATGTATGCATGTTCGAATTCACTTTTGTTTCATTTGTCGTCCTGCTTTTATCACCTTTGATTTCCATGACTCGAAACAAAAAAAAAACGAAAAATTGAGAGAATTATTTGCAGCGTACGCTTGCCAGATTTTATTTTATGTATTGTACTCTGTTATTGCAATTGTATCATATTTAAATTTCATGTGTTGATTTTAACTTTATGATTGATATATTATGTGCTTGCATGAATGTTGCTGAAGCACAGGAGGTAGGTAGTTCTAGGTTTTGCAATTGTATCAATTGTATGTGTTGATTGTGATGTTGCAATCGCAATTGGGCTTTTTGTTTGAAGGCACGGGAACAGTACCTGCCTGCACGTGGTTACTGCATTCTATGTTCATGACATGGCACGTTTGATACTACCCAAAGCGGTGGAGCAAAGGTGATGAGGCTTCGTTGGGCAAGAGACTAAGGCTTCGTAGTCTCGTCACCAGACCCTCCTTCTGTATATAATGAGCCTGCCCCTCTCCTCTGCCACAGAGGAGGGAGGGGGCATCTCCAACAACCTACGTTACAAAGTACTTCAACACAAAAAACACCTCCGGACCCCCGCCAGACCACCAAAGAGCCTTCCTTACATTTATCACATTCTTGGCAGAATCTTGTACGTCTCGTGTCTGCGGATATTGATATTACTCGCGTACCCCTGCTCGCCTTTATTCTCAATTACTGCATCTGGTAATTCAGCGATTCCTCGCCCCAAAACACACACCATATCCCATCCCGCGACGCGATGGCCACACCAATCGCTCACGGCGGCTGTTCTGGGCACGAGAACAGTGGAGCTAGCCTCGAGAGGAAGCGCAAGCACGCGGCGGTGGACGGTTCCGACGACGACGACCAGGGCGAGGACGAGGACCAGGACCAGGGAGACGAGACGAGCCGACAAGCTATACCTCCTGCTGCCATACCTAATGGTACAAGCCTGGACATTGTCGGCGGCCAGGCCACCGCACGGAAGCGGGCAAAAAACACCACCACAGCAGGCGGGAGCACGGCGGCAGAGGTCGTTGAGGTAGTGCTTTATAGCGATGACAGCGACTACTACGACGACGACGACGGGGAGGGCGGCGGGGCCGACGGTGTCCCACCATCGGACGACAATCCAGCAGCATCGGACTCTGGAAATGGACATCCACCACCACCACCACCACCACCACCGCACCACACCACGGCAGCTGGGTCCGCGGGCGCCTTTAATTCCCCCGCCAGATCCCGCCGCGTCGTCTCGGGCTCCGACGCACCTTCCCTCAACTCGCTCACCCACGCCCAACACAACCAGCTGCTCCGCCTGCTCCTCCCAAGCAACCTCTGGCCGCCTTGCGATACGGCGCCGCCGCCCTGGGAGCGTGCATTGGAGCGCACACGGCGCTGTTCCTGGAACAGGGAGATGGCCGAGGTGTGTAGACAACTCGAGGAGGGGGGCGGTTATAATGATGACGACGGGGACGAGGGGTGGGAAGGTGAGGAGGAGGAGTTTGAGGAAGATGATGAAGAGGGAATGGATTGGGATGGATGGGTTTGAAGAGGAGGAGGAGCGCGAGGGGGAGGGGGAGGGGGGGGGGGTACCGATGGAGTGGTGGTTTTGTGGTTGTTTTTTTCTTTCTTTCCTTCCTTTGGTTTGTTTATTATTTATTTTCTTTTTTGTGCCTGTGTATTTCAATTGTATACTGCGACTTTCTTGTTGTTGTATCTTTCTTTATATATACGTGAGTGTGCGCTGTGGCGCCATTACCCTGAGCTCGTGCTGCTACAAATACGACAGCGACTGCCAATGATATAGAAGAAGTGGATATCAACAGCCCTAGTACGTGTTACTTGGGTAAGTCCAACTTTCTTCGAAAGTTTCACTGTCCTACATTCCGTGGACTAATTATCCTTCGTGTGAGGTACCCATAAGGACATCAGTCTTGTACCCGTTGGAGCTGGGCACAAGAACAAGTTGGAGGCAGCTTGGCGCCCGCGGCGTAGTAGGGGCTGGAGAGGAGTCTGGTTCATTCTCAATTACTTCTTCAAAATATGTGTGTAAAGAATTTATAATTGGACAAAACTACCTACCCAAGGCAACATCAACAAGTAACTGGTATTTTTTCATGTGTCCCTAGAGCAAAATCATGTACCAATTCTACGTGGTGGGTACCGGTTCAAGCAGAACGCAATTGATTCAATGCTTAAGAAAGTATTGCACACGATGGGCATGAGACTAGTATATACATTGAGGCACAAAACCACAAAACCGCAAAAAAACTCCAAATGCAATCATCCAATGCCAACCAAAAGCAGCCCAACCAATAATGCCCCTGCTTCGGCCCCTCTACTCTGCACCGGTGGTGCTACATCCATCTCTTTCTCAAATCCACAAAACGAACACACAAAAAAAAGAACATGGAAACAAAAAGGAAAAAAGCCCAAAATAAGCCATTCAAAAATGAAACTAACCCCAGATTGACAAGCTCGAGGTTCGATCGTACACCATCGTTTCATCGTGAGAAAAATCTCATTCCACGTTTTCAGCGTCGTCTTTTCGTCCTTCGCCGGGTGCGAGTTTGGGTGTGGTTTTCGATTGAGCTGCTTAATGTTTTGCTTTTTCGTTTAATTGTGTGTGCGTGGAGACAAGAGATGGGAGGGCGTTGTGTGGGTGGGTGTGAGGGTGTGCGTGTAGGATGCATGGTTTGAGTAGAATGTACTATACGGAATTGGCTGCAAGGAAAACTGTGCATCTGAATCGGCCAAGAACAAGAGGGGTATGTGTGTGTGTATTGCTATTGATTGATTTGAAGTGTTTTTTTTTTTGTTTCTGTTGTAATGTACTTGTATGTTGTGCTTTTGTTGGGTCAAGAGGAGTAATGGCTCATTTTTTTGAGTCTTCTAAAAGAAACAAAACGTTGATATCGCAGAAAACCACAGCTGCAATTTGATCACAAGAAAGAGGATGGGGGGGGGGATAGATGTGTGTGTGTGTGGAAGGGGTGGTTGTATCGGTGTACTTACTGATGGCACCCCTCTCATCCTGCATGCCAATGATGGGCCCCTCGGGCTTCCCTGGAAACTGTTCATCCCAGCTAACCTTTTTTGTGCCACCCCCCGATTGCTCCATTCGCTTCTCTTCGGACTTTACTGCTGCTTCATGCTCCCTCATGCCACGGCGGGAGGCGTTGGCTTGGATATCCAACTCGTACGTCTTTCTTGTCGTGTGATTGTTCCTGCCGGGATGAGACGTGGTGAGGGGCTGCTTGTTGGCATAGAGAGGCCCGTTATATTCTCCCGAGGGCTCGTCGGCAGCAGGAGGCTTCTTGTCTGCATAGCCTCGTGCGAGGAGGCGCACGTTGATGGGCCTGACGTGGTGGAGGACGGTGCTTGCTGTGGGACGGAACATGATTGGCAGCAGTTACTGTACCAATGGAAGGATATGGGTTGGATGGATGGAGGTTTGGAGGAGAGACATCGGGGGAGGAGGTGAGGTGGGTGGGGGGGGATATATGGAGAGGGGGGTGGGCGGGAAATGGCTGTGTGTGGATGACATCATGGGATGAAATCCAGTTGGGCAGGAGGTACTTCCTAGTATGGACGCATGGCGGTGGTTTGTTGCCTAATTGGGACGGGCTTGATCTTATCAAGAATCTTATCTCCAGGCGGGCATTCAATGCTCTGTACTGAGCAGGTGATATTGCCCAGGTTATGAGCCTCCGCCGGCCTTGGACACGGCTGCCCGTTTGTTCACCAGGGCCGGTCTTGCCAGCAGGGCGTGTGTGGCACCCGGAAACCAGAAATAAGCAACATCGATATCGACAAAACTTAGTCCAGCGTGAATGCACGCCCGAGATTGAGCTCGTACAGAGCTACCCCAGTCGCACGCGCTACGGCGGGCTAGCAGAGCACCTCCGCCCGTCCAATCATGTCCAGCCATCTCCGTCCAATCAGGCGGCAGCACCGGCCAGTAGGGTGCTGGGACCGATCGAAGCATCACCATGCGAGGCCGAGAGGGTCCGCCCGAGGCTCGAGCCTGGAGACTGATGGGATGGGCCGCCCGGCCTGCCTGGCCGAAACGCAGACGAGATGCATGGAAACAGGAAGAAGGCGGAAGGAAACATCGTCGGGCGGCGCAGCGTATGCAGATATGCAGACACGTATGCAGGCGTATGCACCCCGCCCTCTCGGACCCGGCCAGCCAGCCAGCCTCGAGCTGGAGCACGCAGAGGGGCTGCGGTGCTTGTCCTGCTTGGCTCATTGCCCAGCTGCTGCTGCTGCTGCTGCATGCACCTGCGTGCGTGCGTGCTTGGTGCGTGTTCGCTGGGTTTCTCGGCATCTGCGTGCGTTGCGCACCCCGGCCCAGCTGAGCGGCGGCGCGCTTGCTGGCTATGGCCGGCCTCGGTACCGGGCCTCCCTCGACAAAGTGCTACACCACCACCACGATAATCACCACCACACGCCGCCAGAAGTCCCGTCCGAAGTGGCCGTCTTTTCTTTTGCACATTCGCTTCCCTTGCCAGTGCTTGCTCCATCATCAAGGCCCTCCACGCTCCGACACGGCACGAAATAAAAGAAGGAAAGAACACAGGCGAGCAAGCTCAGCGCCCGGGCCTTGCTGTCGTTGATCTCCTCGGCTGTCCTGCGGGTGGTACATACATCAAGCTTCGTTCGGCTGCGTTGGTTGCATAGCTTCTGGTGGCGTCCCTTCACCCCCCCCCCCCTCCCTCCCGCCCTCGTCTCTTCTTCCTCCCTGATCGCAAGTGGAGTCGCCCAAACAACAGAAACGCCCAACCCGAGCGGATCACCCACTCTCCTTCATTCTCCTGCGTTGTTGCCTTCATCCCCTTCATCTCTCACCAAAAAAAAAAAAAACACGCCTCTCATCGCTGCAAAAAAATATACCTCACGACACAAGCAGGGCCGAAAATAATACAGTTGGAAATTCAACCAGCCCGTGAAACCGTGAAACAAGTAGTTGCCTAGGCATCTAGTCCAATAACCGAACAACTAGCAAGCCAGCCGGCTCTAAATACTACCCCACCACCACATATTCGCACGACAACATTCACAGATATCCCCAATGCTCCGCGTTATCCCTTACCCACCTCCTCGCTCCATGATGAATGGTGAACGACCCTCAAACGGATTCTCTCGCTTCAATCCGACAGGCGCCCCGAACCAACACCACAACAATCATCTTCAACAGCAGCTACAACAGCAGCAAGCTCTACAACAAAAGGAGGCTCCACGACCATCGGCACAGCAAATCTCACGCACATACAAACAATGCACAAATTTATTCTTGACGCGCCGACTTCCAGAGGCACTGGCAACATTACAGCCCGTTGTGGCCGAGTCGGCCAATCCACGGGGCAAATGTTCGCGCGTTTTGAGGATCAAAGTGTGGAGCTTGTACTTTGCTATTCTCGATGCAGCGGCGAAAATGGGCAGTGAGGAGGGAAAGAAGATCTGGGGCGCTGCAGAGTGGAGAAAGATTGTGCAAAAAATCAGGACGGCAAAGGTGTGGGATGAAGCTGTGGAGGCATATACCAGTGAAGGAAAGGTGGATGCGGATGTAGTCATCGCACTGTGAGATATCCAAAATTTCCGTGCATTTTGGTGGTATTATTAATACTAATTTTTGGAAAAGTGTGATGCTGCTACTTTGCCATGCCCCGGAACAAAAGACTACACAAAAGAGAATTGAGGCATACATGTCTGCCTCATCCAGTGTCATGGGACTTGACGATGATCCAAAAGCCCTGGCACAGCGAGTAAAATTGACACAACTCTATGTCTTGCATGTACTGCCAAAAGTGGACGAGTGGGATTATGCAAGGGAGTTTACTCAAGGTTGCGGAGATCTAGACGAAGCACAGAAGGAGGTTTGTACCGTCCAACTTCTTTAGCTACATATTGTATACTGACTCTTGATTCAGCAATTTTTGGCGACATTAGATGCTCTCCTCAAGGAAAAAGAAGAAGCCGAGAAACTCGCCGAAGCCCTCGAAATCCGTCGTAACGCTGAACTCGCCGAATCCCGTCGTCTAGCCGAAGCAGACCTCATCTCATCCTCCCGCCAACGTGATGTCTCGCCCTCCGTCGCGGGTAGTGTCCGCTCCACCCGCTCCCGCCGCAAGCGCTCACCGGAAGGCCAAACTCGACCGAAGGCATCAACTGGCGGCAGACTTGACGTTCCCACAACCCAAGAAGCCGCAGCAAGACGGACAGCAGCACCGAAAGATGCGTTACACACCAGACACCAAACTAGCTCTCTCTTCGGTCACACACAGGCGTTGTTCAATAAGATGCAAAAGGCGATGTTCTCGGGACAGGGAAATTCAATGCTGCTGAGGACGGTGTTGATGCTATGTGCGGTGGTGTATGCGACAAGTAAGAAGAAGGTTAGAGAGAGAATCAAGAAGCTGTTGGTGATGGCTTGGTTGAAGACGAGTAGGACGGTCGGCATGGGTATCAAGGTTACTTACATATGATGAGAGTTTTGTTTATGATCCTGGCTTTTGGTATTTGGTTTTTTCAATCATTTTTCTTTTCTCATTCATGATGATTTCCATCATTTTGCTTTTTTTTAAACTCTTATTGCTTGCTTTTCTTTCCCAGGGTTTTACATGTGGTTTTCCCATCACATGTGGGTGGGCATCGATATCAATTTCACAGCGATTGCGGAGGATGGAGGGGGGGGGGGGGGTTATTTTCAATGGGGAGGAGCTATCTAGGTTAGCAGGGCTTGGGGATATCGATTTGAATGCGGTTGGAGGATTGGCTATAGCCATGCATGTGGGGGCTTCTGGATCTACAACGATTGAGATTTGGAGGATAAGGGAAGGAAGGATTCTGCAAACATGGCGAGGGAGTTGGGCAGTAACGCACGTATTTTGATGGGGAGTTTTGATTCTTTTTTTTGTTTTTTTCTTTTTCTTTTTTCTTTTCTTGTGTTTATTGCGTTTTTTTTGCACTCCATTGGCCATGGCTGGCTGGCATATGATATTATATATATTTAGTTTTTTTTTTTCTTTTTTTTTTTCTTTCTTTCTTCATCTTGAGCTCGAGCTCGAGCTCTGCTTTTATTCTTTTTTCATGCTTTTTCATTTCTTTTCTTTTCTTTGCAGGATGGAACGAAAAAATGGCTTTTTTATTTTTATTTTTTTTATTTTAATGTTTTTTTATTTTTTTTAGTAATTATTGTGTGCAATTGATGTTCGATATGTTTGATTTTTTGAATCTACCTACCTTCAGTAATGTTACCTACCTACCTCCTTCGACACGAGACGAGACGATATGCAGCTACAGGCATTGTCTTGAGCTCTTGGAATCTGGCCATGGGTAGCTAGAGGCATCAAAGAATCTGGAACGAAAACATGATAATTATGTTTGGCTCCCTAGGGGTCGAAATGCGGCCCCCGATAAAGCCCAAAATGGACACCTGCGCGGTATTACAGCACGGAATCCGTACTGTAGGTACCATGCTGTACTGCAATGTAGTGAAAACCGGAATCCGTGGAGTCCACTTTTGGATGGCGTGCCACTTTTGGATATTCAATCTTTCACTCGCCACATGTACATCTTGCTGCTACTTCAACCATAAAATCCCATCTTCATATAATTATAATATAAATTCTGGATATTTATCATTTAAAACCAATCAATCCATTAACGGTACCGGTACACAAATCCTTTTTTTTTAAAAAAAAAATTAAATTAAATACAAACCTGACCGACCGTCTTTAAACGTTGTAACAATTTGTTTAAAACTCGCAAGCTCTTTCAACTGAGAACCGGCACTCGAGCTCGCCCAATCAGTCTCCACCACCCGTCGAAATCTTTAAATTTCCTCCAATCAACCGATAATGCATATGCAAACCATGGCCGTCCGCAACTTGCCCCAAATTGAAACCTGCTCATGAAATAATTATAATATGAGCTACCCCCCCCCCCCATGGACTCTTCTTATTTCCCATTCTATTCTGCATTGTTCCTGATTCCCGCCAGCCAGCAAAACTTGCTTTCCCATTGCACATCCATTTTGCTTTTTGCAACAACTGCGCTCACTCACTCAATCTGCACCACCGTCTTTTACGTTACCCTTCTCCTTCATGTCCGCCGCCTGTTTCTGCGTCGTAATCGAGAAATTTTTAAAAGAAAGAGTAAGTACTGGTTGTAGTTATAATTACATTACATTCGTAAGAACTACCTATTATATATGTACCAGCACTAACTAGAAGGGGAGGGAAAAAAAAAATAAATATACCGTCCCTAGCTAGCTAGGTCGACCGAGAAGCACAGTCCCAATTGCAACGTTAACCCCAAGCAAGCCCAATATATATATAACGTACCTATGATAGCTATTCCAGTCGTCAAAGACGAACATGTCTGTGTCTTGCAATGGTGTAAAGAAGTTGGGTATGTATACTGCTGGTAAGCTGTGAGTTTTATATCCAAGGCGGTGTGTATATATACATCGAAGACATACAGTAGGTACATACTCCCTCTAGGGTGGTAACTATCATGTATGTCCGGCGTGATACCGCCACATCGAGTAGCGTTACGAATACTTGCGCGCGCAATCCGGGATCGAGGATCGACAAGCAGGTCAGGTCAGGTCCCCCCCCCCCCTGGTAGCTACCGACCTCCTGCTATCGATATCGGTTAAGTTTAACTTCCGCCTTTTTACATTAAATTAAACCATCCATCTCCGTAAACCTTCTAGGTTAACGTTCCTCCTGGCATCAACACCGAAAATTAATCTTGCAAGTCAACAACAACACCCCATCACATCACATCACATCACCCGGCAGGCAGCACCACGCTTAATAAAGATATCGATACGTTTGAAACCGAAAACAACAATTGCAATCAATACCAGAGCTCAGGGGGCCAGGGAGCTCGAGGGGAGGGGGAGGTGGGAGATGGGAGGTGGGTCGGTCTCCCAGATAGAGTACTACAAGCAAGCAAGCACGCCTGCCTGCCTGCCTACACGGTAGCTAGGTACTTAAGATACCTTACTTGGGCTGGATCTTGAAAGCTACCTACTACTAAGCTTTGAATTACCTCCCAATCCTCCTTACAAACACAACACAACAATGGTCTTCTCAAAGTAAGTAACTTCCCCCTCCCCCCCCCCCCCCTCCCACACCCGCAAACCCCAGCTAACACACACCCCCAACAGCATCCACCTCACCTCCCCCATCCCAATCGGCTACCTCCCCCCCCGCTTCCCCTCCCTCTACTGGCCCATCAACCCGCCCCCATACACCCCCGTCTACCTCTACTACTCCTCCGACATCATCCGCTTCACGCTCTACTGGACGCTCCTCCTCTACGGGCTCTGCTTCATCGCCGTCGGCGCGTGGGGGGTGTATTCCGGCGCAAAGGGGGAGAGAGGGGGGAAGGGGGGGAAGGGGAAGAAGGGAGAAGGGGAAGGAGGGTGGCTTGGCGGCGCGGCGGTGTTGGCCGCGGTGGGCGTGTTTGTGGGCGGGGTGGAGGCGCTGCTGGCGGGGGGGGTGGTCGGGGCGATGTAAGTACATACCTAGTAACTTTTCTTTCTTGATTTCTTTTCTTTCTTGAATGAATGAGATTTGTTTTTGGTGCTGATGATGATAACATAATCATAGTCTTGCGGCCGTTTACAACGCGGGCTTCTTCCGCATGAGCACGTGGATCCCGTGTGTCTGGGGCGTGATCAACATCCTCGTCCTGATCCTCTCGTCGTTCTCGCTGCAGGGTGGGCTGTGATCATGATACATACCTACCTAACCTAAAGTTTTATAATTATTGTTTTGAGAAATTGCAATTGGGGGCGGATAGTTACGTAGGGGAGAAGTTTTTGAGTTGGAGTTTGGATGGCCATGGGAGTGCGTGTTTTTATATCATGATCAGTTTATTACAAAGCTTCGAGTTCATGTACTGTCCATTTTTTTCTTTTTCTTTTTCTTTTTTTTGCGGGGGAGGAGGGGGAAGTTCTTGTAGATGCATATGTGTATTTGTGTTGGGCCATGGCTATTGGGCTCGAGGGGACAGAAGAGGCCGGCGGGAGCTGTAGATCAATGGGTTTAGAAGATCTAGATGGTAATTTGGATACCTAGGTCACTATATTCCCGTACGAGTACGTACGGTACGTGGAAAGACATATGCATGGAAAGGACCATATCCACAAAGCTTAAGCCTGCTACAAACACCATAAACATAATCATACGGATATCGAAGGTAAATAAATTTTTTTTTGGAAAAAAACTAGGTGCTTCGTCTCGTGGTGCTAGAGACATGTAATTTCCAATAAAAGTACGATACCTACATATACGCTTGCAGTACGTACGCCCAATTGCAATATACAAGAAAAAAAAGGGAAAAGAAGAATCACCAGCGCAAACATACATAGGTACCTAAGGTAACGTTACAAAAAAAAAAAAAAAAAAAAAAATTCAAAGACAATTCGAGAAAAAAAAAAAAAGAAAGAAATACACAAAAAATAGGAAAAAAAAAAAAAAAAAAAAAAAAAAGAACCCGGAACGTTAACCCCAATCTCCGTTTTAAAAAAAACCCCCGCCAAAACTATATACACACCAACGTATAACGACATGTAACTTTGGTACTGTAGTACTTGACAAAAAAAAAACAAAAATCTAACCCATAATCTGCAGCTGGTCTTCAGGCGGCCACCTCGTCTGGCAGAACCTCAGACACCTCTTGATACTCTGCAGATACTTTCTCGTCACCTCATCACTCATGATATGCGCCGCCATGCCCTTCTCGTGCAACTTTTCCCGCGCGCTGCGCTCGTGGATACCAACCATGGTAACACCGATCGGCCACGCCGCATTTCCGATGCTGAGTTCCAGGTACACGTGGTTTGCGTTGACGTAGTTGCGGAGCTGAGCTTGGTGCACAATCTCGCAGACCTTGGGGAAGATGTCTGGGTGGAGATCCTGCTTGTGGAGATGGCGAAAGAGCGGGATCATGTACTGGTGGGCTTGGGTGTATGAGGAGGTTGCGGAGATGCCTTGGTAGGAGGTCTTGACGGATTGCGGGCGGGAGGTGAGTGCGATGTCCCATTCGCGCAGGACGAGGTGGAACCACGAGTCGAGTTGGCGGTAGACTTTGGAGGGGTTTTCGGTGACGTCTTTTGGGTCGAGTTTCATTTCTGCCTCGCTGAGGAGGGGGAGTTTGGTGGTGGATGTGGATGTGGATGTGGAGTTGGAGTTGGAGGTGGGGGTATCGGTTCCGTCGAGGCGGCGGAGGCGGCGGAGACGTTGGGTTGGGGTCTCGCCAAAGAGTTTGGCGGGCTGGTCGAGTGTCCGGAGACGCTCAATGACCTCGTCGTCTGTGAGTATCGGGGCATCGTCATCTAGGGGTGTTGTCGTCGGCGTAGCATCGCCCTCCTGCTTCTCCGATTCCGACGAAGCCGGCGCCGGCGTGGGGTTTGCCGAGTCCTGTGCCTTCTTGTTCTTGAGGGTCGCCGCAGCGAGTTTTGCAGCCTCGGCCTCCTCTCTCTTGCGCCGGCTTTCCTCTGCGAGTTTTCGTTTCTTGTCGAGCACGGCTTCGCGCTGCCTCTCCTCCTCGATTTCGGCCTGGCGACGTTTCTCGGCCTTGTCGGCCCGCTCGCGCTCGATGCGGGCTTGCTCGGCGCGGTATTCGGCTTCCCTGGCGGCCTCGATTTCGGCGCGCTTGAGGTACTTCTTTGGGGGCGGGGCGGCGGAGGAGTCGGTGGGTGTTGTTGCGGTGGCGGCGGATTTCCGCTTTTTAATTTCCGAGCCGAGAATGGATGCGAAATCCATGGTGGGCGGCGTGGGATTGGGCAGGCTCCTGTGGGATTGGCTCGACGGATATTGCTGCTTTGTGGCTGGCTCGAGGCGCGTAGAAGAGATGCTGTTGCGTGGCGGCGGGCGGTGATGTCTGTCGTAGCTGGTGTTGCTGCCGACGCACACTGGAGCTCGCCCCGCCAAGACTTCCACAGCTTGCGCCCGCCGTGACACAGCTCCACACGGCTCGCCCGGCCCCACCCCCACAGCAACGACTCGAGACTGAACGACTTCCCGAAATGCTGCCCACGCCCAGCACCGCGCACGTCTCCTTCGCGCACGTCTACGAGCCCGCCGAGGACAGCTTCCTGCTGCTGGACACGCTCTCGTCGCCCAGCGAGTCCCGCTTCCTCTCCAGCCACTTTCCGCGCGCCACACCCACCCCGGCCGTGCTCGAGGTCGGCTCGGGCTCGGGCATCGTGCTCACGTTCATCGCGCAGCACGCGCAGGCCATCTTCTCGCGGCCGGACGTCCTCGCCCTCTCCACGGACGCAAGCAAGCACGCCTGCCGCGCCACAGCCCAGACCATCGCGCTCAATCCCCCACCACCCAGCAGTGACAATGATGGCACCACGAAGCGCAATGGGGGGGGAATCTTCCTCGGGGCACTCACGACCGACCTCACCTCCGGGCTCCGGCCAGGCTCAATAGACGTGCTACTCTTCAACCCGCCATACGTCCCCACGGACGAAGCCCCCGTCATCCCAGAAGCCATGGGCACATCCCCGCCGCTCAGCTCGTTCGAGGATGAATCTCGGTACCTTGCGCTCACATATGCCGGCGGAAAGACTGGGATGGTTACGACGGAGCGGTTGTTGGAGAGGCTACACGAGGTCATGAGCCCGCGGGGCGTTGTCTATCTATTACTATGTGCACAGAACCGGCCGGAGGAGGTGGCCGAGAGGATGAGAGGGGGGCATTATGGTGGGACAGAGTGGAATATGGAGAAGGTTGGAGGGAGCGGTAGGCAGGGTGGGTGGGAGGTGTTGAGTATCTGGAGGATATGGAGGTAGGAGATTATTTATAGGGGGGAGGTAAGTACTGGCATTTGTTATCTTGTATATTAATGGGAGTAATGGGCAGGAGGGGCAAAATTTTAGATGGATTTGATCAAGTGGGCTCGAGATGTTAGTGAGCCTCTGGTTACGGTATAAGGGCGTTTTTTTTGTTAATCATAATATTATTTGAATTTAAACAAGATGACGTACGTTGTATCGCCATAGTGCGTCCCTCTAAGTTCTTTTTAACAGAAATCATTTTATTTCATCCTGAAAGTAGCTATAATACTTTTAACAAAGATACTAGTAAAAAGGACCAGTAACTTTCAATTTTTCGGGGGAGATGTTCGTTTTCACATATCTTACAGTCCCGTCTTTCTCCACCGGGAGTCTCGTGCTTCTCAATTTTCCTCCACAGCCGCATGGTATATACACTCCCCCTTGAAAATTCATCTTTAAAAATCTTTCTTCTCTTCAACACCCTCCGCCTCCTTCTCCTCATCGGTCTTTTCCCTCTTCAATGCCCACCCGCCAAAGCCACCCTCATCACCTTCCTTCTCCAGCCCATGTGCAAGTCTGTACTGTCCCCTCTTCTCCACCTCCTCCAACATGCGCTCCCTCTTCTCTTTTGCCAGCCTCGTCTGATACTCCATATTCAACCTCCACGCATCCCAGAAACTCGCCACCCCCCGCCCCGGCGCACTCCAATCCCACTCTACTAAATGCGCAAACGGACTCGTTTTCATGAAATTCGTGACCGAGACAATGCCCGCCAGGACAAAGAGGATTGTGAGGGAGAAGTAAAAGTGGAGGGACCGGTTCGTGAGGAAGAAGTACCGCCAGGTGTCTGGCGGGGGTAGTGTGTGTGGGTATTCCCCAATGTGACGAGGTTGGGGGGCGTCTTTGGGAAAGTTGTAGCTGCGGGCGCCGTTGTAGCCTGGGCTGGCGGAGCTACGTGGGAGACGGGAACCGTGGGAGGGGGGGTTGAATTTCAGAGGTTTGGCGAGCTCGGGGGGGTTGTTGCTGTTGTTTGGGGTGGTGTATCGTCGTGAGAGGCTGGCGGTGGTGGGGAGGACGCTTCCCCCGCGTGGGAGGGGTGCGAGGGCCCGGCGCAAGCTGAGCGCTGGGAGAATGCGATTGAGGGAAGCCATTTCGTGGATCCTACTACTGGGGCAGAGGTGTGGTGGGGGTTGGAATTGTTTAGGTCGGGTGTGGGGGGTGCAAGAGGCTCTGCTGATCAATGCTTCGAACATGACTTCCGGTAGGATTTCTCCGGTCACGTGGAGTGGTGGGACGAGCCGCGGCTGCCAAGACTCTTCCCGTGCAAGATGAGCTGCCGTAGCCTCGTAAGCTGCCGAGGCAAATTAATCGTCTCGACTCGAACTCAACGGCCCCCTCTAGCTCCAGTCTCGATCCTTCTAGCTCTACGCCAGTAGCCGAATTTACCTTATCCCCTGTCGACTCTCGCTGTCACTCTCGTCTTTCTGTCAATGTCATGATTTCGCCCTTAAGCTCCTGTCATCGTTAAAATTGAGCCCGCATGCTCGCCTGTCGTCTTCGGAGGAGCACTGGATGGATCAGCGCCATTACAATGCCGGCAAACTGATATTTACCTTGCTCTCCATGTGCCCTTGACCAAAAGCAATGTTTACTTTGCTGACCGGAGCCTGTCCGCTTCCTTGCTAGCAACCCTGTTGGGCTCGGGCGGGTGTGGGGTGAAGTGTGGGTAGGGCGGCTGGCATGTGAACGTGTTCGTCATGACGCTGTGAAATCAATTGACGGCGTCTCATTGGCTAGCAGAGTGCGGCAGCCACAGCTCACCAGCCACAGCTCTCCTGCGGCCCTCGGCTCGGCCTTTTTTGCCCGTGGGTAATGACGGGTGTTCGTGGGCCCATCTCGAGGCCGCGAGAGAGCTCTGCCTGGCCGCGATCCCCGTACTAAAGCCCCACGCCGCCGCCCGCACCCCCCACAAGCAAGTAACCACACCCCCCGGATCCACGTCTTCCTACATCTTGCCCTCTTCCTCACTCTTTCTTTCCCTCCTCCTCTCTTCTCTCTTCTCCTCAGCTTCATACACATCCGCGTCTTTCACCCTACATCAGCCCTTTCCCACGAGCGCCAGACACATTCACGCATACTTGCGGCCGACCTATCACTACAACTGTCTCCCGCAGTTTACGATTCTGAACGAAGCACTTTATTTAATTATACCCCCCCAAACCACACAAGCATAATGGCACCAAGAACGATTATCGTCGGTGGCGGATGTGAGTATTACCCCGGATTCTGAGCCCATCCCAGGTTTTCTGCGCAGTGCATGCAAACAGCCGAGGTTGCGAGAACACCGAGTATCCGCCGAGGTTCGTGCAGTCTCGGCTGGCTGGCTGGATGCCTGCGCGCGCAACTGCGCCAACCGCCACAGAGCACTTCCGCTAACGGAATTTCCTCTCCCTGCAGTGTCCGGCTTGAGCGCGGCCCACACCGTCTACCTCGCTGGAGGAAACGTGCTTGTTCTCGACAAGCAAGGTGCGTGCATCCCGCGGTGGCGATGGCTTGCATATTATGCAGCGGCGCATCGGCTAACATGCGATCACAGGATTCTTCGGAGGAAACTCCACAAAGGCCACATCCGGCATCAACGGCGCCCTGACCCGCACGCAGGTGGACCAGGAGATCAGGGACTCTGTCCAGCAGTTCTATGCCGACACCCTCAAGTCTGCCCGTGACAAGGCCAGGCCCGAGCTGATCAAGGTCCTCACACACAAGTCTGCCTCGGCCATCGAGTGGCTGCAGGAGGTCTTCAACCTCGACTTGACCCTCGTCTCTCGTCTTGGGTATGCCTCTCCAATTCCCCTGGCTTTTCAATTCGTCGTCTCTAACGCTCTCTCAGTGGACACTCACAGCCCCGCACCCACCGTGGCCACGATGCCAAGTTCCCCGGTATGGCCATCACATACGCTCTCATGCAGCGATTAGAAGAGCTCGCCGAGACCGAGCCCGAGCGTGTCCAGATCATCAAGAAGGCCAATGTCAAGTCCATCAACAAGGAGGGAAACAAGGTCACTGGATTGAACTACGAGTTTGAGGGCAAGATGTTCACCGAGAACGGGCCAGTCATTCTCGCTACCGGTGGCTACGCTGCCGATTTCACCGAGACTTCCTTCATCAAGAAGTACAGACCAGAGACCTACCACTTGTCCACCACCAACGGCTCCCACGCCACTGGTGACGGTCAGAAGATGGTCATGGCCATTGGCGGAAACGGAATCGATCTTGACAAGATCCAGGTCCACCCCACAGGTCTCGTAGACCCCAAGGACCCCAAGGCAAAGACAAAGTTCTTGGCCGCTGAGGCCCTCCGTGGAGAGGGTGGTCTTCTCCTGAACGCCACCGGTGACCGTTTCTGTGATGAGCTCGGTCACAGAGATTACGTCTCTGGAGAGATGTTCAAGAACAAGTTCCCAATCAGACTTATCCTCAACAGCAAGGCCTCCAAGGTCCTTGACTTCCACACCCGCCACTACTCTGGCCGCGGTCTCATGAAGAAGATGACCGGCCAAGAATTGGCAAAGGAGATTGGCATCAGCTCCGAGAAGCTCCAAAAGACCTTCGACGACTACAACCTCATTGCCGACGGCAAGAAGAAGGATCCATACGGAAAGAAGTTCTTTGCCGCTGTTCCATTTGACGTCAAAGATGACTTCCACGTTGCCCTCATGGAGCCAGTTCTTCACTTTACCATGGGTGGTATTGAGATCAACGACAAGGCCGAGGTCCTCAACTCTGAGGGTAAGCCATTCGAGGGTCTCTATGCCTGCGGTGAACTCGCCGGAGGTGTCCACGGTGCCAACCGTCTCGGAGGTTCCTCCCTTCTTGGATGTGTCGTCTACGGCCGTGTTGCCGGTGAGACTGCATCCACATACCAGTTCCAGCAAGTCCTTACAAACTCAAGCGCCGCTGCTCGTTTGGGGCAGATTGCTCTCCACATTGATCCATCAAACCCAGGCCGTCTTACCATCGACTGGAGTGGATCTGCTGCAGGCCCGGCAACACAAGCTGCCGCTCAGGCACCAGCTGCACCAGTCGACTCCAAGTCAGGTGAGACCCCAGCCAAGGCTGCAAAGCCCGCTTTGAAGGACTTTAAGATTCCCGAGAAGGAGTACACTCTTGAGGAGGTAGCTAAGCACACCACAAAGGATGACGTTTGGGTTGTCGTTAAGGGAGTCGTGATGGATCTTACCAGTAAGTTTTGAATATTTTCCATATTTCGTCCTCATTACAATTTAACTAACGATAAAAATTAGGCTTCTTGGAGGATCACCCAGGTGGAGCCAACGCCATCATGAACTTTGCCGGAAGAGATGCCACAGAGGAGTTTGAGATGCTTCACGACGATGAGGTTATTCCAAAATACGCTGCCGGTACTGTTATCGGAAGGATCAAGGGAACAGACCCAAAACTTGACCTATAAACGGAAAAGAAATATAAATTGGTTTTGCAATTGTAGGCTGTAGCTTTGCATCTTTTCTTTTTTCCTTTTGGCTAGAGGCTGTAGCGTAGCATTGTGGAAAGCTGTTACGGTTCTCTTTTTGTGTACAATCAATGTTTTGATGTTTCCTTTCTTTTTTTTTTTTTCCTTTTTTTGTTTTTGGGTTTCCTTTTTCATTGTCGTTTTTCATTCATGTTGTTTCTATATTTCATTTTGATTCCCAAACGGTTCTTCCTTTTCTTTTCCTCGTTGTTTTTTGGTTTCATGTGGGCTATATATGATCATAAGTAGTTTGGCTACTTGAATTTATATGGTCGTTTCCTTTTAACATATGCATATGAGCACTCGATATAAAAAGCGCATTGGCGGCTACGCTTTGATGTAATATCGATCGATAAGTACCAATAAAGCACGAGAATATCAAATTATATGCATTTGAAGGGTTGGGATTGGATATGAAATCCACCTATAAGCTTGAGACTTCGACTCATAGTGACTGCAAGTGGATATGGATATATACCAAGTACCTACCTGGCAGGCATTGATCTTTAGCTCAGAATTTATAGTCTTTTATGAAAACTACTCCAATTGCAATGTAAACAAATTATTGCACTCCCACTAACCTTCTTCAGAGCTGTCACTTTATCGAGGCTATAAGCTTACTTTGCAGCCGATAAGCAATTGCAAAGCCTGAACTGCAAATGAGTTTATTTATCCGAAGAAGGACGTCGACCTTCCTCCAGCATCACCTCCGGCATCCGACGACTGCACTGCACTCCAACTCCAACTCCAACCGACTCTCCTCCACCATTACCATTACCATCCCCACAGCCAATTCTACGACAACCACCACCACCACCACCACAACAACAACACCATCAATTAAACCCCCCACAATGTCAACAATGACCCCCCCACCTCTCCCCCGCCCGCTAAAGATCCTCATGCTCCACGGGTACACCCAAACCCCACAAACCTTCTACCAGAAAACCCGCTCGCTGGACTCGCACCTGCAGAAAACCCTCCCGCAACTGATTCCTAAGAATCTCCTGGCCGCATTACCCCCCCCTCCCCCATCCCAAACCCCCACCCCCACCCCCACCCCACCTCCATCTTCTTCTTCCACATCCCCCCCACCACCCCTCACAACCCCCGCAACAAAACCCGTCATCCTAACCTACCCCGCCGGCCCCCTCAAGCTCCTCCACTCCGACCTCCCCGGGTACGACCCCACCACCACCACCACCACCACCCCCGCCGACACCGACACCGAAACCGAAAGCGAGGCCCTGGCATGGTGGATCCGCAGCGACCCCTCGGGCACGCTCAAGCGCCGCACCCTGCCATACCTCCTGTCCATCCTACACACCGCCGCAACCCTCGAGAACGCGCCCTACGACGGCGTCATCGGGTTCTCGCAGGGCGGGGCGCTGGCGGTGCTCCTCGCGGGCCTGCTGGAGCCACAACCACAAACACACTCCACACTCCCAGAAGACATCGCCATCCCCCCCGGCATCCCCCCCCTCGCCTTCGCGGTCTCGTACTCCGGCTTCCGCGTCATGGGGGACACGGACGGGGAGTGGGACTTCCTATACGATCGGCCGGGGGGGATCACGACGCCGACGCTGCATTTTATTGGGAGTCTTGATACGGTTGTGGAGGAGGCGCGGACGCTGGCGGTCGCGAGGGTGTGTGAGAGGGGGAATGTGGGGAGGAAGGATGGGGAGGGGAGTTTGACGGTGTATCATCCGGGAGGGCACTATCTTCCCGGCGGGAAGCAGTTTTTGGGGGTGTTGGCGGGGTGGGTGGCGGGGAGGGTGAGGGAGGCGAGGGAGAGGGAGCTTGGTATTATAAGTGATGGTGCGAGTGGTGGTGGTGGGGAGAAGAAGGAGGAGGAGGTTGAGGAGAAGGTTGAGGATATGGATGTTCCGTTTTGAAGGGGGGGCATTGATTAGGGTGAGGATGTGGATGTGTGTGATGGGGTGGGTGAGTGAGTTATTGGGATTTTAGATTTCAGGTTTTAGACTCATGGATTTTCTTAGATACCCTTTTCCTACCTACCTCTTAGTAGCTACCTCTGTTCGTGTGTTCCGAAATAGATTCTTGCAATTGGTAGATCAGTTGTTATATACCCGTACATTTGCAAACATGTCCGCATGAAGCTCGTCAGCATATATATACTGATCATGATATATCGATATCGATGCGGGGTATATTGATATTTATGAGTTGCGACCTTGATCCGAATTAATATTCCCTTTTTCTATTTTAAAAAATGAAAACCGAAATTTGAGTAGTTGATATATCTATCTTCATGACTTTTGCATGCTTATGCGTGTAATCAAATATCGCATTGAATTGCTCGTAAAAAAAAAAAAACATAGGCTGTCCCCCTATTTGCCATAATACCAGACCCCCCCCCCCATTCATCAATTCCAGCTCCAACATTAATTATACACTATTGTGGTTTATTTTCCCTTGCCCTTAGCCTTGCTTGGCTTGGGTTGGATATTTGCCATCATCTCCTCCTAAACGTCAATCACCATTAGCATGTGCAGATTTTTAATAGTCTCATGTTTATTCCATACCTTTGTGATCAGATGATCAATCCTTTCTAGCAAGCCCAATAAGCTCTTCATGTTTCCACTCCATTCGTTCAATGTATCGTTCGCATCCCTTGGCTGAGCAAAGTTGACAATCCTCGCCGGCCTGTCGATTCTGGCGTAGACGGTCTTTTGGGTGACCAATTGACTGAGATAACTTTCCGTTTCTGCCTCATCCAAATCCAACAGTACCTTCAACCTATCCATCTTGATCCTTGTGTAGTATTTCGCCACAACACGGACATTGTGCTCAATCACTCGCTTACGGAAGTCGGCCCATCGCTGCTCGCTCTTTGGGTTTCCTTCGGCAAAGACATCGGTGGCACGAAGTTCGGGGCCGTATGTTTCTGCGATAATTGGCCAGCGCATGAGTTCGTTGATTGTGAAGCATTTGAGTAAGGATTTGTGTTTGGGGACCATGAGAAGGCGTGGGTCTTGGTTTATGCGGTGGAGAAGGTCGTTTTGTTCGTTATCGTAGGGAGACAACAGGATATAGTAGACAATACGCTCCAGAACCTAGATGCCCAGTTAGCCCAATCCTTATAATCATCAAAGCCTCAGGGTAAAATACACTCTTCAACTTTACAGGATCTTCAACCACGCTGGGCGTGTCGTAAACCTGCCTATAGTGCTTGCAAGCATCCAAATACTTGTCTTCTTGCTTCGCCAGCTGGATTTGTTGGTCGTAGTATCTGAGCTTGAGGTCGGTAACATCCGGGTTGTTAATGTACTTTGTCGAGATTTTTCGTGAAAAGATGACTGCTGGGGTGTAGTCGCCCTTCTGGATGCATAGGTCAACCTGCTCGAGTATGAAATCCGTCTTTTCCCGTCGGTCCATGGACCCGAATGTCTCCACTTGTAGCTCACAGAGAACTGCTGTGGCACCAGCAAGGTCTCCTTGTGCTTTCTTGATGTGTGCTAGAATGCGGGTAACACGAGCTCGCTCAACTTCGACAAAAATCTATCCCACCAAATACTCAGTATTGCCTAGAGAAGGAAGCTCTATGCTTCGTACCTTTCCTTCTGTCACTGTCCTCAGTGTCTCGATGACAGAGAGCTTCGTGTCCAAATCGGGAGTGGCATCCAAGAACTCCATCACCGTTTGAACCATCTTCGTTATGGCCTGTTTCAGCTGTCCGTGCTTCTTGGACAGTAAGAGAACATGCTCGTTCAAGAGCTTCCAATCCTCAGCTTCCCTGCATAATGTAACGATGGTGACGAGCAACCGTGATGTTGAAGCTAGATCCGACGACTGTATACGGTAGCGGTGGTGGTGGTGGTGAGTATGTTTGATGCAGTAGAGCCATTGTGTGGCGGGGGAAGCTCATCTTACGGACCTGTCTTGTCTGTTTTTCTAGTCCAAGGAGCCTCTCTAAGGCAGCAGAGAGATTTGTCTAAAAATCAACAAATATTTAGCTATCGTTCATTTAATACCTACATGCCCACAGTCCAGAAACAACGAGGACATACCTTGGCTAGCTCAAGGATCTCTGGAAGCTGGGCATCGAGGATCTCTGTGTAATCCTTCTCCGGCTTTAGAATATTTTGCTCAGACATGTTGCGAGCTGTAGTGTGATGTTGGGGGGTATCGTCGGCAAAGGTGTGTTCAGGGACGGGTGGGTTTGGGCTTGCGGGTTAAGGTATCGTCACTGGAGGTAAGCTTCCTTGGGGCCCTGGGGAGAGGCTCGGTCAGGTGTTGGTGGGGGAGCATTAGGTTACATAATACTGTGGCGCGCCCACTGTGGCTGATGCTACCAACGAGACTACTGCTACCAGCAGCTGTTTGCAGTAGCGTGCAATCGGGGCAATATGTTGTGGAGAGCTTCTGCCATCGTGAAACCACGGCAAGCTCGACAGCCAAGTACCAATGGAGCCAAATCCATCCGAATCAGCTATGCCCCAGGCTACAGAAGTAACAGCAAGCCCACTTGGATCCCAAGAGGCGTTACAGGATGAGCTTGACAGCGTGCTCATCTCGTATCTTGAGCAAGTTGATGGATACACAACCCTTCGAAAACAGATAACTGGTAGCATCTCCTCTGTAAGAAGTTTTATTCGAGCACTGGATAAGAACTAGCCTAATTTTACTGTACAGGGCTATTTGAACCTCGCACATGCCAACTTCAATGTTTCAGGCAGAAGATTTGGTCAAGATTTCTATGATGAACGTGCGAAAGCCATGAAGGGAGTGTATGTCACTTTTTCCACCTAATCGATCTTTGAAAAAATTCCTTATGCTTATTGAAATAGATAGGCAAATTGAATTTGATGAAACCTCTGAATTTCCGAAATTTCAATTGCGACAATTACCCCTCCAGGGTGACGAATCGGTTGATCAAGGACCTTCAAAACCAAAGGTGGACATAAAATCTGAACTTCGAAGGCGCAAACCAAACACGGACGGCATAGACGTTTCAGATGCCCCTCTGCCCAAAGAATCAGACACAAAAGACGGGAATTCAAAGGATAATGGAGAAGAAAGCGAATCGAAGATCGTAAAAAGGGATCCAAGAGAGCCTCTTATATGGTTTGGTATCCTTGTCCCACAGTCACTAAGAGAGGCACAGGCCAACTTCTCCAGAGGTATATTTCAAGCTGATCTAAATCCTATCATAAATGCTGAACGATGATAAAACACTTAGTGGTTGACATGCTACCCGAACTAGCTACAACATTACACAGAATGAATTACTATGAAGGAGAAATACGTCGCCTTAGGACTGAAATTGAAGGGGAAAAGGGCCACAACACTGCAACCGATACAACGCAACTTGAAGATTTGATTGCTGGAGTGAAACTGGACGATGGCAAGTGAGAAATGAGAAATGCTATCAACATAAAATGCTTATTTCCAGGGATGATCCGATAACTAGGCCCAGTATTGCATATGGCCACAAAATGGAATAATGTTAATTGTGTGATACTTAAACTTCGTCATATCCAATGCATGGTTGGGTTTATAAATATTCCGGGCCAATATTTGCTGGTTTCAGCCCTTCGTGTTCCTCTCTAGTGCCCATCACCTCAACTTGACCTTCTTCCAATCCTTCCTCCTTACCAAACTTATAAGATCCAAGCTTCCTCTTGATATCTTCAACCACACCTTCATCATCAGCAATCAGCAGGGCAACGGCATCATATCCACCAGCACCTGGAACTACCCCGCCAATGACGCCTCGGCAATTGGTCTCGAGAAAGTCAAGCAATGCAGTTTGGCTTGGAGGCTCGATAGGAACATTTGTTGCCTTGCCCATATCCCTGATCAACTGCCTGATTGAGAAAATGTCGCTTTTCAATTGTCGAAATAGCTGGAGGGTCTGGTTTCCTTCTCCTTCTCCATCTGCAAAACCTCCAGTTGTCGATCGTAAGATTTTAAGAGCGGCAGCATATTCATCTGGGGATTTCTCTGCATTTGCCCTCAGCTCGGCAAAGAGACTGATAAGACCCAAATTTCGCTTCTCAAGGTTATCCCAGAGTGCCTTTGCTTCTTCTGGCTTCTCTTTCCGCCATGCAAGAACATGCCTAACCATTCCGGGTGTAGAGGAGCCACAATCAACATCCCCCATTACAATTCTGAAGCCAGCTGGTATACGAGTTTTAGAGACCGAATAATCCCATTCTGACTGAACAATCGATGCTAATGTTTTTGCGAAATGGTTTGGGTCTTGTTCGGCTTCCTCCGTACCTTGGAGCGGCTCAAGAATCGAAGGCGAGAACCGATGGTATACACAAGAGCCGAAAACAGCTGCCGCAACATCAAATCCGGAGCCGACCTTTCCTTGTGCGGCGCAATGCGAAGCCTGGGCAAGGTTGTGAACCAGTTTTTGGTGTTCTGGCAACGTGACATCCAAAGTACCTGTGTTTGAGTACGTAGACAGGATGCAAGCAGTCAGTGATGTGACGAGTGCAGCTGAAGACCCCAATCCTGTCTTGTGCGCCTTGAAAATTGGAACTGGTAGCTTGTTGAAGCGTGGCAATGGAGTTGAGGACTTTGGCTGTGAATAATAGTCATTGTCGGCAAGAATTGTAAGCTTCACCGAAGGAACCAAAAAGGGAAGATCTGGTTGGGTTATCGACAGATAATTGAGGCAGTAACGGATAGCAATCTCGACAAACGGATTTTCGGAAGAGCTGTACAAGAGCCAATACGTTTAGAATTAATTCTGCAATCGGGGTTTAGGGGTGTCGGGCTGTTATTGCATACCCCTCATGCTCCACCTGTGATACAATCACCCCACTCCCATCGACATTTTTGCTCACTTGATAGCTCCAGTGTGAATTTTCAAACTGGGGAGACACAACATAGATGGTGCCTTGAGGATGTCCTTGCAAAGGCGACGAGACAACGTGGATTCGTGCGCTGAGTGCAAAGACCAGGCCCGAATAGTTCTTGTCTAGCACAAGGTACCCGCCCGCCAAAAGCACCTTTCCGGGCGAGGAGACTGCCGAGGGGATCATTGCGTGGACTGTTTTCTGGGGCCAGCGGCGTACGGCAATTTCGCGGACGGTGCGCAGAGTATTAGAGGTTGATCAGTGTCGATGCTGGCGACGGGTGTTCTAGCTTTCCTCAGGATGGCTTGGAGGTTGATATCTCGTACTTATGGGGTTTCCTCTGGATGCTACGCTTACTCCGTACTGGGCGTCGCACTGCAGCTGTTATCGATAAGCCGGCTGTCTGGGTGCTTGCTGCCTGTCTAGCCGTCTTTGGCACTGACGTAGAGCCAAGGCTTCACCAAACGTCCGCAAGTGGCCTGTGGGCGAAGTCACTCCTCCACAGCCCATGCGGATTTCCTCTCGGTGCCATAGGCCATGTTCTTTGATTGATCGATCTCACGGTCATATTTTAACAAACACCAGCAGCTTCAAGACCACGAAGAAACGGCCCTTTGACACTTCAGGGGATAGGTATGAAATATCCAGGCACTTGAAATACCCATCTGGGAAACAGTTGCAAACTCATGATACACTCGAGCAGAATACAGCCACACCACATAAACGCTAGCGCTCACAAATTGTACTTGTGCAATAAAAAACTCAGTCCTCATGCACCCCCAAACTCATCAGACTGGCCTCCCACTTAAGCCTCCATAATGGCTCAGATGCCCATGGCCTTCAAGAAGAGCAACTCATCTCGACGGTGTAGCCAGCCAGGCCCTTTCTTCATCCATAATTTGATCCAATCCTGGCTCCACGATAAGATGTCAACTGCCATGTATAATGGCTCGATAAACAGAGTCATTATCAAATTCAAATGGATCAGTCTGAGTCTCTTGATCATCGCTATCGTATCCCGATATCCCACTGTCACGCCAAGAGCACATCCCCAACCCAAATTGGATATCAGACACGTTGTTAACAGGCAATGGCTCTCTGCAGGCTTGGATGTTTCCGAGGGTTGGAAGAGTATCTAGAAATCTGTTGGATGTTTCATTGATCCGGTAATCTTTGTCCCCAGAGTTTGTTTGTTTGACTTCCGCTAATAATGGAGTACCCTCATTGATCGAGCATTGCGGGAGTCTTGGGCTTTCGTAAATGAGCCTTTTGGATATCCTGAAGGAACATTCTTTCCCCTTTTTAGGTCGTCCTGCCAAAATGCAGCATCTGAATGGATACAACAGAATATTCTGCAATGCTGATATATGGTACCAAGGGGATATCGAGTCCATTTGATATACTATAGCTATCCCAAGGTACTCAGGCTTTATCCGGGTACTGCTAATTTAATTTCCATTAGTACTATAGTCTCATGCCTAGGTATCGAATATCCGGGAATGCATACCTCCTGTAGAGCTTTATCACAAGGCTTAGGTATCCAGGAACTCGGAACCGAATGCCTTCCAGTGGATGAATACCAGTCACAAAACGGATTCAAGAATGAGAAGGACTCGATCGATATTTGAATGTTCCCTTCGAGGAAAGACTCACCTATCGAAACCACATTTTGAGCTCTCTTATTCAAGATCAGAATCGCCTAGGCCCATCGCAACCTTCAATCCACGAGGCTTGCATTTGAACACCACTTTTTCCGTCGGCACCCTTTTTTTCGACGATCATACAAACCCCGTCATGCTAGGGTAGCAAAAAGTTAAGCGAAAATTGGGCCAGATCGGGATCCCTCCCCAGCCTGATGGTAATTAGAGTACCCAACATTCGGAAATGCCACACCCGCCCAAAGTCTTTCTACTTTGCATATACAGGCCCATTGCAGATAATTACAGCCACACGAGCTCAATTTGTGTGCCTGGCAGCTCTCCTTGAGAGAAACGGACAAGCTCTCACGATCACGACATAAGCGAGTCTTGAGATTAAAAATCTGGTAACATTCTGCATGGGCATGTGCATCGGAATCGAATTTCTACTCATGTTGCAGATGTTGCGAATACACTTATGTTACCACAAATTTTAAGGCTGAAATGCTACACAAACTGTTTATAATACCTACAGGAAACATTTGGGAGCTGATCCAATTTCTTTTTAGGCGAGTTATGCCACTGAATTTGAGAGCAAGCCACCAATACCCACCACAGAAATTTCTCCGCAATATATTCGTCATGAACCTACTCCATGGAAGTAAGACGATCCGATTTATAGTTTTCCTGTCTGCGGCTGGACCTCCGAACTAGCAGCCTTTGCAGGGGTAGCTGAGTTCACAATTCCAAGTTCAAGCAGGTGGAGCGGCCCAAATGACCAAAGACTAAATTTGATAATACATTCCCAGCGAGCCCCAACAGTCGAGCATCAGCACCACACACTCTTATCTGCTGGAAAGCATTCATATCATCGGCTCTTATGATCTACTGTTCGTTGTCCTACTTTACCAGCATGAAATTTGTGATACGCGTGCCAATCTAGGATGCTTGCATATGGGGCTCTACCCAGAGCAGCGGCACAGATCGATTTCAAAAACTGACCACCTCCATCGGGATCTAAATACCAATTATCCAGGGTGGGGCAATGGTTGGATGAACCAGTAGGTGTCCACACAGTTTTCGAGATAAACTTCCTTTCAGATCTGCAATAGGTGAATTACACTAATGCACATCTCTACAATGGTTCTAAATACTCGAGTAATACTCGATAAGTTATGCCCTTTTCCGAAAAACTCGAAGTCAGCAGTGTGGGCCGCATGTGCATCGCAATCCCAGATGGAACCCTGCTTTTCTTTTTCTCGTGATACGTACCAGGTACCTAGGTATGCCTAGGCCTCCATCGCCAGGTAAACCTTATTTTATGCATTTCTGGGGCCTAGGAGGAGGTAGGCAATCTGTATTCCGGTTACATACATTCTAATATCTCGGCACACCAGGCTATCTAGACACATAACTTCAGAAAGCTACCGAATCGGTTTGGTCGAGACCCCTGTGTGGGGATGGGAACGATACGATGCCCTGGGCTGGGGCTCCTCATTATAACCACCATCACCACCACCACCACAACTATATTGAGTTAGAATTACTTAATCTACTGAACTATACCCCAGCCGGATTGCCCCTCACTAACTGCCTAACCACTGTTCTCGTGCTTTGACTAACCACATAAAGTTTCTCCCGCAACCGCTACGCTGGGAAGTCTACCAATTTGTGATGCCAAAGACTAATTTTGGAATGATGAAGGAGAGACACTTAAGTTCCCGCTCCACCTCCATGCCTTCTATACGATTTTGTGCTGGGTCGTATGGGGTACGTTTCTTGGCCATGGGGTTATCCTATCTGAAATTGGAGTGGTGGAAGTATCTGCCTTTTTCTTTTTTCTGGGACACTTTCGATGCTGTAATGAATCGGACCGTATGATCGAAATCGAAATCATGTTCTGAGCTGTTCTCAGGATCGGTAAAGTTGCTGCCATACTACCTACCTAGGTAGCGAGCAGGAGACCTTCTACATCTAGATCTCCCAACACAGGTACCAATAATATAATTTATTAGCATTCAAGATACAGCCACTGAAGACAAATATCAAGCTGGTCGTCATGATCATGGTTAACTTTATTATAATTTTAATCTATAAAGTGAAATTACCTGCTATAGCTGTACATGTACATGTACATACACTTACTAATTGTCAGAGCGGTGTCACTCTGGCCACTTCCAATCCCAGGGCATAGAAATGAACCTGCATTAGCCTCGTCCCATGTATTCCCAGTTAACGAATAGTACTGTGTAATACCACTCGCGTATACTGCATGACCATGTTAAGTAGTCTGAAGAAAGAAGAAAAAGAAGATACAATTAATTTAATAAATAAAGCACAATTGCGAAAAAAAAAAAAAAAAAAAAAAAATGTAAAAGAAAAAGAAAAAGAAACAAAAGATATTAAATTCCAAAGAATTTGCAAGGCACACCAATAAAAAAAAGAAAAATACAAAATACCTTGGCCTATAGGTATAAAAAGTTGAGTATAGAGTAAGAAAGAAAGAAAGAAGAAAGAAAGAAAGAAAGAAAGAAAGAAAGAAAGAAAGAAAGAAGTGGGACGAAAAAAAAAAAAAAAAAAAACCAAGATGCCTGCCTCCCTGTAGAAGGCCTCCGCGTGATTCGAGACCGCCCTCTCCCCTCGGAACGAGTATACCCTCTCCCCATCCCCCCCCCCAAAAAGCCCCCTCATCCTAAAGCTCAGGGCCCGGTGGCCATGAAATCCCCAACCCCGGGGCCCACAACTTTTTTTTTCCACCTCTCCATTATATATGCAGAAAAAGTATCGAGACCTTCTAAACTAAACCACTGGCACCTCCAGGTAAGATAGAGAGATGAATACCCAAGTAGGTAGCTATAGCGTCCAAACCTATTCATCCGGATCAAAGATGCTAATCCAATTCTGCAGAACCGTATCCACGACCCTAACCTGCCATCCCGTATTCGCCAAATCGTGGTTCGCCATCAACGTCGGCCCAAAGCAGATTGCAATGTTCTGAGAGTTCATTCGGTTGATTGCCGCCTTCTCCTTGACTCGACTCAGATGCTGTATACTCATAAATATCCCAATTAGCAACATATTCCATAATCCATATCAACGTGTTTTATATTAGAGAGTGGAACATACCAAAGTCAAAGCCCTAAACGTGGCGTAATTGGGGTCTGGAAGACGATTAATAATTCCGTGGAGGGTGTCTCTTCGGAGAAGATCGTCTTCAATTTCTATATATTAAAGGATATCATTAGTACAAGAAAATAAGATTCAGAAACAAAGAAAAGAAAAAGAAAAAGACGTACTAGCAGCCTGAATAAACTCCGGGTAGAGGGCAGTCGTCAACAGCGTATCCGGGAGCTCCCTAAAGTACGTCTTCAAGACACTCGTCACCGAGTTTACATCCTTAAAGAAGTCTTCTCGCCTTCTAAAGTCGAGTTTTGTCGAATCTACAAAATAATTTAGTTTCCATTTCATCCAATTAGGCACAATTAGGCGCATAACGATAATTGCACTCCCAAGAAACAAGAATTTTCTTACCATGATCAAATCTATTTTTCAACATCTCAATATGTTGTTTTGTCCCTGGAATCCTGTAAATCCCCTCCAACTCTAGACCATACATATCAATTGCCTGAATGCATTGATATACAATAATCGGCACCGCCGAACCATCTCTCTCCAGTAATACATCCAATGGAACACCAAACACTGGCCTATCCCTCGGTAATTCCTGGAAAGTTGGGGCGGTTGGTGGTGGTTGAGAATATTGCTGCTGAGAAAGGTTATATCCCGGTTGCTGAATCGGTATGATTGCAGGCTGTGTTATCACTGCGCCGTATCCCTGTGAATGGTTTTGATTTTGTGATTGATTAGAGGACTCGCGTTGGAGGCCGGGGAGGCCGGTTTGTGATCCATATCCTCCCGCCGTTCCAGGTGGTCCGTATGGCGATTGGTTGTTTGGATTCAAAGACTTTGGGCGTGTTAGTAATTTCTACAGGAAAAGCAGTATGTCGGAATCAAGTTCATCTCTTACTGGATGTTTCTCATATTTAATTTCAGCAGGAGCGGATTGAGGTAGCTTAGACTCCATACTCAGTACGAATTTCTTGAAGTCTGTCTCATTGTCGATTAATGCGATCACTTCCCGCATGCTTTGTGAATCTATGTGCCCTCAATTAGATATTTTTCAAGAGACGCCGGAATGAGAGATACTCACGAGGGCCACTTGGGTTATTTCCTTTTATGGGATTAATGCTCAAACCATTACTCAAGAGGAGCTTCTCATTCAGCGTTGCTAAAACAGATAATATAAGTACTTGAATATGAATAGATGCATAAATGCAAAAATAAAAATCTGAGGGTAACATACCAAACTTTTGCAACTGAAATGTCAAGCTCGAGTCACACTCAAACACCAAATCCTTCAAGGCCTTTACAGCCTGCGGCCTCTGGACGCTCAAAAGTTCACCCCTATGGGCATTGACAACCTGAACCCTCTGTGCATACTCCTGGTCGGCCTGTAAAACCCTCTTTTGCAAATCTTCTTCCAGTTGTGCATTCGTTCTGGCGAATCCTCTTCCAGGCTTGAAATCCCTAGCCCTTTTATCTCCACCTCGAGCCCGTTCGTATTCCTCCGCAATTTGGTCGTATTTTGCTTTTGCCTATGTAACACATTCACAATGAGCAATTGTTGTGAATTATATGCATATACAACTCCGAGACTTTCACCAGACATACCTTCTCTAGACCAACCATGTCTTCGTGTGCTTTTTTCTCTGAAACCGTGCCTGCCATCTTCCAATGCCTCCTACCCCGCTCCATATTATTCGCCAGCTCCATCAGATCCTCGTACATCTGATGCAATTCCAGAGAGAACCGCAGTCCATTTTCGGCAATTCTATCGTGAATGGATGTCGTCTCGTCGAATTGCCGTAGAAACGAGCCATGTCGACAATCAAGTCGTTTTGGCGATTCGTATGTAAGTTTTGTGAGTTTCCGTAAACCTGAATTGAAGAGTGTATTAGTCTATCAACGGACCCCACTTTCACCGCTTTCCAATTGTCTCCTACCTTGCGCATGCTCTTCCTCGATATTTGCTCGCTTCTTCAGAAACCCTGCAAATTCCTATTCCAATTAAATTGTCAGAATTGGGCCCTTTCAAATTTAAGGGATTCAATGAACCATACCCGGCAGGACGCAATACTCTGTTTCAGCCTCGTCAATAGCGTCGATAAACCAATCTACAATTTTCCGTCAGTACTCTGTTACCACTCCCCCACACGAGCTACACTATGCGCAATCGCCCGCGCGGTGAAGGATGAAGGGCTGGGTAAACGCGCACATCCGATAGTAAGATTCCTTCCACGCGAGCATTCGTTGCCTCGCTATTGTCCACTGCCGGCGAGACTGCTGCGGGAGTTCCTGCTGCGGCCGGCGACCCGCCGGAAAGCGAGTGGTTGTGGTGATCGGCCGTTGTCCCATTCATATTTGTGCCAACGTTGAGCTTGCCGCCGTTCATTCCTCCTGTTGGTGGTCCATTTGGCCCTCCGGGTCCTCCGCCGCCGCCGAGCCCCACCCCCGAAATGCCACCCTTTAGCGAGTGGCCAGCGTGGGTTCCGATACTTCCATGGCCAATGCCGTTTGTGTCGACGACACGGTCTACAGCCGGGGCGCTCATAATGGCGTGCAGAGCTGCGGGTGTGTGTGTGTGATTTTGATGCGTTGAGTATTAGCGAGAAGCAAGTGATTAGTGCGAGCGGGTGTACGTGTGGTGATAAGTGTCTAAAATATGAGGTTGTTTCTACGGTTGCAGTAGTAGTTGGTGGTGGTGGTGGTAGTAGTAGTGAATGTGGCTGTGCCTCGTAGCCCGAGTTTCTCTGAATCTCGAGTCGGGTGGGCTGATGCTGGGTGTGTCTGGGTGTGTCTAGGTATGCCTGCCTGCCTGCCTACGTGCACGTTCATTCAACGGAGGGTATGGGGATGGAGATGGGGATGGAGATGGGGGACGGGCTATGAGGGGGGTTGTGGGGATGGGCAGATTGGTGGATGAATGGAGAGTAGTAGCAGAGTGAGCACTCTCTCCCTCTGGAAATAGTCTCCGTATAGCGAGCGGAGCGGCGGTTGTGGCGAGAGAGGCTCTCGTTGTGCTACCTCGCCGCCTTCCTTCGCCCTTCCTTGCTTAGAGCCGGGGTACCCGAAACCACACGGCTGCTTGAGATGTGATATCGACGATATATATTGCAGAGCTGCCTGCTCGTGTTGTAAGAAGGAGGCCTTTGCGCAAACAGCTGTATGGAAGCTCTGGACTCGAAGGCTGCCACCTCTAGCTGCGGTATGGTCAATGGTGGAGGCGACGATGGAACAAATCACGGAGGTGAGTTTGAGGGCGGGCGGAGAATGCGAACATATAGGAGGTGGTCTCCGACACGACAAGACAAGAGCAGGCGATTAATTGAGCATTTATTTGGGAGCAGGTCTACTCTCAGAACAGATACATTGTATCATTAACACCACCACCACCACCACCACCACCACCACCACCACCACCACACACATACAGACACAGCCTCCGGACTCTCCCACCAAGCTTAAGGTACGGCCGGTACTGTTCTCGTACCCAGGGCCGGTACGGCTTCTACGGCACGAGACTAGGCTTCTACGGCCCTTTCTTTCCTTTTTCCTCGCTCTCCGTCAAGCTTACCTCGCATCCATCCCTCATGTTCCTCTCAGCCCAACCTTTTTGTTTTGTTTTTTTTCCTTTCTTTTTTTTTTCCTTCACTTTCATTTGGACTGGGGGGGGAGGAAACATTTGAATACAGCTAGGTAGCTAGCTGCGCTGATCATGATGACAATTGCAGCTCACTCATCACTAATTTTCCTCTAATTTGACAGTATCGATCAACCACCTAACGCCTACAGATTACACACACGTACGGTAAGGTACCGGTAGATTCGGTGACATGTTTACTGCGCCGAATCCATATGCGTGCGCCCCCATGTTTCGCTCATCAAAATTGTCTGGACCTCAGTCAGAACTTCACTACCGCACCCTCTCGCTGCTCCGCGCGGAGCTTTAAAGGCATCCAGGTACCGCCGCCGCCTGTTCCCGTGCTGTCTCCGCCGGTACTAGAGTAAGTAGTCTCATGCCAGAGTGAGTATACCTAGCATTGAACGGACCGAGGCTACTTTAGCATTAAACTCACGAGATCAATTAAACTCCACAAACCCTAGGCCTCATTGCGAACTCGCGACAACAAAATTCTGAATAAATCGATTCTCGCGATATCCCCCAGTCCTAGATCAGCCGTTATAATGTTCGACCAACCTCAAACCCATGGCCATCCCTCAAGCGTCCCTCTGACATCCACCCCCTTCGAATCCCTCTCCCTCCAAACTCCAAAACCTCAAACTGATCCTCACCGCACATCACCCACCACCAAGCAATTCAGGCCTGCTTCACATATTTTTTCATGTATCTAGAGTATGTAGAACTGATGCAGCTGGCCTCATCTAGAGTAGAGTAAAAGAACCCTCCCCCCCCCCTGGGCAACAATGAAACCGGAGGCGGCGTTTCCGGTTAACCTTTGCTTTACCCCCCCGCCCTTGCTAGGCCTGTCTGCAGGCAGCTCATGATCGATGCATGTGGGTTGCATCGCTATGCAACATGTAATGGGAGGATACTTTAAATGTCCGCGCGACTCTAAAAGAAAAAAATACACGTAAAGTAGAGTTCCCCTCCTCCTCTAGATGGTGGTCCCACGCGCCCAGAAAAGACGATCATGATCATCAAGGTACCGTACTCGTACACATGCAGCGCATGTCGACCAGGCCCGGCCTTCGAACCCCTGATTTCGAATTTATGGAGAAGAAAAGGTCTTCCAGTCATGATGAAGGAGGTAGGTAAATTTAAAGTAGGAGTAGACTTTTTCAAAGAATCTATGCAGATCTCAAAGCATAAAGCTAAAGCATACCTATCCAGTCTCAAATCTACAGGAGAGTCGCATTGTATACATACATTGTATTCGCAATTGTGTACAAACTACCTATGGTCGAGGCAATTGCACACCACACTATAGATCGCGTACCCTCCCTCCTTGCAATTACAATTGGGCCTTCTACATCGATATATATCACGTGGACCCTTAATATTTACAATCGTATACTGCGGCTTTATCTGCAAATAAAAAACCAAGAATTGTACCAACCAATTGCAAGCTGCTACCTGCAGCTTCTCGAGATGTTTTCTCGGCTTTAATATACATACATTGTAGGTAGTCTCGTACCCTTTAATGCTTCCTTTTTCCTCAGGCTCAGGAACAAAAAGAAAAAGAAACAAAAACCAGGAACCCTAGCCTGGCAGAAACCCCTAACCCGAGCAGGCTAGAAGTCCCTGTAACTCCCTTCCTTCCTACTTTGGCAACATCTCCCATGGCCTCCAGCTCGCTTAGTTCCCAGTTTAGGCAGGTATAGATGTGCAAGCCTTTAGTACCTCCAGATCTCGAGTAGTTCTGACTCGTCCCTGGAATTTTCAGCTCGTCAACTGAGCACTTGAGAAAATGAGCTTTGGCCTATCCTTTCACACAAATCGGTTCCATACACAACCACATCTTCCCCAATTTCGTGCCCACCATCCGTCGCAGCACCGCCATTTTCCAACCCATAATTGATGCAGCCCACAATCACTGAATGACTGCTCAACCATCTCTCTTGGTTTCGATCCATACTAATCTGTACAAGAGAACAGCACGACCATCTCCTCTGAGACTCGAAATGACATACCATCGTATTCCACCCATTTGCCAGCTTTTCCCAATTGTTGTAAATCCGTATACCTTCCCATCGCCATTGTTTTCCGCCATATCCTTTAGAGCCAAACAGACATTGTTTCCATGCGTTTCCCTCCCACTGTAAAACCGGAGCCTTTTCGTCACAGATATTCATTCCATAGGCCATGGTGCTCAATAAGTCGCCTGCAAAGTAGGTATTCGTCTCATAAGCATATGAAATGTAATTTGGCGCTTTTTCTAGAACGAGTTGCATGATGATCTCGCTCTCTTCGTTATCATCATCTTCATCGAGGTTATTCTGCTGGCTAGCTTCAGCCTGGCAGATCCGCCAAACATGAAGTAAGGTTAGTGCTCTGATACACCAAACCAGTGCCGCTAATTTTGAGGTTACCGCTCCTGGTTTAAGGAAAGAATTCCTGCAAGCGCTGGTTAGTAAGGCAGATTGAGGCGGGGTACGTACTTTTGTGGGTTTATAGTGAGCCCTGCCACAAAGTTGTACAATGGATTCCGTTTAGTCTGCACGTATACCCTCTGTGCCTCCTGCCTCTCTCTCCATCGGTGGAGGTGATCTCTCCTTCTCGCACCGTAACACCACATTCCGCCCATTCGTGAGGGCAAACTTCTCAAGGATTGGAGCAATAATCGAATAGACCAAATGATTGATACTATAGCCCGCTTTGAAATCGAGGCCCGCCCCGCTTGGGTTTCCCGCTATCTGCTCGGTCTCTTTGGCTTCTCCTTGACTTCTGATCCCCAGCATTTCCTCCACCGGTACGCCATTTAGATTCGAGACTTTCAATTCAATTTTAACCTTTCCTCCGCCTCCAACGTTGATTCGCTTCTCGTGATGCTTTTTTTTTTTCGACTGGTCAGTAAGTCAGTAACCAGCTACCTCGTATACGTCGTCTCAACGATGTTTGAAAGGTAGGTACTTAGCTTACCTTCAAATTCGATGCCCATAACATTCCTGCCTGGGTGGGTTATTGAGTACCTAGGTAGGTACATTTTTGTTATCGTCGTGCCAAATTCGAATTCCCCTCCTTGCTTGAAAGTCGCCGTGTCGTGGCTCACAAGTGTTCATAATTAGATTCGGGGAGAGCGGGTAAGTTGTGTGTGGGTTCAAGTGATCATGATTGAGGGCACGAGCCTATAGGCCTAGGTAATGTACTTACTTACGTTACCTACGGTAAGGACCGTTCGTTATTTCCACCTCGATGGATGAGATCGGGAACGTTTTCTTGGTATGGAAGGAACTACTTAGGCACTTCCTAGGTAGGAAGATTCTCACGTGCCTTGGCTGACTTCCTACCTAGGTAAGTACGCGGTACCGGTAGGTTACGGTGGGGAATTTGAATGAGAATACCGTAAGTACGTAAGTACCTAAGTACATATGTAGGTATACTACTGTAGAGGTGAATTGATGAACCTTAATTGCTTCAGAGTAGTTTAAATTTGGTTTCCTGCAAATTGCAACCTCCTAGATCAATTTTAGTGAGTTCACTTTGGCAATATTCTTTCTCATGCAATACATTCATGTTATGTTAACACAGGTTGCAATTGGTTTTGCTCCAGCTCGCTCGATCGTGCATGATCATGAGGGAAGCATGGATATCAACGTCTAACGTGACGCAACGTTAACGTTAACCTTACCTCCCCGTAAAACATGTAACGTAACCCCAGATATTCCAACAAAACGTTAACGTAATGTAACACACATAGGACCATAGGATACCTACCTACCTAATGTAACCCCAGACACGTTGGAACTCGTAACCCGGTAAAAGTATTAGAAGACAAGATAAAATCTACTTAAGCTTCGAGAAGGCGTGCGTAGAGCAGCCTTAACCGCAAGCTCGAGCTCGAGCTCCAATCACCCAATAGACTGACTTATACTTTGTCAGTAGATAGATCTAGACTCGTGAGGAGCCTAGGCACTTCTTCTCTAAATTAATATATATTAAGAGATGCAATATAATATGCCCAAGATGATATCCACACTTGAGCTTCCATTACTACCTAGTATATATAATCATCATAAAAAGCTCCATCAATATTTGTCAAAAGTTCAAAAAAAAACAGAATTAAAACAACTTTTCCAACCAGCATCTTCAACAAAAACCCCAATACACAAAAACACAAGTCGCTATAGCATGCGCATGCTCCTTTCTTTCGAAGTTCCTACCCCCGAAACTCTTCCTTCTGTCCAACCCAAGCTGCTGATTCATCGATCGATATCGATAAAGACAGGCAGAATGTAGAAAAAAAAAGCCCAAGGCAGGCCGCCCATCCAAAAAAAAAGAAAAAAAAAAAGAAAAAAAAAAAAAAATAGAGCTAAAGAACATGTATTTATATAAAGATACCAGAAAAACCCCAGGTCATAACTTCGTGTAAGAAAAAGATAAAAATGAAAAATGAAAAAGGCCCAAAAAGGTGAACTGAAACGCACGAAAAACGGTAGACTCGTGCCGAAAAACAGGCTATAACGTTGCAAGCTGTGTTCGAAGTATAAAAACCAAAATACGTATACATGGCGAAGCATTTGCGCAATATGATGATCAGCAGCCAATATTAATTATGCTTTCCAGAAAAAGAATCAATATTTGAGAAAGAAACGAAAAACAATGATTAGTGTTGCACCAAAAATGTAACAAAAAGCAAATAAAAGAAGAAAGAGTTTTCGAAAGAAGAAAGGAAAAAGGAAAGAAAGTCACACCGGTACCGTGAAACTTGAAAGAAGGCTGCATGCTGCAGCAACAGCAATGCTTAGAATAACGTTCCAAACTCCCACACACCGGCAAGATCACCTGCTTCTTCGGGCACGCTGTCTCGACGTATCTCCAGCAAATCGACCAGATCCCTCACTCCCTCTTCTTCTCGCTGCATCCAGCCCAATTTCTTGTTTATCCTCATGATCCGAAGAGCAGGAAGCCGTTCTCCGGCCAAACAGATGTATATGTCATCTGGTTTGACCTTGTGTTCCGCACCTGGAAATCCACTGCTGTCGAGGTCGAGCTGTTTAAGTGGATGTGTCGATGGTGCGTTTTCGTCGTCAAAGAAATGTGATGTGATGAAGTCCACGGCAACAATCAACTTGACAAGGTGAGGGCACATGACCAGCAACTTGTCCATAGCATTATGAGGGAGCCTTGCAATATAGTAGTTGACCTCCAGTACAGTTAATTGGTTGGATAACCGATTAATAAGGTGCTGAATAGCAACATGTCGAGCGAATGAAAGATGTGATATATGGAATTCTGTTAGGGTAGGTGGAGCATTCAGCTTCATGAGAAAAGTGTCAGAAACCCCACCAGTCAGTGTCAAGGTTTCCAGGGCGGGCGGCAACTCAAAGTCCGTGCCCCTGGGTACCCCTCCATCCCCCGCAATCAGCATCGACCGCGGGAATGTGAGTGATCGCAATTTTGGTAGAGGTGCTATGTGCTGGAAGAGATCAACTGTGCTTAAAGCTTGACTGACTAACTTCAGATCTAGTACACGCAGGTTCAAGCATTGCCCCAATGCCACCAAGCAAGCGTATCCAAACTGTGTCTGCGGAGCAAAAAATTCTTCAAGATATTTATTGGTCCTGCGTAAAAGCCGTGCAGTGTAGGAGGACTTCCCATCATACGCCAAGTGACTCAAATCTAACGATCTGATGAATTCTGCCAAGGGAGAATGCTTGATATTCGTGACGCTTGGGCATATGACGTTCACAAACTTTTCATAATTTCCAGTGGTTATTAACGGCCGCGCGTACCTAGGAATGTGTCAAATTTATTGATGTGCGTATTGCGGAATAGAGAGACATACAAATGAGAGACAGAAACGTGGTACCACTGACGTGAAACGAGGCAGCAACTTGCAAAGGTCTTTTGATGGTTTGGTGGCACAAAGCTTAAAATGTGCATTACAATCTCAGTGGGCAGCTGCCCAGCCTTGTGCCGTGATTGTGACCCAAACGGTGGTGTTGGAGGAGGAGTCTCAATGGCAATGGATATACGCTCACTGCCAGGTGACTGGTTTCGATCCATAAATTCAAGATTGCCAATCGCATTGTATGTGTTTTCGTAGATTTCTTCCTGCGCTTCATCGTCCACTCCATTGACATCAAGTGTGGCAAGTGTAGATTCGAGCATGGCTATACTGCCTGAGAATATCGAGACATAGGAAGGCCCCATTGGTTTTGATTTTCACCGGTTCAAGCCCTTTGATTGTGTACTGCTGGAATGCACAATTCAAGTTGGGCTCACTTTTCTCTTTTCTCCTCTGACCAAATCCCGGATGTGAAAGAGCGTTTATAGGGCGTGTAAACGCAAGCTGGAGCTGACGTCGGAGACGGGGAGTGGGGGAGGGGGTGAAGTGGCGTGCGGAGGTTAGCCTCGAAGGAGTTGGACTTTGTAAGATCAGTAAGGCTTTCGTTCTGCTTTGACGGCAAGAAGTTGTTTGTCTAGCTCGTCTAGGTTCGGCTGGTAAGCGATGCGAAGTGCTGATAATGACAGGATTTCTGCGTAAGGTTCGGTTGAGTGGTGTTGCAACGTGGGGTGAATCTGAGCAGCTTCAGATGAAAGGCACGATAGGTATTCCGAGCAGTCGGCCGCGGGTCGTAGCTCGCGGGGGGAGGAGGGGGGGGGTTGCTTGCAGATCAGGCGATCGGGACGATAGACGGCGGCACGGTACCTACCTAGGTACTCTAGCACGGGAGCAGTGCGAGTCCGGTTGCGTGAAGATGGTGGGGACGCCAGGCTAGGGGAGACAAGCAGCAACTCCACGTTATTTAGTGGGGAGTGCTGTGGCGGTGACAAGTGGCTTTGGTGCTAACTGATATTAGGTGGTTCTGATGCCTGATGCCTGATGGCTTGCCTGCTACTCTAGTGCCTCCAGAGCCGCGAGACTACTCCAGAGCTGATGTTGTAGTGTTCTCGTGCCCAGGCCGTACCTTCGCTTATTTAGTTTCATGATCTTCTCTCTTTTATATGCGTTTAATCTTCAAGAGCTCAAGTTCCACTCCTGCCCGAGAATTGCACGGTTCTAACTCATTGGGGGCGCATGAACCGATTGCGTAGAGCTTCCAAGCTCGTCCGTACACAAAGAGACCTCCCGGGCCGCAGTCTCAACCCACATCTCGTCATGGGAGGCCGCATGTCATCGAGTAGACAAGTCCAGAGTACGGCCCAGAAAGCGGCCCCGCAATGCCACGGGCTCGGGGCTTCACCGGCCGGGCCCTTGCGACCCACCTTGCAGTGCTGCTGTGGGGTCAAGGACCCCTGCAGCGAAACAACCGCCAGAAACTAAGGTAGGCGAGGCCGAGAAGCGTTCCTCACGTTATTTCCCAATCCACGGCTGCCGGTAAATGCGAAGAGCCATTGCTCTGTTGCAGGATGGATATGAACCCATTTCCACGGGCTCTGCAGCTGGGAATTATGCAGTGAGGTGACATCGCTGTGCAGCGAGCTCATGAGGTGTGTGTGTGTGTGAGGCGATTTTCTCTCATCAGACTAGCTTAGCCTCGCCCCCAGCTACTTACCTAGGTAGCTATCGATCTCGAGATCAGAGCTACTTATTCTTTCAACTTGGAGAAACACCAAACACCGAGCCAGATGCGGGGCGTCTCGCTGTATCTCGCACCTGCAAAATCCGCGCGTAGATTTCATCACCAATTGGCTGAGCTTGTCTTCAGCCGCCATCGGCACATCGGACGCTAGACTTGGCGGCCTGCACGTTCTGCATGCGGCCCGACGTCATGGCATGTCTATTCCGTCTGCACGGTAAATTCCGCGCCATGGGGTGTCATCTAATCCCCAATATCTGAACCGACCTCAAATATTAATCAACATGAAGTGATTAGCATTAGTATGGACCTGTTCTCGTGTATGGACCTCTCAAATAACCATTGTGCTGATGGCTCAACACCTAGCTTCTAGAATTATTGCACACTAGTGCACTACAGCAATGAGTCAAGCATAAGTTAGGTAATAAGAAAACTTGCAACCATCTACCAAAGCGTACCTAAAGTATACAAGGTGGGCATTTGCCGCGGCAACTTTCCCCAAGTACGTAGAAGTGGATGAACGTATATCCCCATCCACTAATCATAAGACGATTGCAACAGTTGAGTGTCATGAATCATACCTATGTAGGTATATAGTGTCTGAGGTATTGAAATTGCTTCTGCGGTCCATGCATTGCGAACGACCTCGCTGAATTGGGGGACCGGAAACTCGGGTGTCATCTTCATCGTGATGCCACGTCACATATCTCAGATCGGCACGCGCAATGTCTTATGCTTGTCGAAAGCTTATTTCCCTACGTAATCCTACATGGACGTCTCCTATATTTTCGCCGTGGATAGGAGGGGTGGGAGCAACTCTATCGGCCCTTCACTAATTCAGAAATGCCTTTTTGGGAAATTTGAGCGAATTGGGTTACTTAGTCTCGTGCCTGGGTTACTGGCCTTGGCACACGCCGCCAAGCCAGGGAAGTTGTGACACACGTCTCGCGTCCACCACTCGAGCTCTCACCGAACGCAGCACAACATCCCCCCAGCAAACCGAGGCAAAGTTCGACGAGAATAGGCTATCATCAGATTCAAATCGCAACCAGACCGGTTCTGGCTTTTGACATGAGCCACCGAGGTGCAAGCATGCCCAAAAAGCGCAAGAGGGACTCTGGAGCACAAAAAAACCAAGGGGGTCAAAAACGACAGCATCACACTGATGATGCCGACGATGACGACGGTGTCTCGGCGTTCAAGGCTGCGAGAGGCTACTTTGACCCCTCGACAGGCCAGAGAGGTGCATTCCCAGGACTGGACGAAGATGGCGATGCATTCTTCTGTGGGCCTGCAAACGACGGCATGGATTACCTTCGGATGGTAAGGTAAGCTATCTGCATCCCAATCATAATTTCATCTGCACAATGTTGACATATATACCTTTCTCTAGAAATGCTGACTTAGACCGGCGAATATAGATCAGAAGCACGAGGTGTTCCGTCATTACTCATCGCCAAACGCCCGATTCCACCTGCCATATCCTACACAAGTCGTGACCCGGGATGGGATTATGACGATGAGGAAGATTATGCCGAACTGGAGGCTGGCGCCGATTATGCAGAGGAAAATGAAGCGGAGGAAGAACAAGATACCCGAGGCTGGTATGTAGATGGGACCTACATAGGAGCTGGAATAGCTGCATTCCCCGAACGTCCACCATCTCCAAACAAACTCGCCCTGTTAGCCTGGCATGAATCTTTTATGGCAAATTACCGGAGGTTGCGCGCTTTGCTACATGATTCGGATAACAACCGCCGCTCAGCTACGTCTACCACAAAGGCCTCAAATGCAGTCGCAAATGACCTACCCCTTCCTCATAGACAGGAGGATTGGCTAGATTTGCTCCACAACACATCGCCAACACCGAAATTTTTGTGGAGGATGGACCAACACATGATACTAAAAGGATTTAAAATCAACATGGATCTAATCAAAATTGGGACCGATACCCCGGTTGAACAGACAAGGTGGATTTACGGAATGTTGTTGAGATGCAGTGATACCATGACTGCGGATGAACAATATATTGTAAGAGATTTAGGGAAGAGGGCAATCCATGTGCAAAAGAAGCTTGAAAAGTCAAATTGTTTATCGGAAAAAAAGCCTTCCGAGAATGACGACAGTAAGCAACAGCAGGTGGTCGAGGCCACAGACTTACACAACAACAACCACGACCAAGAAGACGGCGAGGTTCTTGAACAAGGTAATCTTGCGCCCACAAGTCATGTGGGCACAAGTCGAATAGACTCACAGCCGGACGGACCATCATCAGCAGCCAATGGTTCCGGTATTGAGCCAGGCAACGAGAAAAACATTGAATCTGCGGAACCTTCCCAAACCCAGGCCGAAAAAAATCTTGATACAGATGCGATCCCTGTTGAGACTGCGAAACCTACCGGCACTGGAGATACTTCCAAAACACAAAAACGGAGGAAGAATAGGGCTTTAAAAGATGGAAACTACGACTATACCCCATCTGCAAATACATTGGGAACGTTAGATATGATCATATCTATCGTCGGTGACTTCTTTGGACAGCGAGATTTGTTAGAAGAAAGAGTTTTCCACAGCCTCGGTGGCACATGGGCGGCCAGCTAGTGTTGCCAGGCGGATAGAAAAAGGGAAAGAGCACATATCACTGGGTATGTAGCAAACCTCAAGTTATTTTTCCATGTTTTCATGTTAAAACTTCTGTTTTCTGCTGAGTGGCCTTGGCTTGCATTATCGCGGGGTTTCTGAACAATCGGATGTGAATTTAAATTTAGCGTGGTTGGTAGCTATATGTGTTGGCATGTCGGAGGTCAAATAATTTATAGCTAACTAATTGATATATTACTTGACTCTAGAACGTTCATATTATCGCGCTGACCCCACTCAAGCTGCGGTGCATGCACACTTCATTAGTTGGATCTACAACTCATCCATATTGCAGCGAAACAATTTCTCTCCATCCATTTCCTTCTACACATTCGTTTTCACATGCACCAATGGTGCGCGTTTCGTAGTCCATTTGCGAATTTTAACTCCATACCAACGTCCTCTTTCAAGCATGCTGGGGGTTTTTTTTTTGTTTCATCTCTGACCGCAGACGAACACAGAGATCGGCATCCATTCGGAAACGGACAAATATATGTCTCGTATGATCAATCCGTAAAATTTACGAGACGAATTATTATTGCTCCGATGCGGCCTAGCGTTCCTTTCTTATCCGCATGGCAGGAAGAGGGGCGAGAGAGAATGTTTGGGGGCGGCCATGTCAAAGAGATGGTCAGCAAATGGATGTTTGCAGGATCAGTGGGCAGTCTTTAACATCAATGGATGGGGGGCGATAGTCGCCATAGTTCTAACTAATAGGGCACGAGACTAACTAATAGCGGTGCGACATATTTCCCCATTTTTTGCATCTCATGTCCGGATCCCCCATTGACAGATATATAGCACCTAGGGTTCTGTCTTAGGTATTGCTATTCAATATATATTGTTTTTTTTTTCCCTCTCTCATCGATATCGGTACTAGTTCTTAAGCTTCCCGGCCGGCGGGCGTGTGAGGCATATTCATCTATGCATCCATTCATCCATTGATCATTCGAATTCAAAGTATACGTCGATACCCTTTTTTTATACTTTCCCCTCACATTGAACCAGCTGTACTGTACCTATTACCCATTTTTTCTCGTCATCGCGATCACCTGAAATTGGTGCAGTTCGTTACAAGTTTACTGTTACTGTTTCACTCCACCTGCACTCCACGGATATTGACATCGATCATACCCCGCAAAAACTTTACAGATCTGGTACCGTTGGATTTCTGGAAATGGCGACTGCATCGGTACCTCGTCGATATCCTCATAACCACAATACCGATAATTTGCCCCTCACATCATCACAACAACACCAATATGGCCACAACCACCACAACCACCACCACCAACCATATACATCTCTCCTCTCCGTCATATTCTCGTCGATTGCGGAATATATCGTTGAATTCACCTCCGCCTCAACGAAATTTGCTACCACTGCCACCACCATAAGCATGAATCGCGCCGGCGCAGGTAGTAACTTTAACGGTGTTGTCAACAACCCAAGCCGGATCGCAAGTTCGGGTGGTGCGAGTACGACTACCTCTACCTCTTCGACTACTTCTTCTACTTTTAATATATTCACAACACATCATCAACAAGCAAACCCGCATGTCTCGCTGAAAATTAATTTGGAGAGTCCGTGGTTGTTGGTGGTGGTGGTGGGCGTGGTGCTTGCGGTGGGGTGGATGATGGTGCATACTACTACTACTTCTTCTGCTTCGCCGTTCTATGATCCTTCTTCTTATTCGAAAGAGTTTGGGAGAGGGAGGGTGGGTGGGGGGATTGTGGGGGGTTATGATGGGGAGGAGGAGGATGATGATGAGGAAGAGGAGGAGGGGATGTACTACCGTGGGAAGATCAATTTGATTTATGATCATGGGGTACTTGTTGGTGCTGCGGATGTTTTACGGCCTCGAGGGAGAGGTGGTTTGGAGGGAGTGGGGGGGAGGAAGGAGGGTGAGGGTGAGGGTGAGGGTGAGGGTGAGGGTGAGGGGCGGAATGCTGTGGGAATGGTGCTGGGAGGGAGGCGGAGACAGAGGCAAAGGAGGAGGAGAGGGTCGTGGATGTGGAATGTTGCGGTGGGGGTGTTGGGGGTGGTGAGGCCGAGGGTTACGTGGTTAGTGGTTTAGATGGGGGGGTTAAGGGGGGGTGGTGGTTGTTGTAAAAATAAAAAATGCAGATGGTTTGGTTTTGACGGGTAGTGTGGGGTCACTTATAGGATTGTAGGGTGGGATAGGTCTAGACCTGGAGTGAGTTGAAGAAGAGATGGATATTTGCTCGATGTGAAATGATTTTTAAAAGTGGGGGAGGAGGGGGGGTTGGGAGGGAGGTAGGAACATACTTACTTATATTATCATATACCGAGATTCATACGAAAAATGTCAATAAGATGGCTCTAGAACCTTTTTTTTGTGAAAGGGAGTTTTTGACACCTAGGGCCATGGCCAGCTGATCATGAATGAAAAGATAGATGTAGATGTGGTTGATGATCTCGTGCCTATAGATGATCATGATCGATACTTTGAGGCATATGTGCGTAGACTCACATCCAGACCTGGACATTGAGATAGCAAGTCCCAGCGGGTTACTTACCTAGATCTTTAGCTGGGCGGTCATAATCATGATATCGTTCATGATGTACATGTGTTCCTGCGTTTACACTTTTTTCATTTTTTTTTTTTTTTTCAATATTGCGCATATGCATTCATACGGTTACGGTATATATGCAGTATTTCGGGCTATTGAATCTAGATTCGTTTGCGTACGAGGTATCCCAAGCTTGTTTTGGAGTTTACATGCAAACTATCTGTATATCGCACACGTAGTATGAATTTCAGTTCAGCTGGCATGTTAGTGTGTGGTGTCCTACAACAAATCATATATGGCGGCCGGCCTGTCAAATTCGAATTGATGGTACTGGCAGAAACCTTATAATTGTTGACACGGCGTAATAAAAATCCGCCACTGCCCGACAAACTTGGGACTACTACCTTGCCGAGCCTAGCCTGCTTTCTCCGCCTGGCCCCTCCACCCCCGGGGCCCCTCTCCCCCGACCTCCGCCGCCGCAGCATCTCATTTACCGCACACCCGACCGACGTCAGCGGCTCGCAGGCGCAGCAAAGAGGCATCGCATCCATCCCATCCATCCATCCATCTTCAACACAGCATCCACATCAAAAAGAGCAAAAGGAAGGAGGGAGTTTTTCTAGATCAAAGTCACATCACCAAACTACATACCTACTCAGTAACTGCACCACCACCTCCTCCACCACCACCATCAATGGCATCGACAGCCGGCCGTCTCGGCCTCCGCAACCTCCTCTGTGCCCGCAGATTAGTCGCCACCGCAGCGCAGCCACCCTTCTTCTCATCATTCACAGTCCGCACAACACGCCCAATATCTCGCACCTACTTCTCAAGTAGTAGTAGGAGTAGTAGTAGTAGTATTGGTGGTACATCCAGAGCTCTCCTCCCCCGCCAACACACATCCACATCAAGCTTCTTCACCCCCCGCCTCACCGCCCCTCGGCGAACACTCACAACACCCACCACCACCACACGCCCCCCGAACCCGAATCCAAATCCAAATCCAAACCCGAATCCGAATCCGAATCCGAATCAGGGCCCTAACCCGAACTCACAACAACACACCATCCCCCCCCCTCGCGAATCCATAACCGCAAAGCTCAAAAACCTCTCTCGCGAGTACGGCTACGCCGCCGTCGCAGTCTACTTTGCAATCAGCGCACTCGACCTCCCCATCAGCTTCATCCTCGTGCGTCTCCTCGGCACGGACCGCATCGCCGTCTACGAGGAGCGCGTGGCCGACTGGGCGCACAATACCCTCCCGAAAGGCCTTCTCGACGCACTACACTCCATCAAGGCCAGCGTCAAGGCCGTGATCCCCTGGGGCAGCTCGGAGGAGGACGACGAGAAGGAGGAGGAGGAGGGTAAGGTCAGGAGGAGAGGCGGCGGGGCGAGTATCTGGACGGAGCTGGCGCTCGCGTATGCTATCCATAAGAGTGTGTTTATCTTTGTGAGGGTGCCGTTGACGGCGGCGGTGACGCCGAAGGTGGTCAAGGTGTTGAGGGGGTGGGGGTGGGAGATTGGGAAGAAGGGCGGGGTGAAGGCTGCGGCGCAGGATGTGGTGAAGAAGACGAAGGGGGTGTAAGGGGGGCATCGCATCTTCTCATGAGGCATAGATTTTTGGCCTGAAAAGACGAAGATCATGAAGACGATGAAGTAGGGAGAAGAACAAAATGGGCTATGGTGCGCATGTGTCTTTTACGATTGGGGATTCTGGAAAGGTGAGACTGGCCTGCATGCAATTGCGAGAGACAAGAAGGTTCGATGGGACTTTTCCACAACTACCTACGTTCGAGAATACCTTACCATACCATACCATACCTTATCACCACATTTAAATTTTCTTCCCTTCAGATTTTAATCTTTTTTTTCAAAACTCCCCGCGGCCGCTTTTTAAATTTCCATATATATTCCTACATGCATATCCTTTCTTCTAGACCTAGATCTTCAATTCGCGATCGTTCCCTTTTTAAACATCAACCATCCATTGTTTTACGTAATTGCCATTTGCGATTGCGATTGTTGTACATGTATAACATCCATCTCCTCTTCTTTTGAAATTTTGTCAAGTTTTTTTTTTTTTTTTTTCTGTATCTAATTGTATGTGCATGCATCTTTTTTTTTTTTTTTTTTTTTTAAATACCTCCTTATATAAAGTACCTAGAGCCTAGATTCAAATATAGAGTTTCTTTCTTTCTTTCTTTTCTTTCTTTCCTATTTAATCATGTTATATAATTAATTATAACAAGATCTTGATACGTATACGATATATATAATATATCGATGCAGCTGCAGGGTTCACCCTAGGGCTCAAATTCAAGTGAAAGAAAGAAAGAGTAAGGTGATTTGATTACAAAACTTTGCGTAAACACGTACAGATTATAAGCCGGAAAAACGATCGCGAGAGAAGGAAATGGAATGGAATTTATAATAAATCATCATGGCAAATAGACTACGTTAGCCGGCCGCGGGAGACCTGGAGAAAGAAAGAAAAGGGAAAAAAAAAAAAAAAAAGAAAAAAAAAAAAAAAGGCATGCAGCATGCAGAATTCGCGATATCGATCGAATGCGCAAACAACAACAGAGATATACCTGAACTATAACAACACAAACCCACGCAAAAAAAAAAAAAAAAAAGAAAAAAAAGTAACGAATTCGAAATGTTGCAAGGATCCGAGAGCCCCCATATCGAGATATCGATTAAAAAAAAATAAAAGAAACGTAATCACTTGATCAATCAGAAGCCCGGCACACCTTTTTCCTTTTCTCCAAAATGAGCCCTCTCTCCCCCTCCCCTCCCCTCCCCCCCCCCCCCCCACTCCCTTCCACTCAGAAAAGAAAAAAAATGACATATTTTGAACATATGCACAATCGAAGGCCCCTCCAACAGCGCAAGAAAAAGAAAAAAGAAACACACTAGAAAGGAATAGAAAGAAGATAAGACTCTATTTTATCTCTTTGGCCCGGTAACGGGGTTAACCAGCGCCTGGTGTTTCTTATGTATATTCTCAATCTGCTCCTGGATATTAACATTCTGCAATTGCTGCAACTTTGCCGCCTCTCGTGAATCCGCATGGCCATCCCAGCCCGTGGCCGCACGTTTCCTGCGATCCATCTCCTCTTGTGGGATGGGTTTTCCAGCGTCGTCGAAGAGATCGCCACGTTGGGAGGCGAGGCGTTTTAAGTTTGCGGCGGCATCGTTGACTGCCAAATTTGTAGTCGCGGAACGTGCTTCGGCCCGGGCACGTTGTTCTTTCCAGCGGGGATCGAGGAGCTCGACTAGAAAGGAGGAGGCGGATTAGTAACTGTGTAAATCCCGGGGGGGGGGGGATTCGATGGTAACGTACTTCTCATGTGTTCTTGCATCTCGTTAAGCGGGATTTGATCCTGGCAATTGGGGCAGACCGCCATCTGCACACCTCTTCTACTAGCAGCGGCGGCAGCGGCCTTTGGAACATAATCACTCCTGATCTTCATTGGAGCAGCACCACCCTTTGCCTCGGCTTGCGCCTGTTGCTGTCTCTGCATGGCCTCCCTCCTTTCCCGTATCCGCGACATCTCCTCATCTTCGTTGTCCGACTCTGCTTCCATCTCAACATCCATCGCACCCTCGTCGGGTTGCTGCTGTTGTGGTGGTTGAGAAGGATGATGTGGAAGTTGAAAGGTTTGTTGTGGTTGATGAGTGGGGTATTGGTAATATTCTGGTTCGGATGTGGGCATTGCCTCTTCGATTCGGAGTTGATTCGAGTGTAGGGACATCATGGCCTTTTGCTCCAGAGATGCATGTTGGAGGTCTGAGAGTGATGTTGGTGGTGGGAGGTCTGCGGCGTCATCGGCTTCAGTGAATAGTACTGTCTCGACAACAACAAAGTCGTGCCAATCAATTTGAGCATATGCCACTGCAATTCAATATTTATGTTAGCTTCTATCAATTCAAACCACCAGGAACGTAGATGACTTACACTTCTCGGCATCGTCTTCCTCTTCGGCCTTCTTCTTTTGCGCTTCTTGGAACTTTGACCATTCTGCTCGTTTGCGGGCTCGCTCGAGGATGTCGTATTTATCGTTCACGTTCTTTTCGAGCAACTTCATATTCTCAGCACTCTTGGGCGAAAGCAATTCAGTGTACTGGTCAACCAGTCGGGTGAAATACTGGTAAAAAGAATGGTTCGGCCTTAGGAAATCAAACTGATAATTCCTGGCTTCTCGTTGTGATAATGTGGTCATGAACTGTCTGCCATTCTTTGCCACAAAGAGCGCTGTAAGCCGTAATATATCCCTACCACGCACACGAACATTAGATTATAGATCAAAATGCATCTCATAACATATGATAACTCACAAATCCTGCGCACTGATATTTGGCATTCTAGCCGAGAATCTGAATTCCGGAGGTTCCTCTGGTCCTTTTGGCTTCTCCGGCTCAGGTGCAACTGCGGCATCTGCCGCACGCCCTGCAGATACCGTCGTCCCTCGTCCAGCTCTGATCTCTTCTAGCCGCCATAGGTAGAATGGAGAATAAGAGTCTGCTGGATTTAGGAAGGAGAATTTTGGGTTGTGTTTTTCCTTCTCCCGGATACGTTCTAATTCCATCATCAGCTTTCGCCGTCCATTTTAGGGATGCAATGGGATACCTACGCTCGAAAACCTGACCGTTACGCGCCACATAACCTGCTGTCTTTTCGACGATAGCTGTATTCCACGGAGATGTCAGTTATCGGGGGGGCGATCGCGAAAAAAGTGGCGGCGAAGGGATGAGGTACCTCTGATGTCTCGGGGTGGAAGAACGACTCCAGCGGGAGCCTGATTAAGCTCGAAATTGGGCGTTGGTGAGGGGTTTGCGGCGGCGGGGTTCATGATTGCGGTTCGACGGGTGATGTTTGGCTTGGAGGTCGTGCAAGCTGCGCAGAGTTCTGGGGGGCGAGAGAGCTACGTCGTCGCGGAGCGTGCAGCAAAGGCCCGCCAAGAATCGCATGGGTCACGTGCCGCATACATTTCGACCTCGAGAGATATGCAGATCACGTGCAAGCTACATAGCGCATTCGCGCGTCGTGACACAGCCAATGTGCATAAAGCAGCACCATTTCACGCGCATGTCGAACGCAAAAAAGCAGCCGGGATCGTAAATTGATGCCTCGGGCTGACACGTTGAGCTGAGCCGCTGCGTGTTACCAGGACGATTCCGTACCTCTGGCCGGAATATAGAGCAGGGTGGCGCCCAGACTCCAGATCCTAGCCACAAGTGGCCGGCGGCATTCACGATGGCGCGGACGGCCTTTATCGCGCTCCGGGATGTGCTCTGCGTGCTGCCGGATGCGCTTCACGCTGCGACTGGAGTGGGCTGGCTGAAGTTGACAGATTGAGCCTTGGTTTTGAGATGTGCGGGTGCGTCGATTCCACTTGGTGCGTGTGCGTACGCCTCTCTCGCGTGTCTTGGAGAACTAGAACTGCGGCCGTGAGCTCGACTGCTCCGGCGTTACGTAGTAGACGTAAGGTGTCCTCAACCGAGCTGGACACGGCCGCCTCTGCACCGCTTGCCCACCCACGATCCCTCCCCCACTCTCCCGCAACCCCCCCTCCCCTTTCTCAGTGTGCCCAGCTTCAACTTTCGTTCCAAAGTGCTGGCGTTCTCCAACGGACAAGTACACGTCTAGTGGTTGGAGCGTGGTTCTTTCGTTAATTTTACCCTCAGCACCCCTATATCCACCCTATCCCCGTTGTAATTGAATGTCTGCCTGAACATCATCACCTCCAACCCAACAAGGATCACATCAACACCGGCTTACCATACGGAACACCCACAACCTCTCGCCCCCATAGACCAATTGAGCCATGGCTCCTCCACGTCCCTCATCGCGAAATGCGATGCTGGGCGAAAAGACGGACAGCGTCCCTCGAAGTCGCAGCCGAACCCGGTCCCCACAGCCAAAGAAGAAGAAGGTCCAAAAGGCGCAACAAGCTCAACCGTCTGCTGTAGAAGAAACCGCTCTTCCACTGGAAAAGCAGCCACTTATCCCAAAGCACGAATACGAATCGATCTCCAAGTATGAATATGCGAGCAGAGGTAGTGAACCGGGGCCCTCCGTTCCCGACAACGACATCTTTCTACTTCCCAGTAAGGACTATGAGATCATGTTTGGATTGGTCACTGTTGCAATCGTCGTTCGGTTGTATAAAATCTGGCAGCCCAGCAGTGTGGTCTTTGATGAAGTTCAGTGAGTACTTCCGGGCAATCGATTAATTCTCAATGCAGAGCTCAAGCTGATGGTGATCATTTAGCTTCGGTGGATTTGCAACGAAATATATCAAAGGACGATTTTTCATGGATGTGCACCCCCCACTTGCAAAAATGCTCATTGCCCTTGTGGGATGGCTGGCTGGATTTAATGGCAACTTCGACTTCAAGGAGATTGGAAAAGATTATTTGGAGCCCGGAGTGCCCTATGTTGCTATGAGATTGCTCCCTGCACTCATGGGAATTGCTGTTATACCGATGACTTTCTTGACATTAAAGGCTGCTGGATGTTCGACTGCTATTGCCACAATGGGCGCCGGATTTATCTTGTTTGGTATGTTTGCCCGAGAAGTCAAGCCTTATAGTCGTTCAAAACTAATGAAGGTTGAAATACAGAAAATGGACTCATCACACAGGCCCGTCTTATACTTTTGGATTCTCCACTTGTCTGCTTTACTGCATTCACGGGAATGGCCTGGACATCTTTCCTCAATGTGCATGAACAAGGCCCTTCTCAAGCGTTCGGAGCCACTTGGTGGTTCTGGCTTGCTACCACTGGATTGGCACTTGGTGCTACTGTCAGTGTGAAGTGGGTCGGACTCTTCACCATTGCATGGGTTGGCGCTTTGACTTTGGCACAATTGTGGCAATTGCTCGGAGACACCAAGAATGTTACTCCAGTAAGTGAATCCTCAAATCCCATACCAAGTTTTCAAAACTAACCTGCCATCTTATAGAGGCTTTGGTTCAAACATTTCTTTGCAAGAGTACTGTGCTTGATCATTCTCCCAATTGCCTTTTATATGGCCATGTTTGCCATCCACTTTGTCTGCCTTGTCAATCCAGGAGACGGTGATGGTTTCATGTCCAGTGAATTTCAATCCACACTCAATAGCAAAGCGATGCAAGATGTACCTGCAGACGTTGCCTTCGGTTCTCGTGTAAGTATTCGACACTGGAATACTCAAGGAGGATATCTACATTCCCACGCCCACATGTACCCAACTGGAAGCAAACAACAGCAAATCACACTTTACCCTCACAAGGACAGCAACAATGTTTGGGTTGTTGAGAATCAGACTAATCCAGAAAATGGAGTTGGGATTTCGGGATACGACGAGATTTCACCACCGATTTTAATTGAGGACGGCGCCAATATCAGACTATACCATGCCAGTACCGATAGAAGACTTCATTCACATGATGTCAGGCCACCAATAACCGAGGCTGACTGGCAAAACGAAGTCTCGTAAGTAGCTACCCTCTCGAGATATCACCATACATCTATCTAACAAGGCTACAGGGCATATGGTCATAAGGGGTTTGCTGGGGATGCAAATGATATATTCCGTGTTGAGATCATTAAGCATTTATCCGACGGCCCAATCGCAAAGGAAAGAATCAGAACCATCCAAACCAAGTTCAGATTGATTCACACCATGACTGGTTGTGCACTCTTCTCGCATAAAGTCAAGCTTCCAGAGTGGGGTTTTGAGCAACAAGAGGTTACCTGTGCCAAGAGTGGTACTCTTCCAAACAGTGTGTGGTACATCGAGCAGAATGAGCATGTTCAATGTGAGTAACAAGATGCAACTTCCTCATACACACCATCCCATACACTAATACCATTTCTGCTTCTAGTAACTGGAGAAGGAGTTGAAAAGGTGAATTACCGAAAACCCGGTTTTCTAGGGAAATTCTGGGAGCTTCAAAAAGTTATGTGGCGTACAAATGCTGGACTCACCGATTCTCATGCGTGGGATTCGCGCCCCCAGGCTTGGCCCATATTGAAGCGTGGTATCAATTTCTGGGGTAAGGAACATCGCCAGATCTACCTTTTTGGAAATCCTGTAGTCTGGTACCTGTCCACCAGTGCTATCGTGATTTATGCCCTCTTCAAGGTTTTCGCTATTCTACGCTGGCAGAGGGGTTATCGGGATTACGACAACTGGAACTTCAAGCGATTCGATTACGAAATTGGAACTGCGATTGTTGGATGGGCATTACATTACTTCCCATTCTTCCTTATGGAGCGTCAACTTTTCTTACATCACTACTTCCCAGCCTTGTATTTCGCCGTTATCGCCATTTGCCAAATTCTTGACTTTGCCATCAGCCGTATCTCTACTTTCGGACTCCGTGGAAAACCCGCTCTTGGATGGATTATTGCTATGATCTTCTTGACCCTCAGCATCGTTGCTTTCGGTTTGTTCCAGCCATTGGCCTATGGAAATCCATGGACAAGGTCACAGTGTGCCCAGGTCAAGCTCTTTGGTGGATGGGATTGGGATTGTAACACCTTCCATGACACAGTATGTTTTTCCAAATGTGACTATCTGAAATATGCTAACCGACGTTACAGTATGCCCAATACAACACTGTGTCATCTGCATCCACATCCGCTGATGGTGCTCAACCTACCGAGCCAAAGCATGTTATCCCACCAGCGAACAAAGAGCACGTTGTACAAGAGAAGGCCGTTGAGAAGTCTGACATCAGCGCTGAGGTCACTGATCAGCCAGAACCTGCTGTTATAAAGCCAGTTGAAGGGCGAATTGTCCGCCAGGAAGAGCACATTGAATATCGCGACCAGAATGGTAACCTCCTGAATGCGGAGCAAGTTGAGTCATTGAAGGGACAGGTGGAGTTCAAGACCAGATACGAAACCAAAACTCGCCTTTTGGATCAACATGGAAATGAATTGCCCTCAAACTATGTGATTAAGCCTGGTGATGTATTGCAGGGTGATGCAGAAGAAGAGAAGAAGCCTGCTCAACCAAAAGAGGAACCCAAGGTCGTTGTTCAAGAGGCACAAGAGCCAGTCAAGGCTGGTGGAGCTATAGTTGAGGAAGTAGTATAATTGTACGACTTTCATTCCTTGTAGCCGTTTGGCCTACTTGTTGATGTTTTATTAGTTTCGGTTTGTTGGAAGCTGTCCTGTGATGATGGGGGCAAGAAAAGTTATCTCTTTATCTTTCAAATGTCAATTGAGAAATCCAGAGGTGCGAAATTTATTAATTGGGAGAAATCAATTATCTACCAAATCACCAACAACAAGGCTTTCTGTCAAAATGGAGGCTTGATAATCAAAAAAAAAGAGAGAAAATTAACACTAAACGACTCGCAACTCCTTTTGGGCTCAAATACACCGGTGCATTGTGTCCATCCACATACATTCGCTTCCTACCTGTCATACCCTTTTTCTATGTACTTTTCCCTCGACGTTTTACCAATAGCTTTGTTATCCCAAGGCAACACGATGCTACACTACATCTCTTTTTTAACTTTTCTTTGTTTTTTCTTGTCTTTTTACTTTTCTTGTAAGGGAGCATCAGTAAGCAATAATAGAATAGGTTGACCATCGAGAAACTATCCGATGTTCTCCCACAATTAAACTAAATCAAACTAATGAGTCTTTCGATCGCGAAGTTGTGGGAATGGATACCTAAGTACCCTTCATAAATATATCTTGGATGATATATACTAGATATAAGAGATACCTACATCCTCTTGGTACTGAGGTATGTAATACCTAGGTAGTGTTAATAGGGGGCCTACTACGAGGGGGCGAGAAAAAGAAGGGACGAACACCTAGAGGATGTAACTCTAATTCTAGATCTCGATTCCCATTCCATTCCCATACCCACATTTTTTGCACTAGAGGCGTGTCGAAACCCTAAGTGTACGACTTGTCGCTTCCTAGAGTACTACCCCAGGCTTAGCCTTGCTGCTTAGGCGAAGCGATCGCTTGTTGGCCGTGCCTTGCTCCTGAGAGCACGCCATGTCGAGTGATCCACGATGCATCATCTGAGACCTACCGTAGCCTCACAGTACAGTATACAAACGCCAGCCCACGGTAAGGCGAAAATCGGTAAACAGACATGCAGCCCCGCGAACCCCCCCCCCCCCATCCAGCAGATCTGCAGTTTTGAAAGCGCCCTGAATTCGAAAGTTCTCCTCGCGGCGTCATCAGAATCGAGTCATCGATCCTTGTACCAACTGCAGCATCGGCGGCAATGAGGGGAGGTATAGGTACCTCTGGGTGCAGAATTCCACAGCCGGAGGTGAGAAAGGGGAGCCGGATCTCTTCGCGGATCCGCCTCGCGCACATACCCTTCCTTGCCTTTCGTCTCCCCCGCTGGATCGACCATCTTCTTCAGCGTCCGTGGATCCAGACTGCGACCACCCCTCACAATCGACATTTAAGAACAATCACATTGTCTGGGCTGCCGCTAACGACCTTAAAGCATGACTACCCAAAGAAGTAAGTCGCTTGTTGCGGGGATGTGGAAAGGGAAGTTACGAGGAGGGAGGCACCTGGCCTTGAGTAACGAGGCTAAATTCAACCACCCCCCCTCTTCCCTTTCGCGCCCACCAATTCATTTCACCCCCATGCCCTTCCCTTACCCCCCACAAGGAAAGCCCACGAGAGCAATTCCCCTTCCAATCCAAACCACGTTTTCCCAATTTCAGTAAACATTATGACATATTAAATGCTAATTATCGCAATTATATAGACTTCAATTTATATTTTGGAAGAAGAAGAATGAATTGCACAAGCGCAGAATTCCACCCTGGCGAATGTGTTTGAACTATATGCAGCATATGGAAAAGAGCAGTCAGGGCGAGAGGTAATTTGGATTCGGTTGGGGGATAGGTATGCAAATCCCGAGGAGATGAGGCGTTGGGGAGCAAGTACCATACTACACAAAGTCTCTACTATATACCCTTCGCAAGGTCGAGACACAAGCTTGACGAGAGGAAAAAAAAGTATCTGCGCTGTGTTTGGGCAGAAGCCGTCAAGGTCAGCTGCCTGTCGAAAATATTCAACAAACTCGAGTAGAGTACACTGCCTCAGGAGCAAGGATATTAAGCAAATGTGGATCAACTGAAGTGTGAAGATGGTGGAGACCTATCGCGGGGCAAAGACATGCAGCATTGCCTGTGCGAGTAATGTTGATCGGCCTAACCGCCATAGGCCATGAGACAGGATGCTCATGATGTCAGGAAACGTTGGAAGGCCTCCAGAAGAAAGTTCAGTGGCGGTGGGTGTGGGTATGGGTGCCGTACGCTTGCGCCAGCACCATGGGAAACTCGGCTTGCAATACAAGTGGCTGGCGACGTGCATACCTACCAAGGGATACCACTCTGGGTGAAACCCCGACGTCGACCCTCTCCAAATCTCGCAACCAATAAATACCCCCTGGCCAGATATCCCTCAATTGCATCGGAACAGCACTCCATCAGCGCCCCCCCTCCGACCAGGCATATGCTGTGATGCAAATATCACCTCTGGAATGAACCTGCGGGCAACTAACCTTAGTCGAGGCTACCTCCTGCCTGGTTCCGATGGCTTGATGAGTTGGGACGCACATATGAAAATTACACTGCTGGACAATTTACCTCTTCAGTTGTTTAGCAAAGTTTTTCCGAGGTGGGCAAAAAGCGAAATTCCCGACAGGGAATTCAGTGAAGCTAAGCTACTGCAGGAACCCAAAGTCACACAGCGTCTCCCCAGCTTGATTCTCGACCACGCTCTAAATACTTCATTCTTCAGGTACCCCACTCCAGCATTTTCGGATTACAGAGTGGGTAATATTAAGGACAAATATTTTCGCTCGGATTTACACTTTGCCCTACTGAAGCGCCTCCAATTGCCTGCACTAGACCCTGTCCACTATCGATTACCGGCATGCAGGTGTCAGGCCAGGTGGATTAGGAATGCCTGTTTGCTCACGTCGTGCGACGCAGTGTGATAGGGCAGGGGGCTGTTTCAAATCTCCCAACCTCAAAACACGGGATGGGCCAGAAGTCCATGCACATAGGATGGATTGCAGGCCGCCGAGGCAAGTAAACGTTTCCATGGAGCGTAAGGAAAAGGAGTTGAGACAATGCCGTTGGGAGTTGGTTGCACAGCAAAGGCTCGCTTGCACTGGTGGCTTGCCACCAGTTTCTGTGGATTTGCGGGGGCCGAAGGTGGGCAGACAGTCTCAACAGCTGTGGTGGACTCCTTCTGGGTATTCGACCTGCATACTCCCACGGGGACACATTTCTCCAAGAGTGCTCTTCGAAATCAATATAGCGGCTTTGGGCTTCTTGTGGGTTCGTTGACCAGAGAAACTGTGGGGAATTATTGGGTTTTCAAGCGTGTTTTTACCCTTAACGACTGTCCATCTCTGGAGAATACCGGACAGCAACTCAATTTCGGTTCAACTAACCAGTCCATTTTCACTGCTGATTCATTCCATTCATTTCCCTTGTTCGCTGGGTTCGGGCTGCTTGGTGTAGTGAGATTATACTCCCTTGCTCTAGTCCGCAAAGCATTTGCAGGTACCGTACTGGGCCCCTCCCTCCTCCATGCCTTCACCCTTTGTCTTTCTCTCGTACCCCTTGGAGTTTTCCAGAGATCTAACTGGTGTCGAATTCTATCCCACAGTGGTTCAACTCGGTCACCGCTCCACGCCAGTGTTCTCTTAGTGTTTACTTTTGGCGAAATTCGCGATTTCTTGGAAGCATCGACTGTCTTTTGCCATATTTTTTGAAGGAACCCATATTCCAGCCAGACCTCATGGTGTTTTTGGGATCTCTCGCTTCTTCGATTCAGGACTCTCTCTTTTGACGGACCTTTAGGTCTCTTTCACAGCACCCTATTACTCTATTGTGGAATTTTAAACGAATCAGCAAACACGCCTTTATCATATTTCTAGCTACGACTATTCATTCAGCATAGGGTTTGTTAATCCCCCATCTCTTGATACGCATATAACAACTTATACTTTATTTCTAGAACCCCTCGGTTATCAATTTTCTGTGGGAATCATCTTGGAAATCGACAGTGGGATTGCCGCTGGTCGGTTCATAAAGCAGTCGCTTCTTCCTATCACAGCGACCTGTTTGCTATATTGTTTTCGAAAACATCACAAGGCTTAGGGCTTGAGCATATACAGCATGAGTCAATACTCTAGACGGGCAGCTGGGAATGGGGATGGAGGTGGATATGGTGGAGGTTATGGGGGTAGATTTGTGGAGGAAGAGGAATATACTCTTGCGCCTCAACAGAATGCTCGTGGCACTGGAAATGGACGAACTGGACTGGGTATCCAAGAGCGGCTCCCTCTACCTTCGAGCCAAAGGCAGATACCGTCAAATCAACAGTATACATCTCAAGGTTATGATCACTCACAGCGCCAGAAAGATACTCGAAATACGAATAATCGCCAGCAGACGGACAGTTCTAGTCAAAATCGTTCAGGGTTTTCCGGGGGTGCCAATGAGAATGAGTTGGATTTATTCCAGTTTAATGATCAGGCGGAGGCTCAAAAACGCTCAAGGGCGCGCTATAATCGACCGAACGACTTTGATCAGGAGATTGATTCGAATAGCCTTATGGTTTCTCCAATGATAGGTTCCCTTGGAACACCGTCGATGCAAAGTTCGAGATCAATTCTCATTGGGTATGATGACTCCATTCCAGACATATCAAGTGGAAGCAGCAACGGTTATTCGCAATATGCGGCACAATTACAGCGGAATACATCGGTTGTTCCACCACCGCCACCACCACCTCCACCACCTCCACCACCTTCTGCCAGGCGCGGTGCTCCATTGACATATTTTTCTCATCCTTCTATTGTTGTTTCACCCATCCCGGAGGAATCACCCAGCATTAATACACGCCACGGCTCATATGCATCAAGTCATGTGATACCAAGTGCTTGGGGCGGCGGTGGAGAATACTCTTATCCTGAGCCCAGTGATTATTTCAGTGAAGAGGATGAGTATCGAAACCGGAATCAGGGGATGTATGAAGACGATGATAGGAGCGGGCTTGTGAGACAGGCTAGTGTGGGAAGGAAGTCAAAGCCAACGTTAACAGAAATTCGCTCGCCTTCTAGACAGGACAGCTTAAAGAAAACGTTTCTTAAGGGTGCACTGTCAAATAAAAGCTCAATAAGCCCAGGGCCTGGTTCCGACTCTTCGGGGGCGTCCACTCCCATAACACCCTTTCCACTGCCTGCTATTACAAATTTCGAAGCCGTACGAAAAGAGGCGGAAGGTCTTACTGTACCTGGAGCCGGAAAGGCACGAGAACATACATCAGTTAGCTCCTCGGTCTACTCGATAGATCAGTACCAAACGCCTCGCCCTGTTCACCCACTCATTACTGGCAGTAGACGGAAAGGGCCCCCTCCAGTACTGAATCTTGCCAAAGTCAGGGATGCGGAATCTAGAGGAAGTTTGACAAGTTTGCCTGATTTAATCCGCAGAGCTACCAAGCTTGCTGCCGAGCTTGAGAATGGGAAGGCAGGGAACGGGCAAGGAGAGCCTGGCCGATTTTCAGCCAGTAATACCAGTATGCAATCTCTTCCTGTTCTCACTGGAGGGCCGGATACGACTGTGTTTTGATTTTTTGCTAATATATTCTCATTAAAATTACTAGGCTCAAACCGCCGGACGGATTCGTCAATCTCAGATATTCTCGCCTCTTTCCCCCCACCAGCCCTAGCATCAACGAAACCACATCCTGGATCGCGAACAATATCATCTTGGCCCTTGCCTGGGGAGTTCTTGGAAGTCGATGGCTCTTCATCTTTAAAAAGGCCACGAAAAGAGCGTCGAGTTTGTGGTCTGCCTATATGGGCGTTCATCTTACTTGTGATTTTAGCACTTTTAGTGATTGCCGCTGCCATCATCGTCCCTCTTCAACTCGTTACGCTGTCGCGAAATCAAGAATCAAACCGAGCAGATCGAAATGCACAACTTTTGCGTCAGTGTAAGACAAGTAACCCATGTGAGAATGGAGGGGAAAACATAGCAACGAGAAATTCATGTGGATGTGTATGCACTGGAGGATTCAGTGGGAAAAATTGTGCTGTTCTGCCACCACTCGACAACTCATGCGTTACTATGGATCTGGAATCGACTCAGCAATTTGGCGTTACTTTCAATGGGATACAAAACGCTACAATGGGTGCTTCAATTCGACGAATTTTGATGATCAGCAATGCAACATTCGATATTACCCTTGATGCAAACAGAATGCTCAGCGCTTTATGGGCTGCAGATGTCAGCTGTACAGCTCAGAATGCCCTCATAACCTTCAACGGGAAGTCTGTGTCGTCTGGAGATCAACCGAGGCGGCCCGGGACAATAACAATAGAACCATTTATTACATCAACAGCAATCTCTTCCTCACAGACATCATCGATCAGCACAGTTACACCTCGTGCCATTGCAAGAAATGCTGAAAGAAGAAATGCACAAGGAGGCAGTAACCGAATTGTATTCGACACCAGCACCCCACCACCAATACCTACACAAACGCCCACGGCAACATTAGAGCCAACACTCTCAAGTACGCTGAAGGATCCTGAGAGTTATCCTACTAAAACCCCCTCGGATGGTAGACCCATTATCGACGACGAGATTCTAGATTTTTCACGAGTGGCAATATTATACCTCGTTTACGACCAGGGACTGGCATTCGCAGTGGAGTCACAAATTAAGTTTCAGAGGGCCTTCTTGAACTCGATTGATTTCGGTGTGGTTGATCTGGGTGGAGGAGTTAGTGTCGATTTCAACGTTTGGAGAATCTCCCTTCCGGGTGGAAAGGTGATTGGAAGAGGCGTTGGCGCAAATTTCTTTTAATATTTCGTTACACCAAAAACTTCACTCGTTTCCGCTCGTTCCATTGCATTCTTGAACTTTATCGGCGTACTTTTTTTATTATTGTCATTTCCTATTCTATCCGTTCTCGTCTCTTTTATTACTTAACTACCACGCGACTCTTGATGATGGCCACTTCAATTCTTTCTACTTCTTTCTTCTCCCACTGCAGAGGAGAAAAGAGGGTCTTATATTTAATTTTCATGTTTTTTTTACTTTCCTATTTATAATCCTTTTATTTTTCTTTCTTTCTTTCGTTTATTTCCTCTTCTTTTTCTTTCTGGCGGGGTTACAGGATAACGTTTTTTTCTTTTCTCTTTGCTCTTTTTTTTTATTATTCTTTTTCAAACTTTCTTTCCTAATTTCTTTCTTCTCTTCTTTCCTGTTTTTGCACATGTGGAATGTGCAGATCGGCTTTGTATGTACATTACTGTACGCTGGCCATGGGACTTCTTTTTGCTGCGAGCCATCTCTTCTACTCGTACCTGCTATACATACTTACATATATCTTAACTTTCGATTCCGATATACCTATGTATATATGTAGCAATTGGTACATTGTACATGTGGGGGACGAGGCCTTCCTGTACATTTAAATTTCATTTCTTTTGACTGCGAGGCCTAGGCTTATCCTTACCTTGACTTCTTTTTCTGGCATATGGTTAATTCTATCATATCATTTTTTTTACTTATTCTTTGACATTCTGCAGTCTCTGTATCTCCATCGCCTCCAGCCTGCTTGCGTTGGCTTTGAATTTTGTCTACGGTTGTCTCGTCATGTTCCTGTGCAAGCAGAGCCGTCCCCCACCTCGAGCGAAACGGAGTGCACATTAGTTAGCACCGGAAGGCGCCGAGAAAGATGCCAACACGTATAGCTGCACCATCACGACTGGGCCAACTTCTGCGGCGGCCCGAAGCTCATCCATCGTCTGTCCACGAACCGAGCACACACCACAGGCAAAGCAGCGTGCCACAGCGGACGACAGCATCAGCGCCACCAATCGCGTCCACCCAAACTGCTCCATCCGTGGTGGTTGCCGATCACAAGGCCGCCCGGCCGGGCTGCCCGGCTATAGTCATTCATTAACCCGAAATACAGGAAAAGTCCACCCAAGACATCCCCCAACCTGAACAATCCCAAACCGAGCAGTCAACATAGATAGATGCTCGACAGCTGGGCTGGGGGACAGCGAGACCACCTTCGAAGCATGCATTTCTGGAACGTTCAAGTAATGAAGTGTGGACCCCAATTTTCTCGGACGGACCAGAGAGAGAGAGAAGAGGAGGGAGAAAGAAGGGGGGAGAATGACATCATGCGACAATGACAGCCAGCCCGCAGAACGGATTGGGGGGGGGGGGGGAGGGCATCTTCCGTCCAAAAAAGGCTAGAGCAGGAGGAAAAATGTATATCCAGGGAGGAGATGCAGGGTGCGAAGAGGCCTCCCTCCGTAAACGATGCGTGAGTAAATGTTTGAGAGCTACCTATCGTGTAGCTGGAGGCGATCAGAAGCCCTGGGGCAACCCCGAGCTTTTTTTGCTTTCTGTGAGTTTTTCGGAATTTTACCTACTTTATATTTATTTACCCTGAACTGTTATCCGAAGGCATAAAAGAACGCATTATTATTATTTTCACCGCCAGGCTGGTCAAACATTAGTGCCCACCTCAATTGGAATTTCCTCAATGGTCCTGATCTTCACATCACATAGATGCAAACATGATCCGAGAGATCCCCCCCCCCCCTCACTCATCGACTCTGCTCTGCGCTCCTGGAAAAAATCCAGAAAGCAGAGTTGTTGCAACTGGTTGGTGAAAGCCCCGGTCGTTTGTGGCAAGAGCGGTTGGGCTGTACATGTACGTTCGACGAGTACGAGAGGGGTGGCTGATAAAGACAGACAGAGATTGCGGAGTACATACACCCCCCAGAGAGCTTCCAGGTGAAGGAGAAGAAGTAATTGCACACGAAGGACACGGCTGACAAACTTGGAGGGGGTTGGTGGTGGTCGAGATGTTTCCGGGGGAGTCGAAGGGGTTTTGTGATTTGAATTTTTTGTTGATCATGATGTACAGTTTAATAATCGAATTTATATTTCAATCGTACACATGTGATTGTTGCTCGACGGCCGCGGGCTTGTTGCAATTGTGTGAAAATGATAAATACCTAATGATCTGTTCGTGGTGATCATGATTAGCGGTTAGTGGAATCCTCGCTAATTCTTATTCTAAAGAAGAAAAGAAGAAAAAAAAAAAAGAAAAAAAAAACTTCCAAGTTACGTACAATCTCACTCCCCATGGATTGATTGATCTTCCAGAATGGATGTTTATTACTCCTTCAGGGAAAATGTTCGGGTTGCAAATTAGTACTCTCGTTCCCTTGCAAAGAGATGCAACCGCCTCTTCTTTGTCCCCCAATGCCTTCTTCTACTCTCCGTGTAGATCCCCCAAGTCTTGTAGGAAAAAAAAAATTAGGAGAAAAACAAGCGAATGATTTTAATAGGAATTCTTTTAAACAACAAGGCGGACCCCTGGAATATTTTAAAACAATTTTTCAACACGGAAACTTGGCCAAGTTGCAAAAAATTATATCAACTCCCCCCCCACCACCACCTCCACCCACCACCTCCACCCCCCGCCATAACTTTTTAGAATGGATACCGTTCACAAAACTCATCCACACTCATCTTCTCGCCATGTGCCTCCAGAAATTGCGAGATTCGCTCGTTGAGCACTGAAGATTTTTAAGATTTTTTCCGTCAGCACATGTACATTCCAATCAGATCAGTACGCAGGTGGTGGGGTGGGGTGGGGGTGAGGTGAAGGTGAGGTGAAGGTTACCGCTTAACTCCACCGGCTCTGTGGTCTGCATTGAGTAGTGGTCGCTGTGTTCGTGGAGGACCACAAGCTCTTTTGGCAACTCCACACCTGCGAAGAGTGGGTTTGTTAGCTAAGGTTCAAAAACACAACTTGCTCCCCCCCCCCCCCCCCCCCCCCCATATCAATATTTTCCCCCTACGCAATGCTCCCACGCACCTTCCGGTATCCTCCACACTGCCGACTTCTGTCCACTGAACCCCCTCACGATCTCCTGCAACATTGTCCCCATCGGCCGCATACTCGCGCCATTCGGCCCCGTGAAGATGGGCCCTGGTTGCGGGTGCACCAACCCATCCGGCCCCAGCTTCAGGTCGAAACTCCGCCGGCCTAGCTGCATCTGCACGGCGTAGTCGCGGAGGGAAACGCCCTTGCTTGAGTTGATGCGGAAGAGTTCGATGGGGATGGCGCGGGGGTGGCGGCCGAGGAGGGGGCGTGTGCCGTATTGGCCTGAGGCGCCGTATTGGGCGGTGGAGTAGCTGCGTGGGCTGTCCCGCCTGACGAGGGCGGGGGTGGCAATGTTTCTGCCGCAGGGGATGCGTGAAGAGGCGATTCTGAGAGACATGTCGGCGGAGATGGGTGTGGTGGGGGGGGGAGGGGAGAAGAAGCGGTTGGAAGCGGAGAATGGGAGACTGGTTGATGCGGCGAAGGGAAAAATATTTGGTAGCTCGGTTGTGGACCTTGTGTCGTGGACCTAGTTCCGACAAGGGATATAGTACTATCGCAACCCCACTAATGATAGAATGAACAGACCTTATTGCAGGTCTATCGAAAAATAATTTTTGTTTGTTGCACTACCAGATGGACCACGAAGAAAGCGAGGAAATACTCTCTGTGGGTATTTATCCCGCATGGTAGACTTTTATAATAGCACGTATAATTCCTTTATGTCGATTTTCCCGCTGACCTATATTCTGCTGAAAATGCACCTCTTGAAGATAAAAAGAATATGCGCAGGGCTCTAACTGTGACACGAACAAAAAAAACGCTATATACTCCCAACACTGAGTCCCCACCAGCCCTCCCCTACCCACCTGAACACCAAAGATCATCATCTTCAAATGATATTCTCAACTGTATTAGCCTCTGTTCCCATTCACTCTTTTCATTGCCTGTAATTCTCTGGACTTTAAAGCTTTTATCCTCATTGGGCCTGGGAATAACCCAAACAAAATATACTCCACGGCAATTTCTCTGTCTAAGTTCGTCTGGCAGCGAATCCCACAATTTCTGCAGGCCAGAACCACTGATTGGATGATCTGCGGATATTGTAATCTGGAATAACACAAGCCTATAATTATGTGATAAAATAGCTAGTCCATCAATTGATGCGAAGCTGGCTGTCGTGGGTCTCAGGTAAGTGTCCAGAATACCCAATTTTCCAGTGGGCTTTCGAGATTCAGGATGCTCACGTAAGAGAGCATTGAGATCTGAGTGGTTATGGAATGGCGCTGCCGTCTGGAGTTCCCTCGCTTTCTTGAGGTTAATGATGGTTGGTGCTTCAAGTTGCTGGCGCGCTAATGGGATAAACTCCATTTGGCCTCCTCTTCTCAGCCTTGCGTGGACTAAACTTTCGAAAATCCAACCTGCACTTGTGCGGGCTTGTGGGATATTGAAAAGGTGTTGGTAGAGGATGCGGCCTTGCTGCCTATAGTGCTTAAGTGCCAGCTCTGCAAGCTTCCCTCCAATGTACGGTGTTGCAAGTCTAGTGTAATATAAAATGCTAACTGTAACATCCTGTTGGGTCTCATTTGTAGGCACGATGAGGATGACATTGTGCGATCCCGCAGTCCCAATACTGCCGGTGGTAGAGTAGTCAGGGTATTTTGCTAAGAACAAGGAGATTCCCTCACTTAGGTCGATATCCAGCTGCTTGGAGAAGGGACCAGAATTCCCAATCTCATGCTGCTTGGAGAAGGGGCCAGGATTTCCAATCTCATTCATGAGGAAGCGTGCTGTTGGCCCGTACTTGTTGTATAGTTCCCGAATATACGAAAGAGCTTCGGGTTGGATTTCTGGGTAATATAAGCTATATATATACCGTGTCAATAGTAGGCTTTCAATTTTAGTCTAGAAATCGATGGCATAGAAATGGGTAGCTTACGATGCTGCCATTTCAACCTCCCCCCAGGACCACGCAGACATATAATACTTTATTCCACCTCTTTGCTTTACCCACTGCTTGTAATTCTCTTTCTGAGGGGATGATGCATGAATAATAAACCATTTCAAATCGGAATTAACAATCCAAGCTGGAGGGTTTGTATCAAAGAGAGCCCAGATATACGGATTTGTAGTATGATTCAAGTGGTAAAGCTCATCGGCTGTGAATTCCTGGACCCCTTTCTCATCAAAGAGGTAGCAATGCGATCCAGCCTGCTGGAAAATTACCTGTTGACCTCGAAGGAGACATTTTACCAGAAGGTAAGAGATATAAAACGATTTCCCTATAAACACCAATAAGCCAATTTGAGAATCAAAGCAATTGCGAGGGCGGTTACGTACCTATTCCAGGATTTCCAGTGATGAGTATCCCACCCAGTTTGCGGGTAGACTTTCGATGGTGAACCCAATGCATATCCAAGGCCTCGTCCATATCTTTATACGCTTGCCGGACAAGCAGAAAATTCCCGCCACAAGGCAACAAATCTGCGATTGCTGGTATGCTTTTGAAGTATGTCTGAAAGAGTGGGTCCAGGGACAGAATGGTGTAGTAGGTGTCCCCAGTAATCGGGACTTGATTTTCCTGAGCATGAATAGCTTTCTTGTCGGAAAAGATTTGAGTATTGTATAGGTCTCCTTTGTGCCATAAGAGCTTGTGTAATAGTTCGAAGGGTCGTCGTTTTTTTGAGAGTTCCGTAGTCTCATAGAGTTCCGAGTCTAGATTCATGGGTTAGCCCCATATTGCAGTTTCCACAGGCTAAGATAGCTGTCACCTGGAGAGTCATGCTTCGACTGAACCGGGACGTTAGAACATTGATGAAGGCTTATAAATGGAGGAACTTACGTAGTCAGGCGCCTTGACAAGTATTTGCACAAAATATTCGTCGACACTTGTTAAGTATGAACCCAAGGGTTTCATACGCCGCATCAGTCGTGGTAACGTACAAAGTACATCGAGGTGCTTCAGCGGGTATTTATTTCTGTTAGCAGATATGTATCACAATACAAATAGGGAATCTTACCCCGACCCATTCAGGATCCAGATCCCCATCTCCTGTTGATGCAATGTTGGCGCAGTAAATTTCGAGGTCGCTAATTTTACAGTTGAACGAATGCCTCTGGTAAACTGTGTCAACAAAAGCCTGGACGGGGGCATCGAGGGAGATTTGAAGAACTGATATCTTTGGATTTGGCTGACTGCCGGCAATGATGTAGTTGATATAAGGCATGGCTGGTGAGAGTGGGAAGTGCTTTTCGAGGCTCGGAGATGCCTTGGTTGGAGGGAGACAGAGAGAGGGGGGGACTGAGGCACAGGTAGCCTCGAAACCACGGCCTGGAGGGGGGCAGATCTAGTGGCCGGCCTGGGCACATTGGGTGACGTATGGGGAAGGAGGGCCGGCCGGTGTCCTCAAAAGCACCAAATTTCTTAACGTGATTCCATCTACGAGGGTCTGGGTATGAGACTACGTGATTCCCTCTTTCTGCGTGAATTGACTAGATGCAGCTTGGAACCGGAGCTTCAAGGTTATTATAATTATCGAAATCGTTATAATACTCGGAACCTTCAATATCTGAGTATTGGGTAGCGCGGACTTACGACCCGTACCCTCTCATCTTGAGCGTATTCTGAAGGGTAGGCTACCAAGGAGAAAAGTGAGTTATCCGTTAAACAGCCAGCCAAGGACTACCGTGAACAGCAATGTGGTTTATAGGCCTTATTTCACCGGATGTTATGAACCGACCGCGACCTGCTTTTTTTTTTGACACTTGCGACGTCGCGACCTCGCAAGTATCATTTCGCTTCGCCTGTTATCCGCTTCCTGCGTAATTCCACAGATATCGCTGCTGTTGATACCTACATAGCTTAAGATGTACATTATGTACCTAGTAAGTACATAATTTACGTAACTGCCCAAATAGGACTGTCGCGCAAGTACTGTGGCGGCACGAGACTAACTGCGGCGCCAGGCTCCGTGGGAATCCCTGGTGTCGTGGGTTTCTTTTTAAATCTTGGTTGGCACCCGTATTTGGCCTGTACTGGAATGGGTGTATTGAAAGTAACATCATGATTTGCATATAATCCGCACCAAGTGCTTATTTAAACAGAATCAACAAACGACTACCAAATGCATGATTTCAAAATCTACCTGTTCATTTTTAAGCAGAGTCAACCATCTTCCCACCTTTCTTTCGCCATTTCTTCCGCACTCCATGTGTGACTCCCTCCTCAGTGCTTCTTCTTCTTCGGCTTCGGCTCCTTCACATTCTGCTCCTTCTCACCTCCACCCTTCTTATCCTCCTTGCCCTTCGCTCCTCCTCTCCCCTTTCCACCTCCACCACTACTCTTCACACTCCCCTGCCATGCCTCCTCGTATTTACGAGCTGTCCATCTACGGGAGGCCAATTGAGGAAGCTTTCATTGTCTTTCTCATGGCTTGTCGTGCAGGAACCCCATCAAAGATATGTTGATGCTGGAGGAACAGTCACACATCATCACCTCAATTTGCTCATCAAGGCAATTCTGATGCCCTACCCAGAAGCTTAAGTCCAAAGGAGAATACGGTACAAGTTCGGCTAGACCACAATCACGGATTCAAAACAACAATTCTATCATATGGTATGCGAGCATACGGAAGACAATGCATATACTACAAGTACGCTTGGTCTGCGTACGAGGGGATAGCTAGCCTAATAGCCATCTAGACTTCACAGCATCTATAAAGATCAAAAGTCTGAGAGGGATCGATAATGAGTGATTCTTCCCATCTAGATCTTACTATGAGGAAAGGATTAGGCTTCCAGGCAAATTTGAAGTAGTTGCGTAATTCTGCAACAAGTCCAAAATCCCCTTATGGGTGGGTACACGTGAAATAAATTCTGTAAAGCGAGTCCAAAATCACGTATCACAAGTCAAGAAAGAGTGGCAGGATCTCTTGGGCACAAATATTGAAGGTGTTTTGCGTCTGACAATGGCAAGGCGGGAGATGATTCTTGCTTTTGGGTTCTTTGAAGATCTGAATCCGGAGGCATGACATTGACGAGACTATGATCATGACATTGCGCAGTCTCGTACATTGCGCATTGCATGGTCAGCTGAATATAGTAATTTAAAAAAATAAAAGTATGCAAATGGATTTGGATTGCCACACGTGCACTGCAGCTTATACAAGATCGATGGTTCAGCGGCTTTGGAAGACTAAAAAATCTCTTGGCGGGCACCCGCTAGACCATTTAAGATCTCACACTGCCCAATATGGAATCCTTGGGATCTGAATTTGGGTAGCCTGGTTGTGGATTTTCCAATTAATATTTCAGAGGGCATTAAAGAATGGGTTTCGAAATGAGGATGGGACTGTGAAGCCTGGTACACCGAGCAATAGGAAGAGATCAGGAAGGCCTCATTTTTTCTCTGAGGAAGAGAAGGAGAGCCACGTCTATTTGTTACTCGGGATTTTACAACTGGGAGCATGCAGTGTGAGGAGCTCCGTGATGCTATGGGATATATATGCTCAGCAAGATGTGTCCCACGTGCTCTCAAAAGTATAGGATATAACAAGCGATATCCCCGGAAGAAATGGGGGATCAGGGAGAAGAATACATCAGCAAAGCTCGACTTGTCGCTATCGGCTTAGGCGGCAGCGCAGGAGAATGCCCCACCACCTGATCGGCCAGAGGAAATGACACATCATGCCAAAAAGAGCGCACGGGGTGCTGGTGGAGATGTATGGACGTAAAACATGGAGGATTCATTCCAAACTCGACGAAATTAGGTTTACTAAGAAGCCTAGTTGAGAACTTCACATTTATTCTCTGCTTCAGAGGTGAATACATCCAGATTGAAATAGGTACTTATATATACTTTTATCTATCCAAACAAGTTTAAAACGTACGCTAGAAGTAGAAGCATGAATGCAGAACATGATCGATGGAAGGATTTTAAGAAGAAGAAAACAAAAAAAAAAAAGGAGATATAAAATTAGAACCAAGAAAGAAAAGAAACAAAAAAGATAAAATATAATGAAACATGAAGAAAAGAAAAACCATCCCCTTTTGATTAGCCAAATATTAATGGCTTCACACGCTGTCTAAATTAAAAAAAACTTATTTTCCGCCGCGCTTTTGTTGACGCTTCCTCGCAATCATGCGGTTCGCCATCGCCGTCGCAGATTGCTCGGCAGTCTTTGGGGTCCTTGGGGCCTTTGGGCCCTTGTCCCGCACAGCAAGTGCCACCTTCTTGCCCTCTCCTCCCTCCTGCTTCTCACCATCGGGCCTCTTGCGCTTGTTGTTATTACCGCCACCATTCGCAGGCTTATCAGGCCTGTCACCCTTTGGCCTTTCGGCCCTAGCCTTATCACGAGCGGCCTTCTCCTCTGCCTTTTTCTTTTCAAGATCTCTCTTTCCTGTCCGGAACTCCTTCCCATGTAATCCTTTTCCGTGTAAGCCATCCTTACCACCCTTACCCTTACCCTTCTTCTTGTCAGCTGCACCCTTGCCCTTGCCCTCACCCTCACCCTCACCCTCACCATCGGTTTTGGTGGTTGCTTTTCCAGCGGGCTTTCCACCAGCTGCAGCGGCCTTCTTCTCCAGGGCAATCTGTCTCCACTTTTCCTCGGTCTCTTTTCGTCGGTGGACAACCTGTGCGTTCTCGAGTGCGAACTCAACAATCAACCTCTTCTTCTTCTCGACTGGTTGACCCATTCTGGCAACCTCGGGCTTTCCGTCCTTAACCGAAGCCCTAGCTCTTGAAGCCACTTGGTTTGCCTTGATCTGTAGTTTCTCCTTGCGACCTGGGATGTTCGCCGTAGGAAGCTCCAATCCACCACCGACTTCTCTTGAATTGAGCCACCTCAATCCCATGAGAGCCCATCTGTGGCTGACGTACTCAATGAAACCGTATCCCTTACTCCTTCCACCACCTCCGGCGGCCGAAGAAGCCTCTTCGACAATCTTGACTTGACGGACAACACCCTTGCCCTTCTTCCTTCGCTCTTGCTCAGCCAATTTTGCCTCATCACCTCCCCTAGCAATCTCCTCCTTTGATAGAGCTGCTCTGTGTCCCGCCCTGACCTCGGAACTGAATCCCACAACTGCCTCACGAGCCAAGAACTTCAAATCCTTGAGAGTGATACTTCTGGGGAGGTTTCGGATCGAAAGACGAGTAAGTGAGACGTGGAGAGATGGGTTGGATTGGATAAGAGCTTTGCGCTGCTTCAAACTGGCATCACGCATAGCCCTTTCTGAGGGTGTAAGGAGCTGGTACATGGCGATATTCGATGGGATGTTTCCTTCCATGAGAAGATACAAGTGACGTTTATCCTGGAGAGCAGTTTCCCTTAGTGATAAGGACTTCTCTGCAAGCTTACCGGCTTCACTCCTATCTACTGCTTTGGAAACAATCAAAACTCGTCCATGAAGGGTGTATTTTCCGTCTGGGTCCTGGCTCTCTGATTGAAGGATGCTGGTTTTTTGGCCGGGAGCTGGAGGCTTTGGCGCATTTCGTAGGCAGTCCAGGTAGGGTTCCTCTTCATAGAATGCAACGAAACCAGTGCCCCTTGGCCTTTCTGTTTCCCAATCCATCACAATTCGAGCATACCTGACGGGGCCAAACTTTTCTTGAAAGTGAGCTTGCAAGCTTTGGTCGTTTACTGAGAATGGTAGATTTCGTAAAAAGAGGACCAAGTTGGAGTTTTCGTGTACTTTCTTCTCTCCCTTCCTTTCCTTCTTCTCCTCCTCTTCATCATCCTCATCGTCGTCTTCGTCGGACATGTCATTGTCGTAAACATTTTCCTCATCCTCTTCGTCCTCAGATTTGTCTGACATGTTATCGATATGCTCATCCAGTCCTTCCTTCTCTTGTACTTCCTCCTTGATTTCCGTCACGGATTCATCATCGCTGCTATCGTCACTCTCGTCGTCAATTTGAGGTACCTCAAGCTCGCCACCCTCTGTCTTCACCTTCTCCCACTTATCCTTCTCCACTGCCCAATCCACAGCGACTGGCCGCCCGCTCAAATCCTTTCCGTTCAAGCCCTCAATTGCTCTCTGCGCATGCTTGTACTTCTTCATAGTAACAAACGCAAAACCAGCAAGTAGGCCAGATCCAGCTGGCGCTCCCTTCTTTGCTGGGATAATGACATCCTTGACCTTTCCGAACTTCTTGAATGCCTCGTACAGCTGGTCTGGCTTCCTGATGCTCCACGGTAAATTTCGGACAATCAATCTTGGGTTTCTCTTTTCAACATCTTCTTTTGATGTGACGGGCTTAATATCTCGTTCTTCTGCGCCCTCAATTGCGTGACCGGCACGGTGTCTAGCCTCTGCAATCTCAACCTTCAATTTCCTTCCGTCAAGCTCCTTTCCATTGAATTGGTCTACGGCATTTTTAGCATCCTCATCTTCCGCAAATGTGACGAAACCGAATCCTCTGGACTTCTTTGTGGCAGGGTCGAGAACGACGTAGGCGTGCTTGACTGGCGCAACGAAGGAGAAGTGTGTTGTGAGTGATTCGGCAGTTGTGGTGAATGCGAGTGAGCGGACGAAGAGGGTGTTATTCGAGGCCTCCTTCATACGAGCCTTCTTTGCAGCTCTCTGGTTTTCCTTGTTGAGCTCCTCCTCGGCAGAGACCGCCGGGGCGGCTTTGGCATTTTCAGAGTTGTCAGGGTCCGTCTCGGCCTCTGATGGTGCTTCGTTCACGAATTTATCTTCCTCATCCTCCTCCTCTTGCTGCCTTCTTGCCGACCGCCTGGACTCGGGCTTCTCGGCTGTGCGCGGGCGTTTTGCGTGTGGTGGTGCCATTGTGGAGGAACCTGGGGGTGCTGATTGAGGGGATGTTGGTGGGTTCCTGATGATCGAGAGCGCTCGCAAAAGTTGCCAATCTTGGCGCGGTAAAGAAAAACTGTAGAGCATATGCAAGCAGCTGCTAGCGTGATGCACGGATAGGTCTGCAAATCTTGGCGGGCTAGCGTCGCGCTTTGTTTTAGCGTCGTGGCCCTTCGCTGAGCCAGCTCTGGCGAGCTGTCGGCCGCCCACCTCGCAAGCTGGGCTTCGGCAACGCTGATGGGGGATCGATGTCGATGCAACTCAATTGCATGTAGGCCAATGAAGCTTCACAGAACTATTCGGTACACATAACACACAGCGGTCATCAGCAGCTCTGTGTAGCCGGGAGTCACGATGCCTTACAATATAGCGTATGCTCCGTCTCTCCCCTTGGAAGCCTCGTTTGCCGTTGCATGAGTTGACTGCGACTGACCCAGACCCGCGTGCTTGCATGGGGAGGCCATATATATAGGATGACGAGTGACTTCTTCTATCCGCAGCCCGGCGGTGTCGAGTCGCACATATACCAGCTCTCGCAGGCAGGCAAGCTCAAACGCCCCGACTCACATTGCCAATTCTAACGCCAATTCATCGTCAGAGGCTCATTGACCGAGGCCACAAAGTCATCATCATCACACATTCATATGGAGACCGAAACGGGGTCCGATATCTTACAAACGGCCTGAAAGTCTATTACGTGCCTTTTTTTGTCATTTATCGAGAATCGACCTTTCCGACCGTTTTTTCATTCTTTCCGATATTCCGAAATATCGTCATAAGGGAGAAGATCGATATCGTGCATGGACATGCGAGTCTCAGTAGCTTGTGCCATGAAGCGATTCTGCATGCAAGGACAATGGGGTTGAAAACATGTTTCACAGATCACTCACTTTTTGGATTTGCCGATGCGGCAAGTATTCTTACGAACAAGCTGTTGAAATTTACCCTAAGTGATGTTGGACATTGCATATGCGTCTCTCATACATGGTGGGTCAATTCAGGCATAATTAGCTTGAATGTTTACTGATATAGATGATAGTAAGGAAAATACAGTACTAAGAGCTGCCCTTGACCCCAGCACCGTATCAGTCATTCCAAACGCTGTAGTGGCAGAGAACTTCCGGCCCGATCCAACTGCAGCCTCACCTGACCACAGTGAGCATCCAAAGACTTCCTTAATATAGAGATTGACTGACCCAGCCTACTAGTTACTATTGTCGTCATATCTCGTCTTTTCTACAATAAGGGTACCGACCTTCTTGTCGCCATTATTCCACGAATATGCGAACTTCACCCCTCCGTCCGATTCATCATCGCGGGATCTGGTCCAAAGGCCATAGACCTCGAGCAAATGCTGGAGAAGAACATGCTACAGGACAGAGTGGATTTACTAGGTCCAATTCGGCATGAGGAAGTTCGCGATGTGATGGTACGCGGGCACATCTACCTCCATCCATCATTGACGGAGGCCTTTGGAACGGTCATTGTTGAGGCTGCCTCATGTGGTCTATATGTCGTATGCACTCGTGTAGGCGGTATACCTGAAGTTCTCCCCTCACACATGACAATATTCGCACGCCCAGAAGAGGACGACCTCGTATCTGCTACCAGCAAGGCCATCCATGCCCTCCGCCATGGCCGGGTGAAGACGGACAAATTCCATGAACAAGTCAAGCAGATGTACTCTTGGACCGATGTTGCCGCTCGTACAGAGCGTGTGTACGATCACATTACACAATCGAGGAAATTAAGCTTACTGGAGCGCTTGAAGAAGTACTATGGGTGTGGAGTTTGGGCTGGAAAGTTGTTTTGTCTATGCGTGATTGTGGATTACCTGTTGTGGGTGGCATTGTGTTTCTGGTGGCCGGAGGATAGGATTGATGTTGCAAGAAATTGGCCGCGGAAGCGGAGGATAAGTGAAGTTGAAGATGAGCATATCTCCGGGCGGGAAACGGAAAAACATTAATCGGAATTTTCGAGAATTGTATATGTGGAAGGGCAAAGCATATATAGTTACGAGACAGTTTCTATTTTGGTGGTGAAAAATTGTGGCTCTCACACAAATGCCCCACATATCCACAAGGATACAGTATATACCCCCATCCTCAGCTGTTCATATTTTCTCTTTTTTTTTAATTTCCTTGTAATTATTCGCCTTTCTAAATAATATCTTACCTTCCACTTCCTTACTTTAATTTTGTATGCTTCCTGAAGAAGGAAATATCTAGATCTAGATATATATCTTTACTGATATATGCTGATTTTCCATTCGGAATGAGTTGATGTTTCGGACTGTGAATACTAGTACTGGCCATCATGTTCCATATATTTAAATTATAATACAACGAATTTTTGAAGCATTGGGGGGATGAGAACAGCTTCGAACGCTACAGAAGTGGCAACATCTCCTAGGATATCCATGTGGTAACCCTGCTTGTAGAAAATGCCAAGAATAGCCCATACATGAGATGCTGGGTCCGCATTGAGATCATGACCAAGCTTGAGCTCATCGTCCGCATCGTGCGGTATCGCCGGTCTAGCCGGGCTCTCAGAACAACTCTTGACCCTCGCCCGCACAGCCCTCATCTGTGGATGTTGGGCAGCCTGGAAATCCTTTGAACTCCTCTCCACACCACTGTTCGGCATCGCAAAGCTGTTTCGAAGTTCTGTACCGGAAGCTTGCAATTGCCGAATACTCCGGTTCCCGACTCTAGGTCTAGGCTTACTTCGAAGCTTCCTAGGCTGGAGCTCAGACCTGGCCTGTGCAACGACGGACCGCCTGAGCTTTCCCCACAATTAGGCATCACTCTATCGCATAACCAGAAGTAAAAACATCAACGGACGGTACACTAGCACAATACTACCATGGAACCCTCAGCTGTTTCAACATCTCCAATGGAGTACAGCGACCTTGATGTGGAAATTGATGACGATGACGATGATGGGGAGTATGAAGACGCCCAAACTTACCATGACATCGATGATGATGATGAAATGGACGATGATGAGGAGGGGGAGGAAGTGGACGCCGATGCCGTTGATGATGATGATGATGATGAATATGATGATGAAGACAGCGAAGACGAAGTGGAAAGACGACTCGGAGCAGCGATCCGATTACGAATTTTAAATGATGGTATCCTGGAGGATGGAGCGAGTATACACATCGTTTCACTTCCGGAAGGAATCCGGTACCAATATCATATCGAATCGACGAGGCAGGATGAAGCTGTGATAGAACGGAGTGAGGAAGGAGTGGAACTGATGAAGGGTGGAGACTTTGGCGCAGTGAGCCTACACCCATTCTTGGCTATAAAATGACTTCGTTTCCTGATCGAAGGGAATATTTAGGAGGAGTTGGGCTCGTTTCCACAGAGAGCGAATAATCGGAAGAGTCTGCCATTGGCTACACGATTGCTACAGAGAGAGATTGGTACATACCGAGGGGAGAGGGCTCGAATAGGAAGTCAACTGCTGGCTCAGGTTTGTATTTCCCTAGTTTCCAACCATAATTGCTGTTAATTTATTTATGCTTTAATTTCTAGTCTGTTATTCCCTCTACCAAAGCAGACTTTGTCATGCGGCACAACTCGAATGTCTATTCTGGCCAATTTTCAACAGATGGAAATTTCTTCTATAGTTGCTCCCAGGACTTTAAGGTACGGATGTATGACACATCCAATCCGTACAACTGGGAGCACTATAAGACTGCGAGATACGAAGGCGGACGATGGACGATCACAGATGCTACATTATCTCCTGATAATAAAATGCTGGCATATAGTAGTATCACGCCTGTTGTCTACGTTTCGAATACCCAACCCGGGGCCGAAGGCACTTGGGCAATGGACTTTTGCGCCAGCAGGCGCCAAACCAGAAGTATAATTGAACGAGATTTCGGAGTAAGACAATCCCTAACATCATGAGATATATGTGATGGAGAAATTAATGAGCTGTTTTAGATTTGGTCCATTCGATTTTCCGGGGATGGGCGTGAGCTGGTAGCAGGTGCCAGTGACTGCAACCTTTACATATACGACATTGAAACACAAACTACCGTCCTCAAATTAACGGGCCACAAAGATGAGGTTAATGCAGTTTGTTTTGCGGATGTAGATTCTCCCCATATTTTATATTCTGGGTCAGATGATACAACGCTTAAAGTATGGGATAGACGGAGTATGGGTTCAGGCCGAGAGGCTGGTGTCTTTGCGGGTCATATGGAGGGATTGACATATATCGATAGTAAGGGTGATGGAAGATATGTTCTCAGTAATGGCAAAGATCAAACGATGAAATTGTGGGATATAAGGTTTGTCCAATTCCAATTCCAATCATTTATGTAAAAATTGTGTACTAATTCACTATATCAGAAAAATGATGGAACCAAGTGCATTTGACAACCTCCGTCATCAAAACTATCAATGTGGTTTCGACTACCGAATGCAACAATATCCCAGACGGAGAGGAGGCAGGCGTCACCCCCAAGACTGCTCGGTAGTTACCTACAGCGGCCACAAGGTCCTCCGAACCCTCATCCGCTGCCATTTCTCGCCCCCAGTCTCTTCCGGCTCAAGATACGTCTACACCGGGTCCGCAGATGGGCAAGTGTGGATATACAACCTTGATGCTACAACAAAGGCTGTGATCGATGTCCAAGGCGCGGTGTCGAGTGCGTACGGATTCCAGCGGCATGGGGGGGGTTGCGTGCGTGATGCAAGTTGGCATCCGAATGCGGGTGTTATAGCCGCTACGAGTTGGAAGGGGATGAATCATGATGGGGGGAATATTTCTTTACATTCTTTCAATGGTGGTGGGATGAGTGATAAAGAGGTAGTCCAGCTGAATGCTTCTGAGGATTCAAGTTATTATTCGGGATGGGCGTACTATTAGTGAGGGCGTAATCCTTCTTCTTTTTTCTTTATATCAGTACAGGATGAAGTGGATTTGAAATTTATCTACAGGCGCTGTAATTGAATACCTGTAAATTTTGTTCAATATCATTACTTCGTGGTTCTCGTTTTACTTTGTTAGACAACACTCTTCTGCCACCATAGGTAGTCTCGCGTGGTACTCACATTCGGGGAACTTAGGTTTCTCTTTTATCTCTGTACTCGCCTCGTCTTCCTCTTTCTGATGCTGTTGACTGCGACGTCCGGAGCGCCGTGGTTCGTAAGTTCTCTTTCGCTCTCGTTCTGCACGTTGTTGTCGGTGTACCTGTCTGCTCGCCCAAGTACCTTTTTTTTCCTTTATCGTAGTATCACCAACTCTCAACACACTGGGCTTCGCCCGCCCCATTTTCCATAATAATATTCTGGCTATGAACTGGGTATAAACAATAAAGAATAATGAACCATCCATTGATTCTAGATACATCTTCTTTCCACAATCTCCTCACGGAAAACTCCCGAGTTTCCACCTACATTCCCTCCTTCTTCAAACGCAATATACATGAGATCCACAATAACGGAGAATGCCTTCATCCATTTCTCTTTCCTCTCCATCTTTCCTATACTTGGAAACATTACCGAGAACTTATAATTATCCGTTAACTGAAACTTTCCATTCTTTATGACACCATCTGCCAATCTTCTGTATACTACACCATTTGCTCCATTTGTATCCCACATATCCTTGAGCGCAAGCAACAATTGTCTAAAAGCAATAGCCATACTAGTGAGGCTACCGTAATGGATGAAGTTGAAGCGAAGCGAAACTGAATACTCAAGGACTAGAAATATGTCGGAAGGTCAAATGTGTGTCGGAACGTCAAGTATATGGTACGAGTCTAGGTCTTGGCATATCTTTCCTTCCAAATAGGGTAGTACAAAGACAGCTACTCGAGACGAGTCTATACTCGAGATTTGAAGTTGAACCTCAAGTTCTAGACACCTTCTAGGCCTAAGACCTGAGCATTCTTTTAACTTTGGGGAAACGTTGTGAATCATCGTGCAAAACGCCATGTCTGTCTGCAGGTGTATATCTCACCTAGCCGGGATGGAACATACGCAGCCGCAGCGTATCACTCGTGTCTTGGCAAACACCCTCCCATCTGACGAAACCCACAGATCACGTGCTAGCTTAACGTTGCATCTGTCCTGTTACGTTCAGAACACATTGCCCGAACTTCTAACGCCTGTATCTTTCCCGGCCCGCCGCCCTGTGATCCACTCTCCCCTAAACACAACGACCAGACAACCCTCTGCCATCCCATCTCTCGTTACCTTTCTGATTTTCATCTCCAACCTCACACATACATACTTCTTTCTACCGGCACATACCTACAAGACAAGATGTCCGACTCAATCCAGCAATTCGCCGACATCCCACGCCAATTCGTGAAGGACGGAACGCTGTTCCTGAACAGATGCACAAAGCGTATGTTGTTCCTATTTTGGTTCTCTTTCTGCTTGTTTTTATTTTGGACAGTTGTCGCATCATTGCGCGGAAAGCTTTCCCCAACACCTCTCTCCCCACAATTGAAATGAAAGATCCAAAAAAGCTGACCGTGGTGCGACTTTCCTAAAATTTAGCCGACAAGCGTGAATTCATCAAGATTTCACAGGCCGTCGGAATCGGTTTCTTGGTCATGGGCGTCATTGGATTCGTCGTCAAGCTGAGTACGTATTACTTGCCCACTACTCTACTCTATCCTACTCTACTAGAGCTATCGTGCTAACTGAATTACCTACCTCTCTCGCAATAGTCCACATTCCAGTGAACAACATCCTCGTCGGTGCTGCTTAAATTCTCTTTTCTCTTTCTGCCACGTTTGAAGAGACGGAGTTGGGGAGCGGGGGGGAGGGGGAGAGTAGGAGGAGGAGTGTGTAAAATGTCGCTTCTGGAATTTGGATTTCTTTTCCCTGCCGGCCCGGGGGAAGGGGCCTGCCTGGAGTGGATTGTGCAATACCAACCAATGCGGTGATGATGGTGATTGAAGGAAAAGTTCTTGGGTGGGGGGAGGTTGGCACGAATGCCGAGTAAGCAAGAAACGTCACCTACCTACCTACCTACGCTATACCATCGGTCGTCTCGACATCACACACACCTTCATTCACATACACAACCAAACGCGAAACACATTTTACACCCAAAACACACACACAAATACCACAAAAAAAACTACCTAAGCCATGGACACACGGCGCTCGTTCGACTAATAAACAAACAAACAAACAAACACACAAACCCACAACAGCAGCAACATTCACACCACATACACGATAGCTTTCAACAGGATGCCATCACATATGCGCGCCATTGGGGGGCTATTTGTGTATTGGAATGAGCGGGAAGTTGGGTGGGGGCGGGAAGGCTGGGGGAGGCGTTATGTTATTTTCTGAGCTCCAATAGTAGTTTGAGCGCACTCTTGTACAGTTACTGGTTCTTTGATTCGATTTTCTATGTTTTTTTGTTCCCGTTTTTTTTATATTTTATATATCTTCCTTTTTTTTTATTTTTTTCAGCACATGTTACGGATCCGGAAAGTATAGTATAATGCATTCGTGAATTGTTATCTCGTAGAGAAAAATGATTTTTTTATTGTTCTTTTGCTTACTCTGTTTACTTGTTTGCAAGTGAATTTAGATGATTGCTATACCATAGTGGAAAATGTGTGTTTTGCCCAATTTCTCGACTTTTTCGAGCTTTCCCGAAACATCAGTGACTTGTGCCTTTGGTATTTCTTAGCTACCGCATGTTCGTGGCCCAACAGACAATGCAGTGGGTGGGTAATGACCCATTGGTATCGGAGAAACCTCCAACTCAGGACCAAGATGTGACATGTCCAGTATTGCCATCCGATTCCCTGCCTCTGCTTTTCCGTTGTTGATGACAATGATACCTATAATTCTGGAGCCACCACACAACCAATCGATAAAAACCAGTGATCAGAAAGGTAGCTAAATGGTCATGTCCCTTTCGGTGTAATATATGTGGCAGCTTTGATTGCACATGATCTCATCCCACGATATATATCTGATCTATAAGGCGTCCTTATTAGCCATAAATTCTCAGACTTGGTATTTATAAAGTAACGCGGCAAAGGCTGGTGTAGTCCAGAAGAGGTAGTAACATAGGAGGCCTATGATCAGAAAATATTATATATATGCAAGTGTTTCTCTGTCTTCGCTAGACGCGGTCCAGAAGGACCCGTCCGGCATCAGTCTAAGGATGACTTTTGCGTATTTCATCATGTTGGTTCATTGCCTACCTCCCTCCTCCCTCCTTCCTTCCTAACGAAATAAAAAAGGAAAAAAAAGGGAATATGTGGATAACGTGTATAAAGAGACTTACATGTGCATATAGTTGTGGAAAAAATAAACGGCAGTAGTGGTATATAGATGCTATGCATGCAATTGGTAAAATGAAAAATTAGATGATCAAGTAAGATCGTACTCGTACTTGTGATTCATGACTTTTCAATCACTGGCCAGAAAAATTGCATTCCAGAAGGAGCATCAAATGTCGGTTTGATTGCCCTAGGTTTCCGGGGTTTGGCGGTGATGATTTCGTCCTCGGTGGATGCCGCTCCTGGGGCAGGTGCGGCAGCAGCAGCAGTAGTAGCAGTTGACTGGACATTGTTCCAGTTCCCAACGTCTTCGTCGTCCCAGGGTAGAGATGCAGAGTCGTTGTTTGAAGATACATTGGCGGTGGGCCGCTGGCGTGGGACGTAGTCTTCGTTCCCGCCGGCAATGTCTCCGTAGGGACGTTTGGTGGCGGTTTTTGGAGCCGGGGGCTCCTCGTATTCTGGCTCTGGGGTGACGGATTTTTCACGTTTGGCTTCGAGTTTTCTGCGTTGTGCTTCTGTAAGGGGGGGGGGGGGGGGGGGATAATTCGTTAGATTGTGATTCAGAACAAAACGCATATGGGAATTGGGGGGATTGACGTACTCAACAACTCTTGGATCTCTGAATGGCGGAAGATGGCAATTTGTTCATCCGTTAGGGTCCTTCGGACGCCGTCGGGATAGAAGCCTAGGTCTTCTTCCTCTTCCTCTACTTCTTCCGCCTCTTCTAAGATTTCCTCTTCAATAATCTCGGTTTCTTCCCCATTGACACCTGCATTGTAGCCGGAATTATAGGCCGATGTTTGCCCTACTGCTCCGGCGGACTGTGGAATGAAGTTTGCGAAGAAGGCGGACGCAGCAGAGTTGGGAGTAAAGTGAGCATCACGAAAGGCCTGGATTTGCTCCTGCGGGGATGTTAGTAAGAGAGTAAGAGAAGGAAAACGAGGCAAAGGAATTCATATAATTACCCAAGTCACGCTCGGAATGACGAGTTCCTCGGCCATTTCACATGAAGGATGGGGTTGGTGTTGACCTTCACGTTGGGTATTTGTCTCTGTAGTGACGCTGAAGGAGACGTGAGGAAAGACGCTAATACACAATGGGCCTAATAAGGCTGACTAACACGCACGCTACTGCACACCTAGCTTTAGCGTGTATCTACACATGTGCCTGTGCTCAGGTACGGGAGTTCCGATCCACAAAAGACGACGTCCTTCATTTTTAGCTCCCACATCCCGTCAACATCACGAGAAAGCATCTCCCGCTCAGGATCGAGGCTGCCTAGCATATACTCACCATGGAAGACTCGCTGTACAAGTGCTCCTCGCAATACCTTCGATGGACATTCACTCCCGAATCACTCTCCACCGTCCGAACAGCAACCAACGCCGCCGCATCCGCACAAGTCAAAGCCGCAATCCAACGAGCTCGGGATAGAAAGAAGCGGAAGAAAGTTGCAGGCGGAGATATCTTTGGCGGGGCATTAGATACCCCCGGTGCGGAATCAGATGGGTCGTTGGGAGGAGCTTCGGAGGAGAAGGAGATTGAGTGTTTAACAGCAGATGAAGAGCTTAAGCTTGTGCGGTACTACTGTAAGATGATCATGGAGATAGCAACTGTTTTTGAATTTCCTACAAACGTAAAGGTATGTTTATTTACAAAAACCTCAATTTCCTGCACCTCTCACGAAATAATTGATCCTGATTCTCGTTGATGTAGGCAACAGCACCAACATTTCTCCGCCGCTTCTTCACACGAACCTCACCAATGACATACCACCCCAAAACCGTCGTCGCAACAATCCTCTACCTCACTACAAAAACCGAAAACCACTACATCTCGCTAAACGCCTTCTCCGCCAAAATCCCAAAATCAACGCCCGAGGAGATCCTCGCACCGGAATTCGTAGTTGCAATGGGCCTCCGATGGTGTTTTGAAGTCAAACACCCCTTCCGTGGCCTCGAGGGCGCAATAATGGAGCTCGTCAAAGTCTGCGATGGGAATTACCACCCTCCACCTCCTTTACCCTCCCAACAACAACAACAAGATCAACAACAACAACAACAACAACCACCCTCTGCCCAAGAATGGCAAACAAGACTCCACGCCCTCCCACCACTCACCCCCCCCACCTCACCAAAAGCCCGAATCGAACGCGCACACGGAAAATCCAGGGCAATCCTCTCCTCAAGCGCACTCCTCACAGACGCCTACTTCCTCTTCACCCCCCCGCAAATCTACCTCGCGGCACTCTACCTCGTCGACCCCGCCCTCACACTCTTCTTCATCGACCTCAAGCTCTCGTACCCAGACACACCCGAACAACATACCACTAAAGAGGCCCTAATCGACACCGTCCAGCGGTGCGCAGACGTGCTAAAAACAGGCGGGGAGCCAGGCGCCCCATTTAGTAAGGAGGAGCTCGACGAGGTGACGAGGATCGATCGGAAGCTCTACTTTTGTAGGAATCCGGAAAAGGTGGATCTCGTTTCTGCGAATAAACTTGCAAAGAGGGGCGTCACGGATGATCAAGATGAGAGTGGTAATGGTGGCGGAGCAGTAGGCGCCGGGAGCGGGAGTAATGGTGCGGGGGATAATGGGAGCGGTGTTAGTGGTGGGAGCGCAGGCGGTGCTGCTAATAATGAGAATGAGAAGAGGGAGAGGGAGGTCAAGAAACGGAAGCTGGAGAGGGAGAAGATTTCAAAGGAGGGAGATGATTTGTTTGGTGCGCCGCTGCAGAGTTCGAGGTTAAAGTAGATGTCTAGATTGTCTCTTTGTCTTCCCTTCCCCTTGATGGTTTTTGATTTGTTCATGGTTGGCGCGCGTGCCCATATATCTATTTGCTGGTTTATGTTTTTTGTTTCTTTTTTTTTTTTTTTTTGATTTCAAGTCTTTCATGCAAGTGTAGATTTTTGCACTCTTGTACAATATGGGTGTCTCTCTGGCGTTTTTTTTGGAATGTTTTTATTAAGATCAAGTATTACATCAAGTTTTCAAAACCAGATCTTACATCGCGTTTTTCCCAATGCAGCTCAAAATCTTTACAGTACTGAGTCAAATTAAAGTAAGAACATAAATAAGTGACCGACCATGCTGTGGATATTTTTTTGTTTTCAAAAAGTCTTTATAATGAAAGAGAACATTAATGAAACTGATCTCAAAATTCGTTAACGTCAACCAAATCCATATACTCGAGAAAAATATGTTAAATGCTTGTTTAAATGAAATGAGAAACGGAATGAATTATGCAGACCAAGCCTTCTCCTCCTCTGGAGTCTGCAGGCAATACACAACCACATCCCCGACCCTCCTGCTATCATCATGGAAATGGCTATTAAAGAACCGGTGGCAAAGGGTATACCTCGACTCTGACTCCCCCACCACCGCCCCTTCCCCGGTCTTGCCCTCCTCACCCTTCTCACTCTCAATCTCAATCTCAGTCCCATTCCCCACCCCCACCCCCAAATAACTCCTCATCACCTCCCTCTCCAGCACTCCAAAAAACACCAACCGATCCGGCCACTGGTACCTCTTCTCCTCAAACATCCTCTTCTTCGGGTTCCTCCCCTTGGCCGGCGGGGTCGGGAAGTTCTCCTCCAGGAATTTTGTCGGGTTCTGGTAGAATACGTCTGCCTCGTCGAGATACTCCTCCCTCTCCTTCTGGGTGGAGAGGTGGAGGGGGGGCTCACACGTCAACGCCCACATAGTCCTTCCTCTTCGCGAGGGGACTTGCAGCGAGGACTGCCAGGGCGTGGAGTGGCATGGCATGAGGAAGCCGAGACTATGCCAGTTATCCACGTCCCTGCGGAGGTAGTTTACTACATCGATGACACCGCGCTGGTGCAGTTGCGTGGAGTACCATGCGATCGGGAGGTTGACGATCACCATGCCAATAACGATTCTCTGACGGGTTTTATGTGAAATGTTCTTGATCCCGTGGACGGCGGAGGACGTGAGGATGATTAGGATCGGGAGAAGGGGGTATATGAAGCGGACCTCCTTGTGGGGGATGAAGGAGTATGCTATTATCGTAGTTATGACTGTGAGTGAGAGTTGGAGGCGGGCCGAGAGGGAGGGTGAGAGTTCCTTGATGGGTTTTGGTGGTGCAGTTGGGTTTGTGATGGGCTTTCCTTCCTTCTGGTCCTCGAGGAGCTTGAGTGCTGCGGCGCGGGACTCGGTGTTGTGGATTAACACGTCCGAAACCTTTTCAAAGACGGAGGAGATCTCGTGGATGGCGAGGGGGGTGTATGTTGTCATGAGAAGGGGGAGGCCTTGGGAGAAGTAATAGTGCCATGGACTCCTGCCGTAAAAGGATGAGAGGGATTGGAGGAGGTTGAATTTGAGGAATGTGTATGGTGGGAAAGTGAATTCGCCGTAGAACCTCCTGTCCAACAGAGAGTTGAGGAGGAGTGCAGAGAAGCTGTACACACATAAAAAAAAATCGTTAATATCAAGATCAAATTTGCCATAAGATGAAGAGTAAGGAGAAGGTGATATTTATCATACCCAGTTTTCGCAGCCTCAGAGACGATATGTAACCTCTCTGCCCTCGAAGTAGCCCTGAACAGTAAAAACGCACCCAACGAAGCCCAAATCAAGACATTCGTTGGCCGCAAGATACATGCCACGGCAGCAAGACTCAGAGATAACTTCAGATCAGTCTCTGGGGCATCGATGGCCCAGTTCCTCGCGCCTTTTTCACTACTAACGTGTCTCGTGGGCCAGGGCCAGTAGTACAGGGCAATGATTGTGATGCTGGTCTCCAAGCTGTTTGAGAACGTTCTTGTCGAGCAGAACCAGTGAAATGCACTGCCCATTGATAGGAACAACTAATCATCACACGTATAGTGTTAGTGAAGCTATACCAACAACTTCCGATAAATTGAGAGTGACATACAGCAGTCCATCCAGCCTCATCGCCCAATATCCTTCTAGCAAGCCGGAATGTGTAAATATCCCCGGCGGTAGCGAAGAAAGCCTGGAGCAGCCGAGGGGCAACATTCAAGACCTCCCCCCGTGTAACGAAATTGGTGATTTTGAAGAGATCCAACAGCTCATTCGTAGCTTTGTATAGCATTGCAAAAAGCATAGGATGCGCGATACTCCTCAATTTCTCTAGCCATTCCTAAAAAATATATTCGTTTCAGTCGAGATTCATTGAAAGGATCGGTGGGTTTTGTCGACATACCCAAGTCACCCAGCCATCACCAAAGATGAGCCTCCAGGCCGGCTCGAGAGCTTGGTAGTACTCATCGGGCTGAAAGAAGGTGCGGACACTGACGGCATTGACGATGCGGATACTGAGGACGAAAACGTACAGAAGCTCTACAGAAAAGGCCTTTGGGGTATGTGGTTGTGGAGACGACATAATTGTGTGCTCATGGGTCATGGGACGCTCCTGACCGTGATGTCGTGGTCACGCATTGACCATTGCAGCTCTGGAGAGTTGTCCCTTGGTGACGCTAGTCACGTGCAAGTTTTTATATGTATAAGGCTGAAAGAAAATATTTCGAGTTTAAAGGAACAGGGTTTAAAGTACAAACAAACAAAACAGAGTGCATCGACGTCGCTAGTAGTATACAATATGCTAATAAACTAGATACTATTCATATATCCCCTTCTCAAATTTATCCTTATCATAATATTTAGCATCGATGGGATTGCCGTTAAACAACCTGCCCTCAAGCGCATTTACGGCCTGTAATTTAACACGATTAGCCCAACTTCAGTTCAAGGTTTCACGAATAGTGGAAAGCATACTTTTAGGGCGCTCAGCTGGCTTGTGAACTGTACGAATACTTCTGGACCTTCCTCCGCATCTGCCTGATCATCATGCGAAGTGTTGATGTACACCCTCTCGACGCGGCCATACTTTTCTCCGCACTCCTCACCGATCTCCTGCCTCAACTCACCACTCACAATCTCCTCAGTGTCAATACCCCGAAGCATGCCTCTCAAAACCACCACCTCCGTCATCTTGCCAAATTTGCTTTCAGCCTCAACGTCTCTCCTCTTATTCTTGTCGATGATTTTCCCTCGGCCAATTTCCTCCTTCTTCTTCGAAGCAACAACATGTAGAGGCTTGACGATACCAGTGCCTTCGGCGCCCAATCCAGTACCCTTTGTCCAGCCATATTTCGCAAGAAGTCGATGCGCGAATCCTTTCTGACCAGGTCGCAGGGAGCGTGGTTCATCCTCGGGATATGCTTCTGGCTCTTCTTGCACCTCTTCTTTCTCCTGCCTTGCAGGTTGTGACGTTGTCGCCTCTTGTTGCGCCGATTGCTGATAAAGTACAGGTCCGCGAGAAATTGTTGGCTGCGGTGCCTGGCTAACTGGGGGCGCGGTCTCCAATACCAAATCGTCTGTTGGCTCATACGTATCATCGTCGTCTTCCGGAGGAGGAGGCGGTGGTGGTGGTGTACTTGATGCGCCCAGCTTGCTCAACCTCACCCTTCTGGCGTATGCGTCCTCCCCAGTTGCATCGTCCGGAATTTCAACAGGAGCTGACGGTGGAGGCGGAGCAAAATTGAACTTCGGAGGTGCAAAACGACCTGAAAATAGTCAGCAAAGAAGCGCCGATAGTCCAGCATATGTGAGCGGCTACTATTCATGGCAGGCCGGTAGTCGTCCCCACTTTCGTCCTCCGATCGTGTATCCTCCCTGTTCTTTCTTGGTCCATATAGCTTGTCTCTCCACTCATCCATTTCCCGAATTTTCTCGTCGCCATCACGATATTCTTCGTAGTTGTTGGGCCGAGCCGGATCGTAGATATCATCCCAATCGACTGGTCCGTATTCCGCTTCCTTGTTTTTTCTACGCTTTTTCCGGCGCTGGTTCCTCTCCTTCTCCTTCTGAGCGTAAAATCCATTGACGTCATCATCCGATGTCCCTGTATGCGCCCAATCATTCAAAGTAGTTTTCACTACCGGGCGAGCAGGTTCGACAATTGTTGGCGCAGCAGTTGTAGTTGTGGAGGAAGATGCGGCAGCGGCGGCGACAGACACGGCCCCCAACGGCTTCATTGCGATTTTCGGCTTCGACTTTTGCTGGTTTAATTGTGGTCTTTTTGTGGGCTGAAATCTCAGGGCAGCTGTGGAATGCTCAAAGAGTACATACCCCGATGCTCCTCAAGCATGAGGATCAAAGGAGCGGAAACAAATTCGTGAGCCATTTGATTGTCTTTTATTTCAAGAGAAAAGAAAAAAACAAAAGGAGGGCAGCAGTAGTTAGCTACCAGCATTGAGCTTCCTTTGAGCGGAAGAAGCGCTTTCATCTTGCGTCGCAGTGGTATCGGAGCTGCCCGCCTGTTTGTTGAAGACGATTGGTGCGCGTTGAATCGACGCCACGGTCGACGAAGTTGCAGATGGATCGAGTAGATTTGCATAGAGAGATAGGCCTCCAGTTCGAGGAGGTGGGGGATTCGATGAGCCGGGCATGGCGATAGAGATGAAGCTTGCGCAGCTTGTGCAGTTGTGTGTGCTGTAGTATGTGCTTGCTGCGGATGTTGTGTAGATGAACGGGAACGGGACCTTGGAGGAAGCTCTAGCTGCTTGCATGCAGCCCTGGGACTTATCACGTGCCTTTCAAGCCCATTGTCTTGGCAGCTCGCCTACCTGCTCATGTGACCTACGGCTTTAGGCTTCGCGAGCTCTGGGGAGCTCTATATATGCTCGCTTAAGCTCTTCCGGCTGGATATACAAATGATCAAGGGATTGTACTTTGTTAACACCTACTCGACTATCTTTTTATTTGCATCGGTATTAGCCTCGAGTCAGCATCGGTATCTACATTCTCGGATGTATATGTGGCATACCAGAAACGTTTATATTGGACAGATATATGACTCAAGTCCAGGCAGGTAAATGCACACATATGACTGTATCATCTTTCAAAATCTCCAGCGTGGCAAAATCGAGAGCCAGACGGTGGTTTGAACAGAGTAGCTCTCAGATATCCCTTGTAAAGATGTTCTCGTGCCCAGACTAGAGTTTGAGCTTAGCAAACACGGTGGCTCTTGAAACGCATACGCACGTTTCCCCATCTTGGCGCTCCCAGGAACCAAGCTGCCCTCGCCTTGCTGCTGTGGCTTGCTTGCGTTCCCCAAAAGTAGCGTACGTACCAAACATTCCACAGCTTCATCCGACGGGCGAACGATAGGCGAAGACGAGACGAACAAGCACAAGCGACGAATCGAATCAACCCGAATACAATCCCACTCCACCCCAAAACACAAATAATCGATCTCCGGAAACATCTCAGAAAGAGGCCAGAAGGTCCCTTGTTTCGTACGACCAGGGTGCCACACAGCTACCTACCCAACAAGCAATACCCACAGCTCACCACCACTACCCTCCCACCTGGGCCACACCGCCGTGATCGTTCCATCCGGCACGAGAGCCGCCGAATAGCGTTTACCAACCCCCAAAGATGGCCCAATTCTTTGCACCGCAGCATCAAGGCTACGCCGCCCCTGCCTCCGCTCAGAACCTCCAATTCTACTCTTCTTCATATGGCGGGAACCAGGTCTCGGGACAGTCGACTCCACATCAATCGGCCTATGGGGGTTATCCAGGCGCCACGGGTATGATGGGGGGACATATCCACGCTGGGGGCGGAGTGATGGGAGGCGGCGTCGGATCTATGCCGGGTGTGAGGGGCCCTTTAGCTACGGGTTGGATGTCGGCGTTTGGGACGGGTGGGTATGAGGATGAACCACCGTTACTGGAGGAGCTGGGGATAAATTTTGGGCACATCAAGATGAAGGTTGGTGATTATCACTTCCCGGGAATGCATTTTGAAAAAATGAAAAAGAAGAATGGATTATGAATGAAATATTCATCAATTTTTATGGTCGATTATTGCATGTGGAGGATACATTTAACAAAAATGCGGAATGCCACACATCTCAAGATACATACTAATACGGACAAACATCTAGACACTCACAGTCCTAAACCCCCTCACCACCGTCGACCAAAACATCATGGAAGACAGCGACCTAGCAGGCCCAATCCTCTTCTGCCTCCTCTTCGGAACCTCTCTCCTCCTCGTAAGCCTCCCACATCACCCCCCATACATCCATCCATAAACCTCAAGCAACCCCCCCAATCTAACCTTCCCGAAATAGTCCGGAAAAGTCCACTTCGGCTACATCTACGGCGTGGCCCTCCTGGGCTCCCTCTCCCTCCACCTCATCCTCAACCTCATGTCCTACCCCGGCCAAGGCACAAACTACATCCGCAGCGCCTCCGTCCTAGGCTACTGCCTCCTCCCGCTCGTCCTCACCTCCTTTGTCGGCATATTCCTCTCAATGGACGGCACACTAGGCTATATTCTCAGCGCGCTGGCAATCGCATGGTGCACGTACTCGGCAAGTAGTATGTTTGTGGCGGTGTTGCGGGTCAGAGATGTTAGGTGGCTGGTGGCGTATCCTCTCGGCTTGTTTTATAGTGTTTTTGGGATCATGGCCATGTTTGGGGGCATACAGACTGCAAAGTGAGGTAGTTATGGGCTTGGCTTGGCTTGAAGTGTTTTGTGAGGTGATGAGGAGGGGATTTAGGTATTAATTTTATATGCATTTTTTTTTGATTTCGATTTCATTCTTGATCTTGGGTATTTATCATATAATTGGCGGGTAAATGATCAGAAGTAAGCACTGTTCTTGTAGTAAGCACCTAAATTCAAACAGAATCCCATAATAATCCGCATTGACAATCTCCAAGAATGCATTCATGTATAAGGTTTCATCTCTGCAAAAAATGATCTATTAAGAACAGACGAGAAAAAAAAGAAAGATAAAAAAATGATATATATACACGCAACCAACTTTATTTCGAGAATGCCCAAAACCCAAACAGTTTCTCCGCTCGCTGAAGTCGTGTAGATGCATCTTGTCCCCCACCCCATTGTTTCATCAAAGAAGCATGTATTTACTTGTTCTTTGTGTAGGCATCCAATTCGTCCCTTTCGGCCTGCTCGCGGCGGAGCTCGGCAATGTAGGGTTGGAGGTATGGGACGTCCTGTGCGATTGGATTTATGTTAATATGGTTTTATTTGGGCCCGCAAATGGGGGTGAAGGTGTAAGTGAGGAGAGTAGGGAATAGGGAATATGGACATACCTCCTCTGGCTTGGTCTGCTCTTCGGCGGGAAGGAGTTGGTGGGAGAGTGAGCACTGTTTTCATTCGACATCGATCGTTAGTTCCGCATTACACAAATCATGTATATAACGCATCCACCAATTGGTGAGAGAGATGGGGAAGGAAGCGCACCTGCATAGCCCTTCTCATCCTGTAAACCCTATCGTAAGCCGCCTTTGGGGGAAGTCTGGTCAACGCCTGCTGGACGACTGGGTCCTCCTCGTTGATAAGATCATCGGCCCTGCAATATACCGTCTCCAGTCAGCGGGGCGCTCAAAAACTCAGAACAAAAATTTGGTAGAAAGGTCAGTGAATCAACGTACAAGAGACCAATCTTTCTGTACCCGGCAAGGTCCTTGTACTTCTCCTGTAGCATAGCGCCGGTTCGGGTCTGCCATACCCTGCTGAGGAGGTTGCGTACTGGAGCGAGAGACATGGCTGGTGAGAGAGTGAGGTTTTTTCGGCGAGCAGATCCGGGGACGGGGTTGGTTGAGAAAAACCGCTGGGGGTTCTGGTGGAGTAGCTGGTGGTGGTGGTGGGGGTTGATGCGAATATAGCTTGCTGAGGCTTTGGGTTTTGGGAGAGCGAAGGGAAGGAAACGGAGGAATTGGAATGTGACAAGCCGCAAAATGGCCGCCGTAATTCGGCTACTGGGATGCGGGCAAGCCACACGAAGTATCAGGGAGTGGGAGTGGGAGGGTGTGGCGCGGGCGTCCGACTTCCGGTGCCTGCGGGCCGACTTGGCAAGGGTGGGGTGTGGCGCACCCGCCATGAACCCGCACCCCGTACTTACACCCCCACACCTTGGAGGGGAAGCTTTGCCCCGCGAAACTCGGGAGCATCACGTGAGCTGGAGCTGCGCTCTAACTGAGTTCTGTGGAGCCAGCTCCGTGCGTGCGTGCGTGTATGTGCGTATACCAGCGTGCGGGCAGAAGCTCCCTGTTACTGTTCTCATGCCTCCCAGGTTCCATACCCCTCGAACTCCCGCCTGCCCCCTCCAACCCAGTCACTTGTACCAGCTAGAAGCCATACTGCGAACAAAACACCCGTGAACCAATAATTACACAATTGTCCCATACCACAAAAGTATACAGCCTAGCAATGTCTATCAAGAGCCGTACGAAGCCCCTCCAACCCGGAATGCCTCCTTTAGCCAGATATCAGAGCTCTCTTGTCCTTCTTCTCACGGTCACGGTGTCGAAGCTGACAGCTGCCATCTGGTGATCTCCTTAGAGTCCCTGTTTGCTCCCACACCCACCACAGTCCGCTCCCGTCCAACGCAGCTTTCGGCAGATGCAAAGGGAGAGAGGATTGCATATGCTGTAAATTGTCCTGTCTCAGAGTAGCTATTCAGTTGGAATCAAAAGCTGATGAATAGATATAAACCTTAGTCTATTAAATCAATTTTCTTGCGCTCCATTGATCACCCAGAGCTGAGCGTACAGTATACTCAACACACACATGCAACTACTGTTGCAAAGTTCTCGCCATCGGGATACTATGTTGCGTCTGGAGATGTCAGTGGAAAGGTGAGGGTCTGGGACTGTGCTGGCACAGACCAAGTCCTCAAGGGCGAATTTCCAATCATCTCTGGCCGTATAAATGATCTAAGTTGGGATGGCGAGAGCAAACGCATCATTGCCGTTGGAGAAGGAAAAGAGAAGTCCGTCCTTCTCCAAGCTGCTGAACATGGCCCTCAATGGCATCAAGATAGCTGACTATGGGCTATCTGGACAGGTACGGACATTGTGTTACATTCGACACTGGAAACTCTGTAGGAGAAATCTCCGGACACTCTTCACCAGTCAACAGTGTCGCTATCCGTCCAGTCCGACCATACAGGGCTGCCACCGCCTCCGACGACCGATCACTCGTCTTCTACCACGGCCCCCCCTTCAAATTCAACTCGCAACTCCGTGACCACCACTCCAACTTCGTCCAAGGAGTAGCCTTCTCGCCTAATGGCGACCACCTCGTCTCTGTCGGCTCCGATAGAACAATCGTCCTCTACGACGGCAAGACTGGGGAGTTCAAATCCAAAATCGGAAGTGCAGAGGATTCACACAAGGGATCCGTATTTGCCGTTTCATGGTCTGCAGACTCGAAACGTTTCACAACTGCATCAGCAGATCAGACTGTCAAGATTTGGGACGTTGAGGCCTCAAAGGCAACACAGACGTGGAGGCTTGGCCCAGAAACTGGTAGCTCGGTTCCTGACCAGCAAGTCGGTGTTGTTTGGCCAACGCGCTCGGATGGAACAATTATCTCGGTCGCACTATCTGGAGACCTCAACTACTTCCGCGAGCAAGAGGATAAACCATATAGGGTCGTAACTGGCCACCAAAAGAGTATCACCTCGTTGGCGGTTGCAGATGAAAAGACGCTTTTCACGGGAAGTTACGAGGGCAGAATCTGTTCTTGGGATACTGCAAAGGGGGAGGCGGGGCCAGTCGAGGGGCACAGCAATCAAATCAGTGGTTTGGAGGCTAGTGAAGGAAAGGTATTGAGTGTTGGATGGGATGATACTGTGAAGACGGTAAATGTTTCTGATAAGAAATCGACGTATGCACCCCCACACCACCTCCGGAAGTTAGGTTACCCTGAACTAATCCATCAATCATAGTGGCGCACCAGTAACGATGGGAGGGCAACCAAAGGGTATTTCGTCTGTAGGAAAAGACGGAATAATAGTTGTTGCTACACAAACCGAAATATTGGTCCTGAAGAATAGTGAGGTAGTCTCCAGTCTAAAGGTTACCTACACCCCAACTACCATCTCGGGAAGTTCGGGAAGTAACAAAATTGCTGTTGGTGCCGAGGTAAGAAAGATAATCTCCATCCTTCCCCCAATAATCCTCGCACGATCAATATCTCTCATATTTCTTTGAGTATAGGACACAACCGTCCACCTCTACGACCTCGGCCCAGACAATAAACTAACACACATCACTGTCCTGAAATCCAACCGCGCGGTAATCACATCCCTCGCATACTCCTCCACAGGCACCCTCCTCGCTGCCGGAGACTCTACGGGTAAAATCGTGCTGTACACGGCGGATTCGCCCTCGGAGTACTCTGTCAAGACTACGAGATGGGCATTCCATACTGGAAGAGTCAATGATATCACGTGGAATGAGAAGGATACACATGTCGTTACTGCCGGGCTGGATACGAATATCTTTGTTTACTCGGTCGAGAACCCGGGCAAGAATATCAAGGTGCTGGGAGCGCATAAGGATGGAGTTAATGCCGTCGAGTGGGTGAATTCCGGGACGGTGGTTAGTGCGGGTGCGGATGGGGCTGTGAAGACTTGGAAGGTGGAATTGTGATCTTTCGCAGTATTTTTTTTTGTTTTTAAGATGTGAAAATGTAGGTAGGTGCAGGGGGGGTTAATGTTTTGGCAGTGCCGAGGAGAGGAGAGGTATACCAGCTGCATAGGCACACTTGATGATGATATTGAAATCAAAGAAATGACACATTTTTCCGATATCTTTTACATACAGATCCAGTTCCAAATCAAATTAAATTTAATCACCCAAAATTCACAATTGCAAAGTATTCGTAAATTTTCCATCTGCCCCATATCCACTTTAAAACTCCATAATATATAAGAATTGATACTATAAACAAAGACATGGTATTATATACCACAAGCAATGGCCATGGCCATGGCCAGATACATCATGTGCCCTTTCCATCCAAAAATATCGTAATCCTCCCGCCCCTCCCTACCCATCAAGTCCAATCTGCCTCACAATCTTCTTGACCGTCGCCCTCAACAAAAACTGTTCTCGGGCCAGCGTCCTCGTATGCTACACCAAAAAATTAGCCTCCCATTCACCCTCAAAACCCCAAGCCATCCAACCCCCCCCCAAAAAAAAAAAAACTCCGAATGTAAAACATACCTTCAAAAACACATCCAGCCCAACCCTCTCCCTATCCAGCGCCTTGCCAAGCACATAAATCGCATCCTCAATCGCCATATCCTCCGTCACCAGCTCATAGAGCTGCGAATGCACCACCGTGGGCGCACAGACAACCTTATCAATATCCGGTATCTTGTATCTCCCCCCCTCACTCGCAACCTCCCTCACCAGCCCCTCCGCGCCCTGAATCCTCTCCTTCAAAATCGCCGCATCGGCAGCACATATCCCCTGAATGTAAAGCAACTCCGCCTTCTCCTTCCCCAGCCGCTCCTCCAGCGCGAGCAGCGCAGACCGCTGCTCCGCGGTTGTGGAGAGGGCGTCGCTGGTTTTGTGGTAGGTTGTTGTGGCGAGGGAGTGGAGATGGTTCGCGATCGTGTGGATTAGGTGGTCCTTTTGCGGGTTTGGAGGGGGCGCTGGAGGGGGTGGGGAGGTTGCTGTGTTTGGGTTTGCGTTTGCGTTGGCGGAGGTTGATTGTGATGATTGTGAGGGTAGTAGGATGGATGGGGAGGAGTCGTTCATGAGGTCTAGGATTGGTTGGGGTTTGGGTTTTGGTTGAGGCGGGGGAGGGGATGTAGGAGGTTGTTGTTGTAGTTGTTGCGGTTGTATTTGTTGGTAAGAATTTCGGTTTGGTGGATGAGGGGAGTATACAGGTGCATTGGTATTGTGGGGGTGGGCTTGTTGGTGGATTTGTGGTGGGAGAGGAGGGGGTGGAGGGCCAGAGTAGGATTGTGGCCGTGGAGGTGTCTGTTGCTGTGGTGGAGGGGGTGATTGGATTGGTCGGGGAGGGCCGTAGGTGTAGCCATGTTGTTGTTGCTGTTGAGGCGGAAGAGGTGATTGATGATGAGGAGGAGGAGGCGTGTATAATGCTCCACCAGCAGCTGGGTGCCCATATGGTGGTGCTGGAGGCTGGTATCTCTGCTGCTGCTGTTGTGGGGGCTGCCACTGCGGCGGAGGTGGTCTTGCCCCCGGCACCGGAGACCCTACCCCATACCTCTGCTGCTGCTGGGGATCCTGAGATACCACCGGCTTCGGGGGTGGTGGCGGCGGAACCACAGCAGCGGGAGCCTGTGGGGTCTGCTGAACCGGCGGGGCAAGTTCTTTCGGGAGAGGTGGTATCGGCGGTGGAGCAGGTGGCTGTTGCGGTGTATTCGCTACCGGAACTTCTCTCCTAGCGAGCTCCGCCGGGAGTGGAGGGACCGGAGGGGCTGCCTGTGGCTGTTGCATCTGCTGTTGCTGCTGCTGTTGCTGTTGTTGCTGGGCCGCCTTTGCGTATACCGGCGGTTCTCTCCCAAAGACACCCCGCAGGACGTCACACAAGTCCACGATATTCGATCTCTAAAGTCACAAGATTCGAGCACAAGTCAGCCTTCTGCTTTGGGCAATGCCATGCCATGTCCCAACTCGGAAATGGCCCACGCCTAGCTTACATCCGAATACCTCTCCCAGCCCGTCAGGTACGGATGGTAGCACCTTCCGTTCCCATCGACATGGTTTCCAGGCCGTATCAGCATGTCTGCCGCTGGGCTCACAAAGGCGATTGGAGGCTGCTTCGGGTATTGGTGGGGAATCCACAGTAGCACCGGGATATTGTATGTGTTTCCCCGGAAGGATGCCGGGAGGGTTCCATAGAGAACAAACAGGAGCTCTGATCGGCCGGTTTCATGGGCTGCACATTTCGACAAGGTGTTAGTAGTGTACTTGAGTGTCGAGAAGGCGGGGACAGGAGACAGAACTGTAGACGTCGGTGCGGGGAGAGAGCGATGGAACGGTGCGGAGGGCTTCGACAATATCGCCATATGTCCGTCGGGGATCTGTGTATTCCTGTCGAGGTGGAGAGCTTGGTTAGCTACAAGTATTAGAGGGCCGCATTGCACCGCACAAGACGACTCACGGGACTCAGGACGCCGTGGAGCCACTGGAGAAGCTGCGGGGTGATCCGCTCCGCGGTGGATGCCATCGCGCGGCGCAGGGGCTGTGGATGCGTGCGAGGGTCGGCACTGTAGTTGTCGTTTCGTGTACTGTGGCGATCATCAAGGGACGTGGTGGGGGAGGAAGCGCTCTGGAGCGAGCTATCAACCGTCGCTGCCTGCCTGCTAGTAAGCTGCGTCGATACGAAGCTCTGGTAGCTTCGGAGCTGTGGCTCGCAGGGGCGGAGTGACGTGTGGTGCGGCAGGGGGTCAACTTCAACCATGCTATTAATTATTAAATGTGAATGTAAAAATCTATGTAAAAACAAAAGCTCTAGCTTTGGATATCGCAACATCAGTTCAAAAACAGATGGTTTCTGCATGCCAAATACAATATATCTGCCTACATGGGTGCGTGCACACGTCTTGAGCTCAACATCGTGAAACACAAGCTGTATTCAAACCCAATGATAAAACCCCACAGATACGCCCTACAACTATTATACAACAAGCTTAACCGAGCAGTAAACACTGGTAACGAGATATGAAAAAAAACGAAAAAAAACAAAAGAGAAGTAGAAAAGGAAAGACATTACGTCGTCATCTAGTAAAGAGTGGACCGAACATGTATACCCCTCCAAAGACCAAAGCAAAGGTTCCACCAGCAATCGTGAGCAAAAAGCATTAGATGCACCACTTATCCGACAATTGTACCAAAGAAAAGAGAAACGCTGAGAATAAAAAGTCAAAGGAAAAGCACAACAAAAGAAACAGGTCAAAATCCCAGACTACCAATTTACTCATTACTGGGCAGCATGTGGGGCTGGTTCCATAGCTGCATAAGAATGGCCTGAACATTGGGGTCCCGTTGGGATGTTTTTGAAAGAGAAGAATCATCCTTTGAGCCCTTGGGGCCCTTGTCTTGATTCCGGTTTCCTCTCCCAGATCCAGAGTTCAAACTTTGACTCAAGCCCATTCCAACTTCCTGGCTTGCACTATTCGAGCCCTTCCTAGGAATTCGCCTAGTCATCTTTGGGTGATCACGGACGCGATCAATAGCTTCTCCCACAGGATCACGGAAACGCCTCATGTTGTAGTATTCCCTCGAAGTGCGCTCAACCTCCTTTTGCGAGATTCCAGCCCAGCTAGGATTTCGATTCTGCCGAGGATCAGTTTGCGCATCTTCATCATATTGCCGCTGAAGCCATAGTTTCTGCTGCGTGCGACTAGGAACCGAAGGAGTGTTTGAGCCACCAAGTGATACTTTTCCCTGCGGAGGAGACTGTGGTGTAACAACGGACTTCGATGAACTGGGCCTCCGGCCGTTGGATTGGGATTCAGAATGGCTATATCCCGGAGAAATCGAGGTGGATGCTGCAGATCGTCCGGGAGAATTGATAAACCGCGAGGTCATGGGTTGACTACCGTTGAATGCAACGGTTGTTGCACCGCTTGAGGAAATAGGCGTATGCAGTCCAGATGCATATTCGGGATTGAGTTTCGGGGCAGCTGCAGTTGTATTGGCAACTTGACCAAACAAGCGTGCAGAACGGCTAGTATCTACAAATGTCGCTCCGGATACGTCCATTTTCTGTGCACTTTCTCCAGAGGTGTGCTCAGATCGGGTATCAGTAGGCGTTTCAGAGTCGTGTCTCCGCAATTGAAGGGTCTGAGGCTCTCGTTCCCGCTCTCTGACAGGCTCGCGCTCTCTAACAGGCTCACGTTCTCTGACAGGCTCACCCTTAGTGTTGCTCCTTCTCTCTACGGGATCCTGTATGGCAATTCTTCTTTCTCGAGGGGCAGGTGTGACAGTTGGCTGTTGTGGAGGTTGATTGTGAGATGTAGTCTGCTGGACTTGAGCTGCTGTTGCCTGTGGCTGTGCTGCGGCTGCTGCTGCTGCTGCTGCTGCTGCTGTTGCTTCCTTCCGTAGGTTTCCTTGCTGCCTGTCTAGGGATTTCGTGCTCGACGACTTTTTCAGTCCGTTTGACTTTTTGACAACAGGAGTCACGGGAGGTGGGGGAACCTCCTCCTCTTCCTCGTTTGCTGTATCCTCGTCACTATCCCCAAGTGCAAAAGCAGCCTTCTTTGACGCGGACCGCCGACCTTCAGAGGGAGCGGGGGTATTGTCAGTTTCTGGAGCTTTTCCACTCTTTCTTCCGTTGCTGCCGCCCCGCTCTAGATTGTGACCCTTTGTGATTGTACCGTCGTGAGCAACCCCGAGCTTGGAGAGCTTATTTAGATTCCGTCCGTAAGAAGGGACCCGTGAGTGATGCCTGCTGGCATGGACGACAAACTTCTTGTGCTGGCGGTTGTGGGAAGAACCATGGCCCTCCTCTTCATTGGACAAGAGGTTGATCGAGCTGGTTGACCGTTTCTTCTCGAAGGAGGGGCGGCGAGCAGCCGCTGTAGAAGCCATTGTGCGTGGGGGGGAGGGGGCGAGTTTCTGCTGAATTGCAAAGTGTGTGTGGGCGTGTACAAGGGAGCTCTTTCCAAAACAGGTGGATGCGTGTGTGTGTGTGTGTGCTACCTCCTCGTGATTTTCTTCCACCCGGAGTACGTCCTTTCAAATTTGTGTGTGGCTGATGCCTGTATGCAGAGGTATACTTGTGTATGCAAGCAGCGCAGCAGGAAGGTGTGTGTGTGTGGATGCGTGTGTGTATGTGCGTATATGCGTGATGAAACTCTTGCTTGGTGCGTGTGGTGCGTGTAGTGCGTCTGTCTGTGATGTGTGCGGGGCCCTTGTAGGTGCTACCTGAGAGGTCCTTGTACCGCGAAAGCTATGGGGCGATGGCGATGGCGATGGCCCGGACCGTGGGTACTGGTACTCGGCACGGCTCTGCAGACAAAGCCTCGGTGGTCTGATGGCGATGGGGAGAAGAGTGATGATGGAGCAGATGGAGATGTCCAGCTGCGCAAATCCAAGGCGTGGAAATCTCTAGACTCCAATCCATACAAACAGCCAGTCAGCAGGTTTCTCCATTAGGCTTTCTGCAAGCACCGTCGCACCACCACCACCATCCCGTCCTCGGCCACCTCCACCCGCTGCTGGTACAGTGGATGAGGCGCTCGCTTGGAAGCCATGGGGGGGGCCAACGTGTAGCCTCTCACTCGCAGACCAGCGCCATCTGGGCAGACTTTCTCAGGACCTCAAGCACCATCTTCACGGCCACCACTAACCACGAACACCACACCCACACGCCGAACTTGAATGCTGCAAAGACACTACTTACTGCCCCGCCGGGGGGACGTACCTGTGACGGCCAATTGGCTGGCAGTGAATTGCGGGGGCCTATGGGAGATGCAGCGCGTCGACGTTGTATCCTTGGGAGGGGGCCGGCGCTGCTGCAATTGATCGGTTGATGGAGGTCGGTGAGAAGATCGAAGGGATGACTTTCTGGGGTGGTGCAGAGCGCGCGAGCAAGGCAAGGTATCGTTCTTTTCGAATCTTCCAAGTCTTCTTCTTTCCGCTTCTTTCACTTGTCCCAGTTTTCCTTTGCCTGCTAAAGCGCACTTTCAGTCGAGATGGTCCCCTTGGTGCTGTTGTTGTCGCGAGGTTGGTGTGGTTGGAAGCGAGTGTTGCACTTGAGATGGTTGCAATTGTCTGATCAGCCGAGCTAAGTAGACGATACTGCACGAGAACAAAAAGCCGTGAGCTGTACTCGAGTACGCAGCGAGCCAGTGTTGATAGTTCGACCGCAAACGACGTAGAAGCGGGAAGCCAGCGCCGCAAGCAGAAATGTGTGCGGGTGTGGGGGGCGAGGGACGTCGAGCGAGCGAAAGAGCGAGGTATTTGGAGCAAGCAGTGAAGAGCTCAAGCGTAAGCTTTGTCCACCGCAACAACCCCCATGGTCATCCCTTCCATTGCCTCATTTCCGTGGATCCGCCCAGCTTGGGGTTCACCCCTTCCCTCCCCCTCCCCGTCTCTCTGGAACTCCCCTTCCATACGATGTATCCTCTCTTTCTCCGCGCCTTCGACGAGGGTTGTTCTCCGCCTTCATCCCCTCTGCGATGTTTTTCCCTCGCGGCCGGCCGTGGCTGGCGGGCGATTGGCTGCACTCGGCGCCACGCACGGCCGGCCGGCGATATCGAACATGACCAGAAGCAAGTTAAAAGAGAAGGAAAAAAAAAAATGGCCGACATTGCAGCCAATGACAGCGCAGAAATATGCACACGATATATATTCCGCAGTACGTGAGGGACTTAATGTTTTATCAAGCTAAAAGGCTCTATCAGCTTCGAACTTCCCTATCATTTTTTTTTTTTACTTCGCGTGGTCCGAATTCAAATGATGGAGATCATTATCACGGGCCGAAATACTTCCTACTGCGGGAGAAGTAGATACGGATCCGGAAGGGCTGTAAAGTGGGATGTGCAACGCAAAGCGAGAGTGAAAAACCACTATATGCTATAGGAAGTTCTCGTAGGTGGAACCAACTTCTCAAAGGTATCAGGCACTCAAACTCCCCTCGAATAGTCTCACCCCCTCGAACACTCCAAACCTCACACAACACCATGATCACCATCATTACCACTCTCTGTGCTGTCCCTGGCCAAGGGCGCGAGGTACCGGCCGGCTGCCACCTGCAATAAGAGACAAATCTAATCCAATAGCCTCACAGGGATGAAGCAAGTCCAGACAGACAGGCCGGTAGGGCTTGAAACAACACACCACACCTACCTTCACACCACCACCACAACCTCCACACCATAATATTAAAACAAACCCTCTATCATATCATGATCAACAATCTACATGGGTAGAATTCCCCTTCTACGAGTATATATCGATAAGAGCCCGAGATAGAAAAGAAGGAAGAAAAGATGCATGGAAACAGATACCAAGTCTAAGTAGCTTGGCATGTGCGCAGCAGGAGTATTCCCTGGCCAGAATAACATGGGCAGTTTGTGGGAAGGGAAGGGAGTCGAGTCTTGGAAGAGTGTACCAGGAAGTACCTGTACGATCAGTCTAGGACGTCGGTGTTTGGAGGAAAGAGCTGGAGCAGCGAGCGTTCGAGCTTCGGCTTCGAAAGCCTGGGTCGAGGCTACTTCGAAAGCTGTGCTGTCACACAAAAATGAATGAATGAATGAATTCGAACCGTTTAATATAACGCCGGATACAATTTATATTTTATATTTATATTCGCAGAGTGATTCTTCCAGATTGGCATGGCTGGGATGTGTTAGCTGGGATAGCTGGCCGTGGGATAACTGGGTCTCCAATAAGATTTGGGTTCCTTTGTTATAGGGTTCAGGTCTAGGCCTGCAGCTTATGATTTTGGAAATGGCAGTTGGGATAAGTGCGTGGAATGAGTATATCTCTTATTCTCATGAAATGATAAGTACAGTACCTCTTTCCTTTGCCTTGGCCTCGAGTCACGTTCATTTGGATTAATGGATGCTTGGTAAGTATAACTTTCCAGTTGGTCAATAGCTTGCCTCGTCCCCAGTTAGGCAGGTTGTAGTCCCCAGTCAACAGTGGGAGAAGGACTTAACTACCTAGGTAGTCTCGTTCCAGACTTAACGGATAGAAGGTAACGAGCTCCAGTTCTAGTCTGGTGAGCAACGCCCTCGAATTCGGAGAGAGGTATCAACAAAACGTCCCATACTTCAAACAAACCAACTACTGACTCTATTTATCCCACGATTCTCGTCATCATGCATCATCACCATGGTTTGAAAAGCCTCGACCCCAGGGAGTCATCTGTATGAAAGTATGTTTGCATGGGGTGCACGTGCGAGCAGACCCTAGGAAACAGGTATGGCTGACCAGGCGATGCACATGTTGTCTTATGATATATAAACTTGATCTTGACCTCCAGCTTAAGTTTATATGAATGTAAGGCTGATCATGAAGTGGCATCTACCGGAAGAGCTCATGATGTTGGAGTAGGTAATACCTGTACCTAGGTATGTATATGCTAACAATTTAATAATAAGCTACAGTAGATGGGACATCTGCCTGGGGCAAGGCACGAGAACAGAACAAGGCCAGTCTCGAGCTGAAGGCTACAAACAAGTATGTATCTACATGCTGGCCATGGTATGGAGAGATCTAGGGTTAGCACTCGCGCGATAAAGGATACAAGCTGCCGACCGATGCTCTATAATTATAGCCTGGTATGCTTGAGAGATTCGATGAACGTTGCCTGAATATATCAATTCAAGAATGACTTTATCCCTTTCCCGTGACTTCTTGACCGATATCGTCTCGAAATTGCAGTCTCTATAGAGTATGTTGGGGGTCTCAGTCGAGCTCAGTGCTTTGGCACTCGAGGCTACTTTGGCACAAGATTAGATCTACTAGCCTCACTCGTCAAGATAAGATTAGATCTTCCCAAAGTGCTAGCTACAGCCTATGTTCGTCAGTAGTTCCCACCCCACACTGACACCGACCGCCCGAGACAGACCCGCCTGTGGACCCCCCACCACCGTCCCTCCTCCCATTCCCTCCATACACCCCCCCAAAACCGCACAATGGCATACACGCCCTCCACCCTGACGGCATTACTGAAGGACCTCAACATCTCCGAAAGCACTCCGAACCACACCGACATCCTCAAGCATGCGAATAATGTGTTAAAGGCCAACAAGACGAACCAGGAAGCTCTACGCACTAGGCTTGTTGCCCTGCTACACCTCGACCGCTACGACGATGTGTTGAGTACACTGAAGAGTACCCCGATACCGGAGGCGGCGTTTGAAAAGTCTTATGCGCTTTATAAAACGGGGAATCTTTTGGAAGCGGCGAACGTTGCCAGGCAGGCGGCCCAGTCGGAGCAGTCGGAGAAGGTGAAGAGGGGGCTGGTTCATGTTGAGGCTCAAGCTGTGGGTACTCCTTTCAATTATTTTAATTTCAATGTCAACTATTACATCGGCCATAATATTATACAATCACCCCATTTGGACATTCAGGGGATGATGGGGGCGTGGGTAATGTGCTTAAGGCTAATAAACGTGGACAATTGTGTGTGGGAAATAGGCATACAGGTCCGGCAACTTTGGCGATGCAGCAAAAATCTATAATTCTTTAATCGATGGTGGGGAGATTGTTGCCACAAATGAGGACTTTGATTTGAAGGTAAACAGGAGCGCTACGGAAGCTCAATTGCTATGGTCCGGCGCTCCTGTGGAGAGGAGGAAGGTTTCCGGAGACGAGCTGTCGGCTTTTGAGACGGCGTACAACACGGCATGCATTCATGTCGCCAGAGAAGAGTTTCCACAAGCTTTGATCCTTTTGAAAAAGGCCGAAGGTATGTGAATTCTGCATTGACAGGGCACATGGGGATTGACCAACTGATTAAGTGAGATAGACTTGTGCAACGCTCTGGACTTGTCTGAGGAGGAGAAGACCGAGGAATTGGCTCCGGTTTTGGCACAGAGGATATACATTCTCATTAAATTAGGGAAAGTCGATGAGGCAGTGAAGCTATCAGAGAACCTTGACATTCGAAGGTATTTCTTTTTCTATTCCTTCGTGATGTCAGTATTTAGCTAACATCTTTCAGTATCTCTGATGCCTCGGTCAAATATATTGCGGCAAACAACGATATCGCAATAAAAGCGCAAACAACACCAAATCCACATCTTGCTGCCCGCCTATTCGAATCGAATGTCACAAAACCAATTTCCGCGGCCACTGCCAAACCATTCAAATTCCAGGAGAAAATCTTGTCACGAAATTTGATAAGTCTTGATCTCCAAACTGGAAAATATCAGGCCGTGGAAACAGCTGCGAAATCTTTGACTGACGAATCACGGTCGGTATTTAGTTTTGCGGCCAAAACTCAGGGCAAATCTGCGAAAGAGGCACTGAAGGAGTTGCAAGCTCTGCTCAGCGTGGAGGAGAAGAAGGGTGACATTGGATTGGTTCTATATGCTGCACAGCTACAATTGGAGTTGGGTAACATTACTGGAGCTACGGAAACCGTAACCCAGTTACTGGCTTCAGTCGATGAGCACAATAAGCATGCCCCAGCACTGGTTGGGTTATTAGTGGCATTGCACAAACGGCAGGGCCGGACAAAACCCACAAAGGAGTTGGCCGACGCAAGTGAATACTGGAAGAATGCTGCCCATCCTGTAAGTTCCCAGAACACATTATTGAAATATTTAATTCTGACAATCTGCTAGAATGAAGATCTTCTTTTCGCACAAGCCTTGAATTTACTTACTTCTAGCCAACAAACTGATCTCTCTGCTGCCGGAGAGCTCTTTACATCTATCCGTAATACCCTTACCCCATCACTCGTCTCTGCGGGCATCGTTGCCTCAACTGCCACAATCGATCTTGCAAAAGCTCAGAGCTATACCGCTACTTTACCCGCTGTATCGGACCTGATTAAGGGGATCAATGTCGATTCCCTTGAATCGGCAGGCCTCTATGTCCCCAGCAAAAAGCGGCCATTGGAGGAAACGGAGTCCTCGAAGAAGGCTAAGCAACCTCTGGCAAAGCGGAAGCGAGTAAGAAAAAGTAGATTGCCAAAGGACTTTGATGCAAATAAGAAAATTGATCTGGAGCGATGGTTGCCCCTAAGGGATAGGAGTTACTACAGGCCAAAGGGTGGAAAGAAGGACAAAAAGAAGATGATGGCACAGGGGGCCGCTCAAGGTGGAAAGGGTGGAGATGATGACCAGCCGGAGAAGCAGTCTTCGGCACCATCGGCGCTGGTGGCTGCAGGCAAAACGCCTGCGGCCGGAGGATTGGCCAAGAAGAAGAAGAAGAAGGCTGGTGGAAAGTGGTAGATGCTTTTTGGGGGGGAACAAAATAGTGTGGTCTTCAATATATCTTGCGTTGGACATATTGTAAATGGCTGGTAATAGTAGTTGTGTGTAATTTCCTTATTTTTCTTCTTTTGGTTGAATTGTAATGCACGTAGTTGTGTATTTAAAATGGGGTTTATGTCTACATGCATATGGCTGCTTAGTTGGTACTACCTACACATAAGGAGGCAATCAGTTATACAATCTGGAAAATATCCAAATTACTATTACAGTTTATCTACCTAGTATAACAGTAATCATTTGTGATTTGTACTCATACAGATTGAAAAGTAAGTGCTCTGTAAATTCGGCTTGCCGAGGTACATACTTCCGTGCGGTCGGCAATCTAATCTAATCTTTTCCCCCATCTCTAGATCTCTCCCCCAGCCCAGCCAACCAGACGGCTCAATTGCTCAACCCAAAACACAGCTCCTCACAGAAACCCACCTCCCCCACCACCCCACTACCACCGCCGCCGCACCACCCCCGGCAACATCCCCCCCCAAGCCGTCGAGATACCACACCAAACACCGAAAAATAAAACAAAAAACTCAGTAGCACACATAACCCTCGCCGACACACACAAAAAAAAAAAAACAACCACACAATGGGGCGCCAAATCCGCCCCCTCCGGGTGCACCAAATCGCCTCCCGCATGCTCGACTCCGGGCGTCTCAAATCCGAGCCCCTGTGGTACCGAGTCGTCGGTGCGCTCCCCCCCAGCACCTCCCTCGTGCGCCCGCAGCCGGTACAGCTCGTCGACACGCTTTCCAGCCGGAGTAAGAATGCGCGCAAGACCTCCAACCAGTTCCGGCCGCAGAAGATTGTGTACGAGGAGGATGCGCTGCGCGAGAGGTTCTTCCGCGACCATCCGTGGGAGCTGGCCAGGCCGAGGGTCGTGGTGGAGGATCAGGGAAGGGATGGTGATGTGGATGGCAGGAGGTGGGATTGGAGTACGGGCATTAAGCAGCCGGGGAAGGCCGTGGATGGGGAGAGGTTAGTACTGACTCTGACTTGAACCCCCCCCCCCCCCCCCACATCTCTTTCAATTGGAAGAAGAAGAAGAAGAGGAGGAAGAAGAAAGAAAGAAGGTCCTTTATATATTTACATATCCCCCCACCCCTCCCCTAACAGCGTCGTCCAACGCCAACTCTGGCTCATAACCAACAACCCGCACCTCACCGTCCCCGAGACGTACAACATCGCCCGCAAGGAATTCTACAGCCTCCGCCTGCAGCAGGACATTGAGCGGCGCATCGCCGTCGAGGAGGCCCGCCACGTCGGCTCCACATTCGACAAGGCATACATCGACATCATGTTTGAGCGCGAGCAGAAGGTCCTCCAGGAGTGGAGGACAAAGGCCGCCCAGGACCTCGCCCTCAGGAAACACAAGAGGAATGCCGCGTATAGCACGACGAGTATGGATGAGGATTTGGCGGCCGCGGCGGCGGCGAGTGGGGCTGCGGCGGACGCGGCGGCGGAGGAGGTGCCTGGGTTGACGGTTGCTGGTGCATTGTAGGTGGTTTGAGGTGGTGCAGAGAGAGAGAGGGGATTGATGTTCTGGGGGAAAAGAGGTGATGTGAGTGAACTATAATAAAAAAAAAGGGCATTATGTACACAAAACGGATACTGAGGAGGTTGAAAGATCAAAAAAGGCCAAAAAAGCTTGTATATACTACGCACTTTAGATTTCGGGGGTTGGGGGTTTAAAAAAATTTCCTTGTTTTCTTAATTTTCCTTTCAACATGCTTCTTTCTTCATTGTGGGGCTTATGGAGTTTGTTGGGTTGGGGTTGGGGTTGAGGAGGAGGGCAGAAGTGCATTATCCTGCGTTCTAGTCACTACATTTGGTGCTACTAATTTGCATCTCTACTCACTTGAACGTAAACAAGATCCTATTATCACATATAAAAGAAGAAAAAAGAAGTTACAAATTCAATCAAAGGACCCAGGTATTTGAAGGTCAAACTTAAACATCTATATACAAGATTCATATGAGAAAAAAAGCTATGCCAATTCTCAAACCGAGGGTGATAACGACAAAAAAAACCCAGAATGCGTATTTTAGAAACATATAAACAGCTAAATCAAACACCATATCACAGATAGTAATCCTGCCATGCAAATATCATAATGATTCATACTTCAATGTCTACCACCCTCCACCAGCTTTGGTGGCCAGCTCCGCTGCCCTCACAACAGAACTCTTATTCCTCTCAGCCTCCCTCCTTTCCTTCTCTTCCTTCTCCTTCGAGAAGTCGTCGTCTACCTTCCTGTAAGAAGTATATACCAACTTATCTACCTCCACTCCCGATATCCGAGACCATGTGTTGACGAATGAGAGGATAGATTGTTCTTGTGGAGTGTATTCAAGCTTCTGTGATGTACCGTTGACGATAGATGTGGTTGATTGTGACTGATGTGTTAAAGGCGGAGATGAGGCTAAGCTGCCATTGCTGATGTTGGTATGGGCATCATCACTACTCCAATACGCCTCATCCACTTTCGCCAACCACTCCCTCTGCTTCTGCACAATTCCCACATCAGCAGGTATTATCTGTACTGCTCCATCCCCGTTCGTACCACCATTTGCCTCAATCTCAGCTGGAGCACTACTCGAGGCTGAACCCAAAATAGGATCATCAACCTTCACCTGCCCTCCACCATTCGTACACCCCCCTGGGCATGCCATGACCTCTACATAGGCATACGGAGGTTGTGTCGAAGGTGTTGCAGTTGGAACGGCTACTGGAGCAGCAGCTCCTTTTCTTCCAAACCTCGGCAAGACCCGTTTCTTTGTTGCGGGTTTAAGTTTCCTCACAAGGTTCTGAATATTTCTAAACCCATATGAGCGGGCAAATTTGACTATTTCTGTCGGTTGTTTGGAGTCTGCGGTAGGTGGGAGGAGGAGGGAGTATTCCACAGTGTCTGAGTTCCGGCCTTTCGTAATTGTAATGTAGGATGTTGGATGTAGGGATTGAAGGCGGGTGAGAATATAGAGCAGGTATCCACCTGACGTTCCTATTGTTAAAGATGGAGTTTCTGTAGGAGTGTTGTTGTCTGATACAGCAGCCGGTAAGGAGAACGAGCTGACGAGAAGGTTGTGGATTGGGGATGATGGAGTTAGTGTGGGTGAAGTAGGTGATGGTGGGGAGGTCCGTGGGAGGTTTGCAAAAGAAATCCCACAATCATCCGCAAGTTGTATGAGCTCTCTAGTCGTGATGACACAGTCTACGTCTCTCACTGGCTCCCCCGTTGTCGATGCAGGGTCACTCCAAGCCACATTTGTGAGCTCACCTCGAGCACCCTCAAGCTTCTTATCGAAGCAAGGTTGAATACCTATAACATAGACGTCTTGTGGGCCGGATTCACGACCAGTTGACTCGTGTGTAAGTAGGGGGAGCAGTGTTTTTGCGAGGGTGCCTAAAATTGCTTGGGGTGATTTAAGCCGAGATAGGTGTGAGATTAAATATGGGTGAACAGCTTCGGCGTAGCAGATAAATCCCGGACAGGCACTGGTGAGAATTGGTGATTTTATGGGCTTGTCGAGAGATTGGTTTTGCTGCTGTTGAAGAGATTTCCAGACCTCCTCAAAGGCGTAAACGAGTGATATATCTCTTCCCAAGTCTGTATCGAGGACATATGTGAAGCCTTTGCCACCCCTCCCTTCTCCCGCACTCAACGGAACCTTGCCCTGAATACCAACATCCGAGCTTTCGCTCAATAGCCAGCCAACCATGTTTCTTGCCTCTTGTGTTGTAACCCCATAGCTTGCTGCAAGAGATGCAATTGTTTGCGGGCTGACGAGAGCGACGAATGTTTTTTCACCACTACTGCTGCTCGTGAGGTTGTCTAAAACCTCACGAACACTCTGTAGTTGGACGAGAACTGCCTCTGCGGAGGTAACGCAGCCTGAGCAAGCAAGGCAGTCTGTAAGAGAAATTTGAGCTGGAGCTGACGCCTCTGGGACTTTATCTTCATTCCGCACTTCGTACGGATTCTAGCGACGAATTAGCTGTAGAGCTTGAGACAAAGAGAATGACGAGCTTACAGATGGATCCACGGCCGAGGCTGGCAGTGACTCTACGGGTTTGATGCATGCGACACCCGGTGATATAAAGTCGTTCAGGTCGTCTGCACTCAGTATCGCACTCATCTTGATTGTGTTGCGGGGGTGGTTGTTGCGGTTTGGGTGTTGAAGTAGTAGGACGGAGGGTCTTGAAATATAAAAGTTATCACCTCCGGAGATGCTCCTCCGTGGGGATGTCGGACTTGTTGACCTTCAGTGCTATGCGATTGATTGATGGACAGACAGGGTCAAGAGCCAGGAGTGTTGTAGATTGAAAAGCAAATATTTTTGTCGAGATATCGATGGAGGCCGCCGCTCATTGCGCTTGAGATGGTGCACCAGATGGGTGGGGGGGTGGAGGGGCCGAGGAATGATTTGAAATGGGTGTGGTGGGGGTGGGAGGAGCTGTGCTCTAGCTCTAGGCTCCAGCAGGGTAGCGGGGGGGGGGGGGTGGCGACTGACGGGGACGGTAGCTCGCATGACCAGGTAGAGGTCATGACGGCTTTGACGATGGCGGGTCATGCCGCAGAGTCGTCATGACGAGGACTACTCTGCACAGCTGGCTTCTACTATCGATCTGTAGCTCAATCGCTACTTTTGGGGCTAGACAGGTCGCTTGAGCACGCGATAAATTGCATTTGGATTTGGGCGTCCCTGGATTGAGCACGCGAGACCCTGAAGAACTTTGCCGAGTGTGTGTGCCCTGTGCCCCGGCCATCCACGATACTGGGCTACATGTATACATATAACCTACTGCCCATGGCCAGGCTGTTCTCTACATGCGCAGGGTGGCAGTCACGTGTGGGTCGAGCAGAAGTAATCTCGGCTCCCTCTCTTCTCATCTTTGTGTGCGGTGGACATCCTTTCGGCGCACATTCTTCTTCTTCATCTCATCCGATATATGTGCACCTCGTTGGCATCAACTCGAACTTCTTCAAAACTATCCGTATATTAGCCGCAATTAATACCGGCAGGCAACGCCGCGGTTCCCTGCACTCTGTTATTAGCTGACAGTCTTGGGACTTTGGTACCACCCCCCATCTCGGCCGCAACAGGTTAGATAATTCACCGGAGCTGAACAAGCCATATATCCCGTCATATGTTTACTTGATACTAACTTTCCCGCTCTACATCTTCTGTAAAGGGCCGCGCGGAGGCTTGCATATTCAAGCCGTCTCGCCTTCTCTTTCATCTGGAATTCACACTCTCTCTTCTATATAATGGTATACCCTCCTGTCTCCCCGCATAGGGGCCGGTTTGACGATAACCCGTTCGAAAAGTTCCGAATTCAGAGATCAGACCGTGGAGCCGGCGGCATCCTTGCTGGACCCGATTCTGGGGGATTTCGTGCGAGAAAGAGGTACGCAAAGACGAAATTGATAAGGCTCGTTTTGATAGCTATTGCTGCCTTTGGCGTGCTCTGGCTGCTCTGGAATCGACGGGATGGCGTTCCTGCAACGACAGAAGGAAAGAAAGAGGCTCCACTCGAGGTTCCCAAAGCAATAATACCAGATCGGAAGCCAGATCCACTCCCACCGGCGAAACCTACAAAGCCCAGCGACCCTGATGATAGGGTGCAGTGGGGAAAAGAGAAAGCCACTCTCGTGATGCTAGTCAGGTATATAATCGAGGACACCAGCATTGTGGCGAAGCCCTGACAAATGAATAGAAATCGCGAATTGAAGGATGCACTCCAGTCAATGAAACAAATCGAGGATCGCTTCAATCGCGATTATCAGTATCCATGGACGTTTCTAAACGACGAGCCCTTTACCGAAGAATTCATTTACTGGACAAGCAAGCGTGCATCGGGAAAGACCGAATATGGACTAATCCCAAAAGCGCAATGGACTGTGCCAGACCACATCGATACCACAAGATTGCAAAACACTCTTAAGGAAATGACTGCAAAGCAAGTTATCTACGGCGATTCTGTTCCATACCGACACATGTGCAGGTATAATTCTGGATTCTTTTGGAGGCATGAATTGCTCGACAAATACAACTTTTACTGGAGAGTTGAGCCTGGTATTGGATTCTACTGTGACCAAGAGTAAGTAAAAGAGCAGACATGCGTTCATACACGGCACATACACTAATTAAATTCTAGATATGACCCATTTACTTTCATGCGTGAAAACAAAAAGAAGTACAGCTTTGTTGTTTCTCTCCCAGAGTATCGTTCGACTATCGAAACTCTTTGGTCGACAACTTTGGAATTCGTTAAGCTGAATCCACAATATCTCGCCAAGAACAACAGTTTGGGTTTCATCGTAGATAATGATAAAGGGTATGTGACCTAGGCCAATGCTCTTCAAACGTTTCAAGTACTAATAAGAAGTGACAATATAGGTTGCAGGGCGATTACAACAACTGCCACTTCTGGTCAAACTTTGAAATAGGTGACTTGAGCTTCTGGCGCTCAGAGGCTTACACAAAGTATTTTGAATTTTTGGACCAGAAGGGTGGATTCTACTACGAGAGATGGGGAGATGCCCCAGTTCACAGTATTGCTGCTGCCCTATTTTTGGATAACAGCGAACTGCACTGGTTCAGTGATATTGGGTACAAACATGTATGTTTTTCTGCCTATGGCACAGCCTAATTTCTTAGCTAATATACACAGAACCCTTTTGCAAGATGCCCGTTTGACACGGATGCGGTGGACCATGCAAGATGTGTTTGCCCCTTTGAGGAGTCCGAGAACTTTGACGATGATGGCTATTCTTGCATGCCAAAATGGTGGAAATTTAAAGGTAAGCATACGCTTGATCCATTTGTCTTGTTCCGACTAACAAGTGTCCTCTAGGAATCGACAAAACTGGCAAATAAACGCCAGGCGATTGTAAAAATTGTTACTTTGTAGTTTTGTTATTTTTATGGCGTTTGGATAGGTATCTAAATGTGCGAATGAGGGCACTTTGTACTATTTTCGATTGAAATTTAACATGGCGGATGCCATTTTATCACTCGAAATATTAACGCCCTGTGATTCATTATATTCCCTCCAAGTCTCGCTCGACCTTTTTACGGGCCTCATCTTTCAGGCCCTCCTTCGCTCCTTTCTCGACATTAAGTTCTGGGGCTTCATCAACGACAAAGTAACTTCCCACTTTGCGCTTAGTCGCACCAAGTACATTCCACTGTTCTTTTCCCTGAACACTGTCATCCTCGACCTGTATCCCTAGTGCCTCTGGCTCGACATCCTCAATTGTGTATTCCCGGGCATCAACCTCATCCCTAATCATCTGAAGCGGCGCGATCCCCGTAGTGTCGACCGACTGGACATCTTTGACAAAGTGTAATTGGTCGAGAAGTGTTTTCAAGAGGCCAGCCTCTTCCTCCGGTGAACTCGGTGGGGGTAGTGCAGCGAGTCGGAGTAAATGACGTAGTTTCCCGGGAGTGATTTCGTTTTCTTCGGGGATTTGTGCGCTGCTGGTGGAGGACGAAGACGACGGTGGGAGGAGGGTCTTTACCGACCAAGATGGCTTGGAGAGCGCTTCGAGACAATCATTGTCGGAGATTGTGGGGTGGGTGGAGGATGTAGTGTAGAGTCTTTGCAGGCGTCGCGGGGATACAACGAGGCGACGGAGTGGCAATGCCATCGTGGAGGTCAATGATCAATTGGCATCGATCAATGGTGGCCCGCATGAGTTGGGTAGATTTCCATGCGTCAGTGTGCGGAATCATGATCTTATCTAATCTTATCCACGCATCTTATCGGGAGCCCACGTCCCCCAATTGGCAACGTTAACGTTAACGTTTGTTGCATGAAACAACCCACAGCTATCCCTCCACTTCCCCCACTAGAGCTATTATTACTGCCTAAGTAACAGGCAAGCTTCTTGGAAACCCGGTGGTCCCTTGTTGCTGTATACGTGCCGAAACCCAGTACGGAATTATAATCAACACACAATTCGATAAAATACGTATACAATGTCCGGCCAGGACGCCCGCGTGGAGGACTTCCTCAACGATAAATTCCAGACCCTGGCGGACCTCGATACCCTCGATTCTTTGCTCTCGACGGTTCAGAGCCAGCAATCGCTGCTACGGTCGCAGGTACGTTTGGGCTTCCCCCTTCCACTCCACCCCAAGCTCTGGAACATACCTACCTCCACACCACCACACCACCGCACCCAAGGATTTCCTGACTGAGGAAATAAATTGTGTGTGTGACATAGCTCGAAGCCGCCGAAACCGAAGTCCAGGAAAGCGAAGACCGGGCGGAGGAGTTATCCGAGCAACTAATCTTCCAAGCCGAGCTCTTCCAGCAAGACCAAGAGAACATTGATCGGCGGATCGAGGAGGAGGAGGCTGGGGTGGTGTTGTCGGAGGAGACGCAGCAGGTTGCGAGGGAGTTGAGGGAAAGTGCGGATAAGTTGAAGCGGTTGAACATTGCGAAGGGTTATGTCGAGTTTTTGCAGTTGGTGTGTGCTTTAAGGTGGGTTCTGGCTCATGGCTTCCTGATATGATTTTTGATTTTTTCGGGGTTGGAAGGGGGATGTGGAATTTCTAATAATTTTGCTGGTGGTGTAGTGATGAAGCACGGAAACAAATCGACGTCAATAACCCAAAGGCGGCATTGGTCCCATACAATAAACTCCAGCATCTATCCAAGGACCTCCGGAAACGCCACGAGGAGACCGAAGAGGCGGCGGTGCACTTGGTGGACTATGTCGAGCGCACATCACGGGAGCTATGGGATAGCATGAAGGAGAAGCTAAGCGGTGAGATGCAAGCCATCTTGAAGAAGATGGGATGGCCATCGACGACCCTAGATGTCAAAAAATATCCGGAATTTGAGACTGCGTTTGTAAAGCTGTTGGATTTGCAGGAACCGTGAGTGTTTTATCATTCGTGGAATTAGTTGGGTGAGTAAATTTCACCTTTGCTAATTGTGTGTGTGGTTTTTTTTTTTTTTAGGGAGCTGGAACCTGCGGCTGGAGAGGTTTCGCCGGCGCTGCTACCGTTGGAGGTTATGGTGAATCCGTTGGCGTTGAGGTTTAGGTATCATTTTGAGGGGGATAAGCAGACGAATCGCCTTGATAAGGTACACTATTCCGTTCCTCTTGGATTTCTTGGGCATTTATATATTCTGACATCTCCTAGCCTGAATGGTTCTTTAACCACGTCCTCAGCCTGGTCGAAGACTACACGCCCTTTATAACTACAAACATACAACCATTACTCGACCAATACCTTCCCAACTCATCACGAGATGCCGTCCTCGAGCTCATCACCGCTGTCCTACCAATGCTTCGCCGGAGGATAAAAAATCTGTTGCCGTCAATTGTCCCACATGCACAGCTACTGTCACATTTTATTCATGAGATGATTAAGTTTGATACTGTTCTGAGGGATGAGTATCTATATGCTCCTTATGGACTAGATGCGGATGCGTTGTGGAAGGGGTTGACGCATGAGGTGTTGGTGAAGGATGATTGGTTTTGGCAGTGGTTGAAGGTGGAGAAGGACTGTAGGTTTCTATTTGATGATTATTCTGGTTTAGTAAGTGAGCAAGTGAAGGTGAAACTGACGCATTTTGCTTCTATTTAGTTGCCTTGACAAGATATCAGAGCATCATAGGGGCGGATGATGCATGGCAAATAGACTACGATTCGGTGGAAGACCATGAAGCAAAACCTACGAAATCGGCAATCAGGTTGAAAGATTTATTGGAGACTATCACAGGTGAGATTTCTATATATATTCCTCTCATGTTGGAAGAAGTATTTGAACTATTTATGTACTAACATATATGGGACATAGATCGATATAGACCACTCACATCCTTCAATCAAAGGCTACGATTCTTGATCGATATTCAAATCAGTATCCTAGATCAATACCATGAAAGACTCAATTCCTCCGTGGAAGCATTCCGGGTCCTCTCCTCAACCATTGCTCGTGCAGTGCAAGGAACTAGCAGAGAGGAAGCAGAAGCCCTTAAAGGAATCCCGGGTCTTGAGCGTCTTTGCCGAGTCTACGGAAGCTCCATGTTTCTTGAAGCGTGCATGCGTGATTGGGGTGAAGATGTCGTAAGTACTATCTACACACATGCCTTACCAATATTCTCATTTTTCTAACAATATGCTATTATTTGTTTTAGTTCTTTCTCGAGCTATGGGAGGAGCTGCAATCCCGCTCGTCGAACCACAATAAAGATGAACAGTTATCAGGACACTTGACCATTCAAGATATTGCGGACAAGACTTCCAGCGCGGTCGTTTCGGGCGAGGACGACGGCGCATTGTTTGATGAGACGGCGGGGGCGTATAAGACCCTGCAACATAGGACTGAGGAAATGATTATCCACCACATTGCTAATAGCGTTATCGAGGAGTTGAGGGCGTATTCAAGGATGTATGTTTATGCCCCCCCCTACCTTATTTATCATCATCCCAATTTAAATATTTCCATGTATAAAATACTAATTTTGATGGGGGAAAATTAGAACAATCTGGTCATCAATCGACCCAGACTCCTCCTCCTCCTCGGGAACAAACCACACTCACACTCCTTCCTCACTCACCCTCTCCCCGGAAATCTCTCAGCCCCTCTCCACCCTCTCGTCTTCATTCAGCTTCCTCGCCCGCGCACTCACGACACCGGTGTTCCTCCGCATCTTTCGCCACACGATGGCAAACGTCCAGACGTATCTCTACGATTACATTGTCAGCCGGAACCAGTTTAGCGAGTTGGGCGCACGCCAGTTTGGGCGCGACTGCCAGGAGCTGTGGGCCGTGAGTGGCCGGTTTGTGAGCGAGAGTGGTGGGATTGGGAATGCTGGCGTGGCGGGGAGTGATGTAGCTACTCGGAGGTTGAGGGAGGCGGTGACGTTGTTGACGTTACCTGTGGAGGAGAGTTTGGTTGCCGGGAGTGGCGCGGAGGGGGACGAGAAGCGGAAGGTGCCCGGGTTGAGGAGTGTGGTGGGCGTGGTGTTTGAGGATAATGAGAAGGCGAGGAGGGTGTTGGAGGTGCTGGGCGTGGAGGCGTTGGATGTTATGGAGGTTAGGGGCTTGCTGAGGAGGAGGGTGGAGGCGTGGGCATAAGCACCGTAGATGTGGCCTTGAATTTTTTTTTTTTTGGTATTTCCGGAACAGTGGGGATTTGATGTGTATGTATGTATAGGGCTGCTTTCTGGTTTTTGTTTGCCATTTGGCTTTTTTTTGGGAGGGGTATGTAGCTGCGCAATGGAAACAATGGGAAGGAAGCTTAAGTAGAAGCAAGCAAAAAAACATGACACGGCCGTACAACCGTGTTAGATCTAGATTTGGATTTGAATTGGAAATTTTCATAGTAGTGGAGTGGTTTGAGAAAAAACTTGTCTCTATTTCTTTCTTTTTCCCCCCAACTGGGCGAAAACCCTGACATGTACATCCGCTCCTGCAAGTACGATTTCTTTTTATTTTAAAAAAGACAATGAAAACAAAACATTGCACCACAAGATTAATTATCAATAGCTAGCCCACTCGTACGGCTGAATTGCCTGCCTGCTCCACCGGCGTATTTTGCCTTGTCTCTGCCATAAAATCCAATCCCTGGCTGTCATTGACGAAAAGGTTGATCTTTTGCATGAGCATTGAAAACTGTATGTACATGTACTTATATTTGTGATACATACTTAGTAGCTTAAGTAGCTATAGGCAGCCCTAGGTGAAGCTTAAGCTTTAGGTATTCAAGTCTGCAATTGATCGATCATATTCAATACATCTATATGAAAACGCGGGGTCGTGATGATATCGATGCATGTGGCCATGGTGAAGAGAAAAAAAGAACAGAAAGAAAGAAAGTAGGAAAGAAAGAAAGAAAGGAAAAGGGGATGAGAGTGGTATCAATTAAATATCATGATCATGCAAGGTGCATACATACATATAGCTATTATCAATCTATGCACATGAGCTAGGTAGGCGATCGATGCTAATGCCAAATTCGAAATTTAAAAAAAAAAAAAAACTACTACTTCTTCGAATTCTTCTTCTTTTTCTTTATGCCTTTGGCTTATTCTGCCCATAGTAGTTTGCCTATAATTTAAAGGGACGAGCAGACGTCTAGACGTGAGTTAAATGTATTTGTTGGGGATTGAGTTTTCTTGGAAGCGGGAAAGGGATGGATGGATGGATGGTGGCATGGAGTTGGGGGGAATATTAGTTACCATTTGTACACCAGCCTTCTTGTATCCGCACTTTACGTAGAAACCTTCGTTCTTTTCTGAGCAGTCGAGGATGGCCTATAATATAAATAGGGTTTATAAATTAGCTATAGGAACTCGGATTCCCAGTCTTCCATATTCTACCCCTCCATCTTTCAACCCCAATCCCCCCCCCACCCTACCTCACCCCTACCCCCAGGAAAACTGCTACGCACCTTATAGCACCCAACACTCTCTGCGATCCCATCCAGCGCCTGGATAATTCTCTGCCCAAACTTGAGTCCTTGCGCCTCCCTGGCCACCGCAATATCCTCAATATGCCCGACCTCCCCAAGCCCCCTTAGAAACTTCTTCTCCACAAGCAGCGTCCCAATTGCAACAAGCTTCCCGGTATCAAGGTTCTCAATGACGATGATGAAGTATTCCCCCGGGCGGGACTTCATGAATGCGTAGCGCTCCAGCCATTTCTCGGCGGGGATTTCGCCGACGGTGGTGAGGACCGAGAGGACGGAGAGGAAGGAGACGTGGTCGGAGGGGCGGAGGGGGCGGAGAAGGTAGTTTGGTGGGAGAGGGGGTTCCGGGGAGGGGAGGAGGGTGGGGGAGAAGAGGGGGTCGTTGGAGGTTATTGAGAGGGTGGAGAGGGTTTCGGCGAGGAGGGCGGCGGGGTCGAGTGGTGGTGGGGGGGTGATTGAGCTGGGGGGTGGGGTGGACATTGTGCGGTTCGTTCTGTGGTGATGGGCCGTTGAGGTTGTGGTGTTGTTGGAGCTGGTGGGGCTGGAGGAGTGGCGGGGTGGTGATGCGGGGAGCTGTTGGAGGTGTTGCTTTCTTGGGAAGTAGCTGTGGGCTGCTGGCGCGATGCACAGACAGGTAGCTCTAACGAGGGCCGACCAGTGAGCAGAGTAGCGCAGATCAGATGGGTTTATGCAATACATAAGACATTGCGATTATGCTCTTTGTGGATGTGGATACGTGTATGCATCAGAGGACTTCCTGTTCTGATCGACCCGATCTCTGATTGGGCAGAGGGGGCCTTCATGAAGCACGACCCTTAAGCTTGTGGGAATTTCCGAGCTTCCTTTGCATTCATGGTGATGGAGTTGTGAGGTTTTGATATGCAGCGTAGAGCTCTATGGGCAGACTAATTATGGATAAGCTTTGATATCTACCTGGTCGATAAGCTTATAAGCTAGGCTCAAGTACTCAGGAATAAGCAAAATCTATCTCCTTGTAGAAGAATTCTTCGAGCGTGCTCGGCGATGTTGAAAATATTGGTATACCGCAAAGCACCTGATGTGTGTATGTACCTTTTTGGGGATTATTTTTATTGCAAAGTGGTAGTCAATTATTTTGATTCTCATGATGAGATTTGATAATGTCGCAAGTGAAATTGGTATACTCTGTCACTGAAACATGATAATGCGGATCTCACTGTACAGCTCTATATAGATCAAAGATGAAGATGTTGGGTTCGAGGAGGTGAGGTTTGATATATTGATCAAGATTCAATTGCAAGGTACGTTGTAGTCCACGGCGCCGGGTGGTGGCTACCGTACTACGGCCATCGATCGAGCCCATCGAACCCATCGGTCCATCTGATAATTGTGAGGCTTCGACCCCACTATCCACTGACCTACTTAGAACTCTCTATTCGGCCGTCAAGCCATTGATATATAGTCCCGTGGCCACAGAGTCATACCAGGTGCTCTTACCAGGAAAAAAGCTTACCAGGGAAGCGAGGACGGAGTTGGCTCTTGGTATAAATTCGTCCTAGCATCCCTCCATCCCCGCCCTCCTCCCCCGCCATCGATCCCTCCCGCCGCCCGCTGTATAGTACGGCTAGTCAAGCGCGAGTCACCTTTCCCTCGACAGACTCTGGACATATTCCGCATCGACAATCCCCGCCCGCGCACGAGAATCGAACAAGAGAGCCCAAAATGATCACAATAAGTGAGCCTGCCTCCCCGCCAATTGCCTCTCCTGTCGGCCGCTAACAAAAGACACAGAGGTTCCATGCTCGTCGGCAAACATAGGTCAGCACCACACCAAGCCCCCTCGGCGCTCGAGATTCCATTCGTGTGTGGGGAGGCTAAATCTCAATGTTTTGGGTGGACAATAGGCCCTGGATTCGATGTCGTCGGTCTCTCGCTATCAATCTGGCTTGAGCTCCAGGTCACCATCGACCACACAAAACAGTCGACGGCACCACTCAATTGCATCGTCACATACGAGGGCGACGGCGAGGACCATGTCCCTCTCGAGCCTGATGCGAACTTGATCACCAGGACGGCGCTCTACGTCCTCAAGTGCCACGATCAGCGAACATTCCCCAGCGAGACCAGGGTGCACATCATCAACCCAATCCCTCTCGGCCGTGGATTGGGGTCATCTGGGGCTGCCGTTGTGGCCGGTGTATTGCTGGGCAATGCGGTTGGAGACTTGGGACTCTCCAAGGACAGACTCTTGGACTTCTGCCTCATGATTGAGCGTCACCCAGACAACGTCACTGCCGCCATGATTGGTGGCTTTGTCGGCTCATACTTGAGGGAGCTTGACCCAGTGGATATGGAGCGCAAGGAGATTCCTCTCGCCGAGGTCCTCCCAGAGCCGGCAGGTGGAATTGATACCGGGCTCAGGCCCCCACAGCCACCATTGGGAATTGGTCACTATATCAAATTTGGATGGGCGCCTGAAATTAAGGCCATTGCAATCATTCCAGACTTTGAGGTTTCCACAGCATCCGCAAGAGCGGTACTGCCAAAGCAGTACTCTGCAAAGGACCTGGTTTGATTCACTAATCTTCAATATTCTAAATACATCTGCTTATATGGTGGCCCACTCTAGATCTTCAACCTTCAAAGATTAGCTGTTCTTACTACTGCCCTCACCCGATCACCCCCAGACGCCGAGTTGATCTTCCAGGCGATGCAAGACAAGGTCCACCAGCCATACAGAAAGACTTTGGTAAATACATCTCCCTTTTTAAATTTCCAAGAAAACCCACTAAGCCTTAATTAGATTCCCGGTCTCCCAGAGGTCCTCGCCTCAGTTACCCCACAGACACACAATGGCCTACTTGGAATCTGCTTGTCTGGCGCTGGGCCCACGATATTGGCACTCGCCACCCACAATTTCGAGCACATTGCAAAAGAGATCCTCTCGGTGTTTGAGAAAGAGGGTATCACTTGCCAATGGAAGGTATTGGAGCCTGCGCACGAGGGTGCTACAGTTACTGTTAGCCCATAAATGTTTCAATTATAACCCGTTCATTTTCTTCCAAATGTATTCGAGTACAGCATTTGTTTTATTAGCTCTAACTTTCTTTTTTATGTTTTTTTTTATTCTTTTTTATGAATTGATAGGAGGGATTGACGGTGTATGAATAAATTTATGGTTTCCTATTCAAATGTAGATGATACGAAGAGGAATTGATTTCACTGCTGCTCGGTACATGTGCATCTCGAGCTCACAATCTCTCATCCCCGCCAAAAGAGGGCTGCCCCACCACACACGTGACCGCTAAATTTCTGCCAAGACTTGCACCGCGCAACTGCTCATTGGCTGGGACAAAGCTTGCTTGCGACCCTCGACGACCAGCCCGCCAGTGCCAGACCCGATAGACCCGAACCCGATCACCGTGTGTGAAGCCGAAGCCCATACACATCAATTCAACAAAAATACCATGACTCTGCGAATACCGGCCACCCAATGCCTCCGGCTCACCGTCGCAGCGAGTAGGACGTCCTCCGCAGCGGCCCCATCATGTATCAGGCTGCTCCACACCACCCCCTCTCTCTCGGCCTCCCTCGCCCAACAGTCCGCCAAAGCAGCCGCAAAGAAGGCCGCCCTCTCGGACCGAAACACCCCGCAACCCACCGTCAGAATCCACGCCACAACTCAACCCCCCTCCACAAAAGCGCCGACATCGAGAAAGACCTATCTCCATAGAACGTACCTCTCGCTCCTCCGCTCCTCGCCCCTCACAATCATCTTCCAGCACAACGCCGTCAGAGCGGCAGAGTGGGCCGCCATCCGCAGGGAGCTGAATTCGCTGCTGACTAGCATCGATGCTTCGCTTCCGGAGAAGCAGCCGCTGGCGAGTTACATCAAGATCACGACCACGCACGTCGGGATCCTTGGCCCCGCGGTCCGCGTCGCAGACTCGGTGAGTCCGGATGGGACGTTTTGGCCGCACGGGACCTCCGTGGAGGCCTCCACCGTGGCGAAGAAGTCGAAGCGAAAACACCCCCTCACACCACTCCTCTCGGGCCCCCTCGCGGTGGTGACGTTCCCCGTCTTGTCGCCAAAACACATCCTCGTGGTCATGGACATGATGTTCCCCGTGAAGCGTGCGCCTGCCAAAAAATCATTCGATCCGGTGGCGACGGTGGGGTTGAATAAGTTGTTGTTCTTGGGGGCCAGGGTCCAGGAGAGGCCTCTGGGGATGGGGACGGCGATGGAAGATACGGGCGTTAGGTGGCTTGCGGGGCTCAACAGTGTCGAGGAGATGAGGGGGGAGATTGTGGCTCTCCTGCAGACTGTGGGTGGTGGTGAGATTGTGAGGAATTTGGAGAGTGTGGCGATTGGCTTGGGACGGACGGTGGAGGGAAGGAGGTTGATGCTTGAGGAGGAGGCTGGTGGTGGGCCAAAGTCCGCGGAGGAGGGTGCACCCGCTGCTTGATTTAAGGGTGGGTTGCGAGGAGTTGAATTTGTATAGATATCAAAACCGGTCCAATAAAAAGTATGGGTTGCGGTGGGGTGACATAGAAAAATTTAAATGCATTTGTTTTCTGGAGTATCAATACAGGCGTTTGGTTAATCCGGGAAGTTTATGTTACATCAACGAAAGTTGGTATTTGATCACGATATCCCTCAGGTTAATACCATTTTTTTTATTTTTTAATTCAATACATGTAGATAAGCTTGGTATCTGCTGAACCTTTATTATATGTTACAATTACATCTCGGTATATACTATTCTATTATATACGAATGTATGTTAATCATGTAGAGCTAAATTCGTCGTTCCCTAGATCACGAACGAAAAATGAATTGGTATTCGATTAAGGTACGGAAACCGAGAGTATACATCGTGAATCCACGAACACACCTTGGATCAAACGTCAACAAGCTGCTACCGAGATTGATATTGGAAAGAGCCTCCAAATCAATTCTACCCCGTAAGAATGTAGAAATAGAGGTAAACAAAAAGAAAAAAAGGAAGAGATTCATTTGCAAATTCAAACACGTACACCAACAAAAACAATCAAGCAAAAAGCGTTTTTGATCCATAAAAAAAAAAAATCCATAAAATATGGCATAAGCAAAAAAAGAGAATAGGCGCAAAAAGTCGTAGAAACACATATCCCTCCCCTCCACCAAGAGTTGGATGTGGTGAGTTGAAGCCATAGATATGAGGTTGGGAGGTGTGGTGTGACATCTAGAGTTGCGTCGGATGATGGTTTCGAGGAAATGACGATAGTGTGGGTGGTGGTGTGAAATTCTGTCGTGCTGGGATTCAGCCTAGGTAGAGGACTGTGGCTATTACTCTTGGTTGACGATGGCCGATATCGATTTTAATGATGTTCGTGTGTACCGGCGTTGACGATGATTGATGATGGTGGTGGTGATGATGACTCCCGACACATATCTTGGGCACCAAAACAGAACTCCACGTCCCACGCACGACCGTAATGACTCTCTTTTATTTTTATTTTTCATCCATCCCGCATGGTGAATAACAAGACTGTCAGTCCCACACCCACCTCTCTCAACTAGGATCCTCTTCTCCATCACACAACCGCCTCCATCTCCATCACTTCTCCTCGCTCCTAAGCAAAACGGATATCCTCTACCGAGCCTCAAACTGGACCATTCTACACACACACGCCTCTGAGTCAGCACATTTTTCTCCGAAATAACCATCGAGAGCAAGTGAAGTAAACCCTCCGAAAGAAAAGAGAGAAAACGAAGAGAAAGAGAACTGTGGAAAGAAAAATCTCACCTCTTAGTCCTCTGCTTGTACAGCACTCTGTGTCCACACTCCTTACACCTAATGTGCTCTCCCTTGTTGATCCCGACCTTTGCTCCACACTCGGCGCAGAGGTAGTACATTGCTCCGGTAGTGACTGGGGTGCGGCTGCTTCCGCTGGTTCCGCCCTGTTGACTTTGGGAGTATTGAGAGTTCATTTTTTTGTTGTGGGGTTTTTTGACGTGCGTGGAGCTTGTTTGGAGTTGTGGGGTGTTGTGGCGGAGAAATTTCTTTCCTGGTGTAGGGAAGGGAAGACGCGCGAAACGGTGTAAAAGTAGAGTGTTTGATGGTCGGTCGGGCGAGTGAGTGAGTGCTGCTAGGGTCAGCACTTTAATCGGATAGCTAGCTTGGGTAAGAACTTTGAAAGCTTTGAGCCTCAGGGACGTTTTTGGAGGGAGGGACAATGGGATTGTGGTGGTGGTGGGGGTGTCAGAGGGCTTGGCACACGTGATGATGAGATGTGGTCGCTTTCGTCTGATCATCACTTGCCTCCATCCCCATCCGAAATCCTCTCAATCCAAAACCTCCTCTGCGGAGCGGCATACAGGCGGAAAATAGCACATGACAATCACTCTTTCCCCAGCACGCTGAGAGGTAGGCAAGCAACAGGATACCTAGCTTCACCGAAACCCCCCAGCCAGCACCCTGCTTCAAACCCTCGTGCTGCCGGCCCAGTGGCGTGTTTTCGGTGGCTTACGGTACGAGGGTTGCCCAGGGGCAAGCACACGCTTCACTAGCAAAAACCGTGCGATGTGTGCACCGTGATGCGCTGCGTGTTGCTGCCTCGGCTGAACAGAACAGCAAATCCCCCCATCCCCAGAATTGATCTACAAAGACTACCTGCCTACCCGACATATCCCAGCAGCAGCTGAAATAGCAATAAAGTGCCCAGTTGTTTAATGTGGCTATTATTGTTCCGGAAATCGATGCATTGAGATTCCCTCCTCCATCCCCCTTCAAAACTGCCATTGCGACAACTACTGCAACCACAATCCAACAAGCTCCGACACGGAAATAATAATCTAGGAATATATAATTTGTGGATAAGTTCGGGTGCTTGCACAATACTTCTCTCGCTCTACCGACCCGGTACCGGCTCTAAGCGAAAAACAAAAGCGACAAAAGAAAGACGAAAACCATCGAATCGGCAGTAGCAGCAACAACAGACGGCAACAATGCTTCTAATCGGCCTCACAGGCTCAATCGCCACGGGGAAATCCACCGTCTCAACCCTCCTCTCCGCGCCGCCTCACTCCCTGCCCATCATCGACGCCGACAAGCTCGCCCGCGACGCTGTCCTTCCCGGTGTCCGCACCTCCGGGTATGATGCAATCGTGCGCTACTTTGGGCCTAGTACACCCGACCTCCTACTACCCCCGGACCCTGAAACGGGGCTCCAGCATCTCAACCGACCTGCTCTCGGCCGCCGCGTTTTCGGAACCGACCCTGAAAAACAAAAGGATAGGAAGGTGTTGAATGAAATTATTCATCCGATTGTGCGGAGGTTGATGATTTGGAATGTGCTAAAGTACTGGATTACGGGGCATTGGGCGGTGGTGCTGGATGTTCCGTTGCTGTTTGAGAGTGGGTTTGATTTATTGTGTGGAGGGGTGATTGTTGTCGGGGTGAAGAGCCAGGAGACGCAGATTGAGCGATTGCTTGCGAGGGATAAGCTCACTGGCGGTGGAGAGATGACCAAAGAGGATGCCGTGAAGCGGATCAATAGCCAGATGACTATTGCGGAGAAGGTTGAGCGGGTTGAGAACTGCTGGAATGGCCCTCGGAGAAAGGGCTATGTGGTGTGGAATGATGGATCGAAGGAGGAATTGGCGGTGCAGGTCGACGAGGTGATGAAGAAGTTCAAGCAGGGAAGAGGAAATGTTTACACCGGCTTCTGGATCGCAATGCCGGTGTGGACGGCCATGAGGGCGATGTTGGTGGTGTTGGGGAATTGGTACAGGAGGAGAGAATATCTCAAGCGAAAGGCTCCTGTGTTAAAGGCCAAGATATGAGCGGGTAATGGCTGCGAATGAAGCGGCGGTTTCTGCCTCAGCAAAGTGTAACGATACCTCAATTGTGTTTGGGTCTGGCTTTCTGGTTTTTTATTTTTTGGTGCTATGGGAATGTATAAGAATTGTATTCATTGGGCTTTTTTCTTTTCTTTTTTTGGGCAGGACGTGATGGGTAGGCGGAATTAGGATTCGGTTTCACAATCAGCTTCGTTCCAGGCTCCCACTCGTTCAACACTTCATGATACCCTTCCACAACTTCAGGGTAAACCTTCCCTTCCCTTAACTTTCCTGCTTCCTGTATAAATTAAGGTATCTCTTGGCATACGTCGTACCCCTCCGACCCTCCCCCACCCCCCGCATCAACCCCACCAAGCCACACCCTCGCTCGCTCGCTCGCCTCCATGCCCCAACCCGCAACACGACGCACCACCACTACCACCACCACCGCCCCACCAGCCCCACAAAGCCCGGCCACCACCGTCCTCCTCTCAATCCTCCTCTCCGCCCTGGCCTGCATCTACATCTTCTACCTCCCCAGCAGCAGCCAACCCCCCAAGAAACCCCACCCCCCAGCAACAATGTCCTGGTCCCAATCGACTTTCACGCTGCCCCCACAAGCCCGCGGCAGCTACCTCATAACCGACCACATCCTCAGCCGGCTCACCCCACAAATCAGCGACATCAAGATCGGGTTACTGCATCTCTTCATCCAGCACACCTCGTGCGCGCTCTCGCTCAACGAGAACTGGGACAGCGATGTCCAGCTGGACATGACGGATGCGCTCGAGCGGGTCGTGCCGTACGACCGTGGCGGGAAGTTGGGGCTGTACAGGCACGATGCGGAGGGCGAGGACGATATGCCCGCGCATGTGAAGAGTGCGCTGGTGGGCGCGAGCGTTAGTGTGCCCATCAAGGACGGGAGGCTGGCGTTGGGGACGTGGCAGGGCATTTGGTATTTGGAGTTTCGGAGGGCGAGGCATACCAGGACGGTGGTGGCCACGATACAGGGGGAGAGGATGAAGTGATTTTTTTTTTTTTTGTTTTGCAATTGATTGAGGTTTACTTGTGATTTTTTTGTTTTTGTTGTTGGTGGTGTTGTGGAGGTTACCTACCTAGGTGTGATTGATTATGCGGTGGGTCCTTTCAGGTTCGAATTCGAACTCCAGGGTTCTGCGTTGGTTTTTTCTTTTTGCAATTGGACATTGCTAATCGATTTGAGCCTCGGGTGTTCTTTTGCCTTTTGCCTTTTGACATGTTTCCTGTCCCTTGTTAAAGTCATCGAGTCCTTCATGACTTGACTATTACCCAATTATGCTCCGTTTGTGTTGATCTGCTCATGTCCGGAGATCAGGTATGTATAAAACCACCAAGACAGTTTACTTTCATGATCAGCTCATGGAAATCACACGTGCCATCGAAATTAAAAGGTACCTATGCTTATAAATGTCTAATCTGGTATACATGAAACTAAATCTAGAAAAGAAAGAAAAAATTCATTGTCTTCGATTCTGTTGCGAATATCGATATCGATATCGTCTAAACCTCAACCTTCTCCTCCTCAACGTTAACGTTGATCTCCTCTCGATTTCCCTCCTCCTCCACAGCATCCGTGCTCTCCTGCCCACCTCCGGATTCCCCCCCATCCCCATCCCTCCTCTCCTGCATCTCCCTCAACTGCATCTCCCTCTTTTCCCTACACCTCTTCTCCATCCTCCCACAGCAACACAGCGTCGAATGGAGCACCAAAGCCGCAATCGAGAACCCCGCGGCCATCCACATGTACACAAACATCTCTCTGCCCAGGATGCCCATCACCGTGACCTCCGGCGCCTTCTCAAACACGGAGCGGAACAGCGAGTAGATTGTCGTGGCCATCATGGCGCCGAGGGTGGTTCCGAGAGTCCCTACACCTTGAATTGTGCCACAGATGCCCGCGGCGCGGCGGGAGTAGATTGAGATCCAGCCTGTGTGTGTGTGTGTGTTTTGAGTGTTGGTTAGAATAAATATAAAAAGCTACAATCGGGGGATATGTGGATGGGTGGTTTGAAGGAAATTGGATTGGATGGGAAAGGTTGATTGATTTTTGATATACTATAGTATAGGCAGGTAGGTATAGCTACTTACCTGTGAGGACGGAGATGAAGTTGAATACGATGCCGATGATGAAGAAGACAAACATCCAGTAGCTTGCTGTGCGGGCGAGGTTTAGAGCGTTTGAGATGTCGGCGGGGAGGACGACTAATGATATGGTTTTTTGCCCGAGGAGGGCCCCCGGGTGTGATTGTTAGTTATCATTGCATCGATATCGATATCGCCATCATCAAAAAACCGGTACCACCACCAATAACAAATCTTCATGCCAAAAAAAAAAAAAAATGAAAAAAATGAACATCCATCTCAGAAGCAAAAGAAAGAAAGGACTTACTAGTCGCCCCCTGAAACAACTGGCCCTCAATAATCTCCACCGGATCAAACCAATACCAATGTTTCGGCTTCGTGCAATACGTCACCCCCTCATCATTCAGCCCCTCACAATACCCCCAAATCCCCACCTGATAGAAATCCGAAAGCCCCAAAGACTGTGCAATCGAGTTTATCCTTCCATTATCCGGGACCGAGTCTGGGATGAGATGGGAGAGGTCGAGACGTAGAAAGTATATGTTATTGATGACGGGGATGTTGTATGTGTTTCCCACCAGGACGAGGATTGTGAAGATGATTGAGATGAGGACGCAGATGGTGGCGAAGAGGATAGTGTGTCTGCGGACACTGGTGGAAGGGTTGAGGAGGATGTGGGCTTTGGGGAGGGGTGGGTATTTCTGGAAAAATGTGAGGGGTTTGATGGAGGATGGGGGGCATTGTGCGATTGTTGTCTGCGGTTCGATGAAGTCTTTGGGCTCGAGGGAAGAGGGAGAAGAGAAATCCGATGTTGGAGGATGGCTTTGGGGGGTTGTATGATGTGGCTCCGAAGGGGAGCTTGTGTGTTCCATTTTTGGAAATCTCAAAAGAAGGATATTTGAAGTCTGTATGCTGGCCTCAACCACCTGCTCCTTGAAATATTTTTGCAAAAAGATTAACGCCCCTCTAATTTGCAATCGTGGATGGAATGATCCTTTTTGGTACTTCGTATTGTTTTTGTGGTCAAGAATTTGGAGTAAACAAACCTGACCATTTCGTTAGAAAAAAATGCATCACAGAAGAAACATAGACGGTTGTTTTACTTACCTCTAATTAGACCTCAGATAGCGGCACTCCTCTTCAACTTGCAAAGCACAAATACAATCCAGTAACTATTCTGTTCAAACTGAACAAAAAAACAAAATATCAAAACAAAAATACCAACGATACAAGGGTATTATGGTGAAATGTTGAATATGTAGATGTGAGTAGAGAAAGACAGCAAGTGCTAAGAAGTGGCCATGAAGAACTCAAAGAAGAACGGTCGAACATATCCCAAAGCAACTTGATTAAATTTGTGTTGGATGGCCATGGGATGAGTTGGGGAGAGGGTGGGCTATATGACGTCGATTGTATTCCCTTTATAATTGCTTCTATCGTCGATTTTTAGATCCGTTGCGGGGAATCTAGATGCGTGACGAGTGCACCCCATTGGGAATTTGAAGAACGCCATGGGACGCTATCTCTCTCGGGTATATAACTGAAAATATTCAAAGGTTCGAGATTGCCAAGTAGAATGTGGTTTTTATATGTTGAGGAGTGACTCGGGCCGTGAATGCATGCAAACACCAAGGATTTGGCCAGTGGTCATTTGTGACAGTCCAAAACTCTCTATAGAATTAAATCCATGTTGGTCCGAGTGGCCAGGCTTAGGGGAGTGTTGGTATTTTCATTCCCCTCTTGACGTTCAAGGGTTTGATCAATTATATGCCCACACCAAGCTTTTTTATATTAACTTGAGCTCGTGGCTGTGGCACGAGGCGGAGGGAATTTCATATCACACACATGTTGCTCTAAATTGCGAGTTGCATGGGCGTGGTTGATCACCCGCTCGCATCAAAGCCACATTAGCTGCCAGAGTTGATCATTCCGTTCCTGACAGATGAATTCATAAACTCCATTGTCAATTTGATATAATCGTGACCGGGAGAATATGGGCGGCCGTGGTGTAGTAAGTTGTTCTCGTGTCGTGCTGTAGAGAGGCCGGAGGAATATTGACTAAAGTGGATCGCCTCGTGCCCGAAACGGGGTCATAACGTAGGCTCGAATTTTTCCTGATGATCCTTCACACTCTTCACTCCGAACCCTCACCACCCCTCACTCGCCAATATACATCCCCGGCCCCCAAGTCTGTATGCCCAACTTAGCAACCACTTGGAAAGGTTTGATGCCTACCAGCTCATGCTGTTCAAAAAAATTCAAATTCATCAAGGAAATAAACAGCATTGACCGATCGGAGCTGGTGGACGCCTTTGAAGAAGGAGATGCTGCAGGTACTGTTGCAGGTAGTGCAGAAGTTGTGGAGGGGTTCGGAGCTGGTGCGGACCATCGTATACGTTCCCAACTTTATCGGTAGTGCTTTTTGCTAAATTGAGAAGGGTTTGTAGTCTGGTGTGCAACGCAAGGGTTTGTTCGCTCCTCCCTTTCCCGACATGTACACCCTACGCTCTCCAATGGCCGTTTGTGAACTGTATACGTTACTTTGTGGGCAGAAATATTTTATATTAGGGGTATTTAGTATTGGAAAATCCGGTCAAAACCGCACGTACATGGTCGGTTGGTCGTTTGTTTTATGTTTTCTTAAAAATACATTTAACACATGTGATATCTTTTTCTATTGGAAAAACTGCTCGAGTACGCCTGCTTAGTCTCGTAGTACACCAGGGTGACGCCACTTCCACATCTGGAAATCCGGATTTATACTATTCGAGTACTTCTTCTTTTAGTCGAGGAAAACTCCTGAAGTCGATGCACAAACAGGCTAAAAACTCGAGTTTAGGGGACCTTACCAAGATAGGTAATTCGTGAACGGATCGGATATGTGTGGGTTAGAGTGTCAAAACAAGGCATGGGCACAAACGACGATGTGTAGATATCAGAAAAAGGAGAAAGTGAAGGGAAATGGGGAAGGGTCTGTGAGGAAAGGCGGGGGGTGTTTTAGATCTGGGGTTCTGGTTTTTGAAGGGGCTTTTTTCTTTTTGGAAAATGGGGAGGAGGATGCACGAGATCAGAGGAGGCCGGATGAGCAAAAGCAGCAGAAAGGATTTAGATTTTCTGATTGTGGTATAAATATTAAATTATGTACTAATTAATTATTAGTGATGCATAAATGCAAAAATGTATGTAATTTTGTGGAATCACATTGCCTCAACTCCACTTCCCGAACCTTTGCAATTCTTAAAAGAGAAGCTTCTTTCCCTTGAATACATACATGCCTCCAATTTTCCCGAGAGCGTATCCTAAATATGCACCTGTGAGTATTGTCACTGGCCATTTTTGCCATTCGCGGTCCCTAGATTGAATTAGAACATGGCCACCTTTTCAAAGAAGAGTGTGAGCTTACCAGTCCAATGGAATTGGGACAGCACCAGCCCATGCACCAATAAATGTGCCAATTGCCGCAGCATATACCTCATCGAGCGGCATAAGTGCGGCGACGATACTCCGCCAATTGGACCCGTCTACCCCATTATTGTAGACGAGTGGGAAAATGCTTAGCATGGAAATGTGGGCTGCGCAAAGAATTGTTGAGCGGTGGTGGGTGGTGAACGGCGCTCCAAAAAGAACAAGGAGACTACTGATGACGGCAGTGCCTACGGTGAGGGCAAATAATAGAGAGAGGGTGATGGGCTGGAGCCAATTAGCTAACGATCGGGCAAGGCAGATGTTTTGGCCTCAATTACCAGTAGCTTCTCCCCAACCCAGCTGCTAGGTGGCGGGTCGGTCTTCTTCGTACCGCTGGCGGATCTGGATGCGGCCTTCGGCCTCTTGCCTGAGCCAAAGCTGTCCAGGCATATTGCTGCGTATGCGCCCTGAAATGCTACCAGGGGCAGAAGGCTGGATAGGAGGGCCGTGTCGGGGTCGGCGACGATCCGGTTGAATTGGAGTGCGTAGGAGCTGAGTGCGAGGGCAGAATGGAGATGGGTGACCAGCCCAGGCTGTATGGGCGGCGGGGCATGCTTGTGGGCGCGTGTGGGCATTTTTGGTGGTGATGCTGGCGTTTGTGCTGGGAGATTTGCGAGAGTCTCGAAGGATCCGGCGGTGCGGTACCTGGAGTGCGGAATACGTGGATCGGACGTGATTAGATCGCACTAGGCCCGTTATCTTATCTTATCGGCGATCTCTGGCTTCTCTGGCTTAGCAATCTGTGGCGGCTCGGGAAAGGTACCAGTACCGTCATGCCGTCCCCAAAACAATGTGGTCCCGCCATTCCTGTGTTCAGCAATACGACCTCACCACCCGCGAAAGATTGCCATCAAGACCTCTGGACGCTGAACTGGAGATCAAGCCATAAACAGCCTACAACCCCCCTTCTTCGGAGTTTTCCCACCCCAATTACAGCTCGAGGGAATGTTTCGGTCCGCTGGTAGTGCACTCCTGCGCCGGCAGGTGCAGGTCGCCCCGGTACGGCTCATTGCGCCGCGATTGGCGGGTCGTACACTCTTCAGCTCAGCAAAGCCGGCCCCAAGGCGCTTCAGGTCTACTTTATTGCGATGGGGAGTGGCAGCGGCTGGGACATATTATTATTTCACGAGGAGTGTTTTTGCCGAAGAAACCGAATGTCTGGATATAAACCCTTCTACCATTGAGGGACATTATACTGAGTTGTAAATTTTAGATTATAGAAAAGGGCGCCCAACGGAGATCCGCGAGGTAGAAGAAGAAGATGAATCACAGCCACGAACTCAAAAAGATCTTGACGAAATTCGGAAACGAGCTCACGCCACTGACGCTCCCCGACGTACTTCCACCGAAGTAGTCTTTCCCGATTCACCAGCGGACCGAGAAACGGCAATTCATCAAGCTGGTATTGAAGCTGGCAATGAAGACAAGAGTTTGGGTGAAGCAGCATTGACTGAGCCCATTTCGCCCGAAGAGCTCGAGCAAGAGGTTGGTCAGCAAGGTGCATACAACGAGGAAACCGGTGAAATCAATTGGGATTGCCCTTGTCTTGGAGGCATGGCGAATGGGCCATGTGGGGCAGAATTCAGGGACGCATTTAGTTGCTTCATCTACTCTAAGGAGGAGCCAAAGGGAGTGGACTGCATCGAAAACTTCAAGTGGGTTTTGTCACCACTCAATGTTTGGAAAATATTCACTAACTAATTTCGCTATCACAGGGTGATGCAAGAGTGTTTCCGGAGAGTAGGTGATCCCGTTGCTTATACTAATGGCTCTATATACTAACAATCGACCTACAGTTTCCGGAAATTTATGGCAGTGAGCTAGAGGACGAGGATGCTGAAGGCGAGAAAGCACAATCAGAATCCTCAGAGCTAGAAACACCCTCAGAGAACTCGACCGAGCCAACAATCCCAGAACATCCCGAGTCCAGCTCAGAGCCCCCTGCCCAGGTTACTGCCGAGGAGGTGAAGGAAAAGGTTCGCGAAGAGGTTCCAAAAGAGATCCGTTAATTTGGTCAACCGGCGGTAGCACTAGTGTTGGGTATCAGAATCACCGGCCATTACAGCATATAGAACGGTGCACCTGTTCTGTGCTTGACAGGGTAGTGTAATCCTAAAAGTCCATGTGTTGTATTTTACATCAATCTCCCCCCCATCCCCATTCATGTAATAGTTTACTTATTGTACATTGAAAACATCTGCATTAAAAGCCCTTGATAATTTTACAAGCCAATTAAGAAACACTTGATCATTCAGTTCAACATCCTCGTCTTTGTGCCTGTCACGTGCTTGATACCTGTCTGCGCCAAGCAGCCCGGCCAGCCCACATACCCTGCGGAGCCATGCCGGACGAAATTGGATAGAGCTCTCAGCCAGATGGAGACAGAGACACATAGTAAGGGTTCAGGAGGTCAGCTTTGCCCATTCGCCAACACAGCTGCTCCGCGGCCTCTGCCTTTACAGCGACGCCCGACATCACGCCCCATGCTCGGCCAGCAAACACGATGAACTTTCCAGCTCGCCACTCCACGCCTCTGCACCGCAAGCTTCAGAGAGCCCTCCACACACAGCTGCATAGCTTCCAACACGTCTCGTTCAAGCGCCGACTTTGGGACCTCGTAACACTCCGAAATGTCGCGACCATCGCTTGGCTGAGTCTGATTTACTGGGCCGAACGGACGGTCTTCCGTGATAGCTTGAACGAATGCCAATGGGATAAATGGGAGACATGGGTACGGAAAGCTCGTCGAGCGATCACATTCCACTGGGTTGGTTCGGAATTCGAAAACTGAAGCTTTCAAGGTGTAGCCATCAGATGCAGCGCCATATCGCATGGTTCTTATTGCCGACCCACAACTTGTCGACCCACATACCTACGATCGACGAGGTATTTCGCTAAAGGCGACAATGTTTTACTCGGACATGTACATGAGAAAGTCCTATTCTCTTCTGAACTCAATCCTAGCTCCTCAGACTATTGCCTTTTTGGGAGATTTATTTGACGGGGGCAGGGAGTGGGCGACAGAGCATGGTGATTCGGGCCATGTAGTAGACCCACATGCCCTTTCTGATTGGAAGGACTATGGGGAGAATTATTGGGAAAATGAGTTTATACGATTCAGCACAATATTCCCACATGTGCCCGGCGTCAAGAATATTCGCTCCCTTCCTGGAAATCATGATCTCGGTATCGGCAATGGCGTCCAGGAAAATGTGGCAAAGCGTTTCAAAGCGTTCTTCGGAGAGACGAGCTCTGTGCACACGCTGGGAAACCATACATTTGTGCTCATCGATTCAGTGAGCTTGGAAAACACTGAAAATCGCAACATATACGAACCAGCAAGGAATTTTCTGGATGAATTCACACAGGTTGAAAAATCGACAGCGGATATTCTTCATCCAGAAATTATACCCCAAAGCAGGCGCATTCAGAGTTCTAGCGACCCACAGCCAGCTGCACCAGCTTCTTCAGAACCACAGCCATTACCCAGGGTCCTGCTCACGCATGTTCCACTTTACCGGCCGCCCTCTACCCCATGTGGACCGCTTCGAGAGTCTGGAAACTCAATTGGGATTTTCGGGGGCTTTCAGTACCAGAATGTCCTCACGGCGGACACTTCTGGGGATGTGATCAAAAAAGTTCAGCCAGTATTTGTAGCCTCAGGGGATGATCATGATTATTGTGAGGTTTTGCATGCTGGTGCCACTGGTATGGTGAAAGAGATTACCGTAAAAAGCTTCAGCTTCACCATGGGTGTTAGGCACCCCGGGTTCTTGTTGGTCAGCTTATGGAATCCATTATCAGGGACCAAGCCATTGGATTCTGGAACGATCCAAACAAAACTTTGCTTGCTTCCAGATCAACTTGGACTATTCAAGACGTATTTCCTTGCTTTTGGATTGATGAAATTTTTGTTGACTCTGAGTATGGTTTATTTTTGGCTTCGGAAGAAGAAGGAGGATCCATTGCTTCCAGTTGTTCAAGAGGATGCAAATAGGGCACATAACCAGAAGCCATCAGAATACGGCATGTCCTCTGTCTCCTCTTGGAGTGGGTCGAATGGAAATGGCATCAATACCCGTGCGGCTGGAGGGAAAGCGCAACAGCCTACCTATGGAGGCTATGGTATTCCATCAGTCTCACCGGCTCCATACAATGACACCGAGGATGATAAATACTCGAAAAAAGGAACGTCGCATTTGAGTGCTGCAATGGTTGGGCTTCCGAATCTTCAACAAAATATCAACACCCATCTCACACAACTCGGGAATGCCGCTGAAAAGGTCGGATCACTGATGGCGGACAAGGTCGTTGAGCGTGTTCCCTCATTAGGTCCTGTCGTTGAAGGTGGAAGGGAGATTGTGCGGCGAGAAATCAAAAAGAAGGGGTTTGTCAGGAAAGTATGTGGTCGACTGGGGGGTGTTTTACGAGAGTGGGCACCTTCTCTGGCCATTGTGGGAATATGGTACATTTATTTGATATCCAATGATGTATAGGAGTGGGATTTCCTTTTTTATGTATATGATTGATTACCGGTCGAATTCGAATTGGCCATGGTGTTCATAATCACTTCCTAGGGATATGTATGGGCTGGGAGTTGAAGTGCTTGGTATATGTGTCGAAAAGGTGTATTTCTTCTCTTCAAGCCCTAGCTTGAGGAAATGCTTTTGATTCTGTACCTGATAATATTTAAACTTAATACCCATTTTTTTTTCTTTGGCATATGTCTTCCCGTTCCGTGGTATCGTGGTGCCTGGTCGCTCTGGTGCCGTGGGATGCTGTTCCCTTCGTCCCTGTCAGGACCCCAGGCTGCGTCCAGGGAGCTTGCGCACGTGCAGCTTGGCGGCCTCAGCCAATCACCTTAGCCCCGAAGTCAGCCCCATCGACAACCGAGGAACCCGAGATGATGGCGGCGGCACAAGGCAACAAGCGTCCAACCCGGAAGCCTCGACTGCGGATCATCAATCACTACCTCCGAACGCAGCCTACTCTGCCAACTCTTTCCCGAGCCTCCAGCTTCGACACACAGAGCACTTCCTGCCCGCCGCACCACCGCCGAAGCCACAGCCCGCTATTCATCGTCCTGCTCAGATCAATCTCACGCATTATACTCCGGCATCTTCAATCAACTCTCACCAGCTAAAATGGCATCCGCCGTCGCTAATTCATTCCGCGCCTGCGCCATTCCAAAGGTCGCCCGCACGCTCGCCGTCCCAGCAGCTCAGAAATTCACAATGGCATCGTCGCCAATCCTCTTCCGGTCCGCAGCAAAGCTTGGACCAGTGATGGGAAGATCGTCGACAAGGGTAGCTGCGTTCCATACGTCAAAGAAGATGGAGATTCTTCCTGCTGGACCTCGTGAGTGGCACATCACATGTTTTTTTTGGTTCATGGGAAATCGGAGGAGGAGAAGCTTGACTTTTTCTGGGGGATTGGATGCAACATGAATTAGAGCAAGGGACATGGCGCAAAGCTGGACAATATAAGCTAACGAGTCATTGTCATACAGAGGTCATCATCGGTGACGGTCAGTGAATCTCCAATTTGAATTCGACTGGAATTGGATGAAAGCTTAACATAAAATATACAAACTAGTGAACGAACCTACACCAATTCCCGAGTCAAACCCCGTTCACGGATCATACCACTGGTCATTTGAGAGAGTATGGCTCCGGTCTCAATCTATGGCAATTTGCGCCATTTCACAGTTTAGATCAGAGTTAACATAATTTTGTTTTTCTAGCTCATCTCAATTGCTCTCATTCCCTTAACAATTGCACCTTTCGCTGCTGGATCGCTTAACCCAGTCACCGATGCAATTTTGGGAGCTACATTGGTTATACATTCACACATTGGTTTTGAGTATGCACTACAAACGCCCGAATCTGTTTTTCTTTTCAAAAGAACTATGCTAACAAAACTACTTCTTTTTAATAGATCCATCATCATTGACTATATCCCAAAGTAAGATTTCTTCCGCACAGCTTAAATTCAGTCTTGTAGTTGGATTGTGGATACTAATCAAGTTACAATGAATTATAGGCGCACAATGCCCCGTATACACGGCGCTTTCAGATGGGGGTTGAAGGCCACCACACTGGCAGTATTGTTGGGACTCTATGAGTTTCAGACCAACGATGTTGGCCTTACCCAAGGTATGTTACTTTCCAACCCGCGTCAAATGTTTCCAAATGAATGCTAATCAAAAAATGATATAATAGCTGTCAAGAGGGTCTGGACTGCTTAGTCACGCGTGAGTTGATTCCAGGGTAATTTTTGTGTGGGAAGGATAGATGAAAGTGGATCGTAAAAAATCCTAATTGGCTTTGAGGCGGGCCTATTGCAATTGTATAGGTAATTAGCATTATGGGAATTTAAGAGGTTCTTTTTTTTTTGTACGAAGCTTTGTTCTCACATGAGCCCTATTTATGTTTTCCACGTGCACATTACCTAAACTGCGAGCTATAACCTACCTATGTAGATTATCAGACAGTTAAAATATAAAAAGCACTATTTACCTATCCCTTGAGCTCCATATTCATATTTACCTTTGCCAAGATTTCGTTCAATTGACCCCACACACACCTCATGTATAGTATGGGCAATGACTGGGATGCGGCACTCCACCAACCCCGCCATGAGACTGACATCACCACAAATACCCAGAAACATTTATTAGAGGCGAGCAGAGGTATCGATTGAGCGCCTCTTTGCACAAGGATCAATTCGCGATGCGGAAAGCACCCGCCTAGCCCCGCTCCGTAGATGGCGGTATTCTATTAGTCATAGCCGATGTATGTCATCTGGGACTCTCCAACATCGCCACAAGCTTGATCAATTGAGATTTGTAGATTGAAAGAGCACTACCGAACGCACCAGACACATTTCACTACGTGAAAGATTTGTTTCTGAAAAATCGGCAGAAGGCATGTTGAAAATTGTCAAAATTGACACAAAGGATCAAACGGCAGACATCTTTACAAAGGCTCTAACAAAAGAAATTTTTTACAAACACGTACGTTCAAATACAGAATTTTATAAAATGGCAATGGTTTTTGTTTTTGTTGAGAATTTTTAACAAATGTTTAGGCTTGTTCACTTGGCCTTATATTCGAAATGACCTCTATTCATTGCAACGTCTGTCAAACAATTTTTCCTAGCAACACAAAACTACACAAACACATTCGACACGATCACACGAATCATAGCACGAAAGCGAAGGAGTGAAGAAATTATCGGGGGATTGTTTTATTGGGAGGCAGGGGAGGTATGATTTTTTTGGGGCCAAGGGAACGAGAAGCAGGGGAGGTGTTATCAGTGATGGGTCTCCGATGAAGACGTTATTGTGAGGGATTGCGACTGCAAAAATAGACATTGAGAGATGGGATAAGCTTTTTGTTTGGGATGAGGGATCAATTTTTTTTTTTTTTTGTTTGTTTTTCTCTTTGTTTTATGACGAGTCATGACGCAGTTCAGTCGAGGGGAGGTGAAAGAGCACTACCGCATACGTCAGCAGTGAGTCATGGCGCATGCTCTCTAGTGCTCTTCCAGGAAGCGACAGAACTGCGTCATGAGCATATGACTGCCACATATAGCAGTCATTAGGGTTAGAACATGTGGCAGCATGTGAGAAGGAAAGGCTATAAGAATCCTTTCTATAGATTCCATCCTCCGCCAGGTTCGAGACTGCCTCCCCTCCGCCACACACGATAACTTTCTCGCAATGTCTGCCACTCCAGCTGCATTGACCCCTACAGAGGTCGCACAAACAGCTTCCCTCGCCTCGCATGTTCTGAAGGCCGTCGCTGGCTCCGAACGAAACGATGCCCTCACTGCCATCCACACACACCTCAAAGCCAACCGCGATGCGATCCTCGAGGCGAACAAGAAGGATATGGAGGCCGCACGGACACAGGTCAACGCTGGAAAGCTGAGCACAAGTCTCCTCAACCGTCTTGATCTCTCCAAGCCAGGAAAGTGGGAGGACATGCTCGACGGTATTCTGCAAGTCAGCGCCCTGCCCGACCCAGTTGGAAACATCACCCTCGCAACTCGCCTCGACACCGGCCTAGACCTTTATAGAGTCACCTCCCCAATTGGAGTTCTCTTGGTCATTTTCGAGGCACGCCCGGAGGTGATTGCAAACATTGCAGCGCTGGCGCTCAAGTCTGGAAACGCAGTGATCCTCAAGGGAGGAAAGGAGAGCTCACACTCCTTCGCCGCAATTGCAGCTGTAGTCTCCAAGGCTCTAGCTACAACATCTATTCCCTCTGGCGCAGTCCAGCTCGTTGAGAGCCGGGAGGAAGTCAATGCTCTCCTTGCGCAGGACAAGTACATTGACCTCGTCATTCCCCGCGGAGGAAATGAGCTCGTCAGATACATCAAGGACCACACCAAAATCCCCGTCATGGGCCATGCCGACGGTCTTTGCGCAATTTACCTCCACGGCGATGCCGATGTTGAAAAGAGCATCCGTGTGGTTGTCGACGCAAAAACCGACTACCCATCTGCCTGTAACGCCGTGGAAACCCTTCTTATCAACAAATCAACCCTCACAACCCTCTGGCCTCAGATCGCGAAAGCACTTATCGACAAGAAGGTGCAATTACTCTGCGATCCACGCTCCCTCGCGGCTTTGGAGAGCACGTCCCTCCTTGTAGCATCTACCGTCCCACTTCCCAAGGCGTCAAAAGACGAGGACTACAACACCGAATTCCTCGACTTGACACTAGCTGTTAAGACTGTGGATACGTTTGACCAAGCAATCACACACATCAACACCCACAGCTCTGGCCACACCGACGCAATCCTAACCGAAGACAAGGATTTGGCGGAGGACTTCTTCAGGAAGGTCGATTCCGCGGGAGTGTACTGGAATGCAAGCACTAGGTTCGCCGATGGGTTTAGGTATGGATTTGGAACAGAAGTAGGTATCTCGACGAATAAGATCCATGCTAGAGGACCAGTGGGGTTGGAGGGGTTGATGATATACAAGTATGTCATGAGGGGAAGTGGGCAGGTTGCCTCGGAGTTTGGAAGCGGAGATGGAAAGAAGAAGTTCTTGCACGAGAAGATTGCATATTAATTAGTGCTTTGTTCAGATGGTTTATTCATGATCATATCGATATCAATTTTGTGGTTAAGCTTGTTGTTTTGTCTGCACTTGCTCTCAGATGCTGATGTTAAAAATTAAAATGTAATGCTGGGGCGTTTTCTTTTTCTATTAGGTTATCCCGAGCGATGTTCGCCTCGCTTTCATAGCCTCGACACTTGCTTTCAATGGTTTCCGTGTTACCTATAATCATCGTGACAATACTTGCTTTTCTTTAAGTGATAAAATTTGGAAAATTAATGATTTGGGCCATTTACCGGATTAGGCTATGCATCCTTGCCAAGCCTGTCAATCAACCTGAACTCTTGGCACGTCAAGATGCTCATCCCACAGCTCCCCCAGATGGCCCCCGTCCTTTCCATCTTTCTACCTCAACCTATCCTTCTTCAGGCTCCTACAACCTCCAATCTGAGCTATGGGCGCACTTTACCTCCCGTCGCCACTAATAAGGTCGACTTTCTTACAGCTATCATCGAAACACCCTCAACGGAGCACAGCGGCGGCAATATGTACGCTTTGCTTTTCCCAGAGACCGGCGGCGCCTCAGACGACGAGGATAGCTCTTGGAGGTAGTGTGGTACAGCGGCAGGTTGTACCGCAGATATGGCAACAGAGGAGGAATAAGTCGGAGGAGTGGGCGGCGAGGCAGACGAAAGATCCGTACACGAAGGCTGCGAAGATAGCCGGGATGAAGAGTAGGGCTGGGTGGAAGTTGCATGAGGTGAGGATTTTCGGAGAAAGAAAGAAATAAAGGCATAGGTACCCATGGACAACAAAAAAGCAGAAAATAAGAGCAAACCGGGAATATTGGAAAGATTGGAGAGATAGTCTCGAAATTGTGCTAACAAGGGACGGAATTATGGTATTAGTTGAACCACGCCCACAGGTTATTTAGGCCGGGGATGACTGTCGTAGATCTTGTAATACACCCTTCTTTCTTCTTTCTTTCGATGTTTTTGGATGGAATATTCAATACAAAAAAATATATATTTTATCTTTGAATTCTCTTCTTACTATTCTGTGGAAAACATATGCTCATACGTGCTTCAATGATTGCTTGTGATATAGGGATATGCGCCCGGGTCATGGACAGATGTATTTCAACCCCCCTCCTCTCTCTCTCGCACTCCCGCAATCCCACTCCGCCATCTTTTAAAAAAAAGAATCCCAATCCTCCGCAATCCAATATCAAGTTCCACTTAGTAACCTCCAATTCTCCTCCCGGCTCTCCCAGGTCGCCGTCAAATCCACCTCACCAAACGGCCGCGTTCTCGGCGTGGACATCATCCCCGCCACCCCTCCCAACGGCGCCAGCACAATCCAAGGCGACTTTCTCGACGAAGCCGTGCAAGCAAACATCCGGCGGTGGCTCGCCGACCCCGCCCGCGGTCGAACAGTGGCTAGCTCATCCACCTCGATGATGCTCCGGCTCAACGACATGTCCACTGGCGGTGAAGGGGCCGGAGGGAAGTTGGGCGAAGATGTAGGGAGGGATATGGTCGATGTTGTGATCAGTGACATGTGGGAACCCTGGGAGTTGGCGTCGGGTCAGTGGATCAATAGTATTAAAAATGCGCATTCTAGGTTGATGAATGTGAGCGGGATTAGGTTTAAGGATCATATTGGGAGTATGGTGAGTTTTGTGAAATTTCCTTTTTTTTCCCCTCTTTTTTTGTAATATTCACTAATTTGTGTGGTTTTATGTGTGGGTAGGACCTATGTGTATCCGCCCTCTTGTTCTGCATCGACGTCCTAAAACCCGGAGGAACGTTTGTGTGTAAATTCTACCAAGGGACGCACGACAAGGAGTTGGAAAAGGGGTTGAAGAAGGTATTTAGGAAGGTTACCAGGGAGAAGCCGGAGAGTTCGAGACCTGTGAGTCCCTTAATTCCTTTCTCCTTCACTATCTGGTCCCACTATCTCAAATTCTATTTTATGGGGAAGTTAATTAAGTGACTATGTCTGTGTGTAGGAATCGAGGGAAGGGTATTTCGTGGCGATTGATATGCTTGGGGATGTCAAGAAGAATGATGTGTTGGCCGTTATGCCGAATTTGGTGTAAATGTGGGGCAGGTTTACGTTTACGTATTATTCCGGGGATGGGTGGGGTGTGTGGGGAGGCGGATTATGGAGATCTTGAGGGGGAGATCTGGGGTATGTGTTAAAAGTGCTTGCTTGTTATCTTTTCTTTATTACCTTGTGTTTGGCGTTTGGATTATCATTGCATATTGTAGGGGCGAGCTAGCTCTAGATCTTGATCTCTACATAAACTCTACTTATTCATATACCTTGGGATCATAACCATCAGTTTAGATAGAGTCTCTGTACCTGGGAACGAGAAGATCTTTGTAACAAACTTGAACGAGACTACCTAGGCATCTGTCTCTGCATCTACCGCTTTCGTGCAATTTGATGTATGTAAATAAAATGCATACTTGATCATGAGCTAAAATTAAATTTAAACAAAAAACACCAATATTTAAATCACAACATTCATTCATTCATTCATTCAAAAATTGCCAATTAGCAATTCGCAATTATTTCTTTCTAATCATTTTTTAGATCTTGTCTCCCAGTCGAGCTCGCTCCAGAATCAAGATGTCGATCTAGCTGTCGTAAAATATCTCCTTGTAGCGGTGTGTAGCGTCCACGACTGCATCTACCGCATTGAAATCTAGTTGTGTTTTTTTTGGTGTTAGCATAATTTTCGAATTCATCAGAGCTCTGGATATCAAAATATGCTGTAGGCCCGGGGATAAATTTCAAGAAGAAGGTTTGTAGTAAATTTGAAATGTGCAAGGAAGTTACGTACCAACATCCGTCCCAAGATCAATACTCGTCAGCACCCTCAAACTCAGATCCTGCTGGACTTTGGCAATGACTTCGACGGCGTGGCCGACGGACCAGTGCGTGCCCTGTTGTCACATGATTAGTATGTTTTTTTTTTTTGTATTTATTTATTTATTTCTATTTTTGATTCGGTGGGTGGTTCGGAGAGAAAGTGAACGGAGTGACAAACCGAGTTCAAGTGCACAAGCACCTGGCCAGAAGCGTCCAGTGTCGCCGTTTCGCCGCGGAGACTGATGACTTTTCCGACGAGCCGGACGGTTTGGTTGACGAAGCGCTCGAGGAGGGGGGCGTTGACGCGGGGGGTTTGGTCGTTCATTGTTTTGTGGTGGAGGGGGATGGTTGTGGGGGTTTGTGGGAGAGTTGGCCGTGGGTTGGTGGTGGTGAGTCGTGGTGATGTGGATTTTGAGTTTGTAGCCAAAGAGGTGCTGCTGGGCTTTGACGTGTTGGCGGGAGACGCGTTAATTGGATTTGGATTTAGATGCTGAGCACGTGGGGAGGGGTGTGGAAGGGTGCTGGTGAGGGTTGATCAGATTAGATTAGATTAGATATGGTTGATACAAGATAGATGGCTTGGTTGGTTGGGAGTTGAGCGCAAGACAAGCAAGCATACCCCCGGCTCATCCCCGGCACAAAAGCGAAATGTCCGTCATTCCCGGCGTTCCGGAACATTCGAAGTGGTGGCATTTTTTTTTTTTTTTTTTTGGAATTGTTGGGAATTGAGGATGAGGATGGTTTAGGGGGTGATGGAGGAGGTGTTGATTGGACATTGGGAGCTTTTATGATTCAAATTTGAAGTGGTTGGTGAATTGAGCGAAGACGAGTTTGGTTACAGGTTTCTCCATTCGGGCCTGTAAAGTTCGCCAAAATCCGCACAGGAGGGTCTGGGCATGAGACTACAAAATCCGCTCGGCCGTGGCCGTGTTGTGCTGGTGGTTTCAATATCCGAGATGTCCCCCCAGGACCCCCGTCTCTCCCGGCGGCGTGAGTTAGCTGGCCAGTATTTATACATCAAGTAAAGTTTCTCAGATATAAATACTTTAATACCGCGCGGGATCGAGATACTACCTCACTACAGCCCCAGGAACGGCTCACACCAAAAATCGCTTATTGTACTAATTTACTTTCCACCTGTCTCCGTGCATTTACCCTCCTCTTCTGCGCCAGCATCTCCAGCCCTCGGACCCCTCAGTCCTTTCCTCTCCGACATCTCAACATCCCATTAATACCATACACACCATCATGCCGATATCGAATACCACGATGCGCAGCCTTGCCGGCGGGTGCCCACGGTTGCTTCGCACACAGCAGGCACGGCTGCTGAGCACGCCGCTACGACAGGCGCAGGCCTCCACCACCACCGCTGCCCGGTGCTTGTCATCGTCAGCTGCCTCCGCGGCGCCGGCCGGCGCCCGCGGCCGTAGCTACCCCACACTCGTGCGCAGCAGCCCCGCCGCGATCTTCAGTTCATCATCATTATCATCATCACGAGCATTCTCCACCGGATTCAAAGCAATGGTTTGCAGCCCCCGCCGATAGATACGAAGCTGCACTTTGAGAAACTAACTCGAATTGGTGGGCGGGGTAGTCTGGAACAAGAGTAGAGAAGGACGCCTTTGGCGATGTCGAGGTCGAGAACGACAAGTACTGGGGAGCCCAGACGCAGAGGTATAGATCCATTGGAAATCTGCCATCCCCAACTCTTCAACTGTGGCTGACTGGATGTCCTGCTGGAAAGGTCTCTCACAAACTTCAACATCAACCAGCCCCATGATCGCATGCCACCTCCAGTCATCAGGGCTTTCGGTATCCTCAAGCGTGCCGCTGCGACCGTCAATGTCCAGCTCGGAGCCCTCGACCCCAAGCTGGGTCAGGCCATCGAGCAGGCAGCAGACGAGGTCATCTCCGGAAAGCTTCTCGACCACTTTCCCCTCGTCGTCTGGCAGACCGGGTCGGGCACCCAGTCCAACATGAACGCCAATGAGGTCATCTCCAACCGAGCAATCGAGCTTCTCGGCGGAAAGCTCGGCTCAAAGAAGCCGGTCCACCCAAACGATCACGTGAACATGAGCGCAAGCTCGAACGATACCTTCCCAACTGTCATGCACATCTCCGCCGTGCTTGAGATTGAGGAGCAGCTTTTGCCAGCATTGAAGAGCCTCCACAAGGTCTTTGAGCAAAAGGTCAAGGACTTCTCCGACATCATCAAGATTGGAAGAACACATCTCCAGGACGCTACCCCTCTTACCCTTGGACAAGAGTTCTCCGGCTATTCTACCCAGCTTGAGTATGGTATCCGCAGAGTCGAGAGCACTCTACCTGCGCTCCTCCAGCTCGCCCAAGGTGGTACCGCTGTAGGAACAGGATTGAACACCAAGATTGGATTCGATACCAAGGTTGCTGCCGAAGTCGCAAAGCTCACCGGATTCGAGTTCAAGACTGCACCAAACAAGTTTGAGGCATTGGCCGCCCATGATGCCATTGTCGAGGCCAGTGGTGCTCTCAACACCCTTGCCACCAGCTTGTTCAAAATTGCCAACGATATCCGCTGGTTGGGATCTGGACCAAGATGTGGTTTGGGAGAATTGAACTTGCCAGAAAACGAGCCAGGTTTGTACAAGTGTCTGTTTTCTGAGTAGTGGATTGCATTACTAACGTTGAAACATAGGTTCTTCCATCATGCCAGGAAAGGTCAACCCAACTCAATGCGAGGCCCTCACCATGATCTGCACCCAGGTCTTTGGTAACAATGCCACCATCACCTTTGCCGGTGCCTCTGGCAACTTTGAGCTCAACGTCTTCAAGCCGGTCCTCATTAAGAATCTTCTCCACAGCATCCGTCTCCTCTCTGATGGTATTCGTTCATTCGAGGACCACTGTGTTGTTGGAATCACACCAAACAAGGAGAGAATCGACAAGTTGATGAGGGAGTCATTGATGTTGGTTACTTGCTTGAACAGCAAGATTGGATACGATGAGGCCAGCAGAGTCGCAAAGAATGCCCACAAGAAGGGCATTACCTTGAAGGAGAGTGCCTTGAGCTTGGGAAGTTTGACTGAGGAGGAGTTTGATGCTTTGGTCAAGCCAGAGTTGATGATTGCACCAAAGAACTAGAATGGGGGATTTATGGAATTGGATTGGATTGGAGGATATACTAGAATTTTTTTGCATGAAGTACATAGGAGTCGCTTTGGTGGAGTAGGATCTGTGATATCGGCCTGCTCTTTTGTGGTGGATGATGGGAGTTTGTTGGAATTTAAAAATGTTATGTTTGGGGATCAACATGTTTTCTTTTCTTTCGTTCTTGTGGTTTCTGGTTCGATTGTTGGGCTGAGGGTTGTGCCTCTTGCTTGTGATTCATCGAATATTTACAAGATTGGAAGGTGTCTATGGTTCGGGGGGCATTGATGCTGATGAGCGGTGTAATGAATTTAAAAAATGATAAATAAATCTCTTCTCAAAATCAGTGGAAGACAAATCTCCCGAGGTCTTTGTAAGCAACAAATGCCTTTGAAATTGCAATGGTTCTCAATCCGGCCGGAAAGCTATTAGCAACGGAATACCGACTTTCGAAGGGGAGCTCTATTCACATTGATTTTTGAGCAACTCCCGAGCACGTGAGCCCTGCGGAGCCGGAGGAGAGAGCGTTTCTTGGCGAACTTTCTCAAAAAAGCTTCCGCAATTGTTGCACTTGTAAACTCAACGGGCCGAGCTCTCTCACCCACACGAACCCACACAACGTCACGGGTAGCCCAGCAGCGCAGCTCTCCCAACCACCCCCGGCCTCAAATCGACAATTGGAACAAGCGCGGGAACCCTTTCGGCCTCAATTTAGAGATTTAGAGAAGAGGAAAAACAAATAGACGAGCGCAGTACACAGCCACAGTTCACACACACATACACACACAACACAACACAAAAGATGCCCCCCCGCCTCACCCCCCTCCACCGTCTCCTCCGGCGGAGCACCATCGCCCCCAACTCAAGCCCACTAGCCCCGCCCCTCCTCAACCCCACCAGCACCTCCTCCGCCATCCAACTCCAGCGCCGCACCTTCCTCAACTTTGGCAAATACCGGTCCCTCGAGGAAGCCAAATCCCGGCACTCCACGGGGCCCTTCTCCTGGACCGCGGGGATCCTATTCCTATTATCCGGCGGAGGACTGATCACATACTTTCGGTATGAGAAGGAGAGGTTAGAGCGGGCTGCGGTCGCGGAGAGGAATAAGGGTGTTGGGAAGCCGAGGGTGGGGGGTGGGGGGTTTGTGTTGACGGATATGGAGGGGAGGAGGGTGGGGGATGGGGAGTTGAGGGGGGTTGAGGGCGGTGTTGGAGGTGCTGAAGGTGCTGGGGGTAGTGGGGAGGCGGAAGAGGAGGCATTACTTCATAAGAAGGGCGCGAAGGGCGGGAAGAAGTGGTTGTTGGTGTATTTCGGCTTCACGCATTGCCCGGATATATGTCCCGAGGAGCTGGATAAGATGGCGTCGATGGTGGATTGTAAGTTTGTTTTTGCTATTATTCTCTTTTTTATCGGGGGGGGGGGGGGGGGTGTCTCTCTCTCTCTCTCTTCTCCTTACACAATTCTCCTTGGGGATAGGAAGGGAAAGGGGATTGATTGATTAAACATGTACTAATTCTTATTTCTCATTTCAGTGGTGGAAAAATCCTGCGGCGAAGACATCATGACACCAATATTCATCACATGCGATCCCGCCCGAGACACCCCACCCGTGGTACGTTTCCGTTTCGGTCTTATATATCCCTCCTTCTTTCCTCAGCAGTTACCCTCAACCCCCCCCCATGGCCACTACCAAATATGGGTGATGATAAATCATCACAATTTAAGAGAGTCAATTTACTTAAACTAACTAACTACTCCCAATTCTTCCCAATGATAGCTAAAATCCTACCTCTCGGAATTCCACCCAAAGATCAAGGGCATCACGGGCTCCTACGACGAAATCAAGCAAGTCTGTAAATCGTACAGAGTGTACTTCTCCACCCCGCCGAATATCCCAGAGGGAAAGGATTACCTGGTCGATCATAGTATTTACTTTTATTTGATGGGTATGTTGTGTTGGCTTTCTTTCCTTCTTGGATTGGATAAGCTTTCATTTCCCCCCCCCTTCTGGCACTCGAAAAGAGGAAAAGGAAAAAAATCGTAACTAATTAATTACCCATGATCAAAAAATTTAGATCCAGATGGAGAGTTCGTCGAGGCACTGGGGAGACAGCACTCGCCCGAGGCGGCGGCAAAGGTGATTTCGGCGCATATTGGGGATAGGAGGTAGGTAGTGGCGGGTTTTTTTTTAAATTTCGGGACTTGAGAGATGTGTGGATTGGATTCAAGTGGGATTGAGGATGATAGGTACCTTTTAGACATTATACCACGAAGCTTAAGCCTCATTGTGGAAATCACATATATATACTTTACTTGTATATAGAAGGAACGGAATTAAAGAAAAGAAATTACTCCCCTCATGATCATGTGCATTCACAGGCCTTCTGCCTACCTAGGTAGGTTTTTATGTTTTTCTTGTTTTTTTCTCTTCGGATTTCCCTGCAGCTGTACATGTACTGGGTTAGGTATTTTTGAAAAACTTTTTTGGTGGTATATATATAAGCTATAGCTATAGATGTAACATCGATATCAAACGTAAATGAGTGTATATGCCGTGGATGAAAATGATGCAAGAAACAATAAAAAAATCAAGCCCAACATATTTTTTTATTTTTTTTCACGGTGATCATGAAATGAATGAATGAAGAATGGAGGAATTCGAGAGTGAGGAAAACAAACAAAAACAAAAGGTTGAAAAAAAGGAAATTCCCATGAACGTTAATGAAATTTAAAACCCATCCAAACCAATGCACACACACACATACATGCCATGCCACACCATGCCACACCATGCAAAAGCCCATTTTATCGAGACTGATGATCATGAGGTTATGTATGTCTTCCATGATTCCACATGTCCCCTCCCCCATCCACCACCCCACTCTTCCCCTCGAACCCCTCAAAACGAAAAACCCAACCTAATGCTTCTTCCTAATAACCTCCACCCCCGGCATCCACTTCCTCAACACCTCCGGCACGACCACTCCGCCCCTCTTCTCGCACCACCCATTTTCCAGTATCGCCATCAAGACCCTCGGAATCGCGACTGCTGTGCCATTAAGCGTATACGGGAACTCCATCTTCGTCTTTCCCCCCTCGCCGGTGTTGACCTTGAGGCGGGTGTTTAGCCGGCGGGATTGGTAGTCGAGGCAGTTTGAGAGCGAGGAGACCTCGCCCCAGGGCCCGGTGGCGGTGGGGTGGCGCGAGGGCATGTATGCCTCGATGTCGATCTTGCAGGAGGCCGAGGCGCCGAGGTCGGTGGTGGGCATGGAGAGGATGCGGGCGGGGAGGTTGAGGGATGTGAGGAGGGTTTTTTGGAGGGAGAGCATTTCCTGGAAGATTGTTTCGCTTTGGGAGGGAGATTTTTCTGTTGCTGTTGATGATGATGTAGTTGTTGTTGTGCTTGTGGGATCGATTGACTCCGATGGAGCTGCTGGCTCCGGGTCGGGATGTGTGAATGCAAACATCTCGACTTTTGTAAACTCGTGGACTCGGTAGAGGCCTTTGCTCTCCACGCCTCGTGCGCCCGCCTCGGCGCGGTAACTGCGACTGACGCCGACCATTTTCAGGGGGAGTTCGTCCTCGGTGAAGACTTTGTTTGCGTACATTGCCGCGAGAGGGATCTCTGCCGTGCCGGCGAGACAGTGTTCCGGCTTCTTTCCCTGGTGGGAGGCGGGTTGTTGGAGGGCATAGATTTGCTGTTCGCCATTCTGGTCGCGGGGGCGGAAGCCGCAGGCGGAGGCGATGTGCGAGTATATGATACTCGGCGGAGTGACGAGCTTGAATCCGTGTGAGAGCGCGAGTGTGAGTGCGTGGTTGATGAGAGCTTGCTCGAGCAGGACAGCTTCGTTCGTGAGGTAGTACCACCCCCATCCGGACGTCACCGCCGCGGAGGAAAAGTCCAGCAGCGCGAGCTCCGTCCCGATCTGCACATGGTTCTTCGAGTTGCCCGGGGGCGGGGTTGGCGAGGAGACAAGCGTCTCTGGCGGGGCAGGGAGGAGATTTTCCTGGATATATCCAATGACCTTTGGGTCGTTCCCCACAGGCGTGTCCGGGTGTGTAGAATTCGGCAGTTGCAGAGCCAGCTCGCGCATCTCCTTATCCAGCCGCTCCTCGTGGGCCTCGACCTCCAGGATCTTCGCCTTGAGCTCCTTCGCCTCGACGATGAGAGCCTCCTTGGTCTCCATGACCACAAAGTCCCCCTCCTGCACCGACTTCATTGGCGCGGCTGCACGAAGCCGGCCAGAGAGGTTGTTGTGCCGTGCCCGCTCCGTGCGCAGGGCCGTCTGCAGCGCGGCCCATTCATCGTACAAGGCGACGATGCGGTGCGGGGCTCCGGCGAGGTTGGGGTAGTTTCTGTTGAGGCAATTCTGCGCGTGGTAGGTTGGGTTGGCGCGGATGCCCTTGATGTTTGGCGTGGCCTTCGGGGCGGACGGCGGAGGCGGCTCCTGGGGGCTCTCGTCTGCGTCATTGGGCTGCGAGGGTTTCGAGATATTGCCACGGTAGGCGCGGGCGAGGGGCGGGGGGGCGGTGGTCCGGCAGCTCAGGCACGTCCATGTGCCGCGGGCCTTTGGTATCCTGGAGAGCATTGTCGGAGATGGCGGGTGGGGAGATGCCTGTCATCGGCCGTGGTGGGGAATGTCGTGAGAGTGTGAATGTTGGGGGGCATTGCACTAGCTTGAAGTCACATGATGGCGAGGGGGGTGGCTTTATATGCATTCGTCTTGATACATTGGGGATCATCGGTTTGGAGGTAACTTTTGGCTTTTTACCAAGGCAATGACTCAGGCCTCCTCCAATTGAGATAATGATATATCCCATGCCTCTGATAATTTGTCTGGTAGAAGAACACAAGATGCAATTGAAAGGGTTCATATTATAAAGTCAAGCCCAGAGATGGAAAAAAAGTGCAATTATCTTGTAATGATGCCCAAGCAAGCTCAACATATAACCCCAATCTACCGTGAATTAACGGCGCCTCCAATCACCAAATTAAACTCCCATGCTCCTCACAACCCACATAGAAATTATCTTCATATACAACCCTGGTGACGCTTTGAAAAGGTAACAAAAGAACAAACAAAAGGCTAGCTAGAAATGAGAAAGTGAACGCAGACACAACGAAAAGCAAAAAGAAAAAAGACTTATCCAATACAGGAAGAGAAAAACTAAACCAGAGAAAGGTAATCAAGCAGACAATAAGGAAAGACAGAAAGAAAAAGAAAATAAAAACGACAGCAAATATCTGCGTCTTTTGGTATCATTCTATGTTGCCCTGTACCCACCACGTATGCACTCCACGTACATTATCTCTAGTCCTGCATTACCCCCATCAGTGCATTACCCATTACTCCATATGACATCCCTTCTTCACGCTCAGCTGAATTTTGAGGCAATAACGGCGAGGATAAGCAAGACGAGGACCGTGATGATGGCAATTGTGATGATACGGTTCGTAGCCATTCTAAATTACCACCAAGATCAGTTAGTCAACAACTCGTCAGCTCAAGTTCGATCTTTACCGCTGGGGCTCTGTAGCAAAAGAATCAAAGATTAGCAGATGAAACCTACCTCCTTGCCATTCCCCTCAAAGTCTTGATACTCTTGTCAACATAACCCTCACTCTCCTGTAACATCGAGTGTGTATTTATGATTGTCTCTCGCTGTCCTCTCAAGTCGCCCAATATTCCCGCTCCGATGGCCTCCGTTTCGTTTGCCAATCGGTGGCTGTCCCTTAGCCGCTGGCTACTCCTGTCTAGTCTGTCGGTACCGCTGAGAAGTTGCTGTCTTTGATCTGTAACCGCATCGCCGCTTCCTCCAGCACCTGCTCCACGAGCTCCGAAAAGCGCATCTCGGTCTGCATTTTCCGATAGTTTTCGAAGAGTACGCTTAGCGATGTCCAGATCGTGTGTATAGTTTCGTAGGCGAGGATTGATTCGCTGGCGGGACACTGTTGGGATGTTTTGAATTTCGAGTCTCATTTGGCCAATCTAGAGTTGAAGGATGCGTTAGCATCCATCGAGGGCCAGCCCAACGTAATCGAACGGATGTTGCAAAGGAATAGAGCTTACAATCTCGTCCGCTTCATCAATAGATCTTTCGATAGCTCTCAACGCAGCCTTTCTCGGCTCCCCAAACAGCTCATTAATCTGGTCAAGCTTCTGTGTTATGTCGGCCTTGACAAGCTTAAAGTCCGCCTCGTGGGAGGCAAAGAGCTCTGTGCCGACATCGGTATCGAGAGTCCCAGCCATAGCTGTTTGCTGTATATAATGTTCGAGATGGTCTTTTGATTATATTGGCTGCCGATGTTGTTTATGATGCCCAGTTGGTCGATGAAGCGCTTCGAGGAACGGCGGGTGTCTGAGTATGGTTGCGAGTGTTAGTGGCTGCGATCGCCAGGTGACGCAAGCGAGCAGCTCGACGGGTAGCTTCCCTCCGTCTCTGGACGAGCTGGGGCGAGCAAACACAAACGCAAGGGCAAGCAGGCACACACCTTTTTCTGCTGTGTTTCGTTCAAGCGGCGACAGATGGTAAACAAACGGATTGGGTCGTTTTTTCCTTTCGGATGCTGTTCTCTGCGATGTCCAGGTGAAGTGGAGGTTCTGAGTTCAGCCCGAGCCACGGATGGAGGGGTCACGCTTCTGAGAACAGCTTATATCTAATGCGCTACGCACTCTTTCAGCTCCAGCGGCGGCGCAGCGTTTTGGATCTTTCTAATGCAGTGAGGGCACAAAAGGCTGACTGGGATAACAACGGTGTCTGATCTGGCTGGCCGAACGAAGGGGGTGTGGAGGGGGGTGAGAAAGAGCAACGCGGCTTCGGGGGTGACGGGGGGCGAACGGGGGGCCACCCAGCGCACGTGCAGCATGAGCTCTCTGGGCAGCTTTGTATGGGGTGGATACGGGTCGAGGCTAGGTGGATACAGGGTAACAGGGAGCACTGTGTGGCTTGGCACAGCTCCATCTGTGGCTGGGCACCCTGTGGCGCAACGAGCCGGCTGCCCGTGTTATGTGATCAGGACTCTTGGCGTTTATATACCGGGCCCTGGCGACATCTCTCCGACCCGGGAAGCCTTTCAGACCTAGAAGCCGACAAGTGAAATCACGCACCTCCGATCTTCTCAATCCTGCAATCAATTGCATCGCCGCCCCCTCGCCCTATTCCCCACCGTCACACTCGATAATCCGAAGCAATGGCTGTAAGAATATCCTGCCTCTCCCCTCCCGGACAAACTGCCCATCTCCCCACTTTCTCCGGCGCACAGTGACTGACTGACCGTATCTACAGCTCACCAAGACCATCTACGACGTCCTTCTCAAGAGGAATTACATCTTTGTCGGAACTGTTTTTGCTTCCGCCTTCCTCTTTGAAGTGTACGTTCACACAAGCAATCTATCTGCACATTCAATCTCAACCCCGGGAATGAAACTATACCTCACCACCGGCTATCTTCAAAAATCAACAAAAAGTTCATATGTGCTGACTATATATTCACAGCGCCTTCGACTCTGGCACCAACAAGCTCTGGGACCGCCTCAACAAGGGTGTATGTACCCACATCGATATCTCCATGAATACCCCACCAGATAGCTAACAATACCCACAGAGACAATGGAAAGACATCAGACACAAGTACGTCCAGGAGGAATAAAGCATTCGCAATAAATACCACATCATCAAAACGAAATTGCCCTAGCGTTTTCATTCAAGATGGGGGCGGCGGAGGTGAAGGAGCACACTACCGGCAAAACAACGGCGGCCAGTTGCTCCGAGCTAGACTTGGGAGAGCATGTGTATACCTAAGACTTTTTCTTTCCTTTTCTTTTGGTTTGCTTTATTTGATGGCACGTTCAATTCATTATGCGGTCATTCTTTTTCTTTTTTCGTGATGGGGAAATTTAGACTTACAGGGGAAATGACGCTTTACATTTTACCATATTTTGGCCTGAAAATTTTGACGATATATCCAATTTCATATCCAATCACTATTGCAACCTTCACTGTTTGAGTTTCGGCTGCATTTGCATGCCTATTTAAGCACCTAATACTCGAGTACCTCATGGCCATGAATTAGGTACTTGAGGTATGTAACGATATAAATGTAAATTCAATTCCTTGAATTTTAATAGAAACTATGGAATACAAAGTGTCTATATATGATGAGTATAGCAGCTAAAAAACAACAAATGAATTTAAGAATTGGGAGTCTCGACAAAAAAAGCTCTAAACATTCCAAATAACTCACAACTATGCAAAAATCTACCATAAGATTGGGTATACTGCAACCCCCCCCCCCATATCCACCTCCACTCCGACCCCTCTCCCCACTTTTCAAAGCATCTCTCTCCCTCTGCTCCCGCTCGCATCAAAACTCCACCAACCCCCTCCCCCCCTCCGTCCACGTCCACCTCCCCCTCCAAAACAGCGTCAACCCAAGCACATGCAAAAACCAGCCGACATAATCCACCCATCTCCCCCACCCCAGCCACGAATACGACTCACTCACCCTCCCAAAGTTCGGCACGCCCATGTGATTACAAAACGAGTGCACCAGCACAACCGCCCACACGGACCCAGTGCGCATGTACAGGAATGTTGCGAGCCAGCCAAAGATTGTCGTGTAGGTGAATTGGAAGAGCGAGCGCAGGATGCCCGTGAGGAGGCGGCCGGGGTTTCGGAGGTGGAACTCGTAGAGATGGTGGATGTGCGCTGGTGGTGGGCGAGATTTGGTAAGTTTTATGTTTTATTTGGGGTTATGGGGGATAATCATGGACGTACCTATTCCGAAATATAATGGTGTGGTGAATACAATCACCATCGGACTCGTACCGGCTGCAATATGTAACGGGACCATACACGCCCTAAACACGATTTCCTCCGTGAGCGGGCCCTATATTTCGCAACAATAGCCACCTCTCCATCAGTAAACCCATCCATAACCACCCCCACAAAACCCCAGACCACCTCTACCCCCCAGAAATCCATAATGAAGTACTCACAACAATCAAATTCCTCCATCCCATCCACCCCTTCCAAACCCCCTCCCACTCCCTCCTCACCTCCTCCCACCTCCACCCCTCCCCAACAACCACCTTCTCCCACAGCGACCCCACAAACAACGTCACCACCAGCCCCACCGCGCCCACACACGCCCGCCACCCCTCCCACCCCATGCCCCAATCAGGCACAATCCCCATCCTCCCCAGCGCCCCCTCCCACCCCTCCCCCGGCCTCTGGAGCCATAACACCACCGCCGTTATCGCCGTGGAAATCAGCGTCGCAAACGTGACCGCGCGGATGCGGTACCGGATGACGGTGGGGTCATTGTGGAGGTTCGCGAGCTGCTCGTTCGGGGTTTTTGGGATTTTCGGGCGGGTGAGCGGGGAGAGGTAGAGGACGCCGACGTAGAGGGTTGTGTGGAGGATGGAGAGGAGGGAGGCGGTGAGGGGGGGGATGTTCCCCATTTTTCTCTGTATGTGTGTGTGTTGGGTGTTGTGTTGTGTGTCCGTTGGAGGGGTGGGATCTGAGCTCGTGTGCTCTGATTAAGCTGGCGACTCGTTGTGAGCCTTGTTCACGCGGATGTGGCACTGTAATGCTGTTGCTGTCGTTGATGTGGAGTCACGCCCAGACCCGAGCTCCTCGGAAGTTGCCGAAAATCGAAATTTGAGAGCTCTTTGACGTCGACGCTCGCGACCATGCACTGACATCTGGGCACGAGAACAGCACTGACAGGCGCGCGGTGACCACAGATTGCATCTGGTCACAATTTAAGTTAATATAAATTACGCAATTAAAGATTAAAAAATAAAAACATCAAAATCACTTCAAGGCCTAACCTACCTCCTCCTGCATGCAGCTGTCCAGGTAGCGAGCTATATCCCTCCTATGCAATCATAATCACTGGCCTTCACTTAACTTTGCATATAAGGCATTACAAGAAAAATCTTTGTATATTAAGTTAGCTTACCTAAAGTGTGCAATGGTATAAATTGAGATGTAAATGGGAATGAGACTAGATGTAAATGCCAAAACAGTTTGAACAAAACAGGAAAATAAGGTAATTTACCACTCTCCAGACCGGTACCCTCCATGCGTAATATTATTGATTGTACGACCATCTGCCAAATAGTCCATATTATCTAAAAGCCACTACTAAGCTCAAGCTATACCTACCTCTCTCATGCAAGTACCTCAAGTGTAAAAAAAAAAAACCGATAACGATAACGAAAACGATAACGAAAACACTGCACAAATTGAACAATTAAGCAAATGAATATACACAAACACAAAAATAATACAAAAACAAGGAAAAAAGAAAAAAAGACAACCTCAAACACACTCCCCCTCATACCCTCCTCCGCTGCCTCAAGTATCGCAGACGTTCCTTCAAAATCTTCGCCAGCCCCATCACCAACGGCACTCCCACGGGTCCAAGGAGCGGTAGATAGACCGCAACCTTATGCTCCTCTGGGAAATACACCTGCGCCACCATCGTCCTCTCAAAGAACGCCTTCTCCGCCTCCTCATCCGCCACCTTCCCCTCCCTCAACGCGCTCTCAAACCTCCCCTTCTTCAACTCCGCACACGCATTATCCAGTGCGCCGAGTGTTTTAGCAACCGACGTCGATACCGTAACTGGGATTGCGATATTCGGAAGTGCACGCACGAGACGGGAGAGGGAGCCTAGAGTTGTTGATGCGCTGAGGATAGCTTCGGAGGCGCGTTGGCGGGTTAGGGAGGAGATTCGGAGGGGGAGTGAGGTGCTATCTGATGAGGGTGTTCCCAAGAGGGCAAGAAGCTGGGCAGCAAAAATATCGAGACTTGGTTTGATTTCATCAATCGTGAGATGTGCGGGTGGGATTCCCCCGACAAGGGGAACAACTTCCGGAACAGGGGGTTCTTGTCCCTCCTCCTCGCCCTCAGGTAGAGGTTCAGGCACTGGGGGTGGTGGTGGGATGGTGGGATCTTGTGGTGGGGTAGGTGGGTTCCAGATGGTGATTCCACCCCATTGAGGAAGAAGCCATGCATTTCCCCTTTCCTTCGCCTCCGGGACGATCAGCGGGGTGACTCTATGTTCTGGAATGTAAATGATAAAGTTGATTGTGGGGTAGTTCTTGATGCTAGTCAATGGCCATTCAGCCGAGTTGATAAAGTTACCAAGATCATCTTTCGTCAAGGTCCAAGATCCAAGCTCCTGGTTGTACTGAGGCTTGATGGTGTGTGAGAATGATGCATAAAACTGAATCTGGCTATCGATTGTAAAATTGGAAATTGGCGATAAAGCTTCAAGAACCGGGGCAAGATACGTCTCAATGGCTGGGGCGATGTCCCAGGATAATGGAAGTGCAGAGCCAGTAAAGAGAGAAAATGTAAGATGATATGTTGGGGAATATCGAATCATCCTGCCGACCTTACGAGAAACATCGCTACCATCGCCATGATGTTGCGTTCCTTGCCTATTTCCACCAACTGATGCTGCGGCTTTTGCTAGAAGATGGGTAACCATCTGTTCCTCCTCCCTAAACACATTTTGGAGTAAATTGGCCGTGTACGTCGATAGCTCTTCCACATCCTCGCTGTTGTGTGGGTTGTAGCTTGATGCATGTAATATTTCGATTTGTTTTCTCGAAGGATGTAGTCGGTAGGTATGTGTCGTCGATCCTGACTGGCCTGGGAGAACCTTCAATTTTACTGCCAAACCTCCATCCTCTTCCTCTTCCTTCTCGCTCGAGCAAGTTTCTGTATTTTGCGACCCCTTATTTGTTGGCAAAACCTCCACCTTGAACTCTCCCCCGCCAGTCTTCCCTCGCCTAGCATCCTCCAACTGCAATTGCACTCCCTTCACAAGCCCCGTAACGTCATTTGAGCCACCATCTTCTCCGACCACACCCACTCGTAATGGATACACGATACTGCACTGTGACCCTTCTGACCAAGCATCCATCTCCTGTACCGGTAACTGCGCTCGGTACACCGATGTCGTGAGAATCCATAACGGGATTCCCAGAAATATGACGACGGCCCATAACGATAGGACGACCCAGTTCCGTGTTCGCGTCTCCTGTGGCGTGGGTTCTAGTGAAGCAACATTCTTCTCCCCTAATAGTGGAGCTTCCGGCTTCGAATCCGATATCGGGCTCGGTGCCGAGTCGCCCATCCCTTGTCGGAGCAATATGGAACGGATGGCCTCCAGGAGATTTTTTTGAGTTGTGGGGGTGAAAAGTCGGGCAAGCTACCTCCGGTATAGAGTCATGCAGAGGGGTGAATCGAGGTGTTGAGGTGGTTGGCAGGCGTGATGGCCGGTGGAGGTGAGGTTATTGTACGGGATTATGTCGGCCTGCTTACAACTCCCTACCTTGTCGCCGTTGCTTCTTGCGAGCCGACCCAATTACTCGAAGGGGATCGCGTCCAGCTTTGTGGAATGATGAGGTATGCACAAGCGCGTCTGCTGTGCGAAGAATAGAGTACACCCGTGTCAAGCGGGATAGCCGCGGGAGCTTCCGCGGCAGGCGCGGCTACGCAGCCCACTCCCTCCAGTTGAGGCCACTTTCCCATCTCGAGCAAATGGCGAGCACAACCACAACGCCTGACCAGCCTCATAGCTCCATTAACTCGCACCAACCACACGACCACCATTCGCGCCCTAGCATCAGGCACCTTTGGGCGGTTCAACAAAGCTCTACGGGCTCCACGGCAATCACTGTCAATTTCACCCTCATTGGAGTTTGTCGGAGACGACAATCGATTACATCGGATACCCGAAGCTCGGATCACCTTGTATCTGTACATACAGCCACCACACCTCACACAATAGCGAAGTTTCCGCAGCTCCGAAACCATGGACGTCATTCAAAACATTATTGAAGGAACCATCGTACGTCCAACAGCCTAGCATCTCTTCACTACGTAACCGAGCCAGATTAAATTTTACTAATACCTCTCGCATAGGACTTTGAAGGGCAACGAATCGCCGAGCTCCTCACAACAAGGATTCTCATCCTCTCCGGTGTACGAGCTCCATCTTCCACCTCCATCTCTCATAGGCCTAAATCTAACACCCTAATAGATAATAGGCTGGCTCGTCGGATTCTACCTAAAGGACGTCATCTACACCGTCTACATCGGCCTCGCAGGCTCCCTTCTCGCATTCCTCTTGGTCGTCCCTCCATGGCCCGTCTACAATAAGCATCCCCTACGATGGTTACCTGCTGGCGCTGGTAAAAAGGGCGATAACAGTGTTGATGGTGATGGAGGGGTTGTGAATAAGAAGGGCCAGTAGGGACTCAAAACTTGTCGAATTGCTGTCCTTGTCGTCACACCATTACCCATGCTTTTTCGCATCTGCTTTTCCCATTGTCTTTGTTTCCTTTTCTGTTGGGTGACTCGGAGTTTGGAATAATTACTATTGCTATCACTTCTTTTCCTTCATACTGCAATTGCCAGTATTACTACCTTCGTTCGCTACTCCCTTCGTGTTTCTTCATGCGGTTTGTGGGAGGGCGCGGGAGTTCGGGAATGGGACGGTGCTCAAAAAGTGGCTTTATAAAACTTGGTGTCGAGAGTGATAAGTATGTCCCAAAACTCCAAGAAGCAGGTAGTTTGGATCAGATGGGCTTTGTGTATATCCATTCAATTCAGAGCTTTCCTCCGACTCATCCATGAACCAGACCACTTTCCACCTCAGAGAAATTGTGATTAGAGTTGAGATTTATATTGATCTTGTTTCCAAAGGTTACGGTAAGTAAACGACCCAACTAGACGTGAATGCAATCGAAAATAAGAATATAAAACAAAGTAGAGGAATTGTTTTTCCTGAAAAAGAAAACCTAAAACTCCATGATGAAAACTGAAAAAAAAAAGAGTTACAGGTATTTGATATTATTTTGTTTTTTTGAGTCGCCTTCGAACGCGGCCTTCTCCAGATCTGGTGATATTACAATGACCTAGGCCTGGGTAGACCAGAGGAGTGCAAAGTTGGGAAGTAGGAAGAAGGTGTACAAATTTGGTTTTGATTTATTCCTTGATCTTGGCCAACAACCTAGATGTTTTGGTGCATATGATTAGCTTATGATCTCACTCTTCGAAAGGCTAATCACAGAGAAGGGAGGCACTTACTCATGGTCCCTGAACAATGTGTACTCCTCTTCACCGACCTTGACTGGGCTTCCACCATACTACACGCAAACACCGATTCCCATTAGTATTTCATTCTTTCTTCGACAGGCACAAACAATTCAATTCAATTCCACTTCCGGGGGAGAGTAGGGGGCAAGAAAACTTACAGGAGGAATCAAAACCTTGTCACCGGGCTGGACGCTCATCTCGATCTTCTTTCCATCCTTATCCCTTCCGCCGGGGCCGACGGCAAGGACCTTGGCCTCGGAGAGCTTCTCCACGGTGGACTCTGGGAGGAAAAGGCCGGAGGCGGTCTTTGCCTCGGCGCGGACTCGCTGGACGAGGACACGGTCGAGGAGGGGGACGAGGTTTTTTATGCTGCGGAGAGTGGTGGCCTAGTTGGGAGGAATTGGGGTGGTTAGTGTTTGTGGAAATTCGAGGGGGGGGTAATGTGGTTTATGGAGAATGGAGATCTGGGAGGTGGGGGAGTGAGATTGGGGTTGAGACGAAGTGAAGTGGAGTGAATTGAGATGAGCTGAGTCGAGCTGAGCTGAATTGATCCAGACAATCCCATCTCCGAAGACCTCAATTCCCCTTCCACCTTCGCCCTCCTCTCCCCCATCCACACTTCTCTCCCTCCCAAAGCATCCCTCCATCCCCCATCAAACAGATAATTACTCACCATTGTGAAGTTATGCTTTCGTAAACGACGAAATTAAAGAATTGATGTTGATGATGTTGAAGGTTGATGATGCTTGTAATGGATGATGATGATGCGTTCGTTCGTTAAATTTCAAAGCTAAGTAAAGTAAGTAGACGAAATTCCCGAGCGAGAGCTCTCCCGGCCCGCAATTATATGTAATACAAAAAAAAAAGTTTCTCCCGGCAATGCAACAGGACGCCTCCACCCCCCCATGCATCATGGCTCTTGGCGGCTGGTAGATCTTTCTAGAAGTGGAATTTCGGATATAGGTCATGTGATTGCGGAAGTTGAACATTTTGGAGTGGAGTTAAGGGCCCCCCGAGATGGGGTAGAGGGTTCGGGGATATGGAAATTTTTCAGAGGGGAATTGAAGTCGATAGTCTGAATTTTTGTAGATGTTTACTTATAAGGGTGAGGATGTTGGATGTTTACACGGCTTTGGGAATGATGCCTACAGTATGGTTGCCACATGTACTCGAGTACAGGTACAGTTCTTACGTGTAATTCCTACCTGTCCTCGAGTATACGTACAGATCTAGATATATTTGACGGAGTCTTCCAGATGTTCCTCGTGCTCAACCGTCATGATACCTATAATTCAGATCCTATGATATGCATGCAAAATACAAATACAAAAAAACGCCTCAAAGAAAGATGGGTTTAAACAATAGAGGAGATGTGTGTAGAAAAAGAAACGTATGAAAACATTCACCTCTCCTCGACCCCAGTCAATCACCATCATGACTACTATGTAAAGTAGAGTCGCATCAACACATTTCAATCCCCCGCAGACCCTCCTAGGTAGGACCAAGAATCAGAATCGAATCGCAACATCCACCGTTTTACACTTCATAATGCATGAATGTGTGAGAAGTAAGTACGTCTATGATGCTTTCCAAATCAGTCAACGCCACATCCCTAATAACCCAAACTGAGAATAAACTCAACACTTACCAAACCTCATGCATCTCCAAATCCCCCAAGATCGATCCAGATCTCTCACCACCCCCCCGAAATCATTCCACAGCTGGGCCAACCCTTCAATCTTCGATCCTCCTCCTCCGCCTCATAATCAACGCCCCTTCCCACCAGTAGCACCCCCACTCGTATCCCGATCGAAATCAGGATTACTCTTCCTCGCCTCATCCAGCATCTTTGTTATCCCCTTCTCCTTCAAGGCTTTCTACACGGCGCGTTGTATCTGAATTAGCTGCAGATCACATATACCCGGAACCCTTCCTTCCTGCTTTTCTTTCTGGGGCTTGTGAACCCCAAGTGTCAACATACATTTAAACAGTCCTGGTAGAGCTTGAATTGGGCTTTACAGTCGTCGGTTGATGATTCGCCTCGGAGGTATTCTAGACGCCATTATATCTTTAAATCAGTATCTAAATTCCCATAGCAAAACCGAAAATTATAAACTATTGAGTTCGTTCTCCGCAGAAGCGTTAAAAGTGCGAAAACCCCGCTTTCTCATGTATATGTCTGAAGCTTTTATGGCAATCTCAACGGAAGGAAAAAACTTCTAACAAACGGCCCTAGTATATATACTTGAAGTCTTTTTCATTCCTTCGTGAATGTTTGGGGTATCGAAAATGTTGCAAAAAAAAAAGGTTTTTTGGTATATGTAAATGCAAAAACAAGGAAAGAAAAATAATAGGAAATCGTGATGTATACGAACTTTCAGAGTACCATTTAATAAAGCACTGGTCATATCGCTCCTTGACCTCCGAGCACTCTGGCGCAAGTGATGATGACATCTTTGTTGCTTCTATCTTTCTTTTCTGTTTGTTTCTTTCTGTTTTTCAAATATTCCGTTGCCTCGTGACCTTAACTCTTCGGGGATTTCGGTACCGCTGTCTGTCGTTGAAGAAACTGGCGGAGAAAAGAGAAGCTTCAGGTGTTGGGATGAAAGTGTGGCGGAAATGACGAACGAATTGAATACAGAGTAGGTAGAGAGAGGTAACTCAAGATCTTAATCCCAGTCGACGGACTTTAGAGTAAAGAATGCCGCGCGCGCCGCTCCTTCGGGATCCGGAGGAATCCTGAACTGACGAGGTCGGGAGGGCAACAGGGTAAACATCGAGTTGGATAACGGACGCCAAGTGAGGGCTTATCACCACGTGATACGTAACATGGGTTTTTGGAACTTGAATTCGGAAGCTCTCAGTTAATTGTTCGCGTCTAGATCTAGGCACGAGCGCAAGTTAATTGTAATTTTACTTGATCATGAGGCGGGCGGAAATCAATGCAAGAAATACTCGAGTTGTACAATTGGATAAAATTTAAGACTAGTACCTAGGTACATCTGATTGCAGTTTTTCTATAAAGAAGCCTATATAGCAGATACATATATAATCGCCTGCCGAATAATCTCAAATTTTTTCTAAATGTGGAGAGATCTAGACTCGAGCTCATGGTCAGCTCATCATGCATAATATAATGGATCCAGGCACAACTTCGTTCACGCTATTAACTCATGAAACAGTCTCATGGCTAGGTAGAATTCAGACTATTTCGGTCCAACAGGTACCCTCTCTCTCTGGATCGGCCTCAGCCACTTCATTTTCCCACGCACAATAAAGCAATGATGAGTCCATGCAGATAAATTCAATAAAATTCCTATAACTATGAAAACTTCTAAAATTTGACCAGAAAGCAAACGATGTAAATCAAAAAAAAAAAAAAAAAAAAAGAACTAATTGCACACGAAGCATATTATTCACAATGTACACCATCCATCCATAGTAGGCACCCCTACAACCGATTCCACTCTCACAGCCCACACGCAATCTAGCCCATTGAACCCGACCTCAAATTCAAAGACGAATCTTGTGAAATCAGGCGGAAGGCTCCCTTGGCTTCACCTGTGGTGTCCAAGCCTCAATCCTGTTGGGCTTGACTGTGGAGTATGGCTTGTAAGCTCCTCGGGATTGGGTTGGGTTTGGTCTCTGCATTGTAACCAATTAACGTTTTATTCCGCAAAAAGAAAGTTGAGGGAGGTCTAGGGAGAGGGGAGTGCAAACATGTTCAGTGGGGCTCCATGGGTTGGTCCTGAAGGCAAGCATGGGATCCTGAGTAGGAGGCTTGTCGTTCAGGTAGTGAAGCCAAGCGTGCCTAAAGATATATGATTAGCAATTGTGCTAGAATATATGTGATCATGAAGAAAGATTGAACATACCAGCCGGGCTCAATTTCTGCTCTTTATCCCAAAAATACACCGTCAGCATTTCGATACCACTTATGTATTTATACCAGCTGAATTTCGCGATTTGATAACTCACGCATCTCCATAGTGTTCCTTGTAAACCACCCATTTTGTCCTCACTTTAAATCACCCCAGGCATTGTCAGCGTTGACCTATCAAGTGCAGATTGATAGTTATTGGTCGGAAGCACATACATGGAAGTTCCTCGGTGTTTTCGTAGAATTTGTTGCCGAAACGATCGGTTCCAATCAATGTACCGAATTTGGTGTCACCTGCCGTGAATTCCCACCGTTAGTGGCCTGCCAAAAACTATTGCGCGATGGGCCTCCAAATATGCCGTTGCCGAGTGATGTCAAATCGATCGCACATACCGATAGTCTAAGTAAATTCAAAATCAGCGCCAGCTTCCAAACCACACCCAAGACAGCCAAAAAAAAACACAGCGAGAAGCCCCGGGTCTGAGGAGACATACGTTCATCTGCTTGAAGTAATCCTTGATCCCAACCTTCCACAAGTTCCTGAATTCACGCAATTAGCGGCCATGTCACTCCACGGGTGCAGTTGTCGGCGATTGCGGGGCGGGGGGTGCCGGTTCGTACCTCAGTGTTCTGGTGATGGTCGACATGGTTGCGGGCTCGATTCGTGGGCTTCTGGTGCCTGAGTGGCGGTTTCGGAGATGTCAAGTCGAGAAGAAGTTGGAGCTGCGGCGCTCATTCATAGCACTTTGGCTACCGGAAGAGGCCGCCCTAGATGTGGGTGGAGTCCGGGGGGTGGTCGCCTCGACAAATGTCGCTTACTCATGCATTAGCTAATTTCAATGTTTCCCCCAAACAGCTTGTCGAAGCTCTCTGTCGGAGTGAAAACAACACTATCCGCGGCGAAGCTATCCGCAGCTACGCCTCAACCAACGAAATGTCCTCCGAGACGCCAGCGAGCGCTGCAACAGCTTCTACTGCGGAAGTCCTTCTCCTCAAAGCGCATCCGAAAGAGCTTGCCGATCAAATTTTTATCGACAAGATCAAATCCCGGACGCTGAATCTCAACCCGACCCAGCCCACAGAAGTTGAAGATGGACGTGCCCAGCGCCGGCGAGAGCGTCTCAAAAAACTCGCCCTGCAACGGAAATCTCAGAAACCAAAACCCTTGACCGCAAAGGAGAAGAGAAAGCTCAAGATTTATGAAATACCCAAAGATTGCCAGAAATACGACATATATGTGCCACTCCACGAATTATGGTTAGGATACGTGCAGGACGTGCTGTTTGGAGATGGCGGAATGGCGCCTAGACCGCCAGTGGGGATGGGAAGTGCAGAGCGTGGAAAGAGCATGATGGCCGGTCAGGAGTTGGGAGCAAAAGTGATGAGTGCGGATCTACATGGGGCGGAAGTGAAGATAGTTCGAAGTAGGTGCCCCACCAGGGTAGGACTTAAAGGCATCATTGTCAAAGAAACCAAAATGACCTTTGAGGTGGTGACAAAAGAAGATGTTATTAAAAGTAAGCAACCCTCAATCACTCATCGAACGCTTGTTCACAATCATCTAGCTATTCCCAAGGAGCATACGGTATTTCAGATTGAGATTCCACCCAAAGTTCCAAAATTGCCAGAAGGGGCTCAGACTATCGGGCAAAATAGGAACTTGGTTTTCCAGGTTCACGGTACAAACTTCATGTATAGAGCAGCTGAGCGGGGGAGTAAGAAATTCAAAGCAAAGCCCACTTGGGATATATAAACAAATTATATGCCTCTTGCCCTGTGGCAGAAACCCAGTAAGTGTTGTTCGTCGAAGCCAAGAATATGTTGCTTGGTGATTCATTATTATTAGACACAGCCAGAAACTTCTTTGATCAGGCATGTCGCATTAAATTATTCCTAAGGTCGCTTCCATTCAAGCTCTTACCCTGAGCTTTCCACGGTTGAATGTAAAAAAAAAAGTCCCTTCCTCAAAGCACTGCTCCCTCCTCTGTTGGTTGCAAGAAGGGATTTGGAATTTGCTCGCTTCCATCGACAGGTGATATTAATGTCAACAACGGTCCACGGGCCACTACGAGCCCCAATTCGCGAACATGTTCGTCGTTGTTTTCGTCTGAATAAATGTAAATTAGCATAACTCCCAATTATTGATGTTGTTCTTTTTAATACCTCTGAAGGTCTCCTTGACATCATCCAGCACCAAATTCATGAGTTGATCATAGCCTTTCAATATTCCAACGACTAGAAATACCAATTAGCTTCCCAAAATGTATTTCTACACATAGTGTGAAATAGCGTACCCTCTCTGCCGCCACTGAATTTTACGGTGATAGCTTTGTCCAGATATTTTCCAAGGTCCAGAATAGCTTCCCGGGGTTTCCTATCGCCCGTATCTCTGTCCTGTCGTCCCTGGTAGCCACCTCTTCCTGAAGGTCCACTTCCTCCGCCACCGCGTCCACCTCCGTCACCACCCCGCTGTCCACCCCGACCTCGAAATCCACCCCTGCCGCGATCCATTCTCTTTCTAGTATATTTTGTTGAGCTTTGGAGAAGTTCTGGATTGAAACTGGCTGAGCTGTTTGAATGGGTGAGGATTGGTGGCAATCGGGCTTGAGTGGGGATAGTGGGGGTGTGAAGCTGCTTGGTTGGGGAGGGAACCTCTGTTACTAAGCAGAGCCTGACAAGCCACAACCTTAAACGTGCACTTGCCACACGGCAAAGTCACCAACACGAAATCCCCGTCAGTCAACCTCACAGCTCCATTCCGAGAGCAACAACAAACACCGACCATCTCTTGCCGACAATTTTCACAAAACGACGCTCACTTCTGTATTCACGTCCACACATACCTAAATCACTGCGATAGTCATCTGCCACAGCCATGGGTATGTTCCTGAGCACTTTGCCCACCACTGTCTACCCAGGTACTTGTGCTAACCACGATTTTTACAGCAAGTTATTTGGCCTCCATCTTCGGGACGGAGCAGGACAAGGTGAACTGTAAGTTCCCTTCAGCTCTGACTCGGTTACTCGGTATTGATGGCTCACATAACTTCTAGGTTCGTTTTACTACAAAATTGGTGCTTGCCGCCACGGCGACCGGTGCTCCCGTAAACACGTCAAGCCTTCCTACAGTCAAACGATTCTCCTCCCGAACCTCTACCAAAATCCAGCGTACGACCCAAAAAACAAAATGAACCCTTCCCAGCTACAAAACCACTTTGACGCCTTCTACGAAGATTTTTTCTGCGAGATGGCCAAGTACGGCGAGGTCGAGGAAGTTGTTGTGTGCGACAACAACAACGACCATCTTATCGGAAACGTTTACGCGCGGTTCAAGTACGAGGAGGACGCGCAAAAGGCCTGCGACGACCTAAATTCCAGATGGTATGCGGCACGGCCGGTTTATTGCGAGCTATCACCAGTCACAGATTTTAGGGAGGCCTGTTGTCGGTTGAACAGTGGGGAGGGTTGCGTGAGAGCAGGATTTTGTAATTTCATTCACAGGAAGGAGCCAGACAAGACACTGGAACGGGAGTTGGAATTGGCGCAGAAAAAGTTTCTCCGGATGAGAGGGAGGGATAAGCGGAGCCCGAGCAAGACGCCCGAGCCAGGCATCAAGGAGGAAAAATAGATGTTTCCCAATATCTTTGAGAAAAAGTCGAGTGAATAGGAGAGGAAGTGGCGTAAGCGTGGTTCTTGGGGCATTCGAATTCGTTGATCTGGGTTCATTTATTTCATTTTTTCTTCATTTTTAGGTCACAAAAGACAAGCAGTCCTGGGGAATTCGCAGCACATGGATTCGGTCTGGTGGAGCGCATGTGAGCAGGATTCCAGGAGGCATCAAGGTGCTGTGTCCCCAGCTCTGACGCTGTTGCCCATGGCTGATTCTTAATACCTGACTTTAGCTAGTCTTGATTGCACAATATCAATTTACGAGAACAAGCGGATATGATTTTAATTTCATCGGCCTGGCCGCAGCGCTTTTGCAAAAGTAAGATCTCGGTTGGTGTGAGCACGATAACTGACCACACACGTAAGAATAATGATAGACTACGGCTTTACCTTTGGAAGCGGACTCTACCTTATCGATTTAGCAGATATCACAGTATTCATCGATGCCATCAGCTGCAGGTTCGGAAATATCTGTCTATCTTGAACAAATGTCACATATATGGCCGATAAAGTGCTACAAGACAGGAAGTTTACTTTAGTTGATGCAACTGCTTGCATTTTATTTTCCCTGTATGATGCATAAAATGTAGTTTCGGCCTATCTCGCGCGATTTCGTCCATCGATCTGCCACTCAACGCGGCGTTGCTCCAGGGTCCACTGCAAAGGGGAAGGGGGCAGACGGCCGCGGTGAAACCAATTAGCTGAACTATTGCGCAAAACCCAGCCCGCGTCTCCCTGCCATGAGACGTGTCGACCGGGTTGGGCGGTCCCGTCTGATTCTTGATGTCCATGTCAAGCCATAAATTATCAACCCTTTATTGTAATCCGTGACCGTGCGATAACCGGCGATGTCTGCAGCGACACCTAGGCGCCTGGCCGTTCCCGTCCGCAGCCGCATGTACTCGTAGCCCACCGTGTCTCGTGCCTCGCCCTCGCTCCCGCCGTGGTGGTGGCGGCGGTAGCAGGCAGGACGTACTCGAGGCCGAGTGCGTACTGCCTCTCGTAGCCTGGCCCCATTGCTGGCTGCACCACCAGCACCACCGTCACCTCCCCGTCCCCCGTGACCGTCACACAACCTCCTCCTCTCCCTCCTCCCTCCTCCCTCCGCCCTCCGCCCTCCCATCCCCTCCCCGCCTCGACAGCCCACTCCCATCACAGCCGCCATATCGTCCCCAACCGTGCAAGCCTCAGATATCAATACCAGCCTAAACCCCTGCCGCAGACACGCTCCGGGCCAGGCTACACATACCTATATATCCATCTCACCCCTCTTCATCGACAGCCTTGCTCCACGCCTACACATCCGCTTAATCAGTCCATCATCTCCCCAAACCCTCATCCTCCGCTCCGCAATCTTTCGAGTAACCCTCCCATAATGCCATATAACTTTGAGCCCATACCGCCTGCGGACGAGGTCAATGGATCCACTTCGCTTCCACGTACGTTCTCTAATCTCTCGACCACTCCATCTAGCTCTTGGGAAAAAAAAACTGACGTTGAGCTCTACTTCTGTCTAGTGGCCCGTGTCAAGCGCATCATCAAGCTCGATGAGGAAATTGGTGGTTGCTCGAACAGCGCCGCATTTCTAGTCACCGTGGCCGCCGTACGTGCCCTCTTTATCCTCCTTCCTACATAAAGGAAAAAAAGAAGAAAAATATGGAGTACTAATTATCATGTGATTTATGTAGGAGATGTTTATCCACTACCTTGCAAAACAGGGAATTAAAGGCTCCCAAAAAGACCGCCGGAAGAATCTCCAATATAAAGATCTTGGTTAGCTTCCCTCTCTTTTTCAAACAAAGCCTCGAATTTGAATTTAACTTTGGCTAACACTTGAATCATTTTTTTTGTCAATACAGCCAATGCAGTAGCTGCTCTAGATACCCTTGAATTTCTCTCTGATACCATCCCTCGTACAGTCCCATACAAGAAAATCGTCACGGAACGAACGACGAAAGGAATAACCAGCAACTCAAAGTCAGAAGCCGGACAAATGACACTCAATGGCAGGCGACTTGCCTCCGTCGTATCGGATCCAACCACGACTACCAGCCCCGAGGAGGAAGACGAAGAAGGTGGAAGGAGTCGGCGGACGAGAGACGCCGAAGAGGAATCTGATGACGAGAGGCGAGATGGCGAGGAGGAGGAGGGCAATAGCAGTATGGAAGACGGGGATCATTACAACGGGAGTGTGAATGGCACGATAAATGTCTCCATGAATGGGATTGGGGCGGGAGGCAGTCTGCGAAATATCTTGGATAATACGAATGGATCGGCAAGGAAGCGTAGGGTTTCACAGACGCAACAGCAACCCCGGGGAGAGGATGAGGATGAGGATATGAGTTAGAAACGGCACCATCAGGATTCTCCCCTCTCTCTGGCCCTGCCTTGAATTCTCTCGCCCATTTCACCCCTTCCGTTTCCGATCTTGGACCCAAATTTGAACCATGATGGAAGATGCATGGCGAATTTGTGGTATGCCAGAAGCACGCCAAAAAGCTTAAGAAAAAAGTTTACGCATTGCCGTATCGATGCCCTTGTTTTCTTCTTAATTTTACCCCCTCTCTGTTCACCAATATTTTTTGATTTCCTCGAGAAGTACACAGTGAGCTGCTGGGACTGGAGTTTTTTACCTTTCGTTATCTTTATATTTATTATCATGCATCCCCGAGCTCCTCCTTTGCAGCCTAATATGTACATGTACATGTTCTTATATTTTTAATGATCAATTTCTTCTTTTGTTTTATCTTTTAAATCCTCTTTAATTACATTCATCCTGTGCTAAAGGCCTCGTCTCCCACTCTTCACTCAATATGCGCGCACGCACACACACGTATGGATGGTAATACAGAAAAAAAACTAGCAAAACAGGTACCTGGTGCTTGCTATAGGAATAGTAATGTCGAAAGACAAGGGAAAACCCAAACATAAAGATAAGCATAAGCATAAGCATAAACAAACAAACGCCCCCCACGCACGCACGAACAAATCCATACCGAAAAAAAAACAGGCGAGAAAAAGAGAGCGATTAAACGAAACAAAAAGCTTTGAGTCACCAAGTCCTCCAACCCATGGGAAAAATTCGACCACAAAATCCTGTACCTACTTGCTACCTACGTAGCACTGATCCCCGCAGCCTTACACTTTTTCCTTCTCTTTTTCGGCGGCGCATCCCGCTGCCCCTGCCGCGTCTGCCCCGCCTGCTGAGCCTGCTGCTGGGCAACACCACCAAGCCCTGTACCTACTTCCTACGTAGGACTAATCCCCGCAGCCTTACTCTTCCTCCTCTTCTTTGGCGGCGCATTCTGCTGCCCCGCCGCCTGCCCTTGCTGCTGTCCTTGTTGGGGCACCCCACCAATCGGCACCCCTCCCGCGCCACCAGTCCCACCTGCTCCTCCTCCAGCAGCAGCAGCAGCAGCAGCAGCAACCCCCCCCCCTCCCCGACCAAGCCCAGAAGAGTAACTCCCCCCGCCGGCGCCAACGGCGACTTGTTGTGTTCCTTGCGTGCCTGCCGTAGATGCTGATGATGATGCTGATGGATTCGCTCCTCCTGGTGCTAATGTGGGTTGTGATGATGATGCCACACCCCCCGCGCCCCCCACCTGCGCCGGCTGAGAAGATAAAGATGAAGATGTGGGAACCGGGGCAGTAGCAGGCGGAGGTGAGTCCATGTACTCGTTGTGGAACTTTAGGGACATTTGGAGGGACGTGGGCATTGTTCGGAGTTCTGCGAGTTCGTGGTGGAATGGGAGGGGGCGGGATGATGATGTTGATGTTGATGTTGTGATATTTGAGGTTGTGCCAGTGGTGGTGGTGGTGTTTGGAAGGGGCGTTTGTGCTTGGGAGGGGAGAGTTGATGAGGAGGAGGGGGGGGGTTGGGTTGCGGAGGTGGAGGTGGAGGATGAGGTGGTGATGGTGGTGGGGGAGATGTAGTGGTAGCCTATCGAGGGCGTAAAGTCCGAGAGGGCCGTGACCTTTCGTAGTGCGTTTCGGAGGTGGTTTGTGATTGATAGCTGTTCAAAAAAAAAAAATCAAAAAGGTCAGCATTTCTACAGTAAAAAGTGAAAGTGGAAGAAGGAAGTGGGAAGTGGGGGTGGGTAAAACAAACACTCCTCCCTGCCAGCGCCAGCCCAATCTTTGGCGCCATATACACATTCTCCCCAATCACAAAAAACACCTCCTCGACCCTCACATCCTCCATCTTCCCATCCCCCACCAGCCCATCCGGCCTCTCGCCCAAATCAAACTTTGGAAACCTCCGCCCGCGCCGAAACTGCCGGCGGATCACGTACAAGCCTGACTCGGGCGCCTGCGCGGCAACGGTGTACTCTATGCCCGTCATTGTGCGCAGCCGCGCCTCGAGGGCCTCGCGCGAGTGCAGGAGCGAGGCGAGGGAGGGGTTGAATTGCGCCTGTGTCCAGAGGGAGTTGTTGTTGCAGAGGCGGTCGAAGAAGGGGGATTCGCGGAAGTAGTGCAGGACGTTGTTGGGCGTGATGTACCCGCCGATGGCGGCGAGGTAGGGCGGGGAGCGCCAGACGATTTCGTCGAGTTTGGTTTCGGGGGGGGCGGGGGGGGCGGACATTGTGGGTTTGTGGGTTGCGGTGGATGGCCCGCGGGGTGCGGCGTGGGTTGAAGAGCGGTTGGGGTGGAGAGGCGGTGTATTCTCTGGTGAGGCGTGGGGTGGTTCGTAGAGGGTGGTGGTGGTGGTGGTGGTGATAGTGATTATGTGGGTATTGGTGGTGATGTTGGCGCTGCAAAGGTGAGGTTCGTTTGGGTTGATCGTGATGAATTGGCCGACGCGAAAGCGAGATGCAAGCGTTGTCGGGCTCGGCTGCGCTAGCTGCTGTCGGGTGCGGGAGCTAGTCGAGCTATCCTTGCACTCGGCTCGGCACGCCTCGGCTTTGTGGGGAAAGCTTGGCGTCGGGCCGGACGGGCACGAGTCTAGTCTAGGCGGACTTGAGAATCCAGGGACAAGAACCTTGAGGCTCACAGCTGGTGGTTCTCTTACATCACTCAAATCACACGGTCTTGATCATACAACACGTCGAACTACATTACTGTGAACTTATATATGTAGAAGATAAATGCAAATTGTATATACTTCGTAAATATATGTATGATCAAATAAGTTATGAAGAAAACTCAAACAACATATTGTGAATGAATGAATGAAAAGAAAATAAATAAAATATAGAATAAAAAACGACCGCCCGTAGCTATAGCTTATGCTTTAAGATGCACACCTCCGTATTTTGCCTGCCATGCAAAGAAATACAACAACGCCGCCAACGGCTGTCCCACAAGACAGAAACTTATCCAAAATATCGCGTTTCCGACTAAACTCGGAGGTCCATTCTTCTTTTCGAGTCGTTGGGTGATGGCAATCAGGGGAATCTGGAAAAACATGCCCGCAAATGCAACGCCTAAAGGGTAATTAAAAAAAAAAAAGTGGAGATTAGCGGATCGTTTATTATAGATAGATTGGGTGATTTAATTTTTCTTACCAATAATGTTGTGTGTCGGAACACCGACTACAATCTCGTGCAAAATTGCACTGAATGTAAATACAATAACACTTGCAATGGTCGGGCTAACTCCACGTCCTACGAGAGGGGCAGCGATATGACGCTTCATGAAATGGTACACCGGTTTATTCCACGTCTACAAAATCAATTAGCCAACTGTCCATTCAACCAGAAAAGGAAAATGCACATACCCTCCAGTAAGTTCCGACAGATCCAGAGTTCCACCAACTATTTCAATCATTAGTGAAGAAAACTACATTTATGCATGCAAGTGGATATACATACTCCGTGTAGAACTCTCTATCCCCAAACTGTAACAATTCTGCAAGAGCATTCAGTCCGCTTTGAAATAATGCAAAGAATCTACAAGGATTAGCAAACATACGAGAAACTCGACAGATCGGTGGTGCAACCTACCCAGCCAACCAAATGACCAAAGATATCGTGCTCAGCTTCATCAACCGTTCCAAAATCACGGGCAAGTTCAATTTGCCCATCGCATGTAATGAGTTTCGCAAAAGCGGAACGGCATATTGTGCTGATAAAAACCATATCGCGATACTCAGTCCGATAACCTCTCCCACACGCTTGAGGAAAAACCCAAGTCTGAACTTGGGTGACCGGGGATAGACTGGCTGATAGACCAAAGTTGGTGCCCACCAAAAGTAGCATAGGTTTCCCAGTGCAATGTTTTGGGGGTAGGGGCATGATGCGTAGATATCAGGCGCAGGGTAGTCTTCAAGGTATGCATCTCTGGAAAGCAACAGTTAGTTACAATTCCGATTAGGGCCATACATCCAGGTTGACATACCTAAGATCTCTGTTTGTAAATGCATAAGAAAGCTGTTTAAGCCATACGATAACTGCAGCATATCGTCAGAATTGAACCCAGTAGATATCTACGGCATATTGGGAACACACCTGCATGTATTTCACAAAGGGTGCCTATCAACGGGTGATATATTCGATAATATACCACATAATTTGCAACATATAAACTTAGCGTGGCATTGACACCATGTGCAAATGCAATCAACATCCATGCCGCCTTCAATTTCGGAGGTTCCTGGTCCTTTTGTGTTTTCGAATGTGCCGAACGAGCCTGAGCGGCGGCAACAAGCTCAATGAGGTATGCGACAAAGAGATGGGCGGGGATAAGGATGTATAGGAAGGCGCCCCATTTCAGATCGTTGAATTCAATGTCGTTTTGGAGACTTATTATAAATCCATACTGTCGAACAAATTCCGTTAGATACACAGCCCCCCTATCATGGAATCTTGATGGGCACGCCAACCTTCATGTAATTCTCCATCACCAATCTCAAGTTCCCCACGACTATATTAGTCCAATTGCATGTTAGTTGTGAACCAGACTACGGCAATGACGGCTGGCTTGAATCAAAACCCACTAAGCACAAGAACCATCAAATTCCGAAATCCCAAAAAGGACGGAGCCTCTAGCGATTCGTGGGAGAGGCATGATGTCTTTGGTTCCGAATGGATTGCAAAGACATGTTTGTATTTCCTGGACCTCGTTTCACTGCTGGACAAGCTGAAGTGTTTCGAGCTGGCACCGGCGTCCAAACTAGTAACCGATTCTTTCTTATCGTGCTGTGACCGCCTGCTGAGCGTTGACGGTCTATCGACCACGGCTGTCGATGAACCCGTGCTTGTGCCGACGTCGGCAGCCATCCTTCTGGGTGATTGTAACCTGGGCGGCTGGGGGGGGTCGGCGGGGGTTAGTGGGCGTGTGTCAATGCGCGCCCTTCCGCAGGGGGACTGTTGCTCTTGCTGTGAGTTCAGCTGCAGCGCTGGGTCTGGATGGAGAGGGAGAGGGCGAGGCGGGCGTGGGCAGCAGCTGACGGCGCGGCAAGCGACAGGAGCTTCTCGGAGAAGGAGGAGGCGGGGGGGGGGTGTTGGCAGCGATACTACAGTATTTATGCAGACAATTGGGATACGGCGGAAGCAGTAAGGAGGTGGCGGGGCAATGGATGTCGGCGGTGGAGATGGTCGTTTATGGTGGGTATGTGTGATGTGAAGGGTGTTTGCTGTGGCGGCAAGGGGGGGTGGGGGACCAGCACCGTCCAGCACAGCTCCTCATATCGCGCCCACGAAAATACCGCTCGAGGCCAGGAGATCGCCTGGGGGGCCAGCATCCTTACCGCACCCAGCCCGGGTTGCATGTGATGCGCCCGAGAGCGCGAGGCATTGATTGCTTGCCCCCGACGCCTGCTCGCCCAAGCTTGTCGACGCCCGGCACCACTGCCGCGCCGACAACGGCCGGGCCGGCCGCATCCCTGCACGGATCCCGCGGACAGGGCCAGCCAGTGCCCCCGAGGCCTGACGTCTGGCAGCGGCGGCGTCGGGGGGCCAAGTATCTCGAAGCTTGCCTGGGTATGTAGACACTCTATTGTTTTTCATCTCTAAACTCTGCTGTAAACTAACTACGTGGAGCCCGAGCCGGCCCGGACAAGCTCATTTTCACCAATGGGACAGCATCCCTCTTACACCGCAGCCGGCTTGACCTCCGCTGACGCCGCCTCAAGGGCTCCCTCCCGCTCTGCACGGCGCTGAAGCCTTCTGGCCTTGGGCATCCGCCATTCTACTGGGAACGTGGGCTTTGCCTTGTGCTTCTTGTCGTAATGCCGAAAGTCCATCGGCACATCCTCGAAATCGTCCGTCAAGTCCTAAATGCACACATGCTGCCGTTAGTCTGGCCATGTATTCGAAACCCCCTGGGATACCACTGCATTGGAGACGCACCCTCGATTCCGCAATCAGGCGATCCAGAAGGTCGCTGAGGTATCGCTTGTTCTGTGCTTGCGTCTCAAACATGTCGCACGCAAACTTCATTATGTCCGTGGTCGGGTTGTATCTCTTTCCGCAAATCTTGATCAGCTTGCGCCGGGAGACGGGCTCGAGGCGCAAGTCCAATGTCGAAAACTCCATCACCACCTTGGCCTCCGCTTTGTGTTGCTCGCCCATCAGGGTGTTATACCGGAATCGGAGCACCTGAGACGACGTTGGTGGCTCAAACTTTTTGGCGAAGCCTGTAACGGGATCCGATCACGGTAGAGGTCAGCAAATCTCAATTCGATTCGGGCCACATCATGCAAAATCTGCATGGGCGGGGTATCTCCAGATTCTAAACCGGGGTAACAGTCTGGGCCAGTGGGGTTGTGGGGTTGTGGGGTAGTCGGGGGGGGGAGGGCAGGCTGGCCGTGTGGCAGGAAGGAGGAAATAAGTGGGGGGATGCGTACGCGCGAGCTCCGGCATCTCGTAGGCAGCAATTCGTGCATAGTTCCTTGCCTCCCGGTGTTGTTCTAAATCCGAGTGCGCTGGTGCGGAGATATCGTCAAACTCCCACTCCTTCTCCTCCACGGTCAAAGGGTCGAAGGCAGTGAAGCCCGCCGCACGGGTCTGCGTGGGCTGGACGAGCAGTCGTGGGGCCGTCGAGAAGAACTTTCGCGGCGCAAGGGCTTCGCAGGCCGTCGAGGGCCGGAGGTTGCAGCACAGCCGTCGCAGCAGCAGTGTGGGCGCCATGGTGAGTGTGATGTTGAAACAATTGGCCCGCCGTGCGCGGGAGCTTTTGCTCAAAAGTCATTGGCTTGGCGTCAACTCAGGCCTGCCTGTACCCTGGCGGACGGTGCGGCTACCGCACGTGACCCGCAGCATCTCGGCCCCGGCCACCTAGAGCCAATCCAGCAGTGCCGGCATGTGGAGGGTATGTATGGGCGGTGAAAGAGGGGGCAGATTTGCAATGTTTGCGGCCTCGTGGGGCTGGCCATGCCCTTATGCCCGTGTCTGCACGACCCCCTCCCGGCGTGATTGACCTAGGCTGGCTCGAGGGGACGTGAGTGGGTGCTTGCTTACATTAGGCATTGCTGGGGTGCATGCCTCATGCCATTGCCATCCTATCGATATCGATAGCGCGGTAACTTAAGCAGACTCAGGGCGGAGCCCCGAGTATACGTACATTATGTACTTACAGCAGAGTTGAGTTGTTACACTTCTCGCCAGTGATGCCTATGCCAGCTTTGCAGGTGGCGAGGTTGAGTAGTTGGGCATTGTGTGGGGGTGTCACCCGCGGCGCACTCCGTACTGTGCCGGATGTGTAATGAGAAAAGCAATGGACATAATCTGCCAGCTGTAAAGGAATAGTGCTCTATTCTGGTGAGGAGGCGTTTGGTTTCGTTCGTGGTCCCTTACCGAGGTTCCCAGGTTAGTTCACAAAGGGCTACATGGACCAAACAAGGTACAGTAAAGTGCAGTAACTATTGCGTACCTAGGTATATTCGGCCGTTAGAAGTGTGGATGACAATATAATTTCAGATTCTTCGTATACACATCATTCATGACATTACATAATTCGCAACAAACATAAAAAAAAAAAAAAAAGACATAATTGCGCCCGACATGATTGTAAAATGTGGCTGGGAGGTCCATCCCAGCCGATCCGGTGAAATCTGGTTCGATGGTGACCGTTGATTCTGGGGATAAAAAGATAGATCGCATGAAAAGAAGAAATTACGACAGCACCCAATGAAGCGTTAGGCGAATAAACGTACTAAGAAAAAAAATATAAAAACTCATCAATGCACAGTCGGAACAAGATTTTGCCTCAGGAATTGACGTTACTCCTGGGAAAGATTGCTTGGCTGGCTGGATGTGTGACCATTGCGACTATGGTCGCCATTTCGTACGCTCTCGGTGGTTTCTCAATCGCCAGGATTGGGATAAGTTATTCCAAATCTGAAGGGCAGAGGGACAATTAGCATAGTCCGTATTGGGGTGAAAAAGTGAAAACGTACTGTGTCTCAAGACGACACTGAGCCAATCTTCTTTTGAGCTGACTGAATTCGGAGATACAGAGCTCTGGGATGGGGGGCTCGATGAGCTTGAGTGTTTCCGAATCATGGCGACATCGATTGCCTTTGTAGGATGTTCGTGGCAATCCGAGCCTTGCTCCCTTCGCTTCATTGACCGTGATCTCCTGCCTGTTCTCCAAGCTCTGTACAAAAACTCTCTGGGAGCCCAGGATATAGCGAGTGCGGTCGAATAAGGAGCATCCGTGAACCGCTTCCGTAGCTCATCCGTTGCCGAATCTAGTAGCTGATGGCTTATTACGTCGAAGTGTGATAGCTCGTAGGTGGATGGTGGAAGCACGTCCCGAGCGGCCAGCTTTGAGTTCTCAGTCAGTACTGAAGATCCAGCGTCGCGTTGATGGAGAAGTGTAACATACATAGATGAGTTTGAACTGGTAGAAGGCTAAATTCATAGCCTTTGCGACTTCCTGCTTGTCTGGAGGTTGGCCCTGAGTACCCTTTGGTCGTGGTGGTTCGTTAATGTCCATACCGTATGGTCGAAGCATTGTTGTGAAAGTTGTGAATAAACTTGGGCCTCCCGGGAGTCATAACTCCACGAGTGAAGGTGTTCAAGAGCTATGGGATTTTGAATTGCCAGGCCACCTGACTGGGCATGCCATACTGCCCGAGCTTAGGGAGAGCCCTGCACCTCTCCCTACCGCTTAGTTCGGGTTTGTGGGGGGGGGGATGCATGGAGGCACCGGGGGGGATGAGGTGCAGGACGGTCAGGATGGGGTATCATGGGGGGGGGGGCGCCAGTGGACAGGAACTGCAGCCTTTCTTCTTGTGGATTCTGGCTGGCTGAGAAAGGTGCAAAAAATGGCAGGTTTCGAATTGGCCGAAGATTTGTGGAATAGCGTACCTTCGTTACCAACCTACCAGGCTCACAGTTGGGTGTGTGGGGGGAAAGAATCGATATAAGGTTGGGTGGAGCGGACGAGAAGCAGGGTCCTCTTCGGGGGACCAGGGTCCACCCATACAACACGATTCCGGGGTAATTCAGGCGTGGAGGGCAGTGTGGGGAGCGTTGCACAAGGCTGTCGCAGGCCGCTTTCAGTGGCCGCCAAGTGATATGATTAGATCCTGCACGGCGCCCATCGCGGTAAGCAAGGGAGCCCGGCGTGAGGAGACAGGCCTTGGCGCCGAAACCGCCGTCCACCCACCACCCCGGTCTTGACAGGAGCTAGGTACCCTGCTGCTGAGCAGACGTGTCCGAGTACCTCCCGAGCGGACACCTCCGCAGGTCCCTTGTGAGCTACCCCCCCTCCCCCGAGCGCCAGGCGGAAGTGGGGCGGCAGAGCGGTAGGCCGCGGCTCATGTTCGATCCGGCATGGGCATAGTAGGGGGCCTGTATCTGAATCGAGACTGATGTATCGCCGCTTCCAACCATCGAAAATACACTAGCCAGCATACATATACCACTCGTCCCAATAATATCGAGCCTCCACTCTACTGCAGCCCCATACACCCTACCCCAGTACACCAAAAAAACCTTGACATATTGTGGTTGGACCACAGTGGTGTTGTGGTAATGATTTTTATGAGTGAGGGCGAGTTACTAGAAAGCAGACCAAGATGGAGGAGGCCAGGAATGTATATGACTGATGTAATAAGTTTCACAGAGAATAGGCGAGAACTCAAACCTCTAATAAAGGCAAGGTAAGAGTTGGGATCATGACTGCCCATATCTGAACTAGTGGATTATGTATGCATTACATATTACGGCCTCTTTCGGAAGTCATAATACCTACCTAGGTACTTACTCAAGTTATCGACTCAAGTACAATCACTCCATATTTTTTACAATTCCGAGGTTCTATGGCCTGGTGGGCGACAGTGCATATGGCCTTGTAACTTACGGTGTAGTACACCTGTCTAGCCAACCGAAAGTATGTTGGTTGATCCGTCTTATATTAGGTTAATTACGGCAGAGCTTCGGCTCAATTGCCAAAAAAAAGAAAACCCCCCATAAAAGTTCAACTGAAATAAAGAGTTACCAGTTCGAATTCCAGTGAAAGTAGGTGAGCAATGACTTTGATGATAAGGCCCCAGTGGACAGTTGGTAGAGCTTATCCCCCGCCTCTTCTGCCATATCCCCGCCATATCTCCATCATGATCCGCCATACTCTGCCGTACCCCATGACATATTCAGTCATTACATATGTAACTAGAAAACGTATGCGAAACGTAAAGAAAGGGTTGAATGAATCAACGAACGGCCTCCCCAAACAGACATCTCATGCCCCCCTCTTTATACACGTCCTTCCTACTCAGAATGGCCATTGCCCTCAACCGACCCATCCCACCAGCAATTGCTGAATCTCCTCGGTTCCTTGTTGCATCAGTGTGGGGTAGCATTTTTCTCGAATATATGTTGTTGCAAAATCAGCTCGGCTTGTGCTAAGTTCTGAGTTCGTTGGCATAATGTGGAAAACTTTTGCGGGATGCCCCCGTTGCGCGCCTCCCGACGCACGACGGCCATCCTGGCTGCCAGGCCGTCGTAGTGGAGTGAGTACGGTACGAGGTCGCCCCGGTCGACGTCGACGAGTGTGATGGCGATTTCTGCTCATCTCCAGCCTCTCTTGCCACCGTCTCCTTTTCAAGCGCAGCCTTCTGCTCGTCAATAGCCGCCTTCGCCTGGTCAATCTGGTGAATAGCCGCCCGTCGTGCCTGCGCCTCCGCCTCGTCTCCGGCCTCTCTGGCCACCCGCTCTCTTTCCAGTGCGGCCGCCGCGGCCGCCACGGCAGCCTCCCGTGCCTCCCTCTCCTCCGCCACGGCCCCGCGCAGGGCCGCAACCTCTACGCGGAGCTCGCCACACGTGACCCGCGTCCTAGCTTCCGCGTCCGCGGCCTCGATATGGCGGCGAGGATGGCAACCATGCGCTGGTCTGTTACGGGGCTGGAGACGCGGACGGTCCGCCAGTGCCACAGGGGTTCTGCCATGGGTATTGAGCGAGGAGAGGTGGATGGGAGGGTAAATGGAGTGCGACTACACACTAGTTAGCATCGTGCCCAGTCGTGAGTAGAGCACATACCTACTTACTAAAGAGTATGGCGAATGAGAGGCGTGTTGGCGAGGATGGTTGTCTGGCGTGTCGGTGTCGAATTGGGAGAGGTGAAGGGGATGTCAATCTTTCAATCCCTCGTGAGTTAGCCTTGTCTCGTGTCAGGAATGGGTGAGAGAGAGAGCACCTACCAAAGAGTATCGATGTAGTCTAGTCTTTCGATGAGCAGAATCGAGGTTGGGTGACAGGGCCAACAGGCAGGTTTTGATATCCTGGGCGTTATTCAGTATTGAAACATTTTTTGACGTCTATATTTGCGAGATCCGTGGAAAGCTCGTTGTGGGCACTGGCATCATTTGCTCCAAGGGCAGCAATGGTTCTGGGGACACCACCCCATCGGATGAAATGCTCTCAAGCATCCGGAATAGGAGCCACAACAGCCTGACTATAGTCAATATCCTTCAGTTCGTGTAGGAGAATTCTCGTTATATGAGTAACTCTTCCATCTGGGTAAAAGGCAAAGCATAGGTCTTCAGTGTTATGCACTATCACCGCGTCGGGGAATTCCTGTCTAATTTTGTACATCAAGGCGTTCAATCGATCCTATGATACAATTAGCAGAAGGCTCACGGTAGGTGTTTGGAATGGCTTACGCACTAGGGTCTAGGCGCGGTAGGTGTATTGTAAGAGAGATACAGTCTAGATTGTTACGGATATTGCGTTCCAAATCGCATACTACCCGTTGCACCAAAAGTCGGATCAACCGACATGTTAGTCTCGTGCCTACCGACATGTCGATATAAAGGTATTGAGGGTAACGGCGCTTCGGCCGCCCGCACCGTGGCTACGCAGATCCGTCGCTTACTGCAAGCTCACGCTGCAGCCTTCCCGATCCGCTCGCGCCTGCGCATGTCGCGGGCAGCCCTCAAGCCCGTGACATAGAGTGCGAGAGGGACCTACCTACTTAGGTAAGTACCTGGTATCCAACACTCAAATCTTCGACAAGAAAGCAACTCTTCAGGCTTGGCGGAAGTGTGCACGATGTGTGGATGTGCTGGCCCGGGGTTGCAGCTGCAGTGCTTCCTAGATCCCCTCTCCCCAGGATGCAGATCCCTTGCACCAGCAGCACGATATTGAATAGCATGTCTGCTCTAGTTTCGTCCCCATAGCATGTCCCATTAGACGGCCGTCCCAGTCCGGCAAAGCTCGCCTCTTCCGGTGTGGGCATTTCCTGGGCTACAAAGACACCCGCAGACCAATGGCGGACCCTGCGCATTTCCACCTCGTACCTGCCATGCAGCCAGATCGAATGCTTCACGGCATGTGCAATGCTGTATGCTGGATTGGAAGCGTGATGCAGAGAGGGCCTATGTCCAGGGAGCCATGGATGGAATGGATCTGAGCGTCCAGAACTGGCCGGCGAATGAGTGCTGGTGATGGTGAACGATTGCCTTGCACCGTCCACCTGTACCACCTAATGAGGGTTTCCGTATTGCAGACAGAGGGTATGCGCTGCTGCGAGGCTAAAAGATGGAGTCCTCCGCGTACAGGCCGGTTGGCTGACAAGCTGGCGAACATTCCAGGGTCAACATCTCGGTGCGTGGGGTACATGAGGCCTAGGTCGTATGGAGCATGTATGTACCTCCTGACTGTTTGTCGAGGAAGGATACTCGTGCACGCAGCTCAGCTAGCTGCGCTGGAATATATTTAGACGGAGACATGGACATCTTTCCATCCAGATGTGTGTGGGGCTCCAACGCTGCCTGCATTGACACATAACAGGTTCCGCCTAACTTGATCGGCCCAGCGGGCAGGCTATTGGCCTCCAGCGCGCCGAGTCTATTGGCCTCGCGGCACCATTCCAGCCATTGCGTCTCAAACTCGACCCAGCTCCACACAGTAACGATGTCGGCTTTGGTGTGCAGTTGGCAGCTGCAGGCGTGCTGCATTCGGTGGATGGTTCGGTCAGCCATTAGCCCCCTCTCGCGCCCACGCCGCCCGCCCGCCCTCCTCGTCGCAGCATCCCCGCCAGAGTCCGTCCAGATGTTTGTTTGTTTGCATTTGCGACGCCATGTGACCAGATTTGTTTCCTGCTATGCTCGTCCTCGTCTGCCGTGCGTGGAGTTGGCGGCCTGTGTGAGGGGCGATGTGTCAGTCGAGGGCCCGGATGCTCGTCTACGAAAGTGTAAGAGCCCAAGTTGTATCCGGCTCCAGCGCTCCAGCCTAACCGCTCCCGCCCCCGGGCACAGCCAGAGAGGGCATGTTCCTTGCCCTGGATGCCTCTGTGCTTGCCCAGCGTGGGGGGCTGGCCTGGGCCTGCGGGGGGGGGATGGTGCTCCCCAGGTTCGCGCCGCGGGCCAGGGCTCAGGCCCTAAGGGCGGATCAGGCTCACAGCTTGCGCGTGCTGCCACACAAACTACCTAGTCCCGTGCCCAGCCCCTCACAAGCCCCCGCCGGCAGCGCCGAGCCAAGCCTAGCCCGCCCAAGCCAAGCGTCACTTGGCGGGTCGACCATCTCCATCTGACCAAGCTCCTCTCGTGCCAGTGCCCTCGCCGTCAGCAAACGGCCTTCCGCTCGAGACAACGGCCCGCCATTTCGAGGATCCCTCCCCCCTGCTTGCCGTGAGAAAACTCTCCCGAGGGATGGCGAGCTCCCCCGACAGCCTCCCTCCTGGTCCAGCCTCCAAGGCTCAGGGACCGGCGAGTCTGAGTCACCATCCCGCAGGCACAACTCCTGGAATATAATATTTCGTGATACCCTGAAAGCCGACTTCTGGTGCAAGCACTTGCCCGAGACTCAAGGAAGGCATCAATACAATGGCTGCACCAACGACGCAGCATCTTCCTGCTGGCAAGGTGCATGATGACTTTGCTGCATGGGCATCCACAAATGGCATAAAGATCAGCAAAGTGAAAATCGCTGCTATTCCGAACGCTGGTATTGGTATCGTCGCTACGGAGGATATCAAGGTAATCTCCCCCATTGATTGGCAGTAGAAAGTTCCATGACTGAAGGGAAACCGTCTCGTTGCGGCGTATTATGGGGCTTGACGCGCAATATAAACGTTGCTTGGATGTTGTTTGAGCTAATTGCATCTAATTGGTGTTATTTGGTGCCCTAGGCTGGAGAAAGTCTGGTGTTTACGCCTTCGGCCTCGCTGCTCACACGAGAGGTTATTTCGGAGGTTCTTCCTTCGTTGTCTCACATAACGCTTAAACATGGCAAAGAACGTACCACTCATGAGCTTCGGACACATGCACTGATCGCCGTGGGGCTTGCAATCAAATCATACCACAAGCAAAAACCGTGGCAAGACGTCTGGCCAAGTTACGAGAGCTTCAGGGAATATATGCCGCTCCTATGGGATACAGCGAAGCAGGAGCTACTACCACCAAGTGCACTTTGTACGTCACTTATGCTCAATCTAAATGGCTCCCCTAAAATGTGATATATTAACATAATGTTTTTTTCACTAGTACATTTAAATAAACAAAAAGAGAAATTTGAATCGGACTTCAAAAAGGTCAAAGAGTTGGGATTTACAGTTACTCGAGACGAGTATGCCCATAATTGGGTGATAGGTAAGCATCTACAGATGTATCTCTACAAACATCCAACAGATCGTCTACTTAAGTGTGCCCCACGTCTACAGTAAATACACGTACCCTATTCTACAAGCCACCAACATACAACGATGTTCCTCGAGAAGACTGCATGTGCTTATGCCCATTCATTGATTACTTCAATCATTGCGATGTTGGGGTGGGTGTCATACCAAATTCCTCACATCTGGAACATGCTGATGATTTTGTGCACCATGTAGTGCAAAGTCGAAAGGGACGCTAAAGGGTTCACCGTGACAAGTGACCGGGAATACAAGGCTGGGGAGCAGATCTTCGTGTCTTATGGACCGCATAATAATGACTTTTTACTATGCGAATGTAGGTTCCATCATTCTTGGTATTTAGAACCGATTCAGAATCTGACTTTCTAGATGGCTTCATCTTGGACAATAACCGTTGGGATGAGGTCAATATCGATAATTATATCCTACCACGACTCAAGCCTGCCCATCAAAACTATCTTAAGGGAGAGGGATTTCTAGGGTAATACTATATCCATGGTTGCAACTGACGGTTCATCACTTCAAGCACACATGTTTTCTAACTATGCCATTTTCGTTTTGTTTCTAGTGGATACGTTTTCGATTCGTCTACTTTTTGTTTTCGAACACAGGTCGCACTACGCATATCCTTCATCCTACCGGTCCCAACCCCAACAAGCGTGCGACTCTTACGCTGGCGGCAATTTATCGAAGGTGTCGATGACGGTGCGAGGGAGGAGGTGGGGGTCCAGGAGGTTTTCAAATCAATCATTGGGCAGATCAAGTTCCGCGCCGACGAGGTTTTGGCGGAATTGGACGACCTGCAGGAATCAGAGAAGGATATCACGACTACCAGTACCTCACTAGACCAGACAATTCGGTCAAGATGGGAGCAGATCCTGGGGGTGGTTGAACAACTGGAGAGAACGTGGCAGTAAAAAGCCTGCCGGTCGGTCAGTGGGATGATACTGGGGGCGGGAGAGTAACGAGAACAGGGTGGAGGGCTGAGTAGCTGGCCATGGGGCGTGATGGGGTAACCAAATGTCCGGATTTGGAAATTTGAGCATATATGTTTCTGCATTGGGCGCCATGTATTTTTTCCACGAGATTATATTTTTTCTATATCCAGCAATATTCCTTTTAAGAAGGTGTTTATTCTCAATAGGCCTGGGATAAATGTGAATGTAAAGGGGACGGAAGCTAGGATAATACGTCGATCTGCATTTGTTTTCGTATCTGCATCTATATTCATAATTGTAACACGGCTGCAGAGGTTCTGGAGGCCTAGTGAAAACAAAATTCGAATGATATCTGTAATAATCAATATTTCAGGATATTCGAGCATGTCTCACTCAAAGCGAACCAAAATATTTACCTGTGCTTACTTCTAGATCCCGTTCGCCTCCCAACCTCCCAACCCTCCCAATCTCCCCGATTGTCTGTCTTCTGTGCACGCATACATTGAAATCTTCTACAATCTTTCTTTCATTCATTTCTGTTTTCTCAGTATATATTCTCTCTCTGTACAATCTAAAAAAAGAAAACATAAAAAATTCCGAAGGGGGGTGGGGAGGGAAGGTTATGTGATGTATTCGAATTCCACTAGGCATCTCCATGGCCAACTAGTACTTGATTAAGGGATACGTAATATCAAAGGTTTTAAAATCCCTCCTTGCCCCACTTGTTGAACTTCTCGTGCAACTCCTGGAAAAAAAAACCGGGGAAGGTTAATAAAATTCATCCTTTTTAGAAGGGGGGGAATGAATAAGTTTACCTTGGGAAGGTCAGCATTAGGAATGACCAACGAGTGGAGCGCGCTGGGGGCCTCCTTGGGGGGGTTCTTTGGGTCGGCGTTGGGGTGGTAGGAGTACCTATTTGAGAAAGCAGAGGTTAGGAAGTCTGAACGTTTGTGGTGGGGGAGGGGAGATGAGGGGGTGTAGAGGGGAAGAGCAAGTGAGTACTGACTTTGATGACTTTCCGCTGGTCTTTGCGCCCTCTGACCATGGGGAGCTGGCGATGGCGACGTGTTGCTCGTCGGAGGAGGAGGTTGGGTGGCGGCCTGGAGGGGGGAATGGGGGGGGAGGGGTGTTAGTGAGGGGTGGTTGGTTAGGTTTGGATAATTCTCTCTAGATCTCTAGATCTCTTTAAAGTTGTTTGGGTATCTCTCTCTCTTTTTCCTTTTTTTTGATATCTCGGGAGGTTTTGTATCTTTCTTTCTTGCGACAGCAATTGCCTCGGTAATGTGGTGATGCGCTTCCTTCTTTATCTATCGGCCCGATAAAGCCCTCCATTGTCGCTCTCGGCCCTTTTTTTTTTATTTTTTCATATCGCCCTTCTCGCCGGCATTATATTGAATATTGAAAGTAACGAAAATCGGCCGTTCCAATCGGCTAGATCATGCCATGGCATTCTCTCTCTCTCTTTCAAAATTGAAAAAAGGAAATATTGAAGTACATACCGAAGTAGTATCCAGCAACGCCAAAAATGCCGGCCATGATTCCCATCAAAGCCTGTGGAAAATCCACCCTTTATTAGCAATTTCGCCACAAACAGAAATAGAGCGAAGCCGCCCCACTCCCCACCCCACCCCCCCTCTCACAGGATGCCCATCTCCTCAACCTCTCAATCCCCCAATTGAGACCCACTGGAAAGGGGATTTGGGCAATTGGCGTGAAAAGGGCGGGTGGGGGGGGGGGGGGGCAGGCGGGGAACGGGGAAGAAAAACCGTACGTAAAGCTCAGGATCCCTCTTTGCGGCCTTGCTGAGAACGGCCTTGCCGGCCTTGGTGGGGACTGCGGAGGCCATTATATTTTTGTGGAAGATTGACTGATTGATTTGATGCGTGTATGTCTCGTGCGGTAGTTGGTGCGAAATGACGATGGGCGTTGTTGTTGTTGTGATGCGGTGGGGGGGGTTGAAGTCAAGTGCGGTGAAGCGATGGGGCGGGCGGAAGTGACGACAGTTTAGTGTCTTCCGGATGGGACGATGCGATTTCGCTTTCTTCCGACGGAGGGGCACGTGATGTGGGAGGTGTCATGTGACTGGGTGGTTTTTTGGGGGGTGGTGGTTAATTTAAGAAGCTGTCAGATTTGTCTGGGCGGCCGACCGCGGCTTTTTGGTTTTCTGGATCTCGGCGCGGCATGGTAATGTGGAAGTTTATTTGGTAGGCGAGGATTTAGAGTGGGTATTTTGATATGGGAAACTTGAAAGTTGGTTTTGTTATTCCTGATATGTGGGTATAATGGCCATGGTGGTGTTTTCTTTGAGATTGGACTGAGGCTGTAGAAATGGATATCATCTTCCCCCACAGATGGCCCCCAAACGAAAACACAATATTCCTCATCAGAAATCAGCATATTTCATGAAGCCGCTCCTCTCTTTTCCAAGCTTAGTCTCGAGCCATCTATCCTAGGCCAGGCCTTAAGATATCCGGCCCTCGACAACCAATTTCCAATCCTCACTAGCATGGACTTTGCCTTGGAATTACAGATCCTTCTCGGCTGGTCTCCGTTGCCGCCTGGCTATGCCTGTCTGCCTGCCCCTTGCCGAGGATTCTGCGACGAGTCCCTGGCGCAGCTGTTGCTCTCATAGGAACTGGAGGAGAGCGAGAGGGTGGTTCGAATCGGCTGCTGCCCCCATCACGCAACCCACACACACACACACACACACACACATGTCTGCGCGCGCCCCTGGTCCTGGTGCTGGAACCCACTCCAGACATCGAGAACGCAATTGCAACGCTCCCCGCCGGTGTTGAGATTTGTTAGTGCTGGCGCTGAGGATGGAGCATGGTGATGATCTCGCCGTTGCAGACGGGCCTCGACAAAGGAGCAGCATTCACAAGCTGGGCCCGAAGGAGTCGGCGCGCACGTCCGTCCGGACGCACGCACGCACGCACGGGCGGTCAAACGCCGTCGAAGCCAGGCCCGCGTTCCTCGCGGTTGGCTGCGCTGCTGCTCATATTGCTGCTGCATAAGCTGCCGCTGCAGACCAGACCCGCGTACCGCTCCCACTCCAACCCCCCCCCATCCGTTCATCGTGAGAGTTGACCCTTGTTTCTCTCTTCTTCATCCTGGAGGACATCGAGGTCCTGCGCTGCCGCTCGCTCACCCGTCCGCCACTTTCTCGCGTACCTCAAAGTGTGTCGACGTTAGAGCAGTGCACTCGGCCGGCCTAATCCCCTGGGTCCACCCCCGACCAACCCCCTCCAGGCACCCTGGGCCCCCATCCACGCCCACACCCCCCCGTCCACAAAAGCAATCCATCGCCCACAGGATCCTTCCAAAGTTTCAATCTTGTCGTCGATCTCTGATTTCCTTCGTCTGGCCCTGCACCACTGGTGGTCGATTCAGCAATTTGTTTCCTGACGAAGCACTGGCGCCTCGACACATTTTCATCAGTTCAACTTGACTACAACCATGGACGCAGGCTCTCCGAGGTCGTCGCTCTTTCCAGGCTCTCCAACGCAGAACCACAACCTCCCACTCTATCTTGCCGAGGTCGACGAGGAACAGGATGGGCAAGGTAGCGTCATAAGCAGTCGGGTGACGGACATTGGCGACGGCAGCGAAAGAGGCGAGCCCGTTGTAAGGGACTCATTACCCGGGACGAAAAGCCAACGAAACTCGCTGCAACCTCCTTTCGGCAGACCAAGCCCTCGAATATCAACCGGAGAACACCAGAATGATGCATTTTCGCGCCCCAGCACCGCAGCCAGCAGCTCGGCGAAGCCATGGTCAAATCCACCGCCATCTAGACGCGGTCTTACACCAAGCATACGAGCCCGGCCGACCTCATCCGCATCCAGAACTCATGTTCCTTCCTTGACGTCGCATGCCTTCTATCGGCCGATGAGCTCGGCGAAACTTCAGCAGCAAAGGAGCAAGCTACGGGAGGACACTGATGTCGAAAGTCGACTTCGGCTAAGCACTCCTGTGTTTGGGAATGATCTCAATGATGATATATATGGGGCGCAGTCTGCTGCGGATGCAAATAGAAGGGATACATTTAGTGACGCAGATGGGACCATGGGAGGATATCATCCATATGCCAGAGCTTCGGCAAGTCCAACAGCTGGAACGACCAAATCACAATCATCCGAGCTTCCGTTAAATACCCCGGAAAGCGTGCATAATCAGTCACGGGGGAGTGATCATGTGAATTCAATGAACAAGAAGGAGATGGGAGCTGGTAATACCTCAAACTCTCCTGGCGGAAAAAAGGGGCCAAAGGTTCGGAGGGAGAAGAATTATGAACATTTTCCTGGAAATACGAATTTCTGTTTTTGGGGACGGCTGCAAACAACCAATGACGTACCTATGAATATCTTGACGGCTATTCTGATTATTGTCCCAACTGCTCTTTTTTTTGCATATTCGTATGTGAACCTCTGCCAAAATAATTTGAGCGAATATAGCTAACTTTTGAACAATAAAGTTCGGAATGGTTGTGGTACAATGTGTCCCCAGCGCTTCCTGTAACATGCGGCTATGTTTTTCTTGTCTGCTTTTCTTCGTTTCTCAAAGCGTCGTTTTCCGATCCAGGGGTGAGTTCTCTCTGTTACATTATTTTGGTACCACGCTGACCTGCTATTCCAGGTTTATCCCCGGAACTTACACCCATTGGAGGGCGATGACCCCGACAACCTCTTATCGGTCCCCCCAGAAAATACATGGACGCTCATCAGACCACCATCAAGATCAATCCAGCCCGTCGAGATTCCTGTCAAGTATTGCCGCACGTGTCGGATTTGGCGTCCCCCCAGGTGTCATCACTGTAGGGCATGTGACAATTGCGTTGGTACGTGAACATGCTATTGAGTTTTCATGGAAAAGTCTAATAATGTTTCACAGAGACCCAAGACCATCATTGTGTGTGGTTGAACAACTGTATCGGGAGACGCAATTACCGGTACTTTTTCACTTTTATCACCTCACTCGCCATACTCGCTCTATACATATTGGCACTATCAGCAACACATATCATCATGTGGGCGGACCAACATGGAAAACCGTTTTCATCCGCAATTCATGACCTCCGGGTACCTTTTGCGATGCTGGTCTTTGCGTCAATAAGTGTATTGTATCCAATTGCATTAACCTGCTACCACATCTTCTTGATGGCACGAGGAGAAACCACCCGGGAACATGTAAGTCTAAACATTCCGCATGTGGGCCACATCTCAATTTTCTAATCTTTTTTTTTTCGTAGCTCGTGGCAAATAAATTCCTCCCGCATGATAGACATCGTGCATTTGACCAATTGAACTGGTTCAAGAATTTTGTCAATGTACTATGCAGGCCACGGCCACCAACGTATGTTGCCCACTCAATCGCCGCCACCCTCCCGGGTCTAGCTATAGCTCTAACATTTATTTTAGATATGTACAATTGAAGAATGACTTCCAACCCGGAGATCAGAGATTCGAGACCTTCAATCGACCGGAGCCCCCGCCAACGGCTTCAACAGGTTCTCAAATATTTCCAAACGATCAAGGTGACGGTACCCAGGGAGATGATCCAGGGAGGATTGATACAATCGAGAGGACCGTGCTCGCTTCATAATCTGCAACCTGGGCATGTTTTGCTAAGGTTTTTTTCTTTGAGAGTCGATTTTTAGCAATCATTTTCCTGTTATTCTCGTATTCGCTTCTCGCCATTGCCCCCCTGAATATCATCTGCAGCTCCACTTGGTTTTCTTTCTTTTCTTTTTTCTTTTTTAGATACATGCACGGTGGTTGGTGGGGAGCAGCCATTGCGCCCCTCGACATGCACCGGATTTAAGCGTCCTGGATGCTTTTGCTTTCCTGCCCGGCTCGCCTTACAATTCATCGTAGATTCTCTCCAATATTGCATGTATACATCTAGATTGTAGTACATGTGTCTGTACATCTCACATGGGCGGATGTAAAGCGTGATGGACCAATGCCAGAGGCTTTCGATGTTGCTGGTTGACAGACTGCCGTCTGCTCGTGCCCTTGGTCCGCACGCCAGCTGAGGGGGCCCTGGGGGGGGGGGTCCATCGACCGATCGAGCTCGAAGGCTGCCGCCGATGTGCACGCATGGCAGGCCGGAAGGGGCTGAGTGCGATGCGGCCAGCTGTCGGATGCAGCGGGCGGCGCCATCGTGCTGGCCCGGCAGTATCGATGCGCCGCCAGAGGGGCGGCCTCGCACCCATGGAGCCAATTGCCGCCACCTCAGAACGCGTGTCACGTGCGTGCCCGCTCCAGACAGCTCCAGGGCCTCAGGGCAGGCCAGACGAGGCCGACCTGCATACGGCTGCCCTGCCACTCGCCGCCATGAGCATGCCCTACCGCGCCCGCCCACCCCACGTCCCAAGTCTGCTCACGATGGACGCCCGGCCTCGCGTGCGTCTGGCGTGCGTGGGCGGCCATTGTGTGCGTACAATTATGCGAGCGGCGGCGGGGCGGGCGGAGGCCGGCAGTGAGCAGTGGGCGAGAGAGGTAATCTACAAAAGGGCATAAATGCTGTGATTACGCTGGAAGTGCAAGAGCACCCACACACACACGCACGACACACGTACTCACCTCACGCACCCGCAGGCGCCTTTTTGCCGGCCTGCTCCCATAACACTGCTTTGATTGCCCACCGGCACCCTCGCCCTCCCCAGGTGCCTCTCTGGTCCCTATCAGCCGCCTCTGTCGCCCTCGCCGCCGCGTCCCCACGTCCCTGAACTTCGGGCCCGCAATTCTTCTTTGCACGCCCTCCTGCCCCCGTGCCTTCTCCCTCCACGCACCTCCGCCCGTCCACAAGCTTCCCTGCCGTCCACAGCTCCGATCTGCTCGCCGGCCCTGCCTCGTCCGAAGCCCCTCCGACGGCCTCCGTCCACACGCCAGCATCTCTGCGCGGCGCTGCCTGCCTGCCTGGCCGCCCGCCCGCCTGCACGCCCGCCTAATCCAGCCCACGCACGCCTCGCCTGTCGCACACTAGCTGGAGCCGGGCACTTTCTTCAATTAGGCCCCTCTCCCTTCCCATCCTGGAAAGGAAGCAAGCACCCCCCCCCCCCCCCGCTAGGGTCTCCTGAGCACTTCCGCGAACGCAAACATCTGAGGCCCCCAGGGAACCTCGTGTGCCTGCTGCTCTGGTATTCACGTCCACCTTCCCGCCCACACGCATCCTAAACTGCACCCCACACAAAGCCCACCGCCAGCCCCTCCCCCTCCCCCCCCCGCCAGCACTCTCCTTCTTTTTTGCTGCGGCCGACTGAAACCAGAAAGAAATAATATCACTCTCGCATTACCACACAATGGAATCTCCTGAGCCGATTCCGTTACAGACACCGCCGGCGGCTCACGATTCGAGCTCAGCAATTTCGGAATGTATAATAGTTCGTGACAGCGACTCCAGCAGCGTCATCACGGTCGAAACGAGCATCACGAGCATCATGTCGACAGGAAACAACACCAGCAAGCCAAACTCCAGAGCTGCAACACCTTCGTCCGAAGATATGGCGCAAACACCAACCTTGACCCCGGACACGGAAGCTGAGGCTGAAGCTGTGTCCGAATCCCGCACCAAGGAACCTGAAGCGCAAAAGACCCCACTGCCTGCGACGCGTGTGCTCCGCCAACGCCCATCCCGCCCGGAGCTTGCGCCAAATACGCCAAAATCTGTCAAGAAGCCAGCAAAGGCGGATACGCAAAAGCACCCGTCACCACAGCTGTCGGATGTTATCCAGATTAGGAGCGTGTCAGAGACGGCAAAGGCCAAGGATGAAGGCAATGCTGTGCGCAGGCGGTCTACGCGCATAAGCTTGCTTCCTACAGAGATCAAGGCACCGGTTGCAAGCTTGACTCCAAAGAAGGATACTGGGAAACGAACACACGAAATTATGAATAACGGGTCAAAAAGCGCCAATGCAAAGCTTGGGTCGAGCACATGGGGAAAGGGACGTATTGCTAAAAAGGCAAAGATAGCGGAGCCCGAGCCAGAATCAAGCTCGGAGGAATCCGAATCGGAAGAATCGGCATCGGACTCAGATGAGGAGGAGGACAACGACTCAGATGAGGATGAGGATGAGGAGGAGGAGGAGGAGGAGGAAGAAGTTGAAGAGGTTCAACCCAAGAAAGTCAAGAAATGGGCGACACATGGGCTGTACATGGGTCAAGCGGATAATTTCGATCCCAGGCGGCGCACAAAACGAGGAAGACTTTCTGGAGCTGGCGTTATCCCACCCAAGCGCAAGCCCGCAATGCCATTGCCAATGTTTCACGGATTGGACGTCATGACCACTCAGCGGGACTTCAAACTGCCTTTCAACCTATTCTCACCTTCAGCAAAGAAGATTCACCCACCCGGCTGGAAGATTCTCAGTAGAAGTATGTCTTTTACGATTGCTGGCTTCGTTATTCAACTAGCCCGAGACACAATTAGCTAACATATGGCAGATATTTTCGTGGGTGATGCACGTGAACAGTGGAAGTCAGAGTCCGAGCCCACTGGCAAGTGTGTCTGTAAGCCAGATCCAGGATGTGATGAAAACTGCATCAACCGCTGTGTCTACTACGAATGCAATGATGAAAACTGTAACGTGGGACCAGAATTTTGCCATAATAGACATTTCTCTGCACTGAAAAAGCGTGTGTCAAGAAAGTCAAAATTTTCCGAAGGAGTAGAGGTTATAGAAGTTTGTGGACCCACATCTCGGTGCATTGATACGTTTGATATGGTTTATTTTTACTAATTTCATGCCTCTTGTGATTTAGACGAAAGATCGAGGATATGGTCTTCGAGCTATCCGGTCATTTGAGCCTAACCAGATTATTGTAGAGTATTGCGGTGAAATTATCTCGCAAGAGGAGACGGACGAGAGGATGAGGAAGGTCTATAAAAACAATAGTGTAGGTTTTGTTGAGTATGAGATGTGTTATAACGTATATTTACTAACTGGCCCCAACAGAGCTATTATCTGATGCTTTTTGATCAAAGCATGATAATTGATGCTACAAGAGGGTCAATAGCCCGATTTGTCAATCGTATGTCCCCAAGAAGTTTTATTCATACCTGGTATTATGGCTCAATCTGCTGACATTAAATCAAGATTCGTGTGATCCAAATTGTCGAATGGAGAAATGGTGAGTGCATTTACTTTTTTTTCGTGGGAGACTATTGCTAATATTGGACATCAGGATTGTGGACAATAAACCACGAATGGCTCTATTTGCCGGCGAGAATGGGATTGAGACTGGCGATGAGCTCACATATGACTACAATTTCAAGTATGTTGATGATATATCTTTTCGGCGGCTTATGGATGTGTTCTAATAGTCTCTGTGTGCAGCTGGTTCTCTGGAGTCAGTCAGCAAATTTGTCGTTGTGGAGCTGAATCTTGCAGAGGTGCAATGGGGAAACGGTCAGATGGCCGCAAGACGATCGTGGAAGAGAAGCCGGTGAAGGTTGGAAAGAAGAAGAAGGCCAACCGCATACAAGCTTCCATCACGGTGGAGAAGGCTAAATCGGGCACCAAAACAACCAAAGCAATAAAGGCAACGAGCGCAACAAAAGCGACCAAGGCCACTGCTTCAAAAGCTGTTGTCAAGGCCACCAAAACCTACAAGGTCACAAATGCCACAAAGACCTCTAAGCCCAGTAAGGCGATGAAGACGAGGGTTTTCAAGGTTGTCAAGAAAACCACAGTGAAGAAGGTCATCAATAAGAAGGTTGTCAAGAAGACTGTGGTGAAAACACCTTCAACAGCGGTGGCACCGAAACCCCAGCCGTTAGCAAAGACCTCGTCATCATCGACCACAGCAATCAGCAAGACCTCGGTTGGGTACCAGCGGAGAGTGGGAAAGACGTATGGCAGGGCAGGGAAGACATATGCAAAGGCCTCACGGACAATCAAGCCAGACGAAGCAAAGGATGCCTCCTCAGGGTCGGCCTCTGGCGCAGAAAACTCGGAACCAAAGACTCTGAACAATAGCAATTCACTGGTGGTGAATTCGGCGGCGGCGGCCCCTGCGGGGGCGTTACAGCGGCCGAAGAGGACTGCATACGGCACCATCCAGAATATAACAAAGACCATGTCTGAGAAGACTGGCTTGCAGGGGCCCACGGTGCTCGATACCATCGTTCTTGTGCGTTGAGATGGATTAAGAAAAGAAATAGAAAAGAAAAAGAAAATGCGCATGAGGGCACCGAGGTAGACAGCGTTTTTTTTTCCCGGATCTCGCGAGGTTTGATTCTTTTTATTTATTTTATACCCTGTTCCTTGCCTGCCATGCTCCGGGTCCTTAAGTATAAAGTATCTGGAGTATTCCGCGGCCGGAACATACTTTTTCTGATGATCTATATCGCGCGAGCGAGCTCCTTGAAATTGCAAGGATTTTGTTTTATTTGTTTACATTTCAAGCTTTTATCTTTCTTTCTTTTTTTATATTTTTTTATATTTTCCTTTTGGTCAATGCGCATGCGTTCCTTTTATGTTTTTTATTTTTTATTTCTTTCCCTTTTATTTCTACAGTCTTTTTTTATTTTTATTTATGAGGCCATTTTTTTTCTTGTTTCTTTTTTTTTTTTTTCGTTTAATGGTTTGATCAAAGCTGCAGAGTAGGAGGTTATAAGGTATTTGTTGCACGTGTATTATTCGATCGCGGACTTAATTAGGTATTTACTTATATACTTGGATATCGTTTTCTTGTGTTTTTGTTTTTTTTTGTTCTGTTGCAATTGCGTACGTTCTGTTTTTGGGAGATGTTTGTTGCAATTGCTCCACTTCTGTTGTTTGTGTTTGTTTTCTCTCTTTTATAATTTTCGAATTTGAAAAGAGTCTTTTTCTTATTTATTTAAGATTTGTATACGTACAATTCCAGTACTAGTACTGACTTACTTAGGGATACATATATTGTGTGTGTGTGTGTGTGTGTGTGTGTGTGTGTTTTTCTTTGCCTTTTTTTTGTCTTTTTTGCTAATTTGTGTTTTGGTCTTTTCCACTTTATTATACTTTTGCAAAGTAAATTTTCTATATATTCCGTTTTTTTTCCTTGATTGTTAAATCCGAACTCCTCTCGTTCATATATTCATATTCAGAAGTATACCTGCATATACCTGGGAGATGGTCCGGATCTTCATTAAGATCTATACCTAGGTATATACGTACACGTCTGGTAGCTGTCTGTTTAGTTGGTTGGGTTGGTTGGGGGGGGGGGCTTTCTGTGGATTGCAAGTTTGCGGGTTGTGTTGTGGGAATATACATGGGCCCGGGATCGTTAAGTATGTAATTAACGATGAGGCGAATGGCGGGCGGGGGGCGGAATGGAGGGATGGGATACTAGGTCAACGTTGGTTCGGATTAGGTATACGTATCCTAAGTACATACATACCTTACTTTTGTTGTTAGACTCACTCGTGCACTTTTTGTGAGAGTTATCGATGTCGATACCTAGATAGGTACTTTCGTTGGTGTAGAGGCGGGCACATTGGCCATGGCCATGGGGGGTGTTGATGTGGTTATGTGGAGGTGGAGGGCTATAGCTAGAGAGACGTGACGATTGAAGTGAGGAGGGGAGAGGGAGGGGGGGGTTGGTATATCAATTTGTTTGAGTTCTGTAATATGTATGTACTTAGGTATGTAGGCATGGGCGTTCTCGCGCCCTAGGTAGCAGGCCTAGGTAGGTAGCTATGTATAGTGTGGTCTAGATAGAGATCTAGAAGTGGGAATTCGAATATATAAATAGGAAGATTAATTGGGATTTGGGATTTGGATTTGGATTTTGTCGAGTTCGAAGTGTGGTTTTTGCTTTGCTTACTGATAGTATGTTAGTAGCTCTTGGCTTTGGGTGAGGGAAGCTTGAGGGGATGGACATGGTGATGGTGATGGTGATGGGATGGAATTTAATCGAGACTACTTATGTAGAATTCAAGGGCCGGGGACCTGGAACCACCTTCAGAAAAAGCCCCCCTTTTTAGTAACTGTATACAGACGGCCATACAGTTCGCCCAATTTGGAGGAGGCAGAGCAGTTGTATCTGGGTTGGGAAAAGTCTAAAACAGTGGGAATAGGTGGCAAATGTGGAGATACTTCCTTTTTGGGTGAACAGAACCAGTGCACCACAATACCACTACTATTTCAGGGCAGGCATCACCAGTTCAATGGGAGATTGATTTACAGGCTGAAATGATGCCCCTTTGAGCTGATTCTCCTGCCTATGGCTGTATACAGACGGCTGTAGGAAAACCCGCTTTTTTCTTAATGTACCTCCTACAACATACATGCTGTGCACTTCCAATTTGAGACTACATTTTATTTCACTCACTCGCATAGTCTCGTGACCAAGCCCAAACCAGACCAGATGGACCTTTCTCGAGCTCGCACGCTTCCCCTCTGGGATAGTCTGATGCCCAGACCCTACTCAGATGCTCGCTGAACGTCGCCCGGCGCTTGAGGCGTTTGTCAGGAGTTGCCATGGGGCGACACGGCGCTCATACCGCCAAAACAGGTCCAATGGGACCTATGCATCGGCCATTCTGGATCAAGGTAGTTGAAAAGAGAAGAAAGTGTACTGGCAGATGAAGAAGATGGTGGAGTTCAAGAAGAAGAATGTGAGATTGAGTGAGGGGGGTGGAGGCGGGGGAGGCGGGGATGGGGGGGGGGGGGGGGGGCAGTGGAAATGGTTCATGGGAGATCGGAGGGGTGGCAAAAAGCACTCGGAGAAGGAAAGGGAGGAGATATCAATGAAATGATGTGTATTTTTATGAGTTGTGGACGAGTTGCAGCAACAGACATACTAAGCAAGAGCGCTATAGTGATATTTCAACCTCAAGTGGCCAGTACAGCCGCGCAGGTCAACTTATAATTAAGAGAGTGGACTGTCCGTCGATCGATGGTGAATATAATTTATGTTTTTTAGTACCGCGGTGCGGGATTGTTGCCGAGAGTGTTACCCTCACAGAATACCACACAGAATACTCCCGCCTGGGATGAGGCTACCCGCTAGTATACTTACGTCCTAGTCTTGTGTCATTGCATCTACTTTTGGAAGTCAGGAAATCTGGCAATATAAATTACCTTCTCCGCTTTACTATCATTGTCAGCTGCCTCCACAATTACCACCATTATTTCTACGCCATGGAAAGTCGTGTAGGCCACGGGGTACAAACGTGAAGTATATATTCGTAAGAAAGTATAGTACATAGATCACATAGATCGGGCTGCAACGCATTGTCTGTACGAGCACGCAAGGTCTGGAACAGGATTGGAAATCCACTGGGCAATGGAAAGATTAAACATTATCAAAAAACAAATTTTGCAAACGAGGACAAATCTTCTGCCGACAGTACAATGTCACTTCCACCAGGATGTGGTGTGTCAAAAATGGTCAGATATAGGAGATTGTAATTGAGACGTTTTGGGGTGTAACAGTGCAGTGTGTGGCACCATTTCCCACATTTCGAGTCTGATTGAGTAGGGGTATTTGGACCAAACGCGGAATAATCGGCCATACGCGTTACGCCAGCCCCCATTGACCAACCACCATTCAGCATCAATTCGTAGCTGTTGTAGGAACTCTGAATAGCCAACCTGGGCCCAAAGCAGTCAGCAATTGAGGTTGGAAATTTAAGCGGCTTGCGTAGACATATTCTGCGGCGGCGGGCACTCGGTGTACGCCTGTTGCCGGACCAACGCGGCGATGCTGTTGATTGCCGATTGATCGCCTGAAAGTCGTGCCTCTTTCTCCTGTGCAAAACCTGCAATTCGTGCTTCCTTTTCTTTTGCAATACTTGCGATTCTGGCCTCCTTCTCCTCTTCATCACCAGCAATTCTATAGCCGCCACACAATCTGAAATCGCCAGCATGACCTCCCTGCTTACCACCTGATGCCCAAGATCTGGCATCAGCCGAATGATGAGGGCCTCCAAATTATTCTCATACGTGAATCTGGCGTGGCCACGGATACTGAGTCGCTGATGGCCTGGATGCCATCGTCCGTGTGGGGATTTGCTCAAGCAAAACGTATGCACCGGTACCGGTACCCTGATGCTGGCTATTGTCGATTTATTTGATGGCGGCAGTGATTGTATTGACGTTTGAATACTTGATCCGATGGCGGGAGTGAATTAGGTCTGCCAAATTGGGTTGCCGTGGCCATGGAGAGTCAGTCAGACTGCAAAGATTTGTTTGAAGAACGATGATGGGGTTGCGGAGGTGGAGTGAGGTGCTCGATGGGACAGCTAACCTGTTTTCCATGCAAAATCAAGTCACGGTAAAGGTTGTTTTGAGGGGCTTGGCATGAGACTACCTGTTATGGCAGAAGAGGCATCACCCATAATGGGACAATGAAAATCTGGCTGCATCCCTCCGTAGGAGGGGCTGGGCACGAGACTAGCTGCATCTTGTAAGTCTGCACAATGATACGTTTATGAACGAGAACACGTTTATGAGTATAAAAGATGTTTTTTTACATGAACTTATCATTAGGCAGTCATTGGCCGGATTAATGATGTACCTGATATCACGTTGGTTGAACATGCTATAGTATGCTAATGTAGGGCCTTTTCGCTGCAATTGCAATAGATCAATCCAATTGATCTCGGCTACCAGCTCAAGATATGTACTCAAGACTGGGCTACCCGTGATCTCGTACCCAGTCGAGCTCTTACCCGCCCATCTCCGGGAATGTGTCGGTTTTCGAGGCTCCACAATTGAGCTTTTGCGGAAGAAATAGAAGAACACTATACTACTTTGTAGCTATGGTAATTTGTAAATATGCCATTATTAGCGGTGCTATTTCCATGTACCGTGCGGGCAATACACCACAATATACTGAAATGGTACATGTTTGCATCATGACGTCGTACGTGGTATATCGATGTAGCACATGCTTTGTGGGATGCTACAGCAGCGGCCTGGCCGGAAGATGCACCGTGGTAATTGGGACGAGGGACGGGGGCGGTGCCACATTGAAGCTTTTCTTGCGTCTTTCCTGGCTTATCCAATACTGATGATTCGATTTCGTGCCTCTGCTGTACTCTACATCTTCGTCTCAGGGCCCGATTCTCGTGGAGCGCCAAGCGCCCCTCACACGCCCTGCAGGTTGCACTGCTCTGTCGGGCTAGCGTGCACCAGCCGACATGCCCCACGCCCGCGAGCTGGAGCTGTCGTGCACCACCACCACCACCACACACGGCCGCGGGACATCGATCCATCGTGAGTCGCCCGTCGCTCTGAGCTGCCGTCCAACACAATCACCACCACCACCGCCGCCACCAGCAGCAGCAGCAGCTCCTGCCATCGCAGCCATCGCAGCCTGCTGCCCTACCAGCGGAGAGAGAGATAGCTAGCTACCCAGAGATATCACGACAGATCTTCGAGACGGCCTCCGCTCAGGTTTCCTTGTCTACCTTTCCCAGCTCGCAGCAATCGCCCATCAGTCGGCCATTCACCGAAGCCGGAATTCGAATTAAAGCGCAGGGGCTGGCTTTGTTGATCTCGCTACCACCAATTGTCATATGACAGTTCGAGAGGGACTCTCGCAGCGAGACATTTCTTATTACACAGACACGGTAACTACACTGCGTAGCTCCCGATTGTTGCTATATTTCACCACCACCTCCCTGGGCAGCGTCACTAACTGCGCAAGCTCGGCACAGTAACACAACGAGCCAAAACACCAGCAGGAATGGATGCCAGAACAGGGGCAATGCTAAACATCCACCAAAAGGTCCAGCTTCCGCCAATAATGCACTCTACACAGCTGGAGAGCAGGGCAAGGGACAGGCCACTACCGCTTGAGCCATACGGTTCTCGCGAGATATACACCCCGCAAGGCAACCTACAGCAGCAGCACCAGCACCAGCAACCGCAGTTTGCGATTGCATCTCCACTTGCTCCGGGTGGCCAACACCCAGCACTATCTGCGACCCAGTCCCTGAATATACCGCTGCAGGACAAGAGCTACGAGCAGCTACGGAGGTCATTGGTGAATGACGCGCTACGCACGACGTACCAACCCGCCCAGACTCCGCACTACCTCCTCCCCTTGAACGTCGGGCCCCAACTGGGTACGAATCTACAGGATATCCGACAAACACATGTGCCACAGCCCCAAGACAATCGCGGAGGTGCGGGGGCGATGATGCATTCATCACAACAGACGACGGGGATAAATCTCCCGCTGAATCTTTCTGTGCCCAATACGGGCGCACCATCTCCTGCTAGTTCGGGGAGGCTTTATCCGCCAATATTGCCGTGGACAGAAGATGTGGAGGAGACGAATGGGGAGTCGATCACGATTCCACAGCTGCATAGCTCGCCACCGCAGGACACGAAGGTGTTGAATAAAGGGCAGAAGGTGCGGAGGAAGTGGACGGATGATGAGACGAAATACCTGTTTGAAGGGTGCTTCAGAGTAAGTTACATACTATGGCAGAGTACGCGTATTTAGATGGATTGCTGATAATTATTCATAGTATGGGGTAGGCAATTGGAAGAAGATGCTGGATGATCCAGAGTACGTCATGGGGTGATTTGATCATATATTTGATGCAAATTCTGACTTTTTGGATTTTTAGGTTCAAGTTTGATAATCGGTCTTCGGTAGATCTTAAAGACAGGTGTGTTTCTTTTCTACAATAGCCATTTCCGTGTATTGGTGATTTTTTGACTAATGAATCAATTTTGAGTATTTCAGATATCGGACCGTTTATCCCAAGTCCTGTCAAAAGATTGCTTTGAAGGGGGAAAAGGCTGGCAGTGCGGAGGCATCATCACCAAGGGCAAAGGTGTCAAACATACATGGCTTGGTGGCTTGCAGCGGGGACTCTGAACTAGAGGTCAAGACGGAATCTCCTGTCAAAGCCAAGGGCCGAGCAAGGAGAAAGAGCAGCGAATCTCCAGGATTGGATATCGCTGAACGACTGGGATGCCCGAAAGAGTATCCTAAAGCACCTAGAAGGGAACGGAAGCCCTTCGCCGCCTATGAGGATATGGCGTTGTTGAAGGGTTTTGAACGGGTGGGTCATTGAGTCATTGCATTGCTTATATTCGAAAAGAAATGTCTAATATTTGAACTCAGCATGGCGCCCTATGGTCTAAAATCCAGGGGGATAAGGACCTTAATTTATCACATCGGCGGAGCACCGATTTGAGGGACCGGTAAGTCAATAGTGGCTCGAAAATACAATTCAATGGCTAATGAGGATAGTTTCCGCAATGCGTTTCCGGAGAGGTACACACAAGCTGGGTTTAAAGCTCGCCCAAAGAATCCTCCCAAGCCACCCCGATCAGGCCCCGCAAACGCCACTCAAAGTGATAGGGCAACGCAAGAACCCACCGATAATGGTGAACGAAGCTCGCCAATCCCGTCAACTGACACAAGGCAACAGCAACAATACGACCCACCTTCTGACGCCCATGGCTTGGAGGAATTCGACATGGGCCCGACAGGCCAGATTGAGGACCACTCTGACGACTCGCGGAAAGACGAGTTTAACGTGTCCATGATGCAGGAGTTTCTTGCAACGAGCTCGGCCAGGGACTGGAATAATGACTCGCTGAATGAGACGCCCCCGTCACTGTTTTCGGCGAATTCGGATGGGAGACATTCTCCCCCGGCGGTCACTACCTCCATGTCGGTGGAGTCGGCCTTGACGGAGGATTTTAGCGCGAGTACGTTGGCGCAGTTTGAGCAGCAGGGTCTCTTCCAGTCGCCGGTTGGAGGCGGGAAGCAAGATGCCCAGGATATGGTTAGGTGGGAGGATATGGTCACGCATCCGATCTTCACGCTGGAAACGCCGAGTCAGGGGATGGGGGGTTTGACGATGGAGGCGGATGGGTCAGTCACGTTGGCGCCGATTAATCCGGTGTTGCTTGGTGGTTCTGGTAATTCTGGGATTAGTGGGCACCCAGCTGAAAATGGTGGCGGTGGTAGTGGTGGGGGGAACCCGGCTGGCCAAAGTTTGTGCGTTGCAGCGTCAACGGATATGCCGCTGACTAGTGTTGTCCCTGGCCTTGCGGAGTTGTTGATTGGTGCTTCTGGAAATGGGAATGGGAAGAGGAAGAGGGGCGGGAGGTTTGAGGATATTTTGCAGCAGATGACGGCTGTTGGGGGTGGTGGCGGGGGTAGTGGAGGTGGTGGTTCGCATCATGGCAGTGATGATGGGTGTGGGGATGATGAGGATGATCATGCGGGGATGTTGGGTCTCAGGGATCTGACGCTCCCGAGTCCCAGGAAAAGGAGGTCCACGGAGAGGAAGTTGTGATTTTCTGTCATGTCAATTGTTCTCTTTTTTTTTTTTTTTTTGCATATACCCCCTAAAATAGTGCTTCTTTTCTGTTTTTCTGTTTTTTTTTCTGTTGGAGTGCAAGTACGTGGGTATTTTGGGTCTTTGGAGTTTTCTTGTTTTTTCTTTCTCTTTTCCGTTTACTTGGATATGGATATGGAAATGGCTCGGGATATAGGTATGAGATGGGATGAGTTGAGATGAGGTGGGATGAGATGAGATCCCTACTCTCTACTCTCTCTCAGATCTAGGTAGATGTCTAAAAATGACCTTACCTACATACCATCGTGGACTACGCCTATTTGCGTCAACATATTTTTTTACCAAAAGAGGTTCGAGCTGGATGGATGGGGCACGAGAAAAAGCTGGATGCAAGGTGCATTGTACCGGTGGGGCAGGTAGATATTTTCCCTTGATACGTTTATTTTTCTTTTTTTTAGCGGGGACAGGCCTAGGGAAGTACCTGGGTACATAAGATCTAGATGGGCTTCCCATGCATATGGCCATGAATATATATTGTGAGCGCCCCCTCTTCTTTTTCTTTTTCTTTTCTCCATTTATTTTCACAGCGAGCTCGAGCCCACGGCTACAGCACGTCATCATCTATAGCTCAATTTAGGTTATGTGGCCGTTACATATGCGCCTCCACCTGGGCCTTCATTTTCTACGTTTCATTATGTAATGGAGTTTGTACATGGGCGGCGTTTAAATTTCTTCATAATTATTTGTGTGATCTCCTTTTGAGATGCTTTTGTTTTTTATTTATTATATAATTTATATCTAATTATAAGTGCAACGTTATAATTACCTAAACGTTAGGTATACGTACCTACCTATTATTTATTCTGGGCAATAATTAGAGTTGAGTTTTATATCAAATTCGATTTTGAATACCACGTGCAATTGCAATTGCGCGGGCAAGTGGAAAGTGGAAATAAGCTTCGATCGGCATGTACAGTTACTGTATTCGTACCCGAGTAGGCAGGTTTAGGTACTCATAGTTGTCTGCTAAAAATTTACCGAGCAATCTGATATCGCTTCGCTTCGAGAAAAAGCCCACCAAGCTTCTAGTCTTCCTTTCCCTACCCCCCGTCAAAACACCCCACCAACCAACCCCACCAAACCCGCGCAACTGGACTTTGTATTTACTACCCCCACCATCACCACCACCACCACCACCACCACCACCACCACATTCGCATCCTCGCCAAGTCGAGTACGAATTACTTCCTCCGAGGCCGAATAACTCCGGACCCATCGACACTTGAGCATCTCACGACCCGACTCGGAAAATCTATCGATATACGGGGAACTCGGGCGAGCGCGGATACCTATACACCACCACCCACCACCACCACCACCACCACTAACGCCATCACCACCACAGAGCACCCCTCCACAACCTCAAAAAAAGAATGGGGAAGCTAACCTCCCTCCTCCCGCTCCCCTCCCCACGAAACTCAATCTCAGTCATCACCTCCACGCTCGGGACACCCTCGACATGGCTCTGTCATGCGTGGATATGTGAGAGTTTACGTTCTGGTTCTACTTCTTCTTCCTCTTCAAATTCATCTGCAACTTTAAATCAAGGCCAACAAGTCCAGAGCGTCCTGCTCGTCAGCTTCCTCAATGACGAGAAGTTCCATCGGGAGGGGTTACGAAGGGGTGTAAGTGGCTCCGCCAAATCCGGGTTTTCTTGGGGGAGTGGGAACTGGGGGCTGATGATTATGTGCACAAAAAATAGGGAATCGATAGTGAGAAGCTTGAGGAGAAGGGGAGGTTTGCGTATGTGGATGGGTTGGGGGGGTTGTTTTCTGGTGCCCCCAATACGAATCCGACTCCAGTAGGGATAAACACGAATACGAATACGGTACCTCCTCCTACAAGGAACGCACAATCTCCAGTCGCTGGTGGGGGGAGACAAATACCGATTCGTGGTGCGCCGGGCCCGGGGCCGGTGAGGGGAGCACCACCACCACCACCACCACCGCAACCACAACAAGCACAACTACAATCTCCTGGAGCGTCTGCAACTACAACTACGACTACACCTCCAACTACAGCAAGTAAACACACCCTCCACATCCCCCCACCACCACCCCAACAACAACAAACCAACAAAACCACCCCAACCCCCCTCACCTCCCTCCTCACAACCCTAACATCCGCAATCGCCGCCCTCCCAACCCCGCCCCTCCTCGTCCTCGAATCCCCAGACCTCCTCCTCAGCACAGGCGTGCTCACGGCACTAGACCTCTGGGATCTGATACTGACTCTCACCCCCGCCTCGCACTCCCTCCTCCTCCTCCTCTCCGCAGACACCCCCCTCCTCCGCCCAATAACCTCCCTCACCTCCCTCCTAACCCACTCCCTCCCCCGGCCCCCCCTCTCCGCAAACGCACACTCGAGAATTGAGACGGAGTGTTCGGCGTTTTTGGGCACGGCGGTGCATAATGCGAGTTTGGTTGTGGGGCTGAGGCTGCTGGATACGGGGGCGGCGAGGGATGTGAGTGGGGTCATGAGAATTACGGTGGGGGGGGATGGGGTTGTTGGTGGAGAAGGGGATGGGGAAGGGGAAGGGGAAGGGGGATGGGAGGGCGTGGAGGAGAGGGAGGTGTTGTATTATGTGGGCGGGGCGAGTGGGAGTGGGGCCGTGGAGGTGTTTGAGAGGGGGGAGGTTAGGTCGTAGAGTTTCTTTTTTTTCTTTTTTTTTTTTGGCTTGTGGGGTTTGGAAAAGTTAGGTGTGGATATCTATGGTTGGGAGGGGCAAGACATTATTAAAAGAGAGATTTGTGGGTTCCACATTTAAAAATTTAGAGGAGCTAGCGAGCCTAGGAGTGTGATTCTTTCAAAAAAGAGGGTGGGTTCATTTGAATTTCAAGGCGAGGAGGGGGGGCAGCATATGAGTTATCTCATGATCATGAAGAAGATTGAATACATATACATTTTTAATTTGGACAAGTTTACAAGCAAGCAGTACTGTTTAACTCTCAATCGAAAGACGGTTTACAACAAAACACGCATGACTGCAAAAAAGCTACTCGGGTTACTTAAAATCAATACAGGTAGTACTAGCTGTTCAAACCCCAAAACACGAAAAAAAAAAAAAAAAAAAAAAAAGGGAGCAATACAATTAAAATGAAACAAGCGTTAGAGAAAAAAAAACGACCATGGATGAACGCAGAAAAAAGAATCCCTGGTGTGCTATAAGAAAAAAAAAGAAGAGAAGAAAGAAAGAAAGAAAGATCATACGCCCGAAAACATAAACTAAGGAAGAAAAAGAAAAAAAAAAGGATAAAGGATAAGGTAAGATTATGGCAAAAGAACAGCGGTGCAGACTAGAAGGCATATGAAAAGCGGAGAAAGATCATGATCATGGTAGAAGTAAAAAGAAGAAGGGGGGGGAAACGAAAAAACGATTCCAATAGTAAGACAGCGGGGGCGGGTCCTGTGCTCTTAACTCAGGCATTCATGTCGTGCTATTTACCAGGAGTTTCTGTCCCAGTTTGGATCTATAGATTTACCAGAAAACCCGATTAGTTGACGCCTGTTTTTAAAATGCATGGGGGATATGGGATTTCTTGATGTTTCGGGGCAGAAGGGCGGGGGATATGGATATGGATGAAAATCCGTACCTTGGACAAAGCTGGCCAATACTTTGCTACCCGTTTGGAGAAGGGGGTGGCCCACAACGATTTGGAGAAACCTTTGTAGCCCTTCCCGTCTATGCTCAATCACATCGTCGGAAAATCTGTTTGTGAAGACCTTTCCGGGGAGAGGGGGGATGGTGACTCTAGATGACTCGCGCTCGAGGATGTCTCGGAAGTATTCGAAATCGCTGTAGCGGCGGCGGACGGATGAGGCTTTGAGCTGGTTGGTAAGGGAAGGTGGATGTTAGTAAATCTTGAGGAGGAGGAGGAGGAAGAGGGGTGGTGTGATCAGGTGTCGAACGGCGCATGGTGGGGGAGGGGGAGGGAGTTGAATTAAAGTATACCTTGAATGCTGGGATATTTGTCTGCGTCATTCGACAACGTTAGCACGGGTACCATTTTTAAATGAACTTTTTTTTTTTTTTTAAATCTACCGAGCTCGACTCTTTCATTGCCGAACGGACGGGTTGGAGAGGTAGGGGGAGCTTTGCTTGCTTACTCGGCAGACAACTTCGTAATCCGTGTACATCTTCCTCCCGATGCCATGTGTCTGGGGATTTTTCACCTGTCAAATGCATCGCGGGGGTGCGTGTGTGTTAGCGATGCAACCAAGCCATGTTATCCGGGGAGCTTCTTCTTCTTCTTCATCTTGCGGGGGTGACCCATACCTCTACCTCAAGGAAGTTCTCCGGAGGTCCGTAGATCTCGTCAAAGCTCTGCGAGCGGGACGATTGGATCGGTGCCTGCATCTCTGGCGTCTGCGCGGGCGGGCGTGTGTACTCGGCGGCGGAGGAGGAGGAGGAGGGGGCGAGGCGTTCGATAAGTAGCGAGCGAGCGAGCTCAAGCGAGTAGCGATAGCAGCCGGTGACGGGAGAGCTGTTGACGGGCTGCGTGTGTATGGTAGTTGCAGGCGGCAGAGCTCGGGTGGGGGGAGCACGATGTCGTTTCAACGGGGCGTGTGGGGCGGAGGAGACGGTGGACCGTGAAGATGGCGGGGAGTTGATCGATCTCGATTCTCGCCAGCTGCCGGCCGGGGCTATCTGGGTCCTGGGGACGAGGCTAATCTGGGTCGGACTGGGAGCGGCGGCACGTTCCCTGCGCCCGCGCTTACATTTGCGCATGTGCTCGGCGCCTGGGGTAGCATACGTAGCATGTGTCGAGCTCGGGCTAAGTCAGTCTGGAGGCAGTGAATGGATGTATTATTGCTCTATTATTTAGCGTACAATCGATCTGGATCTTCTCTTCAGGATTTATAAAGAGATATCGATGCCTGAAAGCTCTTGAAATCATATCCATTACATTTTGGTTTCCTTTTTTTTTGAAAGATTTCTTTGTTTGGGGTGCTTGGCCATGGCCAGTTGAGACTGTCAAATACATCCACGGGCAGAAGGAAACATTTACTCCAAGATGAGAATCCAGCCATGCTCTCATGCAAGACAAAATGGCTACAGAATTGTGGTAAAAGAGATTTTGAAGCAATTAGCCATGATATATCTCTCGTAAAGCTCGATTGAGTTCACTAAACAATGAGCCTGGAATAGCTCGAGCTGTGTTGATCACAACCCAATACGGGCCCCCTCATGTACCCCGCCGTCCTGTGGCTAGGCCCCTGCCTGCCGAAGCCTGCCCTACAGCCAGCGTACAGCAACCCGGCGAGAACCCTCCGTAACAGCTGTCGAGCTCCTCGAGACCTTCACAGCCCAATTCCAACTGCGAGACCCCCCCAAGCTTCTGTGAATATTTGCGCCCACCTTTTCTCGTGCTCCGTCTCCGCAGATCCCCCGATCTCGCCGCGGCAGTCCGCAGGCGACAGACCCTGACACGAAGTCACCTGCCGTGCGTGTGCCAGAGCTACTGAAAGGCGACTAGCGGCCTCGCGAAAGCGCATCGGATGGACGTCGGCTTGGGCCGCAGAGCTTCGGTGCGCCCACTGCTCCACCACACACAACCTCGCACTTGCCTACCTCCACCGCGACAAGGGCCAGTGGGTGAAGGCCATGGGATCGGAAAACACCATCTGACGAGTGCAACAATCTTCGCCCCGCCCCCCCAACCAGCCAGCACGCAGCTTACGACCTCCGCCCTTGACACACGCCAAACGCAATGAGCAGGTACCTCACGCCAGGCAAGATCGCCCTGCTCTGCCTGGTCGAGCTCTATGCCGAGTCACGCTTCCCGAATCAGTCTGTGCTCCCGGTGCTCTCATTCGTCCTCAAGCACATCGTCAGCCCAAAGGAGTCGTCCGGCTTCATCCTCACGCTCGACCAGATCCAGCAAGCTACCATACATCAGCCAAGCGCCGTCGTGGGCCGCACAATCTTCGATTTACTGCTAAGGAAGCTCTGGGACATCAATTCATTCGATGCACTTCATAGCTTCTTCACCAAACTGGAGACCTTCCTGGTGGATGCAGATGGAGCAAACAAATCGACCGCAGTACGAGTTCACGGGGAGAGGTCACCACTGAGCAGAACGTCCGTTCTGGGGTGCTTCGTTCGGCGGGCCGCACTGGAGCACGTTCGACTGGCATTCACGAATGCAGTAACGTTATGGAAGTCATTTGTCGTTTATCGAGAACCAACATTGCCCCTATGGAAAAAGAGGAATTTGGGTGCTGGCCCACTAAGCTTCGATATAAACCTCAAGGGATTGTCATTGGAGGATGAACTGTTCAACCACGTATATGGAAGATTAAAGGACAGTAAAGACTGTATGCTCAATCTCCCTCCGCTTTGTAATCGGCGCTAAATTATGGCAGGCCTCGTCTCAACGGACGATGTTGAAAGGCTACTTGAATTCCAAGTCGATGCTATGCAAAGTGGGTAGTGGATCTGTTTTGGCCAAATCAATACATACTGACGATATTGATCAGGAATGGGAACTAGGATACCAGGCGAGGTTCAACAGCAACTTCGCCAGATGCTCGACACGAACGTGACCATTCCATCACTGTCCCATTATGTTGAGTAGGTAGCACAGACTGCAGAAGATGAAGAAATACTAATTTTCCTAGGTTTCTAAACTCATGGCGAGCCGGTGACTATGCTGGCGCATTTGACAATCTGCACCGTTATTTTGATTATACCATGCAGAATAGGGATCGGTACTATAACCAGGCCATTCAAATTCAAAGAGTTCATCTAATTTGTTCTAGGACATTCTACCAATACGCCCTTTTAAACCTGGCTATTCTCCAAGCGGACTTTGGGTGTTATAGAGAATCTGTCCTTGTATGTTGTTTTCCCATTCCAAAACAAGTAATGTTAGCTGATTTTCTAGGCCATGCAAGAAACAATAAACACGGCCCGAGAGAACAAGGACATGGCATGTCTGAATTTCTCATTGTCTTGGTTTTACCACTTCCATAAGGCTCACCCCCAAGACTGCCCGGAAGTGATATCTTCACGAATGGAACGTGAGAGTTTACAGTTCCTCAAGGCAAAGGCGAAGGAAGCAGGCATGCACCATTTGCAGTCCATGGCGCATCTATCCGAGGCCAAACAATTGCTTGTAGGGGTATTATAACATCATGCCACAAATGGTCACAGTGGAAGGCTAATTTCTAATAAAGGGTGAATCAATACCTGCGGCATTCGAAAGCATCCTGAGAAGCTCCCATCTCAATGTTACCAAAAGTATACATAATGCCATGGGTTCTCAGATATTGTTGCAATCTGCAATATGGGGGCGGTTAGGTAATTGACACTTCCCATGAATAAGACATTGGCTAATGGCAGTAGGCGTGTCCTACCTATCCTGGATGAATTGTGAGCTTTTCCTTGCAAAGTATAAGCATCAATCGCCCGTGGAGGACGTTGTGAAGGCCCTTTGCCGGGGTGCGTACATAGTACGTAAATACCCCAGCACCCCAACACCCCACGTGTGAATTACTCTAATTATGACTGTTAGATATCAATGAGAGGGCGTTTTGACGAGTCCTTAGAACGTCTGGAACAAGTGGATCAAGAATCCCTGCGAACCCTTAAAGTCTATCAATATTGGGCTACATACATTGGGTTACTGAAGCTGCGACGGTCCATACATAGGTGAGCCAAATTCACCCCCGCGTTCTAGTTCTAGGGTCCATGCTGATTGATAGATAAATCTACAGGGGTGATATTGCAGCTGCTGATATGCTTTTGGAGCAACTAGCAGCTTCACCGCTAGTTGAGCCTGATTGCGCCTTGGAGATCGCTATGGCGAGGATCGACTTGCAAATGAGAAGGGGCAATTTCTCGGCAGTGAGTACTTGTGCATCCAGCTTTGAAAAAGTTATTTCTAACTCGATGAAGGCCTTGGCCGGAATCACAAACCTCGCAGATGAGCTGGTCAGAGATAAGGCTGATATATATCACCGAATTCGACTCATGAACTTGAAGGCGCAGCTGCTTGCAGTAAGTACCCTGTTTATGCCAGTTTGAGACAATTGCTCACATGGATTTTAGAAATGTGGCCGAGCGCCCAAAGCACTGTCTCTCTCCATACGAGCTGCAGCAATTGCATGGCGCTCCCGCCTCTTGCCAATGCTCTTTCAGTCATTTTGTGTAATTTCAAACATTCTCATTCAGCTATCCGAATTCGAGACAGCTTATGATCTCATGGACCGGATAATGCCCCAGGTTTTGGAATGTGAAGACGCACTAATGAATGCACAGTGCTTTTCCGTGCTTGCAGACAGCTTGGTTGGCTCGGCTGGACAGAAGGAGGGTGAGAAAAGGCGAGAAGAGCTACACCGGGGTTTGGAGTTTATCGATCGAGCAAGCACGGAATATGCAAGGATTGGAGACACCAAGTCCAGGGCGGTGATGACTGCGCAAAAAGCACGAATCATGGACTACTTGGGAGACAAGAGTGTGAGGGATGATGCAGTGAAGATGTACGTGCAGCTGAAGCGGGCGGGGTAGGGTACAGCGGTATGGGAATCCGGGCTTGCAGGTACTTTAATCCAACATTGTGTTTTTCCGATTCCCAATTTAGCACCTGCAGGAACGGCGCGAGTTTAAGAATACGATCTACTTTCCCCGAAGGTTAATCGGACATGGGTTATTTCACCATGCATAATAAGATTTTGATTTACGCTGGACTTTTGATTTCATAACGTCCATCTATGCGCGCCGTTCCTCCCAATATATGTTACAGCTACCATTTGGTAGTATGGAATTTTGAGATTGTGGAAAATGTTGTTGATGCATTTGGCCATGTACGTGGAGAGTTTAATCCCATCTAGCTGGGTATTAGCAATTGTATGGGGTATGATGGGTGTGATGGACGTACCCAGTGTCCTTCTGACGAGCGATGTCACCATGGTCTCCTTTTTGCTCGCCCTATCCACAGACAACCAACAATTAGAATAACCTCCAAGCAAAAATGACGACATTTTGGCAGCAGCTGTGGGAATGTCCATTGAACCTACCGTCGATTGTCCCTCGACGACGAGCCTATCAAGTTGGTAGAATTGACTAATGGTGCTTTGTCTCTGTGTTTCAAAAGGTATCATCAGCCTGACAGGTCCCAAGGAAAAGCGACGGAAGTCGCCCCGCGGCCAAGGAGCACACCATCCATGGCATACCTTCAACATTCTGAGCTCATCCCGCCCTTTCTGCAGCAGCTCTTGGATTTTTTCTGAGTCTTTGATTTCCCTGTTGGCGTGGAAGGCGTCCCTCGTGCGGCGGATGCCATACTCGCGGAAGTTGTAGTTGGCGAAACGACCTGCGTTGCGGAGGAGGTTTCGGTACTGCAAAGATGTCAGCCAGGCGGACTGGTACGGGGCATGGCGAGCGAGGGCGTAATCACCAGAGACCGAGCCTGGACTGCGGTTGCGGCCGACATTGTGTTGCACGTGGGTTGTTGTGGAGTCGGATGGGAAAGTTTTCGACAGACTCCCGGTGCAAATTATGAGCCTCTCGCTTGAGCTCTCGTTCGCCCGCAGAAGTCTTGCAGGCCCACAGCTCGTGCGTGCTTGGCGCAGCGGCGCCATCGCGCCCCGAGCCATGGCTCATATCAGATCGATCTTATCGCAGGATGCTGCCCCACCACTGCCCCTCCCTCGCCAAGTGCCCGCCCCGGCGCCCGCGAGCACGTCATTTCGCCCATTATTCGGCCATCCCCAGCGCGACACTGGCAAGAACCCCGCCAAGTCGTCGTGTAAACGGCGCACAAGTCGGATCCCTGGTGCCACGGGAATCGGAGCAGACCCTGCTGTCGAGCAGTCCGTCACTGCTCACACACGCACCCCTGCGCGCCGAAATCCTCTCGGGGGTGTGCTCTGGGCGGACACAGAAGACCGGGCTGGCCTAATGGGGGTTGGATGTGATGCCGGGGGAGAGCCATGGCGGGGCTAGATTTTCGATGGGTGGGGTTACCTAGAGGAGGGAGCCGCGGAGAGGGGCCGGATTGGTCATCTTTTTCCCCGTTATCGAGGATTGATGCCATGGGATTGTAGGCGGAGGTTTCATTCAGTCTATCGTTGGGTGGAATTAAGCTCATGGGGAGTGGAATACGGTATGGGCGCGCGCTATCTCAACATGTTCTGCGAATATGTGATGGAGGAGCTATGTTCTCGCGGTCCCGCGGGCTGATTGCATCTAGATCTAGAGCATGCAGCAACCTCATAATGTGGTTCAAAGCACTCGACCGTGGAGTCGACTCGTGCAGCTCCACTCCCGCCCGCTCGACAGAATATGAAAGCACGAGGGCTTCAGCAATTGGCTAAAAAGAAATTTCATTGGAAAAAGAAAAGAAGAGATGCCATGCCCGCCAGATGCCCATCACATCACGCCTGCACCCTTACTGCTCCACAGGCACGCCGCAGCTACGCCCTGTGCCAATATTGTGTGTGCCAGTGCTTTCGAAGGCACAAGGGATGGATCGGGTAGCATAATACCACGGAACGGGGAGCTGTCCATGCACCGCGCCCGTCACTGGCCACCCTCTTCGAGGCCCTCACCTCACCACCACCACCAACCACACGCAGCTCAATGCCCCGTCTGCCTCCCATGCCCCCCCACAGCCAGCCTACCACCCCGCCCTGGCTCGTCTAAATGGATACCAGACTTCGTCAAAAAGTTTTTTTCCCTACCCACACCATCATCCCAGCAAGTGGATTAAGTATGGTCTGGAGCGTTTTTTTACTAGCTGGACGGGAACCTGACTTCCCCTCGTTATTTAGTTCAGGCAGTTTCCGCTTTCATTGAACAGACAGAGTCAACCTCCTCCCCAAATCCCCTCCCTCCAACACCCAATAATACATACTTCAACAATGTCTTTCCTCCCAGCCCCACACGGAGGTGTGCTCAAGGATCTCCTCGTCAGAGATGCTCCTCGCCACGCCGAGCTCACAAAAGAGTCCGACACTCTCCCCGCATTGGTGTTGACGGAGCGCCAGCTCTGTGATTTGGAGTTGATCCTCAGCGGAGGTTTCTCTCCATTAGAAGGTATGCAATTCTTTAGAATTTAGATGGGGGACGGACCTGTCAATGGACCTGTCAAATGTCAGCTGTGCACAGACTAACCTTATTTCTGACGGCAATTAGGCTTCCTCAACGAGGCTGACTACAATGGGTATGTTCTAATATTGCCCCACTCTAAACGCCCGCCAGGAACAACCGAACTGACTCTTATGCGATTACAGAGTTGTCTCCAACGTTCGTTTGGCTGATGGTACCCTCTTTTCCATCCCAATCACTTTGGATGTTTCCAAGGAGCAGATCGAGCAGCTTGGTATCCAGCCAGGTGCCCGCATCACATTGAGAGATTTCCGTGATGATAGGCATTTGGCCATCATCACTGTTGAAGATGTCTACAAGCCAAACAAGTATGCATTATTCCTTCTCTTTCCGGTGGCGCATATTCTGATTCGTCGGTTACCAATAGGGAGTTGGAAGCAAAGGAAGTTCTTGGTGGTGACCCAGAGCACCCAGCTATCCGATATTTGTACAACACCGCAAAGGAATTTTACGTTGGAGGAAAGATTGATGCCATCAACCGTCTTAACCACTACGACTACGTCGGTCTTCGTTGTATGTGCCATTTCATACTGCTACAGAACATGTTATTTCTTGGAATCAAGCTGACGATCATCTTCCAGACACACCCGCAGAGCTCCGCTCTCACTTTGGAAAGCTCGGCTGGTCCCGCATTGTTGCCTTCCAGACCAGAAACCCCATGCACCGTGCTCACAGAGAGTTGACTGTCCGCGCTGCCCGTGCCCGCCAGGCTAATGTTCTTATTCACCCAGTCGTTGGACTCACCAAGCCTGGTGATATTGACCACTTCACCCGTGTCCGTGTTTACCAGGCCCTTCTCCCCCGTTACCCCAACGGAATGGCCGTCCTCGGACTTTTGCCCCTTGCCATGAGAATGGGTGGGCCACGTGAAGCTATCTGGCACGCCATCATCCGCAAGAATCACGGTGCTACTCACTTCATTGTCGGTAGAGATCACGCCGGCCCAGGAAAGAACTCCAAGGGTGTTGACTTTTACGGGCCATACGACGCACAATACGCCGTCGAGAAGTACAAGGAGGAGATTGGAATCGAGGTCGTTCCCTTCCAGATGATGACTTATCTCCCCGACAGCGATGAGTACAAGCCCGTCGATGAGGTCAAGCCAGGAACCAAGACTCTCGATATCTCTGGAACTGAGCTCCGCCGCCGTCTCCGTACCGGAACTGCCATCCCTGAGTGGTTCTCTTACCCTGAGGTTGTCAAGGTTCTCCGTGAGTCCCACCCACCTCGCTACAAGCAGGGTTTTACCGTCCTCCTCACCGGATACCACAACTCTGGAAAGGATGCCATTGGACGTGCTCTCCAGGTTACCCTCAACCAACAGGGAGGTCGCAGCACCACTCTCCTCCTCGGAGAGACTGTCCGCTCAGAGCTCTCTGCCGAGTTGGGATACACCCGTGAGGACAGACACAAGAACCTCCAGCGCATTGCCTTTGTTGCCTCTGAACTCACCCGCTCTGGAGCCGCTGTCATTGCCGCCCCAATTGCTCCATTCGAGGCAAGCCGTGTCCAGGCCAAGGAGACCATCAGCCAGTATGGATCTTGCTATATCGTTCACGTCGCCACTCCTCTTGCTTTCGCCGAGGCCACCGACAAGAAGGGAACATACAAGCGCGCCAGAGAGGGCAAGATTGTCGGTTTCACTGGTGTCGACGACCCATATGAGAACCCAACCAAGCCAGACTTGGTTGTCGATGCTTCCACACAGGATGTGCGCACCATTGTCCACCAGATTGTCCTCCTCTTGGAGTCTGAGGGACTTTTGGATAGGTTGTAAATGGAGATGATTGATTGATTTGGTATATATTATTGGGAGGAATCAGGGAAATTGGAAATGGGAGGATATTGGTTACAGAATCCACTACGCCCATGTTTGGTGGGGTAAGATGGATTCTTGGGAGGATTTGGGATATCATGGGATCTTGGAAAAATCATTTTTTTATGTCGTTGTTTTTTTTTTTTATTCTGGAGTCAAAATTTTTCATGCTCGAGCCTTTGACGGGGTTATTTGTTCTCTTTCTCTTTTTATTTATCATGATTGTTCTTTTTTGGTACTACATATATCTATATCTCTTTGGATGCAATTGAAATATACCAAGTTTTACGATTTAGTTGTGCAATGCGTTTTCGAAATTTCGCTACGATTTTTGGAAATAAAGTACTAGTAGTTTACTTGTGGAATTTGTGTGTTTTACCCAGTCTCGATGTTTTACCCATGTATGTTTGTGCGTTCATGATCATCTATGACTATATATAGTATAGCCAAAGAACCTTGATGTATGCGTACTTTCAAAGAAGGCATATCGACCTGCCTATTAGTCGAGGCTACCTCTCTCTACAATGCCCAACTCACTTGACTTTTAAGTTCTGGGAATCGCCTTAATCTCCCCTTCACCATACATAAGTATTTTTGAGCCGTTACCCTGAACTTGGGCATGAGCTGCTGGTCACATGCCCACCATTGTGGGGGGACTACCTAAGCTACTTCGGTTTGCGTTACCCTGAACTTCACTACAAATTTTTCTCTCGTCACAGGAGGGTGTGTATGGGTGGGAGACGGATTATGATTATGATCATTAGGCTGAGTTGTATGTATCGTTCTTTCTTTCTTTCTTTGTTTAATTATCTTTTTTTTTTCTTTTGAACATACTTACTACCTACAGAGTAATTATAAGGATATCGATATCGATATTGCAACTGGATTTTGTTTGGTTCATTAATATTGTTAGGCACGAAGTGTGTCTTTTGAGTTCGAGAGGTGGCTCAGGGGGGGGATAAGGGGGGCTGGAGAGGTACATTAAGTACCTACAGATACGAGGTACCGGTTCGTCCAAGAGCTCGTGGAGAGGTTAAATTTGATGTATGTATATACTTACTTTAACTCCAAAAACATTTAAAGTGGCTGACCGGCGAGACCGAAGGGAGGTATTTATACATACATAAAGTACAAACATACAAACCTGTACTTTTATATACTCTACTTTATAGCGGGGTGGGTGCGGGGAAGTCTAGGGAGGGGGGGGGGAAGGGGGGTCCGGACGACGTTCTACACGTGGCCAAATTAAATGGGGATATCTGGATTAGGTACTTGGGTATATGGGATATGGGCATGCACTAGCCGGAAGTAGGTAGGTAATATGTCCAGTCATGATTGGGAGACTTATTTTTCTAGATTATAGGTAGGTAAGTACCTTATGTAGGTATACAGACGAGTGTGACATGTGTGTGTGTGTGTGTGTGTGTGTGTGTGTGTGTGTGTGGTGTGCAGTGGATTGGATTCAATATTTGTGGATACATACATACCTTAGGTAGGTATATATTGCAATTGATCAATCGAGTAAGACAATACAATGCAAGTACATACTTTATATATGGCAAACTTTAGGTAAGCTCAAGGCTATGGCTAGTCGGATTCGGATTCGGATTCGAAGATGCATTACCTACCTAGGTAGGAGGTAGCTAAGGTATGTGTGCCCCACGATCGACCGTGGCACTGGTATCCGGATATAATCCTACCGGCACCACATTTTACAAAACAATTGAACCGGCGACGTCCTGCGGGATTAAGGTATGAATTACCTATGTATATGAGCTGAAACGTTAACGTAAACTTATTATGTAAGAGCTCTGATCATGAAATGTAGTGTAGTAGTGTATCAAAATCAAGCGGCGTGCGTACGTATACGTACGTTACGTTACGTGGTCTGAAGAAGTTTAGATAGTTTTCTTAAGCTTCCTGTTGGATTTCCTGTTTAGTTAACATTGGAAGTCTTTAGCTATAGCTACTTACCTACCTATGTAGGTACTTTGGTAGATCCAATCAAGGTAGGTATGTATGTAGGTGCCATGAAATTCTATTCATGCATTGGAGCCTTTAGGTGGGTGATATATATGCATATGAGCCAGCGCAAGTCGGGTGTCTTGCAATTAATATTTCTTGGATTCAATTAATTTAGGTAATTGAGTGAGTGCGTGTGGAATTAATATTCGAATCTGGAATGAATCGATGCAAGGTTCAGGTTTACAGGTTCATGTGAATATACATACATATGTACATAGTAGGTAGGTAGGTACTTCTATAAGTAGGTCTGTAGCAGCTCGAGCTCGAGTGCTTGGATTAGGTATCGATGTGTGTGGCAGCTTTTACATGTGCACATGTATATGTACCAATTGTCTATCGACGGAGATTTTTAAGTACGTTTTTGAGGATGGTGGGCCCGGCCGGGGGATGATCATGATTATATACAGAAGTACTTTTAAATTTATGATTAGAGCGTCCATGTTCGAGTACATGTTCATCGAGCTCAGAGTATCTTCCAGAAGTTTGAGATAAGAGGAGGTACATACTTTACTTAGGTGCTTGTATGTATGTACGTACACCAATTGCAATTGCAAAGAAATTGATACACTTGTGTGTGGGCTCGGTACGTATACCTCGAGCTCTGCAAGTACATGTACCGGCACCGGAAGGAAACTCCACTCGATCGATAGAGGCCTGGTCATTAGGCCTAGGTAGGAAGTACAACTTAAAGTAGACTCGGGCTGTACATGTTCTACCTTACTTGGTACCTAGGTAATATCAAGTCAATTTTGCAATTGGTCTTCTATTTTGCGGACTACTATTTTTTTTAATTTAGTTATTTTTGTAGATTAAACCTCGAGCTCCATGAACGTTAACTCGTACATGAAATTGATTTATATTAGGTGCTAGTACTTGCACACATGTGGCTACCTTATGTATGTGGCCCATGGCCACCAGCAGCTGCAAGTAATTTCATGTTGCTCGTGCATATATAGATAGCTAAGGAGATACATACATACCTAGGTACGCACGTACTCGAGAGTTTGCTCATCTAAAAGCGATATGCCTTTATTGATTAATTGCAAATTGCATTTGATTTGATGATGACGATGGCATGGTGCTGGTGCTGGTGCTGGTGCTGCTGATGAAGCTAGTTATAATTATAATACATTCAATTCCAGTGGCAATTTTATAATTATATAGTACTGTGCATACTTACTTTCAGATAGCTAAATTTATAAAGTGTCCAAGTGGATAAGAGGAGGAGGGAGGAAGTAAGAGGTATGTATAATGGATATCACATGAGTTGTAAAATTTAATCTAATTTACTTTGGCGTTGGTTTGTATGTATGTATGTATGTACTTTAGAGTGGAGTAGTGGAGCGTTCATTTTGCATATCAAGATTGTGCGATTGGTTGGGCGTTGGGATATCGAATGTGGTCTACGGGCGTAGCCCAGCCAGGTACTTAGGTACCTAGGCCTAGGTACCTATACCTTCATTGCAATTAGGAGTAAAAGTAAATGGAAGATTTGTGGATGGTTAGTCTCGTGCCTATGAATGGTTCACATGAGCGCGGCCCAATTGAGCAGCCTATGAGGGAGAACTAGAGCTCTGCGGGTTGTATGGATGGCGGTACTTTGATATTAACTATTTTTTTTTATTTTTTTTTTTGATTAATATAATATGACAGCAGCATTGTGCATGTACGTACTCTATACAATAGCAAGTCTACATGTGTGCTGCTTTACTGCTTTACCAAAAAATGTTCCGTACGTTTACGAGGTCACTCATGGATGTCATGTAGGTAGATGTATGTACTGCGGCGCTGCTCATCGGTATATGTACATTGTTATTGTGTGATAATGAAAGGAGATGATGTGAATACATTTCATTCAAAAGGTGGTTCTGGAGATGTACCTCCTATTTTGAGTCGCAATGTTATTTGATATTAAAATCAATCATCTCATATCCGTGCGAGCGTTTTGGGAAGTAGCCGAATGGAGTATCGACATTCTAAACGGAATAGATCACGTGGATGGTCTTGGTGCGGTCCCATGTTGCGAGAGCTCAGGATTCGGAAGGGCTGAACGGCGGTGCACACGCCGGTTTGGGCAAGTATACCTTCGCACGTCTTGGCCGCTCCTGCCCTCCGAAATCTCCAACCGGCCCGGCCTGCCTCACCACGGGACCAAGATGTGCACATACAACGCACAACCGCTAAACACTCGCAAACCTTGGTTCCGTCCGCCCGTCCACTGGCCTCGCGAGAAATCTCCAATCTCCACAAGAAAGAGAGACACTCGACGGCTTGATAAGTGTTGATCCAGACAGATCAACAAAACCTAGGAAAGCGAATGTTCGTTCTCGAGACAATTGCATCCATCCGTTCCTTGCAAGCAAAGAAAATTTCTTCCCTCCGACGCCAGAGACTTTTCTTTTCCGGTCCAATTCGCGATGATAGGAAATGCAGGGTATACTTGGTCATGGCATGATGATGGGCTACGGTGATGATGATGAGTCAGTGTAATTGGAGAATGGAATTCGAGGCTCTCCTCGCTCTTCTTCGCTCTTCTGAATCTTCGCCCCCAAGGGTTCAGCCATACCCATCCTCTTACTCGTACCTCCGATAGCACGCCTCAATCCTCTCCATGCATATGCAGGGCCACAAAAGATAAAGAAAAGCAATGATACCCTTTTTTTCCTTTCTTTTTTTCTTGTGTTTTGGTTCTGTTGAGCCCTGTGCCCTGCATCAAGCCTCGAGCGGATGATGGAAAATTGTCTGCTGTTGGGATATGATTGAGCTGTTGGCAGCAAGCCAATGGTTGGCGGAATTGCCCCGGATTGTCATGATGCCAGCGGTGGTGATCCCACGAAAATCACCAAGCCCTGACCTCCTACGCGGCATGCGAGCTGCATGGTAGATGCACACGACACATAACCGATACATCCAATTGCAGCACAGACAGTTCTGGAGCCTTGCCACGAGGGCTAGGATTCTGGTGAATCAGTGACTCTGAGCTCCCGAGTGAGTGGTCTGGGTCGACGCCGACATCGTGGGATGCAGATGTCCGTGGCCGCCGACCACATCTGTGCTGGCTCAATTGGCATGAAACAACCCAGGAACGCAGCAGTCTTGAACAGGCAAACGGAAATCCCAACCCCCCACCCTAATGCCCATGCACAAGGACTATTCGAGTTCCTGAAGCAGGCTCACAGATCCTCGAGAAGAAATGTGACCAAGATTAGGTTTACTAGCACCAGCGAGGGGGGCCCCATGTTCGACATGAGATTAGTTGCCTATTGAAATTCTCGACGCCTTAATCGGCCGGCCATGAGATGACATTTTTTCCTGTCAAAAACTTAAACCCAGTTTTTGTTTTTTTATGCCTTTGTTTGGAATCTGGGGAAGGGTTCCGGCTATACGGATGCTGATTTGACGGTGCATCTGCCTATTTTTGCCCCATCGGTTTGGCAGTGCTTCCCACAACCAGGCTAAGTGCTTCCATCAATTGACAGGTTTATGTAAGTGTATATTTACAGCCTTTTGAATTACTTATTTTGTGTTGCTAATTGGGAGTAAAACAGATGCATGGCTTTATGGGCTTGCACCCGCGGAATTGTTCGATAGAATGCCCATGCACAGAAGATCAAGTTCTATCAACCCTAATGCGTGTGTTAGGCCACCTTAGTGGGAGGTGTCTATAGCTCGTATACGGATTATACGTAATGGGCAAGAGCATGCGCGGAGGACAATTGACAATCTGAACTACTAGGTGTTCGGAATTCCAAGCACCTCTAACGGTCATCAAGCAATGTTGGTGTTATGTTTTCTTCTTCCTTTTAGGCAGCATTACCCCCCGGTGGCCGTCATTATTGGTGAGTATTTAAATGTCGGATAGTTACATTAGCATATATACTTACTTCTAAATGCTAGGAGGGCTTGTTGGGGTTGGTGGTGGTGGTTTTCTTCGACCATAAGCTTCTCGACCCACACCCGCACAAGCACAGAGATCCTTACCCCACAAATGCGTGCACACGCAGGCACACCTACCTGTAAAATGCATATGCATGTACGACAGGCCCTGCGTTATGCCAATTTACATTTCAGTCATTTTGAATATCAGATCCCCTTGATTGCAATCAATATTTAATCAAGTAAGTTTTGTTTTAAATCTTTTTGAGATTTCCCCTGTCTTGCACGTTCTTATTTGCGGATGGAGCAATTGTCCTAGATAATGCTCCATTGTGGAGGCCGAGACGAGGCTGAGGAAGGCAGGTATACCAGTTGACTTGATCCGTTTGGCCTAGCGTTCGGGAAGTCACAGGAGATTTACTGGGGGGCTACATACTGACTTGGCTGTCAGGGACCGTGGACTGATTGTTGTCGTGGAACTTTTAGGTAAAATTGACATGTGGTCTTGGTTGGCCGTCCGTCGGCTTGAATCGATTATCGCGATGGCCCAAGCTTCCATACATGTGATCGAGCCGTACCTGAAATCTTTACGTCAAGCTTAGGCCCGTATTGAAATATTGACAAATATTTTGCAGAATCTTGAGGGCTCGAGTTCGGGACCACGAACTAGTACTTTTGCATTCGCAAATCAGGAGGAGGCTAGTTCTGGGCCTCTGGATCGTAGAGTCTTTTGATGGGGGGGAAATGGGGGGTGGTTTGATATTCAATTCGTATTAGGTGATGCATATCGTGGATTCTATTACGATCAAATTGTTCAAATCGAGATTTAATTTCTAATATTATGGTGGGGGGGAGTAAGTATACTAGAGTGCCTTAGCGGTCAATTGAGCTTGAAGAGCTGGGAATGAGACTAAAAGAGTTGCAAACTGCTGGATTCTGGTAGTACGGGACATATCATGTGTTTTAGTTACGTACTTATTGCAATATCCCTCTTATTTGAAATATTTTACCCATGGATCAAAACCTTAAGCTTCCTGTTATTTGAATTCGCAACACCTGATCTCGAGGCACGTGTCTAGATCTCAAGACATATCATATTTGAGCTTGTACTTCCTTTTGGGGGTGGTTTCCCAAGTAGGCAGTGGGTGCGAGACGAAGGTCCTGTACTGTACCATTCCGGCAATTCTTGCCTTTAGATTTTTAGGTTAATTAGCAAATTCGTTAGCTACGTTGAGTACGCTCGCTCGCTCGAATTCGAAGATTAAGCGTCAAAATTCAAAACAGCCTAATGTTCATTTCTGACATATACATATGTCTTCACTTCTAGACTGTACTTCTGGACTATGTATGGTTTCGATCTTCAATCTTTGTGGCTTTGCGCACGCCGACATCGATATCGATATCGGCGTCTTGTTGTTGTTTTTTCTTTTTCTTTTCTACTATTATAGCTAGTACTACATGTTCTATAGTTCCACTCTTGCAGGTACTCGAGTATCTCTAGCTACTCTATAGCTGCTATAGAATTAGCAATTGGAGGGAATTCAATTTTTTTCTTTTTTTTGTTGATGGGAGCGAGCTAGTTAGCTCATCGATAAAGATATCAAGTACATGTACAGGTATCGATCGAGAGACCGGTACCTCGTGTATTAGCTATAGGTTATACTTTGAATCAATGTCAAATGTCATGATCAACTGTCACTCGAGCTCAGGCAGATGTGGATGTTAGATGTTGGATGTACCTAGGGCGATAAATCGATACACTACATGGAGGGCTCGAGATCTATCCTGTTGACGCTGCGCCCCACACACAAGCTTAGGTATATTACCTGAGGATGTATACGAGTTGCAATTGTAAAAGCCTAATACTACATAATATACGTATACCATTGAAGCCCCAATTCCAATTCCAATTGCAATTGCAATTGCAAATTGGTAGGTATCGGAAATGATAATCAAAGCTGGATAGATAAGCTGGAGCTATAGACGTATCCATGGCCACTAGATCTAGAGCTTGGGACTTTTTCTACCACTATAGATATCGATATCGATATCGATACATCTGGGGAAGTGGGGTAGGGGGGTCGATCATGTGTATGTGTATGTACCAGACTATGTGTATGTATGTACTCCTCTGCATTCATATATGTACTAGCCAGAGCTATAGTCCTAGCTACCTATGTATGTACTCTGTATATGCCCATTTATTTATGTGAAAGACTAAAACTACAATTTTGGTACTCTACTAGAGTGAATAGATTTACTCGTCCGAGTGCAAGTGCCTCGATTGCAATGGGAGCTCGAGTATAGTGCCTTGTTATAGGGCACGAGACTACCTTGTACTCTTAGCTGTAGCTTCAGATCTAGAGTATATAAGGTATGTACATCATATACCTTGATGTATCGTGCAAATTTGGTTAGTAACAAATGATACTCTAGATGTATGTACCTAAATCGTCAACTAGAGCAAGATGTACAATGTTAACATGCCAACAAGACTAGTTTCCATTGTCAACCTAGATCTTTCCCCGCTGGAGAACCCGATGGATACTTTATACCATCGTTGTGAGTTCCGCACAGGTACTGGCGAAAAATTATTTGCTTCCAAAGTATACGTATACATATTGCAACAATTCATATGAAGTACTTGCAATTGCGGTACGCGCGTGGTACCGGTTAAAACCCTTGATTTTTCTGCCCAGAATATGTGCCATAATCGTACTCGTCGAATTTGTCTACAGATCCATATCAGGAAGTAGTTGGTGATTTCTCGTGCCACAGAATACAGGATACAACAGGAGCTCAGCCAGAGCTAGCCTGGTTGTGCCAGAGTAGTCTCGTGCCCAGACCCTCCTACGTACCTCGGAAGCCCGATCAGGTAACTTCTTTTTAGGAACTCTAAGTAATTATAAGTACTACAACCATGCTAGTAAAATGTATAAGTTTGGGGAATAAGGTGTTCTGAATAAGGAAATAAACAACGTGAACGATACCTACCTAACGTAGTTATAATTACGTATACGCTAGCCGCTGCCCGTAATAGCTACTTACCTACTTAAGGTAACCTATAGCCTATAGCTATCGATATTAAAACTGTACATACGTACCACCCTCTAGATCTTTCGACATAGAGTCGCAGTCAAAAAGTTAGGTAACGTCCCAATTGGCAGTGGTTTGAAATTATGGAAAGGGACAACACTTTTTTGACTGTGACTGTGACTATATACAATACAAGTCCACTCTTTTTCCGCTACAAATTAAGGGAGAGGCAATTGCATTGGGCCGGCATCATCGAATCCAGTGCTGTTGCTATAGCTAGCTACTTTTATTGCTTCTTGATATGCATGCTAAGAAGCTTCGACGTACCCCACAACCAGTTAGGCAATTGCAAGTAAAACTCACACACTCACTCTAACGTAAGGGGAACTGTACTCGAGTACACGCCCCCCTCTCTCTCTCTTGGGGAACGTACATATGTAACGTTAATGTTACCTATTGTTATGCCACCACAACCGAAAATAGCCAGGCACATGCATACATTACCTACTCCCTTCCTTCCTTCCTACATGGTCGCCATTTTCTTTTTGGAAAATCCGATCTGTGGGGAAATAAATAGTTAGAATTATGTAAGATCTTGGTTTTCTTTTTTTTTTTTTTCTGGGCAAAAACAAGTGTGGGGTACATATGTATGTATGTATACCGTACCTTTACTCGTACTTGTACATACATATGCCATGTAATGTAATGTCATGTATGTTTTGATGTGTATGTTACTCTATAGCTCGCTAGCTATAGGTACCTACCTATGCTTCTCCTTCTCCATTTTCTATTTTTTTTCAAAACATCAGTTTCCAAATTCGTACAGATACATACCTACCTGGTAGTCTGGTGTAATTATGCCCCCAACGCGCCTGCAGTACCCCAGTTCCCCCCAGAGAATTCCAGAACAAACTAGTTCCGATGATATGACCCATTTTTCCACATAAATTCGGGAATCAGGATCAGGAGGTAGGTACGAGGACCGGACCCTACGTATCGAAGGTAATAAGAAACATCAGCCAAGGAAGGAAGAAGAAAGAAAGAAAAAAAGAAATCACACGGTGGGAGCATACTCTACTCTAGATCATACCTGGCCTGTAGCTCCTTCCTAGCCGTCAAGCTGAAGGCCGGATAGGTAACAATACTAGTGGGAGAGGCGTACACCGGGTACCATGTACGTACAGTACCAGTCCACAAGATCCTATCCCGTAAAATCAAGGAACCCCCAAATAACCCACGGAATCCCATTTCCGTTGTACAATCCATGTCCAAGCTTAAGCCAACTCAGCTTCAGTTCGAAAGCCTTAATCCCCTTCCCCAATCCCCACATGTATACAAGGCAAAATGGGAATAAACCACAAAAAAAAAAAAATGGCGTGAGTATCGAACCTTCAAGGCAGCTGGCCGGTCGGATCCTGGGGGGGGATGGGGTACGGCACCGGTCACGGATGTAGATACTCGAATCTAGATACATTGCATACTTCGGGCAAGTACCTGTCGAGTATCCATGCTCGCATGCATGCATACTGCATTCTCGCAGATCTGTACGTACTGTACTCGAGTAACTCAACAGTACCTACCTCCTAAGGGTATTGCCGGGGGGGGGGGGGGGAGCCCCATTTCCATAGCTTTATTCCCGTGATAGAAACCCCAGTACCCTCAGTCAAAAAAAATAATTCCAAGGAAAAATAGAAGCGTTAGCATGAGGAATGTGGAATACGTACCCGTCCTCTGCCAGAGCCACGAGATATGCCGTTTCATTGGCTCCTAGCGGGTTTTTTTTATACATTTCTGTTCGCACCGGCCCCCACATTTATAATGCATACCCGCATAGCTTCCCGTAGGTACAGTAAAGTAATATGTGTGGAAGGAATGCCCCCCACGAATGACAGTTAGGTATCCGCAAATAAAGGACCAGTATTTCTTTTCCTTTAATAAATTTGAATCCCATATCCTTTGCAATCCACAGGAATAAATCCTCTTAGGTCTCTCGCATACTCGAAAGCCCTAGCACCCATTCCCGGCACTGCAATCCGCGTAGTGGTGGTGGTGGTGTGCACGTTTTGTGGATGGAAATCCGAGGCCGGCAGGCACAAGACAGGGCAGGCCAGGGCAGGTCGGGCAGGGCAAGGCACCTTTTTTCTTTATTTCTTTTTGATATTTTTATTTTATTTTTGTGTTGCAGCTCCCTCCCCACCCAGCAAGTCATGGAAGCAAGGCAACGAAAAAGTTGGGGTTCTTAGGAAAAAAAGTCGAAAGTAACCTAGCGTTAGACCCCATGCTTCCACACCACAAAACCCAAAAACATCATCCCTGTAAGCTATCGTGCGCCCTGCCAATGACATGCCAGGTAAGCGAAAACCTGGGGTAAAATGCTGGCTAGTGCGCAAGGGAGCTGTGGTGGGAAGGCAATGTTGTGGTTAGGGTTAGGCGTAACCCCCACCCGCCCACCCATCCCACATCCCACACCCCACCTTTCCAGCCACAATGCGTGTGGGTGTGGTCATTCATTTCTCCGTGCTGACTCGGGTTTTCTGGGGCTATTTCGTATGTTCCTTGCTAGGCGTAGAGTACAGCTGTGGGTACTGAGTGTTTTCTGCCTGTCGTGCTGTTGATGGATAGATAAAGAACGAGGGAGCCTAGCGAGGCGTTTGAAGATAGATAGTCCGAGAGATGGGAATGGGAAATATCCATCCTAACTGGCTGACATCACCATCATCATCCCGTACTTGGGGCGCGGCGCGCAGTGATTGCTTGTCTCGCGGAGGGGCGCCGACCCGAGTCCTTGACAAAAGTTACTTTGATGTTCTCGCAGTTCCTCAACCCGACCCCGCCCGCCCCGCTCGGCGAGCCGCGCCAAGGCCCAACGGCATCTGCACCACCGGCCCAGTCGGTATTCAGCTGAGCTAATCCCGACCACAGCGCAACCGCAGACAGCAACAGCAGAGTGCGCACTCTGTACACCGCATACATTTTTCCCACCGCTCCGAGCAAGAAAGAAGAAAAAAGGCCCGCCCCCGCCTCTTCGGTATGTAATTGCGGAGGTGTTTGTTGCCATAGGGACGACGGTACTGGCTGGCTGGCTTTGAACGAAAAAATAAAAGGTTGTGCAAGAGGCAGCATACTGGTAGTATGCATCCAACGCACACGCACGCACACGCGGGCGGATCTTGAATCGGGCTGCCGAGAGGAGTCCGAACTGAGCTTACTAGGCCTGGCCTACCTGGTAGGGGCCGGGCTGACCAGACAAATCAGCGCGCGCTGTGGTCAAAAAAAAAGAGAATAACTAAAAAAATGAGAGAAGCGGTGGTTGTATGAGTGTGGAGACTGATAGTAGCAGCAGGTAAGAGTGACAGTGGGTGAGTGAGTGAGTGAAGGGAGTGAGAGCGCTCCTCCGGCCGGCCGGCGGGCCTCTGCTACACACAAGAATTCCTGAGGTACTGCGCTGCTGCGAATGAGGAAACAACAGGCCTGCCTGCCTCGAGCAACCCCCTGAGCTCGGTTTCGTGCGCGGCCCTTGCTTGCTTGTGAGCTTGCCTGCCTGCCTTTCCTGCGTTGGCTGTTTGCTGGCCACGGTGGGGCCGGCATGTTTTTTTTTGGGTGTCGTGGTGGCGGCCCCGGGCGGTGGAATGACCGAGATACCATTCACATGTGGAGGAAGCGGTAAGATGAAGTGGAGTCAAGGTGGAGTGGGCCAGCCATTGAGCCGAAAGCCAGGGGTATATCTCGAGAGCGGGCGGGCGGGCGAAACAAAATGGTGTCGGTTGTGTGAGTCGTTTGCCGTTCGTTGTCGAGGTGTGGTAGTCTCGTGCCAGGTGTGGATGGCGGCGGCTGTCTCGAACCACACAGTCTCGAGGTTACTCCAGCTCCCACCTACCACCTTAGGCAGTCTCGAGTATGCAACCACCACCCCAGCCCCCATGCATACATGCATAATTAAGACACGGCATGCAATCCCATCAAACACCAAACACCAAACATCAGAAACACCCAATCACAATACTTTAAACAAACGTCCAAACAAAAATTCACAATTGCACACTTGCCGCCCAACCCGCCCACCCGTGCGTCCCCCTGACCATAACCCTATCCATGACCATGATCCATCCACCCATAGCCTATCCCGTACCTCTGCGGACCTTTTGAACACTTATTGCAATCGTAAAAGGTTTCACGGTTACACGGCGGCCGGCCGCGGACTCAGTGGATTCGGAATTTGTGATGTATTACAATTTACGTACCTAGGCCTCGAGTGAAGCGAGTCACCAACCCATGGCCAGGGCCTGAGATTTTATTGAACTCACATTTCCCATTAAGCTTAAGCTTATTATCGTATGCATTCTGCTGATTCGCAAATTAGGTATATATGCAGACGAGTTTCTAAAGATAAATCTGCTTCATGGCGCGCGAACATGCAAGTGTTCATGAAGGTGTTATAATAAGTACTTCTTACCTAACAATCAATCCAGCAGTTTGATATCTGCATACAAATACAAATGTTTATATTAGACGTCGACAGAGGTAGCCGGTAAAGTACCTACATAGGTACCAAGGTAGGTAGGTACTAATTAAGCTTCTTCTTCTTCTTACATAACGCCCAAAATTGAAACGTGAACCAAAAAAACAAAACAAACCGTCTACCTACCTAGAAAACCATATACTCGTACCCAACTGATTGGATAGACAGTCTAACAGTGCTACTTAGTCTAACAGTCCTTAAAATTTTTAACTTCCACCTCCGGACCTCGAGCTACCTACCTGCCTCATGATCAAGTACTCTTGTACAGGCCTAAGTAGTCCGTGATTCCCCTCCCTCACATCTCACCACCCACCCACCTCCATACTCGAGTACAGTACCTCTCATTGCTTTTCCCTTCCTACCTACATACCTTTTAATCTCAACCCTCAATCCTTTCCCACCAGACTATCCTTTCCCCCTCTAGTGCACACACGTGCTCTGCATACATACAAAAAGCCCATGCATTGGCATTGCAATGTACATTATACATATGTATGTATGTATATCGAGTCTCCAGTCTCTGGCCAGTAGCCCAGTCCAGTCCAGTCCAATCTACAAGACCACTTACCTTACCTAACCTACCCAACATACCTAACCTATGTTTTATCCAATTAGCTCAGTCCAGTCTGCGATTCGATTCCCACCATCATGTGGTCAGCAGATCTAGAGTAGAGTAGAGTAGAGCGAGCGCTCTATCACATCATATCACATCACATCACATTTCATCCGAGACCGGGACCGACCGACCGAGTTGACCGTCTCGTCTCGCAAGCGAGCAAGCTCGAGAGAGCCAAAAAAAAAAAAACTAAACTCGCGACGGGATGTGATCTCACTCACGTGCGACGGACGGCCTTGGTGAAAAAAAGAGAAAAACATTTGATCAAGCTTAAAAGTACATAAGTAAGTAAGTAAGTAAGTAAGTAAGACGACCGACCCTCTACGCTAGCTTATGTAGACACTACTAGCTAGACGGATAGATCTACATACCTACTTCCTAACCTATAGCTAAACCTACCAAAGTCCGCCGAGTTTGATTTCGAATTCTTCGCGAATATCATCAAATTCCCGGTTTGAAGAAGAAAATTTCAGTAATTTCTAACTCTAACTAAACACGGAGCCTCGAGTCCATCCATCCATCCATACATACATACATAAAGAAGTACATACGTACGGTGATCACGTTTTTTTCTATATATATATACGAACGCCGAAGCCTACCTATAGAAATTGAAGTACTCTGTTAGGTAAGCAAGTGTCAAATCACGAGAACAGTGTCAAATACAATCCCCATTGATTCGCTATATTTCAAAGCTGAACCGAACCGAACCGAACCGAGCCAGTAAAAGTTCAGATGCACAGGTGCGCCCAAGCTCAAGGCATGCGCATACGGACCAGATCATGATGTTATCACGACATGTCCAAGTCTAGAGGGTACGAGAACAACGACATGTAACAATCGCAAAAGTAAAGCATATGCATACAAGATGTAAGTTTATAAGTAGTAATCATTCAAATTCGTGTGCTTCGTATAACGTAAACAAAGAGAAAAGAAAATACACAAGCTGTCGTCAAACAAATACATGTCGTTATAGGTAGTTACGCGGTTCACAGAGTAAAAGTATGCAGAAAAAAAGGCACAACACAAAAAAGTTTTTAAAAAAAAGATAAAATAAATAATAAGATGGTAGAAAATGGAATTCGTAACTTCGTAAACTATAAAGCTCCCTTTGTAATGTACCTAGACAGACGTATTATAGCTGGAGGGATAAAAACAAGAAGATAAGTAAGTAGATAGCACCCAATTGCAAGCAAGAAAGCAAAAAAAAAAAAACAGCAAAAGCACAAGATTGGTTAAAGAATCGAAAGTAAGTAGCCCCCAGGACAAGAAGAAAATCGCGGATGAATGGGTGCGGAGTGCAAAAAAAACTAAAGCAACAGAAAAAGCAAAACATGAAAATCTGCAGGCAAGCCCATGCGAGGCGAATGAAAAAAAAAGATAAAAAGCACACACGCGCACACAAAAAACGAACGAGAACACCAGTAAAAGAAGGACCCCGGGTTAGATGAAAAAGACAGGTAAAAAAAAACGAATAGAAAAGGCTAGAATCAAGTTGAGAATGATTGAAGTAAAGCTGAAAAAAAAGGAAGGGTGAATTCCTTGATTGTTGAATCGAAATTGAACGGTGCTGTCGTGCCAAACCGTCGCTCACTCCTCACTCCTCACTCCACTCCCCACTCGCATCTTGCTCACTTCACCCCCCAACCGTCACCACCGCTCGTGACACACCCACCCACCCAAGACATCCACGTATGCCGGCACGCCCCCTCTCATAATCTTTTCTTTTTTTTGTGGGGTAAATAGCATGGGTGGGACCCTGAGCTATTTACCGGGCCCAGAGATCAAGGAGAGGGGTGCTGCTGCAGGTGATACGCATGGTCATATCGGCTTGGCCCAAGGCCCACTTACAGCCGCCGCCTGTTGCTGCTGCTGTGACCATGCGACCGCGATGAACTCGACACCTCGGGCTCGTAAAGTTCTGGCTGAAAGTTTTCGCTTTGATAGTGGCTTGGATTGAAGGCAGAGTTTCGGAAAATGGATGTCTGGAATGGCAATGGCGATGGCTGGAATGGCGGGTATTGGAAAAGTGAGGCGCGGAATCTATCACCAGATTCGTTCCTGCGATCGCTGTTGGCTGCAGTGGCTCCGCCAGTTGGGTTCAGGAAGTAGTCGAGTGGAGTGCTAGCGAAATACTGTTCCGGCAGTTGAGGCATGAATGAAACCTGGACAGGCGATTGGGACTTTCCAAATGGCAGGGCAGACTCCCTTATCTCCCCAGTCTTGTAAATAATATCGTAATGTCCACTGGAGGATTCACTGTTAGTTATATTTAGAGTATGCAAATCAGAGTTATACACATACGGTCTGTAAAGCAGTCTAAGAGTCAAGGCAAGCAAGGCGCTATCAGCGTTCTCAAAGTGATGAACATTGACTGTTGGCCCAGGACTACGATCCAAGTAGGATATTTCCACTCTGAAATCGGCTGGAAGAATCAAGCAGTCAATCAACGCCTTTACACCCACATGATCCAACTCGACAGAGAACGGCTCAATGCAGGTTGAGCAATAATCTTCGACTGTATCGGTCTCCAGGTAAGAGAGGTACTCTACAGGCCTAGCTCTCATCCAAGCACTAGTAAGGAACTATAGTAAGTCGTGTTAGTCGAAGTACTAGATTTGGAAGTAGAATGAACGAGCTTGCTTACCTTGAAGTATGTTATTATTGAATCCGAGCTCTCATTGAAAATTTTGACTAGTTCTGAGATGGTGACGGATTCATTGTTGTGCACCGCTGCAGAAATGACACGGAAGACGTCAAAGGTCTCGGATGCAAAATCCTCGTAAATGTATTGGCTGAACCCAGCCTTCTTCAAAAGATTCTCCAGTGACGTCAATCGAGCCCATTCTCTCTGGATGAGGTCGCCACTGTTGCTTCGAATTAAAAGTTCAAAGTATCCGAATGCGATGGCTAGAGAGTATCAAATCAGTAAATTGTTGCAGAAACTAATTTTGCGTGAGCATTCGTACCTCTCCATGCACAGTTGCCGTCTCCTCTGATTTTTCGGTAGTAGTTGTAGGTTGGATATAGAGACTACAAATCTCGGATTAGTCTGCTGTTGTCTGGCTGGGATCTGGATGCTACTCACTGTTGTCTTTGCGACGTATACAGGGTCTGCAGCAGCATACTCTACCGCGATTTCCCTGGTTGACTTGAGATCCCCAACTAACGGATTCTTCAACTCAATTAGATTATATGCACTTCCCGCTTCCCAACGCTGAGAGTGTTCTACCGTGGTCTCTGGTGGGAATGTGCCCACGAGCTCCGAGTACGCCTGCTCCTCGGCTCCAAACGGTGTCAATTCTGGCGTCATGTGGGTGATTGTGTCCTGCGGGTAGTGTTCTGGAGTTGATATGGGCGAAGCGTATGCCTGTGCTTGCTGCTTTGCAAGCTCCTCTTGCAGCTTGAGCTCCGAGTAGATGTAGAATGGGGCAACGGCGACGTCTGCGTAGCCCTGGGTTGTGAAAGTTTGGTGGCTCTGGCCGTTCATGGCGACGGAGTGTGCAGAAGCAGTGCTAGTGTAGCGTTTGTGGGGTCGGCCGGGGTGGGGTGGTGTGGGGCGGGGGTGGCGTGGGGGTGTGGTGGGGCGGTGGCCGTGGTGTGGCAGCTACCTGTTTTGGCGTGGAGGGCGTGCGAGAAGCGAGGGCCTCTGAACTTTATATGGTCTGTCGTGCTGGGTGAGGCCGCAGCAGCTGGCGCGGGTTCTGGGAGGGCGGGCACCGAATTGGAGGACCGACACTCGGCACGGCTGCGCGGAGATGTGTGAGCGGCGCTGGGCGTGTGCTGAGATTGTGCGGGAGAGGGCTTCCGTTGCAGCTTTAAAGCTTTGGGCGAGGGTGAACTGGCTGTGGGGCGGCGGTGATGCTGCGGTTGAGGGCAGAGAGACTCGTCGGGGGGGGCAGCGAGGTTATTAATGGGCACTGATGTTGGATCCTTGGGCAATGGCAATGGCAATGGCAATGTCAATGGCAATGGAAATAGCAAGGTAATTTACAAGCTCGACAAGCCGGGAGAGCAGGCGGATTATAAAGCTGGACCCTGAGATGTCACCCACGGCCGCCCATGCACGGCAGCTAGCTTGCGAAGGAAGGGTCTTGCTCCCTCCGGCGAGACGGCGACGGGGGGGGGCCGGTCTGACGTCGCTGTACTGCGCAGGGTTGGGCTGCGGAGGAGGAGGAGGAGGGTGTGCAGTGCAAGTGGAGGGATGGGCGGAGGTGGGGGGGTGAGGCGGGGGGGGGGGATGTGAAGGGTGTGGTGTGGAGGACTGATGGGCCCATGGGCAGGAGAGGCTTCGAGCCGAACGTATGGTCGCATTGGTGAGCAGAGAGGGACACCCGGCACGCCCAGGCTCTCCATGTACGCTGTGCGAATGGGCGGGCAGCGCTGGGGCTGCTGGGCTCTGGGCTGCCATGGCTGCTGGGTACTTAGGTCCTCGGTACGATGGCTGCTGCTCGAGACTGGGCCGCTGCTGTCTGCTGGATGCTGCATTCGCTGCGCTGCGCTGTGAGCTTCCCATACTGGCGGCCGTGTGTGGTAGGTTGGGTCGGTGTTGCTGCTGCTGCTGCTGCTCTGCTGCTCCGCTGCTGCTGCTGCCCGCCCTAGTAGACTAGCTCGGCCTCACGCTTCCCTGGGCCTGTCTACGGCGTCGGCCACAGCTGCCCTAGCGCGGCCTGCGCATAGCTCTGGGGGAGATCTGCGTGGTGCTTCTGCGGCCGAGGTCGAGGAAGACGCAACAACGGCGCGCTGCGAGAGGGGGAAGGCGAAGGCTTGGGAACGGCCATCAAGTTCAAGAAGAAAGGGAGAGATAAAAAATAAAAATAAAACGAAAAAAATAAAAATAAGAACCACAGAGGAGGAGAGTGGGAGCGCGCGAGTGGTAGAGGCGGCAGGTACTGACTTCCGAAGGCAGTCTGCACCCCGGATGGTGCTGCCATTGCTACTGCACCCAACATTTGCAACCCACGGCCTACCCCACTACCAGAACGCAACCTTCGAGGCAGCCCTCGAGTGAATCCACCTTCTCTCGAATGTCGACAATCGTCAATTCTCTCCCTCGGGCTGGCGATGGCCGCCGCCGCCACAGTGCACCCCACCCCCGGCGCAGATGGAAACAAGCAACCAGCAGGAGCGTGGCCGCCGCTTGCGAGAAACGCCCAGTTTCAAAGAAACAACGCCTACTTGCTCCGCAGCGCAGTGTTGCGGCAGCACCGCCGGAGCTTCTGCAACACACGTCCGCTGGCTGGAGGGGTGTGGAGAGGTTGGAGGGGGGTGGTTCCTACGGGCGGCAGCGCATGGCCGCGTTGAGCATGCAGCCACACGAAATCTGGGTAGTCATGGTATCTGGGCCCGCGAGATGTGGAATTTCGCCCTTCTCCCACCCCTCCATGCAGACACAGGTAGGAGAGATATTCGGGTGCAGGGCGACGCTATTGGTCGGATCGCTGTTGCAGCAACAGCAGTAGCAGAGGGGCCTAACAAATATGCCATGGAGCTGGTCTTGGGTTGATTGATGCGCAGCTTGCGGAGTGCGAGCGTCGGACTCCCCCACCAGGCAGACATTGCGCCGCATATCATTTCACGGCCTGTCACGCGCAGGATGCTCGTTCGCCGGGCCCAGTTGCTGAGAGGGCTGTTCGTTTAGGTTTTCTCGTCTTGCCGCAGTTGCATTGGTGGTGTTGGACCGGGTGGGGGGGGGCGGGTGTTGGGGGGAGGGAAGGGTGCCGGTGGCAGAGGTCATCGTGGGCTTTCGAGGACAAAAGTGCAAATAAGCAAAGGCCGCCAGCACAATGGCACAGTGCCCGACAAACCCAGAACAGCGTTTGAGGCGAAAGAAGGGTTTCCGGTAGGTAATCTGGTTGACGAGGGCCAGGGGCAGGCATAGAGTACTTGGTACCGGTGGGGCCAGGGATGGTATGGATGCAAACGGCGCCCGTGCCCATTACTGGAGTGCTCGTGGCCTATTAAGTACATCTTAGCCTTGCATCCAGTCGTGTGGCCTTGCTGGGGGTTCAGTTTCAGAGGCCTGACTGAGGCTCACCAAACACCGACGTAGGTACTTTAATAAACAAGAGACTAAAGACTAAATAAACAACACGACGAGACTAACGAGACTGCAACACGGCCAGCAATCAGAGTTGAGCAAGTCCCGCCCGCCCGTCCCGCCCGAACTCGGCACGCTGGCCGCCAGGCTGCCACACACCACACACACACCATCCGACGCTGTGCGGCCGGGTGGTGGTTGTACGCTCGTGCCGGTGGTCAGTTATAACTGGTAGTACTTGGTCTTGGGCACTGTTTCCTTGCGAGCCACCGACAACCACCATATCCCAGATATCGCCACAATGCTAAAGTTGAAGCCCCCCGTCGGCGGCAGTACGTGCCAAAGTACTTTCCCTCGAATGAGTGCATTTCCCAATTGATTCCTTGCAATTAATTTATCAATTGAGCCCCGCCGACGCCAATTGATGGCGGCCAATGAGCAATATCGTACATACACCCAGGCTGGACGATGCCTTGTACACACATACGGGTGTGCCAATTCCACTGCTGATGTCCTGGTGCTTGCACCCGACCCGGCCAGGGCTCCACTGGAGGTTTGCTCACAGGTACTCGTGCCGAGTACCTACCTACCTGCTACTCTAATTATACACATTTACAGAGCAGGGGAATATTTCCGACCAGCAGCACTGCAGGAGCGCTGCAGGGTCCTCTGTGCGGTCCATCGTCGAGTCTGTGGGCCCGGCCCTGATAAGCGGCGATAAGTGGGCTGCCAGCGCTGGGGGCACGCTTGGCATGCGACCCTGAATGAGCGAGAAGAGCAGCATGCGAAGTAGACCCTCAGTAGGCAGCAAGCTCGGCCACTGGGCCCGGAGCACCAGCGCACACGGCCACCAGAGGCACCACAACCATCACCAACCCCGGCTCCCGTTTCCTCAACTGCGACCCCCCACATCTCCCCCCATGGACGCCCACCGCACGCCCTGCCTCTGATGCATTCGCAGACACCCCCCCCCCCCATGCCCAGGTCTCTGGCCAGCCCTCTTCCTTCAGAGACTACAAACACACCCAGGCAAGCGTCCTCACGGACTGCCTCGCCGGGTACACGCCTGGCCAAGGGAGGACGAGATGTGGTCTGACGACGGTTGAGAGCCAGGAGGTATGAAGTATCTGTCTGGCTTGCGAGCTAGTCCACCTGCAATGACCTGTGCAACTTTGAACTGATGGACTGACGTATCCAGCCCACGGGCAGGACAGCTCGTTCTAAAACCGACTGGCAATGACTTGATTTCTCGGCCCAGCGACCTCGGTCGGCGGCGGCGTGTGGTGTCGTTTTCCCGCAGGCTGTGCCGACCGGAGCCCTCTGACGGCGAAAAAAACATCCCACGACCATGCTTCAAAGAGACTTTTCGCTCATGCATCGGCAATCTTCTGGATCCCATGGCCGCTTGATGGATGGATGGATGGATGGCTCAGATGGCGGACAGCTGGATGGGTGCTCAGTCACAGATTGTACGAGAAATGTACCTACGCGGCCTGCGTATCCACATGAGCTGCAACCCCCTCGTGCTCCCACTCGCCCAGTTTCGGCATGGGCCCACGGGTAGACCTCGAATGAGAAGGAGAGTCAAATTTAGTGTTTTTTTTGCCTGCTCATCGGCTCAGAGGTACACTACCTACCTAAATATTTTTTACACAAACACACAATGCTTGCCAACTTGCTCCGTATAAATCCAATTGCGGCAGCAAGCCGCAAGTTGGTGCAAGCGAAAAAGGATCAAGGAAAGCTGCATTGACCCCAATAATTAAGAAAAATGGAACACGCTTCACTTCCAGGAGCGAGAATCAACGGCATTAGACTTCTGTGGATAGGCAGCAGCAATAACAACATGATGATCCCGATATACCATCTGCATTGCTCAAGTTACCATAAACAGCCTTCATCAACTACCCAAACTGTCCAGCTTCGCTTTTCGAACCCCAGCCCCAGGCAGATGCTGACATCACGTCAATCATACTCTAAGGTCGTTGCATTTGAAAGGAAAAGAAAAGAGAAAAGAGGAAAGAAAAAACCAAATAGAGAATAAAAAGAAGATACATCATGCACAAACGACACAATTTGTTCACAATATAGTGTGACTAAAGCAAACTCTTCCAACAGAACGCCGAGAGAGCAACCGTCTGCGTAGGTATGAGGTACTACGGGTCACCATAAGTGGTGTGCTATGCGGTGTGTGGAGTGAGTTTCTCTATGTGGGAACTATTTGTGGCCCTTGGGACCTGATCTGCTTCGCAAAGCTATGAGCTGTCTCCTCTCCCACTACGATTCTCTGTGCGTATGGCGAATGGTAGCTACAGTGTGTGACGGCTGCGTCTGTGCATCTTTCGCGGATCTTGCGGGGGAGGTGGCTTGGTCCAGATTCAAACAATTTGACTAGTTTCCTCCTTGAAGAAGAAAACATCGGCCATGCATTAACGTTGATAGCTTCAGGTTTATGTGGTTTGAATATCTACCATTGACTGGCCAACGCCCTTCCTATTGGACAGATTTCAAAGAAGCCACTTTGTATCCACACATGTATCCCTCTCGTTTACTTTATTCTACCAAAACCTTCACGGAGACAAGATACCGAGCCCACACTATACACGGCAGTTATCGCAATTCTCGTACTTTGACCAGGCTCGGCCTGTTTCAATCTCCTTTCCCCCTCATGTTCATCAGCCTGTGCAGCTTCCGGGCACACACAACAACATTACTTACGTATGCTTGCCCGTTATGTACCCGGCGTACTAATAAAGTACTTTAATTCTTGTATCACATTTTATAATTCCCGACGGGCGCCAGGCAAATGTCTCACAAATAGAAACATACATGATTGCGTATGTTGGGGTACCCGAATGTTTATGTGATTAATCTCAGGAGGCTGCTCCGATGGGGGGTAGGTCAATTATGGGGGGGGGGCGGGTGGGGAAGAGTAGGTAGGGAGCGGGGGGTTCAAGCGGGGGTTAGTGTATCCCATTAGGTTGGATAAATTTTGGTGGGGGATATGATATACTGCGCCATAATTGGAGAAGGTAAGTAATAATCTGCTGCCAATCATAATCCTTTACATTGTTATTGTTAAACAATTGATATCGGAGTAGTCACACAAAATACACCAGACGGACTATCTCGCTTCCTCTACCACCTTTCCATTTTACGCTACATCATACTCATCCCAGCTTGGAGAGAATACGCTGGAGTGCTCTTAGGACGTAGAAAACCATGACGAGTGCTGGATGCTCCATCTGGGCCGGATGGCGATACTACTACTATTCTACACAGCAGAGCACCTCCCATGGAAGAATCAGTCCGAAAACTCTCCAATCCATTTTCAGCAGTTCATCCCTTCCTGGGCATTCAGACGAACTTCTTCACTTACCCTTCCCCGTACGTTTCTTTCGGAATAAGAAACTAATGATCTCAAGTCCCTTACACATGGAAAAAGCTGCTATCCTGCTGATTCAACCCTGCTTTTCCACCTGCCTGGAGCATGATTCCATCTTGTCATGGGGTCTGCTGTGTTGAACGATTGGCATATGCGTGGTCCGAGCTAGCCAGGGGGGTATTTTTTTTCTCTTCAACTACTCCGCGGTGTTGTTCTTTTTTCTCAATTCCGACTCTTTTCGTTATTTTCTTTCCTTTTCCATCCCAATGGACAGATATACTCAAACTCGAGAGAAGAAATACGTCTTGTTGCCATGATTTCATTCATTTCTTTCTTTCTATTATATCAACGATTTTCATTTTGTTTTTTCTAGGCTTGTACATGTGCGGTCTCCTCAGTAATTATTATAATTGACAGTGCACCACCATTGCCACATAGCTACCAGGGTGTCGGAATTATCGAAACAAAACCCTTCTAATGGGCTTCATCCGGTGTTTGTGTTCACTGATATTTGATATCCCCCCCAAAAAGCCAAGGCACCAGGGCCGGGGAAGAGAAAAATTCCGATATGATTTATTATTTGCTTTTTTCTTTCGACATTTTGCAAAAAAAAAAAAAAAAAAAAGGTCCCATGGTTAATAATATGCAAATTGACGTTCCCTGCCCCTGCAATTGGGCCATAAATACCTACCTACCATGGATGGTGGCGAAACCCCGATCAATACTGACCAAAGACCCGGGGGGAGGGGCTGACTTTTTTCTTTTTTTTTTTCTTTCAAACATTCTCGCTGTAGCGTTCGACAAATTTCGAAGTCGGTGATGTTTGGTGGGGGAAGGGAGGGGGGGGGGCCTCTGACTAACTTTTGATATCACAAAACATACATATTATTAGCCCTACTATAGGCTAAGGTACCTACTAACAGGTACTTAACTACCAGCACCAAACAGGAAGTTTTGGAAGGAAATTTCAGTTTCATTTTTTTTTTATATTGGCATACATGAGGATCTAACGAAGCAGGCGGGGTGGAGAAAAATTTAAATGATATCTTTGTTGCCCCCAAAAAGGAAAGAACGACGAAAAAGGAAGATCTGGGGGAAAAAACAAAGTTGAAAAGAAGGGAAGTGTGAGAGAATGATACATATGGTTGAGGCCGGAAGGGAAGGCATATTGAAACTTCAAGGAAGCTGAAGCTGCCTAGGGCCGATATACGGGGGAAAAAATTGCGAAGGTACATGTGTTGATGGACATTGTACATGATACCTGCTTGAGGTAAGTATGTACTTACTTGGGGTAGGTGAGGTTTTGTTTATTCGGGTACTAAACTAGGTACAGCCTACCACCTACTCTACTCTACTAGTTACTGGCTACTTCCTATGCCAGCATTCAACTTTTCTTTCCTTCTTTTTTGTTCTTGGGGATGGGGAGGGGGGCCCGCGGCCGGGGATAGGTACCGGTTGGGGTTTAATTCATATGTGTGTGTGTGTGTGTGTGCGTGTTGTGTGAGACGGCGGAGGAGGGTTGGCAGGTTTTTCTTCTGCCTGCGCATGCTCTACTCTACAAGCAGAAAAACCTAAACGAAACGCATTTCATTATTCGTTATTGGGAAGCGCTGTGAAAAGAAAATTCACTTCTTCTTTCTCCCTGCCATATACCCTACCCTACCCTACCCTATGTACCTACCCTGATCAGCCAGCGTGCCCAAACAGGGACCCCGTTTCTCGGTACCATTGCGGTGGTGGCCGGCACCTCTGCATGCTCGGATAATGGCGGTGGAGAATGGGGTTCGGGGGGTGAGGCGGAGGATAGGTGGAGGGGTGGAGGGGTTGGTTTGAACGTGGAGGTGCACTGAAGGTGGGGTGGGGGGAGTGGAGTGGGGTTGGGGGGGGTACCGGTGTTTGGCGGGTGGGGCGGGTGGGGGGGAAGAAGGAAGCCATACCACTCAAACAAACACTCGTGGATTTGTGGGATGTTGGGGGTGGCTAGTTAGGTATGCTTTTTTTTTATTGTTTTGCTTTGTTTGGACTGGTACTTTTTCTTCTTTTCTTCGAATTCTTCTATGATTTGATGTCGAGGGAAACAGAGGATCCATGTGATGCATTTAGGTACCTAAGTTTGTTTTCGGCCGCGCCCTTCCGGAATCTAGGTAACGCAAGCACGTGGTTAACCTACTCTATCCTAAGTAAGTAGGTACATCTTAGCTACGTCCCTACCGTTTTGGGTAGTAGTGAATTCGAACGTTCCCAATACATGATGCACCTACCTACCTGGTAGGTATTTATCAACCACGTGCTTGAAATAGACACCTTGATTTTTTTGAATGGAAAATTTTTTTTTTTTGAAATTTAGTTGTTTGTTTATAATTATAAAGGTAGGTTGTCCGCGGGCGGGCCCGCTGGATCGAAAATATTAATTGTGAACTGTGGAAATTTCGGTGAATATTAATGGTTTGAGGTCGAGCTCCTATAGCTAATTTATAAGCTACACGCCATTTAGGTAACTTTGGCAATTCACGAATTTTTTTAGATGTTACCTACATAGCTATAGTTTGGAGGCATATCTATAGATAGCTATAGGCCTAGGGGGGAATGGGCATGGTCATGCATGGGTATGGGGTATACATGGGCAAGAAAAACATCAGACGCCGCACACGGTTGCAATGGGAATGGGAATGGGATTTGAATTCGAATTTTGAAAAACTTTCGGGGATTCGATTTGATTTGATTTCGCGAGATTTTTGAAAAGGTTTTTCTGTATTGCAATTGTTGGTGCGCATGCTAAGTATAGGTAGAGTTACTATAGCTTTCGAGTATAGTATTCTGGGGTTTAGATGTAGGTACCTAGGTAGGTGTTAATATTTCAAAGTAACCGAATCTACAAAATCTGCAAATCTTTAGCAATGTCGGAACTCGGAGCTCGGAGCTCGGAGAGGTAAGTCATGGTTATATGAGCGGTACCGGTACCGGCTGGGTGCGGTAGATCTATCTATATCTATCAATCAATCTTTTCATCTCGAGACCGGCGGCCGGCCGGCTCCGGATGATATCCGGCTTGTTTCGGTTGTTGAGAAGCATTGAGTGCTCATGATCATGCATGGCATTGGGGTTGCAATTTTGAAGGTTCTGAGAATCCCAGCGTCGAACTGTCGCTGCAGTGGCCTTGCAAATAGTGATTGTGGAGGTTGCGAGATCAAGAGTATCGGTGCACGTGGTTAAGTATACAGTCTACTTCGTCCTCGATTCAGAAATTGAGCCCTTGTGAAGAAGGAGTAAACAGTAGTAGCCAAAACCTAAATAAGTACCTAGGAAGAGGTAGATATTAGGTAGTCAACTGGTACTTAGTACCTGGTAGAAGGGGTAAAGTATTACCCGATTAGGAAGCAGGTAGGCTAGCTTATAGGCAGCTCGGTGAGTGCACGTGATGGAATTTCATTGTGCAATTTCAATCTAGATACAAAGTACGTACTTGCACTTGCGGTCCCGTTAATTATAATTATGATACTGGGTTACTATCTATATATATATATATATAAGCGTCGTAAGCTTGGTTTTAAACACACTTTTGCAAGCCTACGTTATAATTATACTCTTGGAAATCGATCGCGATCCGGACTTTCAAATTTGAAACTTTTACCGACCGGCCTGAGTACAGGGTAACACCAAATCACTGAGTAGCTAGAGTATGTACGATATATACATTAGCTATAGGAACACAAACAACGTTATTCGATCCGGATACCCGGTCACAAAAGAGCTTAAGAGTTGAAACAACATGTGAAAACGTTGAGCTCGTTAGCTATGTAGCTCTTGAACGTAGCTCGATCATGCATGTAGATGTTGTGTAAGTTTTCTCAATATTCTCGCACCTATGTAAGTAAGTTAGCCTATAGTTAGCTTGGTTTGTGCTTCCCCTGAAGCTACAGCTATGATCTCGAAAGTGTGTGATTCACCCTTTTATATACTATCATAGTATATATTGTAACACCACGCACGATATATAGATATCAACCAACGTTCGTGAGCTATAAGATGGGGCACGGAAGATGAGATTCAGCTTAGAGTTCCATCCATGATCAGCAAATTTAACTGCGTATGAAGATCTATCTCAGTCGACTCCCTTTTTTTTATTTTTTTATTTTGCTTTTCCTAAAACGGCCTGCGCATGCGCTGGTGATCCCAACGTTAACATCACACACATATTTCGAATTCGGGGGAAAGGAAAAAAAAAGTCAAGTATACACGTTAACTGCATGCATGTGTGTTATAGCTGATGTAACGTATCTCTTAAGCTTACGGTAACAATGCAATACAATGGTGGGGAAGCTTAAGCATAGCTATGTGCAACTGGAGCCGAGTTGTCCGATATCGATTGATATTATGATTATACATGATCACATGTGGTATCATGATATATCTAGAGCACCATGGCTCTGACGTGAGCCTGCCAGTACTATATCTCAAGCTTAAGCACGCGAGCTCCTACATTAATATTGCAATTGTGATATATCGCGAGCCAACCCCCATCTCCCAAATCCCGGGGGTTTTTTAGATGAGTCTGAATCGATTTTGTTCAGAATCTTGAGAATAAATACAGGTCAAGTTTACGTGTACGATGTAGGTAGCGTTACCTCTTGATTAGGCAGTATTTCTTGTGTTCTGCAATGCATGCAGCTATAGTTACCTACTTAGCTAGGTAAGGTCCATGATAATCACCAGCTGCTGCGGTGTAGATCTGTATCTGAATCTAAATATAAAACCAAATTTAAATATGATCACAGCAACAATGAGATGAGATTAATCGATACCCCCCGCCACGTGCTACCTACCTAAGTAGTTACTTTTCCTTTATATAGGTATCTGCTCGAGTCCCATGCATAGCTATAGGCTTAATCCTAAGCTTCCTCGTTAAGTAACGTTACATACATGTACCTATACCTACTGCACTGCACTAGCCATGCATGGATCAATCAATTTATTCCCAGTTGGCCAATGCATTTCCCTTCGCTTCAAACTTTGAAAGTAAAAAAGTAAAAAAAAAAAACACCAGCTGGGAACTGGAAACTTCAGCCGGCCTCGAGCTCGGCAGATACCTACCTAGTATCTCAGTATACACCATACACCTCCTGACGTGCATGCACCGCGGGGTGGTCTGGAGGTAGGCGGAGGGGGGCGTGCGTATACATGTGCGTGCGTATACGTATGCAACCTAATTATAAATTATAATTATAATCAAAATCTTTGGGAATTCGAATGTGAAAAGTTTAAAAACACCTGCCGGTACCTACCTCCTACCTACCTAGGTACCTAGTAGAGAGGCCTTCCACAAATCACAACCACAAACCCAAACCTATTTAGGTTGATGTACGACCTCAGTGCACGTAGGCAAATTAAAAGAACCCCTAATTTTTTTCATATTTACACGGCATTGTAATTATAAACGGTACCACGAGGCCACGCATACATGCAGAAAACAGAAAACGCGGGTAGGTGCACTGCCTTAAGCTTGGATATCGTACAAAGAAAAAGGAGGCGTCTCATTAAGCTTTTGAAGATATATACCTGTAATTATAATGGGTGTTATTATTTTTTATCGCTGTATATCTTGAGTTTTTTTATTTTTTTAATTTTTTTATGATAGATATCGCCACGAGCTCGAAGATACCTAAGGATACGGACAGTGGATCCGGATCTTGCTTGTACATATGGAGAGGTTGGGGCCCGGCCCGGCCGGGGCGGTATACGTATTTGTAAAAGACGGAACGGAAAATGGGATATCGATTCTCATAATCTTGAAAATTTCAAAGGTAAAAGTTTAAAGTACTTGTAATTGTTGGTATACCGCGGCCGGTATCGATCCGAATTCGGTTACACATGGCTGGCTGTGTATAATACATTTAAAAAAGGCTGGGACCATATATTCATGATCATCCAAACTCTAAATTTCCATCGATTCAGAAACGTTTAGGTAGGGTTACGAACGTGCCGCAGCTCCACGGCCCAGGCGGGTGGAAGGAAGAGTGGAGGGGGGGGGGGGCGAACGTATAGTTTAAATTTGGATAGACCTATTCTTATAATTACAAGAGATTAAGTTGCATGTACATGTGTGCGTGCACATGGCCGTCGTACTTGTGACTTTGTTGGATCCGGAGGTATTCCTAATTTTCATGGGCCAAGTACCGTAAGTACAGTACATACACGGATAAAGTGTTCCTCGTGTCGACGTCGTCTGCAGGATCCGGACGAGAGCTAGCTATGGTGGGCGGCGTAATATTTTGTCTTTTTTCGGGATGTGTGAAGAGAAAGTCGTAGAGGGCGGGAACCTCTCTCTATATACTCCATATTCACATGTCGACGTCTATCGGCTTTCACAAGTCGGAGATCATGGCAAGGGCTTTCAGTGTAGATTCTCAATACGGTGAGCATTTGGTATAGAGCAGGAGTCGCCACTTCGAGGGGCTGGGCACGAGACTAAGGAGTTACGAGATCTAGCTATAGATATTACTGTTTGTGGGCAGTATACTATTCCACAACCAATCAACAATCCTTCACGAGGGTCTGAGAATTCATGAGACCAACAACAATTAGGTAGTTTCATGCCCAGCTAGCTTGTAGGCCTCCTAGCTCCTGTGCACAACAATTGCAAGCAGTATCCATACCAAGTAGGTACGTGACAAAAAAACATAGAAAACCATACCTAATATCCGAAAAAGAAAGAGACCTCAAAAAGGAAAAAAAAAATCGTTAGCAAACGACCCGAAAATGAGGGTAACGGCCATATAAAATTAAATTTGCTGTGCACTCATATTAAAAAAAAAAAAAAAAAAAAAGTCAAAACAAAATCAGATATTAGTAACCAGAACAAAGGCGATGTTCCAGATATCGATATCGATGGAAAGAAGATATATATCCCAACCATGAATCTTACATAAAAAAAAAAAAAAAATATCGAAACGGATTGAAAAGAGCAGAAACTTAAAGTCATGTATTTATATTTGCGAAGATGATGAACGATACTTCAGAATGGCCCCACCACATCCCAAGGACAGACAGGCCTTCTCTCATCAAGGTACGATCGAGATGAGATAGATGAACTGACATGTTATTGACTGAATGCAAAGCAGCCATACACACACACGTGCACACAACAACACATACTAAACGAGCAATGTGAGCCACAAAACGCTGAACGAGTGAGAATGAAGCCAATATGAATGAAATAGCACAAGACACCAGCAAAAGAAGCAGAATTAATAAACACGTGTAATCATAAACGTCATTGCAAAATTAGATGTGGAGAGACTACCAAAATTAGTCATACGAGGCCAGCCGGATCCAAGAATCGAATCCCAAAGCCTCCCCCCCCCCAAATCCCCTCTATGAGAATACTGTCCTACTGCTCATAACCGGGATCTCTGCCTTTACCCTTGACACCCTTCCTTGCCTTGAAAGCTCCAGCTTGGTGCGTGGTAAACAGCTCAGAGGTGGTGTATTCTTGGGGGATGCCTCGCGGGATAGCCGATCCACTAGATGTGACCGCCGCGTCCTCCGGCCTAAATCCATCACTTTCATTCAAGACCGTCTTCCAGAGTCCCTGAAACTGCTTACTCCACTCCTTCATACTCTCCATTCTCTCCACATCACTCTTGCTTTCCACCTCCACTGTTCCCTCCTTCTGGTTGATTTTGCCTCGTATCTTCTTGTCGAGAATGAGGAACCCGAGAATCTCTTGTACCTCCGGAACGGAAATTTGAAGCTGTTCGGCAATGAACTTCAGGGTAAATCGGGTGTATGGCTTGATGAGTTTTGTGAGTGCTTCTGTTCGGACATTCCGGGTGACTTCGTCAATGTGCTCGCGGATGAATGAGTCCGAGAGAATCTCGGCCTTGTGTTTTTCGAGAATTTGTTCGTAGCGATGTATTTCGTTACGTTGATATGCCTCTACTAGATCAGTCATTCCCACAATCCGAGGATCGTTGCGATAGCTATACTAAAGTTAGCCTAAGCAAATACTTGACGTAAAATATGATTGCGGCTTACGGTTTGGTTTCTTGAGAGTCGAATGGATTGATTTCGGATTTCATAAGCATGCTTGTGAGGACAAGATATTTCAAAACCTGTATCCTCCGTAGTGAACCAGCCTCGTCGTAATTTCGGAATGATTCGAAAAAGTCACTTTGTGCCTCCTTCCAGTTTTCTGCAAATTCTTAGTCGTGTCATCTGAAATAGAATCCATACAATATTTACCTTCACTCATGTACATCTTTCCGCCACACTCTCTGATGATACCCATAATCCTTGGATGAGGAACTGCTGACCTGACCCGCAGTGATTTGTGATATAGGGCCTGGTGGGTCAGTTTTGCCCAGAAATGCTTGGAACAATGGAAATACCTTCAGCTTCTTATTATTCCCCGTCTCGGAAAACATCTGAATCTCGATAGCATAAACTTCTAGAAGATATGTACCCTTGGATAAATCATCTGTCCCGTCTGGCTTCTGGCAAGCTTGGTGCAGTAGCCGAATGCTCTTTGTGAGCCTACCATACTCTTTTCGGTCTAACCACAGCTTCGCAAGCTTGATGTTTGTCTTCAACCAGAGACGCTCATTATTCGTCCCCTGGAATGTATCGAGTGTCAAGTCATAGAACCGCTCCATACAAGCCATATCTGCCGGATCGCTTGATGACGATATAAAGTCTAGCATGTTGTTTAACGACTTTTCGGAGTAGTTCCGGGTGACGGCAGTTTTGACGTATGTGAGAAGTTCGGTGTAGTGCTCGATAGCCTAAGAACAACAAATCACATCAGCGCTGTTGTGCGTCAAAATGATCTCTATCCTAATGACCTACACTGTCATATTGCTTCTGCTTGAACTCCAGTTTTATGGCTTGTTTTAGGCCTTTAAATCCCCTAGAAGCATCAATCATCAGCCTCACAACCCCAGCTTGGTGGGGTAGCTCCATGAGGATCTCCGTACCAGTCGCCCTTCTCCTTCTCCAGTGCCACTACTTCCAGAAACTCTTCCAAGGCCTCTTGTGGGTTGGTTTGTTTGATCTGCTTTGCATTGTAGTACTTGTTCTCGACCTCGACATCTGGTGGGTCGTCCTCCTCCTCTTCTGCTGAGCCGTAATCAAAGCCATACTCCTGGTCCGACTCTTGCATGAAATCATCGTCGTCCGACATTTTGGTACGAAAAGGCGTTTCCGAATTATCGAAATGGGCAAGGATGTGGCGGCCTGTGGGATGGAGGGGGGTGGAGGATGTTACGTTGCTTGGTTCCACTAGGTGTCCAGGCCGAGGGCTCGTCAATTAGAGTTGTTTGGCGGCAGTGGTGGGGGACATGGGGATGGATAGCTCTCGTAGTGGGACCGTGCGAATTCTCCGATTGGTCGGAATCTAGCGCATGTGCTTAGTCAGTGTGGTAGCCTCTGACTAGTCATCATGATCCTTGCAATGGGTAGCTTTCGAGACGATTGCCGACTACGGGGCACCTTGGACGCCACCTTCAACAACACGCCTACAACTACAGCCTCCAGACGCATCTTTGCCGTTCTAATAGCCTCCAATACACCCAAATAATAGCCAACAGCCATATTCTCACATAGGCAGCCAAAATGGGTGGAGTATGTGTTCCCCCCTGACAGTATTCACGCGATCGCAAGCTAACCAGACTTCGCACAACAGGATCTTAATTTGAAGAAAAGTTGGCATCCCCATCTGCTCAAGAATCAGCAGCGAGTATGGGAGGAGGAACAGAAGGCGCTCGAGGAGCGCAAGAAGACGTCGCTCATGTTGAAGGAGCGCGCGGAGGAACGTCAGATGGAGGAGTTGAAAAAGATTCACGAATCAGCCGGTGGGAATAAAGTGGTCGACAAAGTACACTGGATGTATGCTGGGCCGTCGAGTGGAGAGGCTGGAACGAGTGAAGAGATGGAGGCATACCTGCTGGGAAAACGGCGTATCGATCAGTTGCTTGTGAAGAAGTCCGACACCGAAAAGCTCTCCAAGCAGGCCACGGAATCGTCCTTCATGCTTGCACAAAACGCCAATAGTGCAAGGGACATTGCAGCTAAAATGAGGGAGGATCCATTGTTGGCCATCAAGAAGCAGGAACAAGCAGCTATCCAGGCATTGATGAAGGACCCAGCAAGAAGGAGGAAGCTATTGGGGACTGTTGAGGAAAAGCCGGTAAAGAGCAAGAGTGACGACCGGAAATCGCATCGATCACGGAGCGAGAAGGAGAAGGATGGGCGAAGTAGTAGGCACCACCACAGAAGCAGGAGTCAGGAAAGACATCACCGCAGCAGCCGACATCACGACGACCACCGCAGGAGGTCAGATTCCCGGTCTCGATCGCCACAAAGGGATTCTAGGCGCCGAAGAGACCGATCAAGGACACCAGATTCAAGGGAACGCACCCATGACCGATCAAGGTCACCAAAGAGAGATGGGGGACGATCACACAGTAAACGCTCTCCATCGCCACGGCGAGCCCGCAGCAAATCCCCAGTTAGAAAAGACAGGCGCTCAGAGAGTCCTCCAGCACAAAACTTTAGACGGAGAGCTTCCCCTACATATGAATCACGGGATAGAAATCGGTCGGCATCCCCACCAAGGAATTCTGGGCCACCGCGAGAGAGATACCCCCAGAATAATCGAAACACAAGCAATTCCCAAGGCAATCGTTTTCAAAATCGCCCTCATGTCGACGAATCTGCCAAAATCAAAGAGGAGGAAAAGGCAAGGAAACTGGCGGCAATGCAAGAGAATGCCGAGGCCTTGGGTTCAGATAGGCAGAAGCGTCTCGCTGAGCTAGCAGAGAAGGAAAAGGCGGAGCTGGAAGCGGAGGAGGCCGCACGAATGCGGAGTAGTCGACTTGGTGGAAAAGGCGAATTCATGTCTGCCCTCAACAAGAAGGCGGGAAACCTTGACCTTGGTGAGCGTGTACGCCGTGGAAAGGGAACCCTCGTGCGTGATCGAGAGGAATAATATTGTCGCCAACACTTTTCACATGTCTCTTCTTCTTTTCACACCATGTATCTCCTACTATCTCCGGTTAGCATTCCACATCAATTATACAAAGCATCCCGGGTTTCCATACCTGCCCTTTATTTATCAGGTTTTCGGTAGCGCTTTTGCTCTAGTCTTCACTCCAGAGGTCCTAGCCTTGTTCAAGGAATGAGATATTCATGATGATGGAACTCAGAAGGAAACAAATCACCTGACTGAATTGCCGTGCTTATCGGATGATAGCGGTGGCCACCTCGGCTGGAAACCCACAATAAGGCAGCATAATGCTTACTTGCAATTGCTGTCAAAAGAAAAGACCATGCTTCATCCCAACTTGAGAAGTGTGGTGCCTAATCTGTTAGATTGGCGACATGGGGAGTCTATACAAGGGGGACTCTGTATTTCCGGAGATTGGGTATACGATCTTGTTTGGTCGGCCCGCTTTCAAGGAAGAGATTTTATCAATCAAGCTTGTTTAAAATGCAGGTTGATTTTGTATTTATTGTTTAGATTCTGGTTCATCCATGGGAGTTTTTCAGCTAAATGTTTATAGCAGGACTATTTTTTCCTTTCGGCTATATTGAAATTGAGGTTCTTGGAGATTTCGTTATAAAACATATTGCGAAACAATCTATCAGTTCTTTAGATCTCATTGCAATTGATTTGGTTACCTATGTAGAGATGGTGGATAGGCTCTGATAATCGATATCTATTTGATCTCCATTCTTGTGCTTTTGATGTGTGTTACGTTACGTCCCTCCTACTGTAGGAATACTGTGCAACTCGTTTCACGAAGTATGCTTGATTACCGATCACTATCCCATAAAGTGCCCGCCTACACACACACATAGTATACATGAACAACCATTTGTACATACATGAGCATGCATTTGACGTAGCCTCCATTTGACGTGCGCATGCAGATGATCTACTGGGCCGTAAGGCAGGTATCGATTATGTGTTATCGCCCAGTCGCCAGCTATGCGCACGCATTTTTACTTGCTCTGCAATGACGTTCCGCCACAGTACGTCAATGGGGATCGCACGCCCAGGACCGCCCCCGTAGCGATCCTGTCCCACATGGCCCTGGCCAGCAAGGCCCTCTCTCCACTCCGCACCGCCGCCGCCGACTATCACCACCAGCCGTGTGATCACGAACGCTGAAGCTCCTGGACGCCCTCCGAACTCAACCTCAGCCGCGGCCCTCACACGCCCTTCCGCCTGACCAGACGCCGCAGCCACACTCACGCTCCCCGCAGTTGCAGCAGCCACCCGCCGGCCCGCCCATATTGCCTCCTGGGTGCCCGTCAGCTCGTCAGGCACCAAAGGAGATCACTCACCAAGGACTCGCTGAAACGGACGCACATCGCGACCTCAAGCCCGTTCACGGACACACACACCAACATCCACGTATCGCTCGCACCACGCACACGCCCTCGACTCGACTCACAAAGCGCACCCATCAGACACAAGGCCCTAGCGTAGCGCACCCGTCCACCCTCCACCTTCCACCTTCCACCGCCCCCCCCCCCAGCCCAGACCCTTGTTCGCCAGGAACCACAACGTGCGCAAGCAGAAGCGACAGAGAGCGTGCGAGCAGGCACCACCATCGCCAGCGTTTTAACCCCCTTATTTGACCACTTCTATAGTAGCCCTTCTCGCGGTGCACCTCTCTCTACACCTCCCGAGCTACTACCCACATTCTTTTTTTTTACAGCACACTCTTTTTCTGCCTATTTGTCCGCACCCCGCTCCCCCCGCCATCTCACCCCGCGTGATCTCCAGCACCAGCGCTTCGCGTCCTAAAACTCGTTAAAATGCCTCTTTGCGGTGCCAAAAAGGTGAGCTCCAGCCCGATCCGTCCAGGTGCCGCAGCCCGGTTACTGACATGGAAATTGCGGTGAAAATAGACGATACAACGCAAGATTGTGTTGCTAGGTACCTTCCTCTGACATTCCTTGCCTTTCGGAGTTGGGTGTTGTTGTTGTCGTCGTCGTTGTTGTGTGTGTTTTCGTGCGTGGTTCTTTGGATTGTTGCTCACATGTGAGCAGGCGATGGCGCGTGCGGAAAAACGTCGCTGTTGAACGTCTTTACGAGAGGGTAAGTTTGTCCCGAGGAGTGTCAGGCCGTGTGTGTGCCGGCCTCTATTATAGCTTCTGGGTCGCTAATACTAACAATGTCAATCTAGATACTTCCCCCAAGTCTAGTAAGCTCTACTTTTTGCTTTTTTACATCCAATATCCCTGGTCAACAATGTCTAACGGCTGCTTCTTTCAGCGAACCGACTGTTTTCGGTATGTTGGATGCTTTACTCTGTATTCAAGTAGCAATGCTAACACATCTTAGAAAACTATGTCCATGGTAATTTTTCACCTTGACCCAATTGCAATGCATGTGCAGCTCTAAAAACAAATTCAACAGATATTTACGTCGACAATGTCCACATTGAATTGAGTTTGTGGGATACCGCTGGTCAGGAGGAATTCGACCGTCTCAGATCACTCTCGTACAGCGATACCCACACCATCATGTTGTGTTTCAGCGTATGCAGTTCGACCGTTTAAATTTAGTCAGGCGTAGGCAGCATGCTGATCTTGTCAATTCCAGGTGGACTCTCGGGATTCTCTTGAAAACGTTGAATCAAAATGGGTTGGAGAGATTGCAGACAACTGCCAAGGCGTAAAGCTTGTGCTGGTTGCCTTGAAATGCGATCTCCGCGAAACTGCCGCGGATGGGGATGAGGAAGCTGAAGGCCCGGAGAAGAATGTTAATTTCATTCAGTATCCAGAGGGACTTGCCGTTGCCGAGAGAATAAGAGTATGCCCCCCTTTGGAAGAGTTGTGCAGTTGTCTATGTGTGTGGAGTAATGGCTAACAAATATATCTAGGCTTTGAGATATCTAGGTACATTTCTTTTTCTGATGTGAAGACCAGAGCGATTGTTCATCTACTAACCCCATCTTCCCAGAATGCTCCGCAAAGATGAACCGTGGTGTGAACGAGGTAAGATAGCCCATCCTGCACGCAGAAGCATACACTGCAGAGGTATCTAACCGTGTCTACGTAGGCCTTTACTGAAGCCGCAAGAGTTGCATTGACTTCAAATGCAAAGGGTGCATCGGAAGCTAGCCGTGGCGGTGGATGCATCATTATATAAAAGCAATCTCCCAAACACCCAAAACTACAACAAGCTTTTCATCCAACATGAAGATGTACAAATTCTGGGGTTCCTTTTTCTATCGCTATTCAAACCAGCTCCTTGAATTCCCAGGTCTAATATAGCTACTCGATATCACACTATATCCCTGCGAACGACGGAAGTACAGGACAATCACTTACGAGTAGGGAGTGTGGTTTGTATGTGCTCAACTGGCACTGCCTCATATTATTCGACTGTTACTGGATCCGATCGATTGATCTTTTCTATCTCGTTTTCTTTCTATCTTTATTTTTACCTTTTTATCTTTAGCGTTGTTTTAAATTTCGTACGTACGTTGTTGGGATTTTTTTTCATTTATGTTTTTATTTCCTTTTAATTCTTATTGTTAATTCGTCGATGTTCGGTTTCGATCTCTACTCGGATTTTGGATTGATCATCGATGATCTTTGCGTTTTTTTTACTCTTTGTCTCCCTTTTTATTTTATTTTCGAATTCCTTTGAACTCCTTTGACAATTTCTTTTCTTGTTTATTACTTTTTACTTTTTTACTTTAAAAAATTGTGTACTACTCGAATTTTTGTTTGTGGGGTGCGGGGGTTGTTGCAAATCAATTTATCGATGATATATGTGCCGTTTTTGATATCGTTACGCTCGAGCCCTGGAATATGCATATGGCCACCACGGGACCACGCGTGCACTATGAAAGCAGCGGTGATGATTTTTACAAGAGCTGCGGGCCGGTTTCGGGCCCTACGGCTTGCACCCGCTTACTCTGGTACCTCTTCTCCACGTCTTTATGGCTATGCGATTACAGTTGATTACACAATGTGGATTTATATTTCAAATGGCTGTCCAGACCGGCCGGCCCGGTTCTTTATCGTCTTGATACATGTACAGATTTCATAACCCCACTGTATACTAGCAATGACTACATGTAGGTATATGGTAGGGCAGTCGATGATAATTGCCATTATCAGGAACCTAGGAACCGTTTCTTCTCTTATCTCCATATATAAACGCTCGCTATGCGCTCTTTTCTACGGATAAGGAGGGAAGCTCGATGCAGTGCATCTCCTATCACGTTTCCGCGGGCAGGATTCCGCTGGCAATGTTTCTCCGGGGAGGATTGTGGATTGTGGGGGGCTTGGCTTTGTGCCGGTTACACTGTGGACCGATCCCGTGACATTGCAATTGTCCGTCCTCCATGCATGCAGCAATGCAGCCGACGTTCTAGATGCTCTGGTCTTGGCGGGGGGGGGGCTTGGGTCCGGGGGACTGCATGTGCATCTCATTTTTTTATTTTTATTTTTTTTTAGCTGCGCGGAGGAGAGGGAGAGAAGGGATTCGAAAGTTGTCGTCTGCCCCACCAAACCGAACACCCATCCCATTACACGGATTAACATAGCAAGCGATTACACATCCCCATGGCCATTACCCTGGGATGGGATGGGATGCACGATCGTGATTTAGCTAATGGAGGTAGCTAAGGCCGTAGTGGCGGCGGCGCCCACGGGGATGGGGGATGGGGGGTGCAGACACTTGCAACTTGCAACATATCCATTACGGTATTACGAATTAGTCTGACATGAACCTAGGTACCTACGTAAGGAAGATGATCGCGATCTCAAGCCACCTACCCTCCTCCCCTCCTACTCTACCCTACCCGGGCCCGCTGGACTGTGATTGATTGATTGATTGCATTGCTCATGGCTCATTGTTCCTATCTGTACTAAGGAGGGGAGGGGGGGTGGTGGTGGCAAGTAATCGTTTCTTTCTTTCTTTTCTCCGATGCAACATCTATATCTCCACGGCCGCGGAGCACGAGGAAGTGGGGTGTGGGGTGTGGGGTGTGGGGTGTGGGATGTGGGATCCGGAGGTGGGGGGGGGTATAAAAAGATGAAGAAACAATTATCTGGATGTGAAGAATCTACTCGAGATGGCATCTATCTATATAAGCTCCCACAGTCCTTTCGATTAATACTTTGACAGTTCTCTTAGGTAGCTATAGTCAGCACCCTTAACACTTAACACGCCTAACAACCTATTAGTTAGCTAAAAGAAGACACGGTACCAGCCGGTGTACCCTGCAGTCCTGACGCCTTCCAGCTTGTCTGTCTGTCTCTGCCAACCAAAAATTTTTTTTTTGGGGCTGCGCAGGTGTGCGATTGCGCCATTGTGGTCTAGAACTATCTCAGGTTCGAAACTCACAAGCGGGAGTTTTATAAGCTTGTGGGTTTTTTTAAAAGAGACAGTCAGAGAGAAGCTTGGGGAAGCTTGGGGGGATTTAAGAGGGGGTGGGGATCCGGAGATCTATAATTCGATTGACGGAGATATTACTTATACGATTACCGGCGCATTTGCACATCTTGACGAGACGAGAAACGAGAAAAGAGCAAAGACGAGAGAGAGGATCCTGCGATTGCGAACTGCTTTACGTTACTACTATACCCACTACACTACACTACGCAATTTGCGCTTAATACCGGATACCTTTGAGAATCCCTTATCCCGAGTTTTTGGAGATCAAAGAGATTTGCGAATTTGGAATTTCGAAAGAATTGGAAAGCGCAATTGCAATTGGAGATAGCTGAACCTACATAACCTCGGACTCGAATTGACCTGAAAAGCGCAAATCCAAGACCCACCAGGAGTGGCAAAACCCCACCCCCACCACCCACCCACAATGCCCTCCCTCCTCACCTCCACCGACTGCACCTCCCACATCCACCTCATCATCGGCCACAACCCCCTCGCCTCCACCCGCACAACCCGCTCCCTCGACCTCGGCGCCCGCGTCAAGCTCCTCGCGCCCGCAACCGCCCCCCTGCACTACACCCTCCAGCAAAAGATCACCGACGGGCACATCCTCTGGCTGCAGAAATCCACCGTCGCAGAGCACGACCTCACGAGTCTCGGCCGCGCAGAGACGGATGGCGTCGTCGACGCCGTGTTCGTCACCATCACCAACCCCGCGCAGCAGCACAAGTGGGGCATCCCCGCGCTGGTGGAGGCGTGTAGGAGGCTCAGGATCCCGGTGAATGTCGCGGATACGCCGGCGCTGTGTACGTTCTCGATCCTGTCGACGCATACGGACGGGCCGCTGCAGATTGGGATCACGACCTCGGGGAGGGGGTGTAAGCTTGCGTCCCGCATAAAGCGGGAGATTGTATCGTCGCTCCCTAAAGACCTTGGGGCCGCGTGCGAGAGGATGGGGACGCTGAGGAGGAGGATCTGGGAGGAGGATTACCAGACTTTCTCGTATAATGAGGAGGGGTATGCCGATGGTGAGAGGGGCGTGAGTCCGGATGAGGACGACGACGAGGGGCAGAATGCGGCGTTTAATAAGTTGGTGACGCAGCAGGAGGAGTACGAGGCGCAGAAGAGCAGGCGCATCCGCTGGCTCAGCCAGATCTGCGAGTACTGGCCGCTCGAGCGCATCTGCGGCCTCACGGACGCGGAGGCCGAGGGCGTGCTACGGAACTACATGAGGGACGAGGAGGGGGGGAATAATCGCCCCACTACCGCATTCGGAAACCAACTTACTCCTGCTTCTACTACAACATCTACAATCTCCGCACCCCCCCCAACCAAGCGCGGCAAAATCCAACTCGTCGGCTCCGGCCCCGGCCACCCGTCCCTGCTCACCACCGCCTCCCTCACCGCAATCACAACCGCCGACCTCATCCTGGCCGACAAGCTCGTGCCCGCGCCCATCCTCGCGCTCATCCCGCGCCGCACGCCCGTGCACATTGCGCGCAAATTCCCCGGCAACGCCGACGCCGCGCAGGCCGAGCTCCTCGCCCTCGGCCACGAGGCGCTCAAGCTCGGGAAATCCGTCGTGCGCCTCAAGCAAGGCGACCCGTACGTCTACGGCCGCGGCGCGGAGGAGGTCGAGTTCTTCCGCGGCGCGGGGTGGGAGCCCGTCGTCATCCCCGGCATCACGAGCGCGCTGTCCGCGCCCATGTTCGCGGGGATCAGTGCCACGCATCGCGGGGTCGCCGACCAGATCCTCATCTGTACGGGCACGGGGCGGAAGGGGGCTGCGCCGGAGGTGCCGGAGTTTGTGAGGAGCCGGACGACGGTGTTTTTGATGGCGCTGCATCGGCTGGGGGCGTTGGTGGAGAGTCTTGTGAGTAAGGATGGTGGGGAGGGGAAGGCAGCAGGGGCGTGGCCGAAGGAGACGCCGTGCGCGGTGATTGAGCGCGCGAGCTGCCATGACCAGAGGGTCGTAAGGACGACGCTGGAGTATGTGTGTGCCGCTGTTGAGGAGGAGGGGAGCCGGCCGCCGGGGTTGCTGGTGGTCGGGTGGGCGTGTGAGGTGTTGGCGCCAAAGGCGAAGGATGGACGGAGGTGGGTTGTCGAGGAGGGTTTCAGGGAGTTTTAGTGAGGTGAGGGAGTGGGGTTGGTAGAGGTTGTGCATTCTTTTTTGGTTGGTTTTTTGGTTTTATGATATCTTTCTTGTCTATATTGGGCTTCTTCTTTTTCTGCTGCAATTGTTTTATATTGGGTAATATTTCTTTTTCGTTCTTTCGTATGTTTATTTTTTGGGGGGATATATCATCATCATACCACGGCTTGGGGAAGGCTACCTAGGGGTTGGAGAGGAACCAAAAAAAACTCGTCTCGTATTCTTATGATTAATTTGTATATCATGATCACTATTTTTTCTTTTTCTTACCAACGTTAACTTCGTTTATCAAGACGTATATACCAATACTAGATTTATTCCAATATCGACACCATGATCATGAGAAAAAGTGTGCCCCAAACAGGGGACGAGGCTTCTACCCCAAACAGTACTATTAAACTTCTTGAGCTCGAGTGATGTGTCATACATGAAGTGAATGTGGCCATACAAAGTATTAAACTACAAAAGAAAAGAGAAAAGGAAGGGTATTCGAATTCATGATTGAATCGATTTCGAGTGTAAATAACCGATGGACAGTAGGCAACTTTAGCTATAGAGAGGTCCATCATAGCTACTCCGCGCAAACACAAAAACAAAGCTCGCTCTATGCATGCATGCACCACATCACTTTGCAATTCGCAATTCGATTTCTCGTATCAATTAATCAATCAATCAATCGATCGATCAATCAATCAATCCACCCGCCCAACCTCAAGAGCAATTTCAAGTAAGGTAGACCTCTGCCTATGCCATCGATACTACTACAATCGTGCAATTAATCTCATTTCGAATTCCCAAAGCCAAAAAACCACAAAAGAAACAAAAACAAAATAAAAATAAAATAAAAACGATTCGTTCTTTCATTCGAATTCATTCAAGACACAACCAACACACAACACAAAAAAGAAAAGGAAATAAGCTCAAGACTCAAGGAAGCTTAAAATCCATGCTCTTCCTTCAACTTGTTAACAAGGTCAATGTACTTCTGCTCTGCATCGGCCTCGCTGGTTCCCTTGAGGGCGGTCCATGCGTCCCACTTGTACTTTCCCTGTAAAGTGGAAGAAAGGTGGATGTGTTAGCCGAGAAGCTGGTTTATGAGGGTAGAGGGAGAGATGGAAGAAGAAACGAACCTTGAAGTCGAAAGTTCCTGGGCGGGTGGTATCGTTGTCACCGGCGGTGGCCTGCTTGTAGAGTCCGTAGAGCTATAGAGTTCGTGGTAAATGGTGTTAGTGGGTGCTGTCTTCCTATCTATCTATGTTTCATGCTATAGGGGGATCGAGATGGGAGATGGGAGATGAAGATGCAGATGAAGAGGGTGAATGTAAATGAAGGCTAGGAAGGAAGGAAGGAAGGAAGGGTTGGCCATTTGATGGGAGGTTTCTCGGAAATAGGTCGGATAGTGGAGAAGAAGAAGAAGAAGGTATGGTGTCCATCCGTGCGTGTATCTCAAAGATCTGGATCTTAGATCTTTGATAGACAAAAGGGGACAGTAGGTAGGTGGGTAGATCCCCAATCGAATATAAATAATGCTTGACGCTTGACGCTTGACTTACCTCCAACAATTGCTCGTCAGTGGGCTTGGACTTGAGGTTCTTGACGTCTGCGGCAGCAGCTTCGAATGCGGCGGAAGGCATGATGATGTGTGGTTTTTGGGTGTGCGTGTGTGTAGGAATGGGTATGTGTTGTGTGTTGTGTTGTGGAGATGGATAGATGGAGGTTGGGGTGGTTGGAGATGGAGATGGAGAGAGATGGCGGGGGTGGGGGGGCCCAGAGCCAAGTATTTCGCTTGGGGGGGGACCCTGTTTTCGACTACGGGAAGGGGTATCTTGCAGCACAGCTACCGAAAGGGAAATGGCGGATCTGGATACTGAGTGCCTGCTCCACTTCCCGTATTGGGCCGGATGATTCACGGGGCCACTCGCCGTGATGGGTCATGATCGATGATCATGCGGCCGAGCTGTGTGCCCATCATCATCATCATCATCATCATCATCACCCCCATAATCATTCTCTTCATCCCATCCTCCTCCCGTCATCGGGCCCGTTGACACGGCTAACGGGCTGCCTTCTCCTCATCCACCCATCGCACGCAATCAGGTGCACCTCTGACACTTGCCTACCTCGGTCGCTTCCGCCAAGAGAAAAGCGGGGTGGTGGGGCGGGGGTGCAGCTCGCGGTGTCGAAGCGAGCGAGCGAGCCCTCCCGTCACATGAGCGAGCTGCCTTTGAACCTTTTTTGACAGCTTTGACAGCGGGGAACGCCGAAGGGTCACAAATGTGGAGAGAGGTAGCCAATTGCACAATTTAAACAAAACCGAAAAACAAATGATAACCAAATACTAATATTGGTTTCAATGAAATATATCCATCCCAATTTTTCCACAAAACACATCTAGGTTCCCCTTCAAGTATCCTTAAAGCTAATACCCAGTCCCCTCCGGCCCACCCTCCATAATCGCCACCCCACTCGACGTCCCAATCCTCTCCGCCCCGGCCCTCAACACCTGCAAACTCCTCTCCAGCGTCCTCACCGCTCCCGAAGCCTTCACCTGCAACCCCTTATACTCCACCGTCCTCTTCATCAACCTCACATCCTCCGGCGTCGCCCCACCTCCACTGAACCCAGTACTTGTCTTGACGAACGCAGCCCCCGCCTCTGCGGAAATGTAACTCGCAACGACAATCTCCTCTGGAGAAAGAAACACCGTCTCGAGGATAACCTTCACGGGCCTTCCCTCTGCGGCGACAACAACGGCGTGGATGTCGTTGAAAACGTGCGTGTAGTCTTTGGATTTAAACGGTCCGAGGGGGAGGACGGTGTCGATCTCGTGCGCGCCATGGCGGACCGCGAGGGAGGTTTCACTACCATAAGAGAGAATGTTAGTGATGCACATCGATAAATCGATATCAAAATCGAATAGTAGTTAAGCAAGAAAACATACAAAGCCTTCGCCTCACTCGCCCCCGCGCCCAACGGGAACCCCACAACAACACAAGTCTCCACGCCCGACCCCTCAAGATTCCTCGTAACCCTCTCCGCCCAGACACCATTCACGCAGCACGACTACATCGATGTCAATTAGTCCATAATACTTCCAAAATCCCTTCCCCCCCCAAACCCCATAAAACATTTCCCGCGTACCTTAAACCCCCACTTCCTCGCCTCCTCGCACAACCTATCAATCTGCTCCCCCGTAGCATCAGGCTTCAACAGCGTATGATCAATCGTCTTTGCAAACCCCTCGCTCGACGGACTCGTAATCTTTGCCACGGCCGCAGGCGGGGACGAGTAGATATCCTCCTCGGTCGTCCCGAGGACCTCGGCGACCTTCCCGTCGATCTGGGCGAGGGATGGTGGGGTTGTCATTTTTGCGGGTGGTGGTGGTGGTGGTGGTGGTGGGGTAGAAGGTGGTTTGAAAGATAAGTTCTGTTGATGAGAACAAGGTTCGGTGTGTTATAGGTATATTAAAATATTAAAATCGTTGCGATTTGTTGGCCTTTTCAATCCCGGGGGGAAAAAAGTAGAAGAGAAGAAGCGGAAATGGAAGAGGAAGGGGAAGAGGAGGAAGCAGAAGCAGCTGAAGAGCTTAACGCCCCATAAGCTCAAGCTTCCTCCCTCCCTTGCCATCTATCAAGTCACATCTTATCAAGTAACCCATTCCCACCTCGTACCGCTACCTCGGCAATCAATCCCTCTTCCCTCTAGATCATATAAAACCCATGGAATCCCCAAACCTACAAACGGGTCTCGGGGTCTAGTAGACCGTTCTCGCGCTGCGGGATCAGCGTACGCCCAAAGGGGGGAAGCACTTGAGTGAATCCGTCAAAGTGGGTCTAGTCTCGCTCGAATGCAACCGCAACACCCACCCCCCCCTTCCTCCACCCCGCGCGGATGCTGCCGTCGGTGGGTTCCGCAACCCGGGGTTTTTTCGACTTTCTTCGAACGGTTTTTTTACTTCATTTTACTCCACATATGTAATTGGTCCCACTATAGGTACCTACCTACTCCAAGAAGTTAGAGCATATTATTAGTATTAAAACGTAACTGGAATTTACCGTAGACAGCATATTTCGAATTCCAGAGTACGTAAAGGTGCCTGTAGCTCCACATCCAATCAAGTGACATATTTTTCAGTGCATTGAGTTTTCCTTGGGGTCGATGAAGTACATACAAACGTACCAAGGAGGTGGCTGGTATTATGAATAGGCTCGGATTAATGAGACTATAAAGTACTGACAACAGAATGGTATGTATGCCTACACTGGCAGTGTCAAGACGCCCTGTGCACCACAGACAGGCCGAAATTTTCAAACAAAAAACGAGAGAAATAGCAAGCAACGCATAATTTGGAACATGATATTGGCCATGAATATAATGACCAATTCCTCAAGACGAGATTAATGAGAAGAGACATCATAAATAGAAATAGAAGAAAAGAAGTAAAATGCATAACTGCGATTAGTTGCTTTTTTGATTTCTCTCGTCACAGAGAATCACCTGCAATTGCGGAAAAGGAGAAAACGAATAAAGCCGAAAATCCAGTGCCCCTTCAGTCAAGTGGGATCAAATCCCATGTTCCTTTTAGTATTCCTCATTATTGCGTCTTTCAATACGCCTTCCTTAAACCTTTTCCACCAGTACTCATGCCCTGTCGACAATTTTTTTGGTTGAACTTTTTTTTAGAAATTGGTTGGCTTTTTTTTTATTCTTCGTGAATCGCTTCTTGTTGGAAGCCTGCTTATGCTGATGGAAATATGTGATCCGCCTCTGTACAATTGGCAATAAATATGCACAACTCATGGTCTTCGTGCAATAACAAATATTCTGAGTGTTTCATTGTGGTTAATTAGCATGGGATTCGTTATGAATGTGAGTAAATTTGTAGGATTGACGAACCTTGATGAGACATGTGCCGAGGACGATTTCTCGTCTGTGGCACCTCTGGAGTAGTATGAAGACGAACTTGTGGGTGTAGTGCTCGAAGAGTCGCAGTTCCATCGTGTGCCCAAGAATCCCAGGCACCACGACTTGATGTATTTTCCAACATTGGCAACTTTATGGCATATTCCAGCCGTCGATATCGTCGTTGACCTTCGACCCTTCTCTTCTACATCCACAAATCCTGCCTCCAGTAGTTGCCTCTTGATCCAAATTGCCGTCTCTGATGTTGCCCCACTGTTACGGCTGGACATTCTGGCATCACGAGCATTTCTCAAAGAGTTATCTCTCAGATTGCTGGCCTTGGTTAATTGCATACGAGCATGAGGCGAGATGGGGCCAGTTTCCACAACCTCAATCCATCCACCTGGCTTGGTTTGCCTAGGAAGTAACCTGGTCAGCTCATCTGATATGCCAAAATTGGGTGGTCCGCAACTGCACAGTTATGCTAGTTGAGGCAAATAGCATCTAAATGGCAAATTCGGATTGGAAATGACTCACTCAAATGCAAGACGGAAGATTTTCGTTCCATCTTGTATCCCTGGACTTTGGTAGCGAATGTGCACAAAGTCAAATAGTTGTGGAGCCTGCTTCTCACATATTGCTGGTGATGAGGTCGTCTCGCTGGTATTTTTGACCCTTGCATGATGGAATATCAGTATTTGGTTCTAGAATTGAACATGTATACAATTCTGCGCTGGACAGCCACGCAGACTCGATATGATATAGGGTGAATTAGAGAGGTATTTACCGAATTGATTGCTTTGGGTAGGCGTCTTCTATCATTATCTCGGCTGAGGTTGACTTCCTGACACAAGCGTCAGCCCCCATTTCCAGCAAGGCATCTCATTTATACAGAGATAATTGCCTGCACACATATATAACCCGAATGTACTCACTCTGTGATGCCAAGTGCACAGACAGCGGTTTCAATTTCAGTGTCGAGCAGGCCTGATGGATGAACTACCTAGATCATAAAAGCTCCATCAGCCATCACGTTCTTGCAGACAAACAAGAGCCGAACAGATCAACATTTTCACCCCCAGTATAGGACGGGATATGTAAAGGATTGGTCACATGGCGAGCTTCCTCACATCCTTGTCGAGAAGCACCAGCAGAGAATAAAAAATAAATAATAGATAGGTTCAAGGAAAGAAATCACAAAGAAAGTCCTCCAACTTACAGGTGTAGATGTCTCAACCGCCTGCCTTGTAGACTCATTGAAATTCGTCATCATCAACTACCAAGTCACTAATCAATCAGGCCTCTGGAAAGAATCCGGTGCGATGAGTGGTCTAGCTGTTGCACCGGCACAGTGAAAAAGTGTGATGTAGATTAGCTGGCAAGCGGTGTTGCTTGGGTATGATGGTGGAGCTGACGAGACAGAGGGTGTCGACGTGGTGGTTGGATTCGCGAGCGTTTCTCTAACTTCACTGGTTTTCGTAGCAGAGGATGATGGGAGGTGTGGAATTGTTGGCCAGCGCATAAGTATACTAGCAGGGCCTTGCTCTCTACCCTTTCAATCCCTCTCCCACCCAACCCCTCATTATTTTGTTCATAATGGTAGTGTAAGACCCCGGATTTGTTATTATGGGTCGTTGATGAGCTGTCAAGGCACCAGAGTTAAATGAAAATGCACTTAAATTCCTGGACCTGCAGCCCGGAGAATGGAAATGAGGGGACCTGGATCAAAAGAGGGACCAAGCCCCGTCGAGTAGCTGTGGTTGCAAACGGGAGTTCATTGGAGGTAAGGCGGATGAGGGGAAGATGGGGGGGTGGTCGGAGGTGATACCAGCTGCTGCTATATTGCTGCCTCCAGATATGTCTCCAAGTTTGTAGCTGCTGTAGGGCATAATCTCAAGCTCCAAGAGGCTTGATGGATGGTCATTGTGCATGGAGCTGCGTCCCAGGCTAATTAGACACAACCAGAGGAGGAGTTAAAAAAATGGGAAGGCATAGAAAAAAAGATTCAGATGGCAAATTGCAGGCAACAAAACAGTGTTCCACGATGAATATGTCATGCAATTACGCCAATCTTCTAACTTCGTTCCAGCCAGCCTTCCTGGTATCAACTGATGTGAAATACAAAAGTAATAAATGCACAGGGCCCAGGAACCGGCAGCATGCATGCACAACATCCATGCAACTCCTCCCTGTTTATTCGTTCTGTGGACTCGGGTCTCGATAGAAATAAGTGGTTGTGCCCCAAAACCAATATGAGTTTCTCGGTAGGCTTAGTGAACTTAAAATCAAAGCAATATACCCAATATGGGTAACAGTGTGTAGCTCGAGAAAAGCCCTAAAATTAGTATATCAAGACTTTTGATTTGAATTTGCCCACCATTGATCGTACTGATGAGACTGAGAGCGAGCACGACAAGATGTTTGGTCTCCGGGAGGTTGGGTAGGTTTTGCTGACGTGTAAAAATTAGATAGCCCGGCACACCCCCGTTTTGTTTTCGTTGCACCAGACCTATGCTCTGACGTGTCAACCTCGATATGGGCCTGCCGTCTGCAACCATGTTTTCGTTTTTTTTTCTCTGTGCAGCCCGATATGCATTCGAGTTGCGGTGATGGGCTCTGCATAATGGTATAAAGTGAAGCTGGATGGCTGCTGGGTGAGAAACCCATTGGCCAGTGGCTGGATTGTGCCCTCGTGCCCCATCTCCAGCCCCGCGGTGGTCCGCCGATTGTCATGGGTGGTTAATTTCGCAAGCTGGGGGATGTGGAAGAGGGGCAGCCGTTGAGAAGAAGGCCGCAGCATCAAGCGTCTTGCAAGTTGTTTCTAATAGGGCGGGGTTCGGGCCCGTTCCGTTCGGGGGCTTCAATTGCAGCCAAGACGAGATTGTTCGAAGGTGTTCTCCTGCTCCTTCCGGTAGAGTCGAGACTGCCGGTAGAGGCAGTCTCGAGGCTGCAAAGTTAAGTACTCAAGTAGAAGGCGGCATTGCGCACCAGACTACATTTGCATGAGGTACTAACTACTTCCCAATTCGGCACTTTCCTGCTATTCGTTGAATTATAGCCACTCACACGACGTCGCGGAACATCTCCAGTGGATCAACATTTATAGATGAGCCACAAAGGGCGTATTTAAATTTGGAATGGGGCTAGAATTGAAAGGTCATAAGTTTAATATTAAGTACATTAAATATGCAAATGTTTTATTATAAAACCCCCCCCCCCGAGCTATACATGCATATGGGAAAGTGCTTGAAAAATGAATGAAGTGGAGATGGGCATGCGCCAGAGCGGTATTCGGGTTAAGATACAAATATTATAGTACAATGCTCCCTTCCACCTGGGGAATCAAAAAAAATGAACAACCCAAACTCCGCACAACTAAGCTTGATATTGGAATTTGCAACTGTTTAGTAGTTCTTGGCCATGCTCTGGCATGCTTTCTGAAAAACGGAAAGAACATATCAGTACAAGGCCACAATAAAAGATATTCACAGAAATTGAACTTACCAGTTGCTCAAGATACCAACCACAGATCTGCATGTCACCGCGGTGCTCGCTCATGCAGTTTGTGAAGCTCTTTGCGTCAGCGTCGCAAGAGACGTTGTTGGAATCACCCCAAGCATTTGTGTTGGCCTGGGTGACTGGTGGAGGTGGGGCAGCCTCAGCAGCTGCGGGCTGTGAGCTCCCACCGCCAAACATACCGGAAATGCCGGCGCCGAGCATGTGACCGACAGTTGACCCAACAGCCACACCACTATATTCATCCGAAGGGAAGCCGTCAGAAACCAGCATATTACATGTCGAAATTGATGAAAGACTTACGCAGCGGTGGATGCCATCTAATCAATTGGTTAGCCATGCTCTTCACAGTATTGGGCAAAATAGTTCCACATACCTGGCCAAACAGTCCTGGGCCCTGAGAGGCAGCAGCAGGAGGCTGAGCAACTGCTGGTGGAGGAGGGCGAGCTACATTGGCGGGGACCGATGCCGTGGAAGCGGACCTGGCCTGTGCAGGGGGTGCTGCTCTAGGAGGTGCCGCTGGGCGTCTTGGAGCTGCACTGCGTTGACGGGGCATTGTAGTTGGTAGTGAAGGGTTGGAGGTTTGTTGGGAGGGAGGGTATAAAAATGAGTGATAGAGATCGACAGGGCAAAAAAGCGGTGGAAGTTCGAGGGTGTATTTAAAAGCTGCGGCGGCGAATGCAATAGTGGCTGAAGGGCCAAAAGGTAGCCGGCTTGGCAATTCTTGTGTCACATGATGTTCAATGGGAGCTCCATCACGGTTACCCTGACTTTTCTTCCCTGGTGAAGGAATCGTAGATATCGTCTCCAAATGTACTTGTATGGCCGCCGGGGATGCCTTTGGTACAAACGCCCAGGGCTGTGTGCTTATTTCGTCATGAAAAGGCCAAGCTATAATCAGACATCACAGATAACCAACACTGATAAGATATCGGTCGAGTTCAAGAGTACCTGCTCCAATCATGTGCTGGAGCGCTTTGCCGTCCGTCATAGGGCTGATTTGCCAAGACTTACCTCTGAGCTGCCCCGCCATAGAGCGCCTGGCACGAGAACAGCCTGGCTGTTGTGTCGATGCATCCGCCACTTCGAGGACAAACAACGCTTGACTTTTAACGACACCACACTGCCGGCTCACGATTCAACGCTTCACGACGCAACCGTATACCCGAATTCAACACAGACAGAATGGCGAAGGTACCCCGCAACTTCAGGTTGCTTGAAGAGCTTGAGAAGGGCGAGAAGGGTCTTGGGGCTGGTAGGCTAGCGGACTGTCATTAATGACTCTGTGCACGGCTAATCCGAGGCAATAGATGGATGCTCCTACGGCTTGGTTGACGGCGACGATGTGATGATGTCAGGGTGGAATGCAACCATTCTCGGGCCCCCTCATGTATGACCAAAATCAAATGATGTTGGCAATACCCTTGCTAACCATGGGATAATAGAGTGTACACGAAAACAGAATATACAGCTTAAAGATCTATTGTGGAGATAACTACCCAGATCAACCACCACAAGTATCTTTCATCTCACGGATAAACCTCCCATGCGTCAACCAGACCGGCCTTGTAAGTACTTATCACGCCAAGAAGAACACAACAGACGGGACCTAATGGGCTTGATAATAGGTCGACCTATCAAAGCTTTCGAGAGTTGCCGTATGGAATCGAGAATTCACAATGGAAAAGATTCTTGTAGCCCTCCGAGAGTACGTTGTCATAACCATATTTGGCACTCGTTATTTGTTCTCTCGTTACTAACGTTACAAACAGATTCATGGCTCACCCGAGTAACAAGAAGCTTCCTCAACCACCAGAAGGCTCAACATACTAGGCCGACGCATTGTCTGCCTTCCACGAATATTATGAATGATTTTGTAACCCCTCTATACATGTGCTGGGCTGAGGTTTTTTGATCCGGTCAGAAATTCAAATTGCATTGTTAAGGATTCCTAAGGTGGGATGCATCGAACGTGTCTAGTCCGGAGTTACTCATAAATATCCAATTACTCTTCTTAAATTGATAAATAAATCAGCAAAGTAATCATAGCCCCATGCCCGAAGCCTCGCTTGGAATACTACAGTACAAAGAACAGACGCTGTACAACTAGACACAAATTGAATGAAAGCATATGTATAAATCAAAATTAAACTGGAACAAGCTTTCGGTATCGATATATTTCAAGCATCTTTGGTAATGGAAGGCCCCCGAAAAATTTCCTGCACTTGCAACATCTTCCTGTTGAGTTGGTCTTGCAACTCTTCGTATTTGGCTTGCATAACCGCGACTTCAGTGTTGAGTCTTCTGTTATCTTCTTTGAGTTTGCCATTCTCCTGTTTCAGTTGGTCCATGGCTGTGTTACGTTCTGCAGCCAAGAAATTTGATATGACGCTCACTGGAATGTCAACAGAGATGGTAGCTGAGCGTGATTCGTCCTCGGTAAACGAGCTTGCCGGCGGAGAAGGCGCTGGGACCGGCACTGGCCGCGAGTATACTATGGACCTCGATGGCTCATTGACTGTGGTAAATGTCGGCATCGGTGGTGGATGGTTGGGCCGTGGAGTGTGGACATGCGATTGCTGTGTGGGGGTGGAGGGCTCATTGGTAGACTCGTGGGATGAGTCGGACGAATGCTTGGTCTGCATTGGGAAGTGCTCAGTTACGTGCAACTGTTCGGCGTGTGGTCTGTATATCCGAGGCGTTTCAATACATACCCGCTTTCGTGGCCGCTTGGATTCTGAGAAACTGCCATCGTCTTCAGCTGCATTTCGCTCGATCTCCTGTATTCGGAGGCTTGTTAGCCCTTATCAATGGCCCAGTAGTCGCGCATAGCCCTCCATACCGATTCATTCAGCCATTGCACCCTCACTCCGCCACCTTCCACGGCCTTTTCGAGCAAATCCAGGTTTGGCCGGCTGATACTGCTCAGTTGCACGTACGGGAATTCTGTTCCGCTATCGACGACAAATCGCCAGGACACGCCTGATGACGGTTTTGTGGTTTTGACGTCCTTTGGGTCTACGTCATGGGTAGTCTGTGACTCTGATTTTGTCGTGACACATTAGCTCGGAGCTGTTTACATGACGGGGGCGGAGACGAGGGAGAAGCTGAAGTCTTTACTTATTAGGTCAACGAGTATCTCCTTTGCGCGGGTGCATCGCTTTTCGCGAGCGCGATTGGAGTAGTGGGATGGGCTCGTCAGTGGGAGGAGTTTGGGCGAGCTCGTCATGATCCTTTCTCTCGCTATGGTGGAGGGTCGCGGGTGCGGGCGGGGGAGGAATTGGCAAGAGGGCGACTAAGGGAACCGGAGACGGTGGAGAGGTCAGGGACCGCTGCTGTCTTGGGAGGGGGCGCCTTGGCACGACGAGTCAACGTCATTGCGCGACGAGGCTTGGCGGGGTGAGGTCGATGCGCTCGAGGTGGGCTGGCCGAAGCTCACGCACGGAATCGCAGCGCAGAGCCCCCACCACACGCCCACAAGAACCACGCAGCAGCAAGCATCAGCAGAAGCAGCGATGGCCGAAGTAGCAAGCAAGAGGTCTGCACCAATGCCCCCCTCTCGCCGCCGCCGCTCCCGAGCGTGTGCCCATGGACTCGGCTGACAGCTGTTGCAGTGAGGCCCAGAGCAATGCACGAGGCATCCCGGTGGCCCCGTTCGTCGACAGAGTCGAGGACTACATCACCACGCGGGCGGACGTAGAGCCAGCATTGCGCAAGTTCCAGGAGATGATCTCGTCAGCCGCCTCACCTCTGCCTCCGCTGCCTCCCGCCCGGTAAGCTAACGGCTATTGGACGCCCACAGCAAGTACCAGTTCATGGAAGTGAACACCCAGCGCCGCGCCCTCTCGCTGCGAGACAAGATTCCCGATATACAAAAGACATTGGACACCGTGCGGTTTCTCAAAGTCCGAAAGGTGAGCTCTGCTCGCGGGGATGCCAATAGCATGGGGATGGTGGACTTGTACTGCAGTACCGAGGTTTCTTACTGAATGCGGCTGGAGGCTGCTGGATGTGTAGGATTCAACCGAGCCGTTTGAAACAAATTTCGAGCTGAACGACACACTTTACGCAAAGGCCAAGGTCACGGCCGGGGAGGATGTCTATCTGTGGTTGGGCGTAAGCCGCCCCGAGCTCTCATTGGCTTGTACTACCTTATCTGGCCTCTGCCGCTGACCTCTCATCTCTGTTCAAGGCAAATGTCATGCTTTCATACCCCATAGATGAGGCAGAGGAGCTTCTGGTTGGCAAATTATCCGCCGCCAAAGGTAGCTTGGATAACTGCGAGGAGGATCTCGATTTCCTAAGGCAACAGATTACGGTACATATAACAAACTCTAAACCCTGCTGGCTGCTCCTGCTAATGTAAAATTCATAGACACTTGAGGTGAATACCGCGAGGTTATATAACTGGGATGTTACCATGAAAAGGAAAGAGAGAGAGGCGATTGAGTCAGGAGAAAAGGCCTGAAGAAAATCAATTACATATCCAAATGACGCCTGTTTTATGAATGAGTGACGATATCAGCCAACTGCCTTTATACATGGACATATGATTGCTTAAAGCAGCTCTGCCCCAGATCACAAGTTCTGCAGAAACGATGACGATATGCTTGCAACTCACGCCTGTTTAACCTTGTATAAAATTTTCGATTCGACTCTAGGCACGATTATGTGCCAAAACCCCTAAGGATAGGTACATTCATACGGTTGCTATTAACTTACATTCTATATAGACTCCGGAATTTGACAGTCTCATGAAATTAAGAGACAAGCCGAAATGAACATCCACGGATTGCTAATACGATCTCTACTTCCTATAGCTCTAAGTAATATATTGCACCTACCGTTCAAGTAGCGTATGACAGTTCAATTGAGATATATAATGGTATCCATGGATTCACGTATGTGTACAGAGACAAATACCAGGATGTCCTGTGGTACGATATGCGCATGCTCAATTCGCAATATCTGCACCACTATCAATCTGGTGTAGGTGTCCACATTATTTCGTGGTAGTATCAGAAGATCCTTTGGATTATGCCATAATTTATCTTGAATCTCTGCACAACAATGAAAAGCAGAGGTTTATATAATAGCCTACTGAAAACAAGCCCACGAATTTTTGTGGCCCACGGGACGCCAAAAAGAACGTCACAGAGCTCGAGCGCAGAAGTAGAAATTGCATCTCGAGTTATGATTTTTCTTCCTGACATCAAGGTGGAGAGAGTTTGCGGCAACGAGTTACGTGTGACTTTTACAGGAGACTTGAAATCGGAAATACTCGGTCATTATCTTTCACAAATGATTCAAGATTGACAAGATTATTAGATCAAAAAATCATATATCCTCATGATGGACATCAACAATCCGAGCTACCATGACCCATACTTCCTAGTTCAGAAGGAGGAGGTAGTTGTTCAGGTACTTGACTAGCATTGTGCTAGTAAAGCCAGTTTTTCCCGATATAGTCTAGCCTCGCCGCCAAGATTTCGCCTGAAATATTTCAACTTTCTGACAACCTTTTGCACGCAAATGGAAAAATAGAGAGCTTCGTTTCTGTGGAAGCTCAAGACACCGTAGCCGCCCCACCACCACCACCACCACCGACCCCAACAACATCAACTAATCGGCCAATCAGTCGCCGAATTCCCCCCACAACTCAACCTACTCCCGAGACTACCAAACACAGCCAAGATGGGTCGCGAGTTGCAGAAGAAGAAGAATAGGAGTTCCTTAAATAAGGTCACCAAGAGGAGGAATCCTAGGATCCACAAGATCAAGTCGTTTGGTAGTCAGATTATTGCGCAGAACTGGAATAAGGAGGAGACGCTGCAGCAGAAGTGAGAATAGCCCCCCCCCCCCACTTTTTCACCTCCTCCATACACGGCGATTCTACCCCCGAGTGTATGGGTAAAGTTGTTCGTTTTGACTGACGGATTCCCTGTTTTTGCACTTTGTAGTTACAAGCGCCTCGGTCTCGCAGTAAAACTCAACCGCCCCACAGGTGGTGTTGAGCGCACACTTTCCTCCCTCCACCAGGACCCCACCTCCGCCGACGCCGACGCAGTCCCCGAGCTCAAGGAAGGCGAGGCCCGTATCGTCCGCGACAGCGATGGAAATGTCGTTCGCATCGAATACGGAAAGACCGCCGCCGAGAGACTCGATGAGTTAACCGAGGGAAACGGGCTTCCAAATGTCGATAGCAACAACACGCAAGAGACCACCGAGGTTGTCAAGCAATTGATGGAGAGGGCTGCACGTGGACAGAAGGTTGAGAGGAATCAGAGTGGAAGGGAGACGGAGTGGGTCGCTAGGTTGGTGGAGAAGTATGGGAATGATTATAAGAAGATGACGTGGGATAGGAAGTTGAACCCGTTTCAACAGAGTGAGGGGGATATTAAGAAGAGGGTGTTGAAGTATAACCAGAAGATGGCGAAGCAGGCTGGTGCTGAGGCTATGGTGTGCTAGAAAGCTCAAGATGGCGGAGAGATGTTGGGGATGAAAAAAAAAGCGAGGAATTGGTGGGAGGGTGGTTTTGATATTGTGGGATTCACATTTAAAACATGGCGTTGGAATGTTTTTCTTCTTTTTTTATTTATATACTCGATCGCGAGCTTCTGTTTTAAAGTCGCTTTTCTTGCAAATTATAATTATTTCCTGTCAAGCTGGTTTGACATTCGTGTTCACTATGTAGAAGGAACCTTTACCACACGAAACATGAAGTATGATCGACTTTCTCATCTCATGCATTCCATCCTCCACTATTCCGCCTTTCTCCCGCAGATGAATCTAAATCTAGATCCAAACCCTCCAATTTGAATTTTTGCCTTCTGTTCGCTACATAGCAATCCAACTCACTCATTTTTGACAAGGCACGTGACGCCATCCCCCCAGCCAACAATATACCAACCATCCCACCTTCGCCCACCACCTCGCTCGGCTAGTAGGTAACGAAACTAAAGCTCCATCTCAAACACCCACAAGCAATTGCGATGGCCACCACCACCGAGTCCGAATCCCTTCCCGATTGACTGACTGAAAGCGCGCAACAACTGAACTATCAAAATTCAACCACTAACAATGGGTAAACCCCCACCATCCCTCCTGCGTCTCAGCGGCGGCGTACTTCTCCAGAGAGCATCTCGAACCCTTCCCCAAACCCCGCGGGGATTGGGTATCAAGAGAGAGGTACCATGGCCATCGATATCACCATCAAAATCGGGGCAGCATCGCTCACTCCACCAATACCACCACAACCTCCACAGACCAACCCTCGCCCTGCTGCGCTCCACTCTCCCCGCACACACCCACACCCACACCCGCGCCCTCAAAACCACCACCAAATCCTACCTGCACCACGAAACCATCCTCGCCTGCAAAATCATCCTGGGCGGCACCCTCCTCATCCTCACCTTCACCGCCACGGCCTTCCTCGGCCTCCACGCGTACCACGAGTTTAAAGAAAACACGCCCGCGAGCTTCCCGCTCAAGGCGAGGCTGGCGCTACATGCGAGCAGGCACTGTAGGGAGTGGGAGGGGAATTTGGGGGGGGCGGCGGGGTATCTGGGGGAGGCGGTGAGGGAGGTTGATGGGTGGAATGGGAGTGTTGGGGAGGGGAGGGGCAAGAAGGGGGAGGAGAAGGTGGGGGAGAGGGAGGTGTGGGGGTATTTGATGGAGCTGGCGGATTTGGAGATGAGGTTGGGGATGGAGAAGGGCGCGATGGGGAGGTGGAGGAGGGTGTTGGAGGGAGGTGGTGGGATAGCTTCCTCTTCTCCTCAGCTATCGACCTCTGAGAAGGAAAGCCTCGTTGACGCGGCGGTCAAGTACGCTACCGCGCTCGACGAGTACGGGGATCTCGAGGTGGAGGTGGTGGGCGGTATACCCGGCGTCGAGGAAGATCACGACGGCCTCTCATCGGAAGCAGAGAGGGAGGAAAAGACGCTACAGTTATGGAAGAAGAGGCGGGCCGAGGAGGAGTTGCTTGCGGAGAAGTGGCTTGTGTATGCGTATACTCTTGCGCTGGAGTTGTCTACATCTCCATCTACGGCTCCGGCTGCTGGGGTGGTGATATCCGTCACCTCACAACCACAACAACAATCCCAACAAGAACTACAACTACAAAATCAAAATACACACCCACAATCCCAGCCAGGAATCCTCCCAGAATCCCTCCACAACCCCCCCAACCTCCTCCTCCACACCGCCACAGAGCTAGGCGTCCACTACTCCCGCCACGCCCACCTCCCCAAAGCCCTCCCAATCTTCCTCTCCATCCTCCGCGCGCGCACCGACCCCGCCGCAAACGAGGCCACCGCGGACCCCTGCGAGGTCGCAAAGGTGATGTCGTATCTCGGCGAGGTTCTCTGGGCGAGCGGCAAGAAGAAGCAGGGCCTCGCGTGGGTGCGGAAGGCGGTCGGCAAGGCGATTCCGTTGGTGGAGATGAGGGGCGCGTGTAGGGATTGTGCGGTGTATGCTGCCGGGAATGAGGTTGTGATGTTGAGGAAGCTTGCGGAGGAGAGGGGTGGGGAGAAGAAGGGGAGGAGTAGTGGTAGTGGTGGGTGGGGACTTTGGAGGGGGGGTAGTGGTGGGCGGGAGGGGGAGATGGCGGAGGAGGAGGAGGAGGAGAGGAGGAGGTGGGAGGGGGAGATCGGGGAGGCGGAGGAGAGGTTGGCGGAGATTGAGAGTGTGAGGATTGCAAAGGCAAAGTAAGGGTGGATATTATTTTTCTCATTACACAAAAAATGTCATGTATGTATGTATGTATGCATTCACTTGTATTTGTAGTTTTTCTTATATCCAACTACCTCGTGTATTTCTTCATCATATTGTTTTTGTATTCGTTTATTTCAAATTGTATTTACATGCATATGTGGATATCCATCGATATGTGCCTATTCTTCTAGCTAACGTTTTCTTTTTTTTTAACCAACATTATTGGAGATGAGAGTACTTGGGATCCGGAAATGACCACAAAATCCAGTTTCCGTCTGTCTTTGGTAGGTACTTATGTAGAAATGAAGGTATCTGCAGCTTGGTCATCTATACTACCTATAGCTACTTGGATGCATGTATGCTGTATATGTGTGTGGGTGAATAGATAGAGTCGGTGAACAATTGATATTGATATAGGATCCGGGTATGTTTTTTTTTTTCCTCCAGTAATTCTTCCTTGCAAATACAAGTACTTTTTATTACCCGAGCTCCTTTTTACCAACTGGCCTTTTGTACACCTGGGATGTTTCCTGCTGTGGCGTTTAAACGGAATTGATACTACAAACATATATATTATCCGTAAGCCGTACGTCTATGTAAAAAAAAAAAAATTGTAAAATATGAGAGAGATGGGGGAATGAGAAATGTGGACATGGAGATGTGATGTAACATACTCTTCCCATCTTGAAGTCTCTGAAGACACCGCGCCCCTTTCCGGCCATGATGCAGCGGTTCTTGAATTGTGTGCTGCGGGTGTGGGCGTGCATCTGCGTGAGGGCGAGCTGGGCTTGCGCGCGCTGGCGAGGGGGGAGGGTGGTGTTCATGGAGATGTATCTGGCGTTGGGTCAGCCTGTTTTTTGATTTTCTTTTTGGGAAGTTTGCTTTTTTTTGAGGCGCCTTTGAGGTTTGTGATGATTTTTTTTTGTTTTTTTGGGGGGTATGTGGGGTAGAAGTTGTTGCAAAATGCCAATTGCGATGATGGGGCGATGAGGAGGTGGGATGGCTTGATGGATGGATGGTGAGGGTTTACCGTAATGCTTGTCGGAGCTGCTCGTTGGCGGCAAAGGCCTCGCGCTTCATCTGGTCGCGAAGGATTCGCACGTTGACGAAGCCGCCGAGGCGGACGGACTTGGTGGAGCCCTGGAGGAGCATTGGGAGGGTGCCGAACATTTTTTTTCTGCGATCACGGGGGGCGTTGGCGATGGATGGTGGAGGTGTAGAGGGAGGTAGGTGGTGATAGTTGCGCACGGGTTGCCGTGGTTGGTGGTGAGTGTATGGTGGTGGTGGGGTTGGCTGGCGGGCCGCAGAGGTGTGTACGAGGGACCAGGTCCCTAGCAGTGGTGGGCCGTGGTAGTGCTTTTTTCGCGGGGGATTCCGACTCATACAGCTGCGAGGCCGACGTAGACGTATGACTACTACAAACTACAAACTACTACTTCAGGAACCCCCCCGACCATTCCCCGCGCTCGCTCTTTCGTTCTCTCCTCCAGTTTCTTCCGCTCCACCATCGCCACATTTGAACGGCACACGCACAGACACACACACACACACATACACAGCAATTACAAAATGGATCTCGTCAACCAGTGAGTAGCAATGCGCAATTGAGTGGTGCAGAGCGTGAGATAGTGAGAGAGAGAGAGAGAGAGAGTGAAAGTTGGCGGGGCGCAATTGGGCTGACGAGAAAATACGATAAAAACGCAGCCTGAATGATCGCCTTCTGTTCGCGGTGCCAAAGAGTACGTTCGCTCACATTCAATTCCAATTCTGCTAGCCCTACACAATCTCCATTTTGTTTTCCACAATTGGCTTTCATGCCGATCTTTGTCGCTCTGTTTTGGCCGGTTGGGCGGTGATAGTTGTTGCGAGACATAAATTACCCCACCAGATCTTCATTGCAGCCCCACCATCGTCATCACCAACATCTCTAGATGCATCATAAAACATCCCCCAGTCGCAATGCGCAATTGCTAACTTAGAAACTCCACCACTCCAGAGGGCCGCCTCAATGAAGCTTGTCTCGACCTCCTCAAGGGCAGCGACATCCAATTCCACCGCCACTCCCGCCTCGACATCGCCCTGTGCATCAACCTCCCAATCGCACTAATCTTCCTCCCCGCCGCCGACATCCCACGCTTCGTCGGCGAAGGCCGCGTCGATCTCGGCATCACTGGCCACGACCAAGTCCGCGAGTCCCAGCTCTCCACAGGAGTAGAGCAACTACTCGACCTCGGTTTCGGCCGATGCAAGCTCCAGGTCCAGGTCCCCGAGAAGGGCGAAATCCAGGACCCATCACAGTTGGTCGGAAAGAACATCGTTACTAGCTTCACGAATCTTACAAAGACCTTCTTTGAGGATTTGGAGAAGAAGAAGGAGGCCGAGACGGGCCAGACGGGGATCGTGGGGTCGACAAAGATCAAGTATGTCGGAGGAAGTGTCGAGGCTGCTTGTGCTTTGGGTGTTGCAGACGGAATTGTCGATCTTGTTGGTATGAACACAATCCAATATCCTTCCTTTTCTTTCGTCAGGAAGCAATTTTCTTTTGATAAATGTTTCACTACTGACTCATATACACAATCCGCAGAATCCGGAGAAACAATGAAGGCAGCAGGCCTCCACGACATTGCCACCGTCCTCGAGACCAGTGCCGTTCTGATTAAATCCACCCACCCATCCCACCCAACCCTCATCCCAATCATCACCTCCAGAATCAGAGGAGTGATCAGTACGTTTCTCCCCAATTTAGTCAACCTCCCCCCCCCCCTAATATAATCATCTAACGCACACCCACTCTCTCCTCTCTAGACGCAAAGAAGTACGTCCTCTGCACATACAATGTCGAACGCACAAAACTCCCCCACGTCACAACAATCACCCCCGGAAAGCGCGCGCCGACAGTCACCCAGCTCGAGGGAGAGGTCGGGTGGGTCGCCGTCAGTGTGATGGTTGAGAAGAAGCAAATTGCTTCTGTTATGGATCAGTATGTTTTTCCTTCCTTCCTCCCCCTTCTTCTTTTTCGATCTTTTTCCCCTCTCTATTTTGAGGTATCAATCAATTGCAATCAATCTCTGTGGTTTTTTTGACTAATCATTTCAATTTCCCACAAAACAGACTCGAAGAGGCTGGTGCAAGCGATATCCTTGTCGTCCAACTCGCAAACTCGAGAAGTGCAAACTAGATATCCTTTCATTATTTTAAAGAAAAAAATGTCAAACAATCGGTATCACTCAATGACGCTGCCTACTTATAAAACCTACCTACCTAGGCCTGACCTTGGTTTGGGGGGGGCAAATCTGTTCGGGTTTGCTGAGATCTAGAAGTCGTATCTTGAATGTGCGTGCGTGCTTGCGTGTGTGTGTTTGTGTGTGTGTGTGTGTGTCTATCTATACCAAGGTGTGTGTGTGCGTGGGGTGCACGGGTGGGGGGGGGGGTATTTTTTTTTTTTTTTTTTTTTTTTTTTAGGTCAGATTCCTTTTTTTTCGTCTTTTTATATATCAAAAAAAATATTCTCTGGGAATTCAATTGCAACTCCGATTCACCTACCTTATAAGCTGTATCTACCAAAAAAAAATTAAGTACATGTACAGTACTGACCTAGAAGAAGACACATACCTATGTACATGAGTGTATACGAACTTACCTACCTGTCTTTATGGAATGATCATGAGAGTCACCCTTGACGATTGATCTTAAAGTACTCATCATGAGATCAAGAAGTATATCTACGTACAGTACCTAAGGTACCAGATCTAGATCTAGATCTAGATCCTAGGTAAGAAAACTGCAGGTTTTTTTTCTAATGTTCTAATGTAATTGGATCTTGAAAAGGATGCGGAGAAAATCGAAATAGGAGAAGTATTTTTTTTGAAAGAAAGAAAAAAAGAGAGGGGGGAAAAACGCCGAGGGGGGAGTGTATATATGCAAATATGTATGTAATATGTATGAAAGGAAGGGGATGGGAGGGAATTTGAAGTGGGTTGTTTGAAGTTATAGGGGAACTAGAGACAGTCTAGATATCGATCTAGAAGCGAGAGACGGGCTTATGATGTCTTGTGTCCGAGGTTGTTGGGTTTTTCTAAGTGGTGGAGTGGATGTGCGCTTGTGTCTGTGTTGCGGAAATGTGGGGGGGGGGGTACTCTGGGCTGGATGTGTTTCGAATCTAATATTTATTGTAGTTTTGACTCTGGTTCTGCTGATGGCTCTGGATATGACTGCTCCTGCTGCACATTCTCCTCCCCAAATTGCTGCTGTCCTTCCCGCTCATGGTACTGCTGCTCGATGCCTTCCCCCTCCCTCTCTATCCTCTCCCTCTCCATCCTCTCCCTCTCCATCCTCACTAACCTCGCGTGCTCCTCCTGCATCTCCTCTTGACTCTGCTTGAGCTCCTCCTCTACCTCCGGGTGGCCCTCGCTCATGGCAAACTCCCCCGCACCATCCTCCATCAGCGCCCTCTGCTCGAGCAATTCCTTGAGCCTTGCCTCGTTCTCTGCCTTCTTCTTCAAGTACCTCGCCCTCTCGCCAACCTTGCCCTCGTAGAAAAGCACCATGGCAGCGCCCAGCTCCCCCTCGGGCTCCTTCCACTCCTTTGCGCACGTCTCCATCTCCGCGCGGATCCGGCTGACGAGATCCTCGACTTGCGCGAGCGTGACCTTCATCATGCCCTTCTTCCCGCCCAGGTGGATCTCGATGCGCCCGCCCTTGTCGAGCACCTCCACGGCCTTCTTGAGCTTGTAGGACAGGTCGTGGGGCGAGATCGCCCAGCTGATCTGCGCCTCCTTCGTCACGACTTTTCTGGTGGTTTTCTTTGTGAGCTTGTCGAGTTTGATTTTTTGGATGTGCTGCGCTGCTAGGTCTAGGAGGGACTGCTTGGACACGAGCTTTGCGACGACGGGGGGCTCGGAGGTGGGGTTGGGGCAGATGAGGTGGTGCGTCTCGCGGTTGATTTGGAGCAGGAGCTCGGAGAGAGGGTAGAGTCCGTGGAAGACGCCGGCTTCGTCGACAAAGTTGACGTGCGTGTGTGGGATCTCTTCGTCGCGGGGGTGGCGCGGGGGGGCGAGGGAGATGGGGCGCGGGGGGGGGATGTTGGTGGTTGTGGTGGTTGCAGTGAGTCGGGGGAGGCGGAGGTGGGGCCGGAGGAGGGGGCGGAGGTTGTTCATTGTGGTGGTGGTGGGGGGGGGAGGGGGGGAGTTTGTTTGGTGTTCCAATTGACTACTGGCGATGATGATGGCTGAGTGGAGATGTTTCGTGGTGTCGGTGTTGCAAATTTGTGTTGATTATCTCCGGTGCCGAATGCCAATCGCAATGACGCCGGGTCGCACGGGGAGCTAGGGGTGGGCTAGTGTTGGCATGCGACGCCAATCCCAGACATCTACAATTCACAACTACGCACCACCACCAACAGAACCACAACCATCTTCAATCAATTCCATCACAACACACACAATGACGACTCTCGGCTTCGGCCTCAACATCAAAAAGAAACCCACGGCGCCCTCGGGCCCACCAAAGCGCAACCCCCTCGCCCGAAAACCCCCACCAGGCTTCGCCGCCTCCGACGACGACGACGACGACGAAGCCGACTCCGGCGTCTCAAACATCTTCACCAAAGCCAGCTCAAAAGGCTCAAAAGCACCCGCCTCCTCCTCATCATCATCATCAAAACCCCCCCCCACCGTCTCCAGCAGCTCCGCATCCCGAAAAGTCGTCAACGCCCAGCTCGCCACCTTCAACGCCCTCTCCACCGCCGCCGCATCAAGCACCACCTCCGCCGCCGCAGACGACCCCACAATCTACGACTACGACCTCGTCTACGACACTCTCAAACCCACACGCACAACATCCTCCTCACACCCAACACACGATGAACTCGACCCCGCCACCGGCCTCCGGAAGCCAAAGTACATGGCAAACCTCCTCGCCTCTGCCGACCAGCGGAAACGCGATCTGCTGCGCGCAAAGGAGCGGGCGCTGCAGCGCGAACGCGAGGCCGAGGGCGAGGAGTTTGCCGACAAGGAGAAGTTCGTCACGGAGGCGTACAAGGCGCAGCAAGCGGAGCTGCTGAAGCTCGAGGAGGAGGAGCGGGTCCGCGAGGAGAAGGAGAGGAAGACGTCGAAAGGCCTCACGGGGTTCTACCGGAACATGCTCGATCGCACGGAGAAGGACCACGACGAGAAGGTCAAAGCCGCGGAGGACGTCGCGGAGAAGGTTCGCAAGGGGGAGAAGATTGAGGATGTATTAAAGAGTGGGAAGAAGGGTGGGGAGGAGGAGGAGGAGGAGGAGGAGGTCTCGCCGGAGAAGCTGGCGGCGGAGATCAACAAGAAGAAGAAGGATGGGGTTGTGATTGAGACGAATGACGAGGGGCTTGTGGTGGATAAACGCCAGCTTCTGACGGCGGGGTTGAACGTCCCCACCCTCCCGAAACGTGCCTCGGGTGCCCCTGGAGCTGCGGGCGGTGCTGGCGGGTCGAAACCCCCGGACTCGAGGACTATGGGCGGGAGAGGGAAGGCTGTTGTGGAGAGTCGGGCGCGGCAGACGAGGATGCTCGAGCAGCAGTTGGAGCAGTCGCAGAAGCGGGCGCTGGAGGAGGAGGAGGAGGCTGCGCGGAAGGTTGTGGAGAGGCAGGCCAAGACGAGGAAGACGGAGACGGAGGTGGGGAGCGCGAAGGAGAGGTATCTTGCGAGGAAGAAGGCGCAGGAGGAGGAGAAGAGGAAGGCGGCTGGTGGGGGAGAGTAGTGATTTCAGTCTTTCTACCTTTCTACCTTTATTTTTTTCTGCTGCTTTTCGTTTCCAACGATGGGTCCCGTCCTAGGTAGTTCCCTTCATTTTTTTTTTGCTTTCCATTTCCTTTCCCTTTTTTCGTCTTTTTCATTATGATATTATCTCTGGGGGTACTTTTAGCATAACATTTTCCACATTACATTTCCATTTCCATTTCTACATCTATAGTTACATAAATGCCATGAATTTTTTTTTTTTTTTTTCGTTCATAGCTAGCTGCCACGCGTCGCTAGTGTAGCTATATTATAATTATATATTTGTCACAGGGTTCATCATGATCCTCATCAACTTTAGGTTTCGTTTCGTGTCATTATTGCGAATCGACAAAAAGTCGTCCAAAAAAAACCCCCAATCTAGACCTATTACGGTATCTCTTTTCGATGGGCACCTGTCCCATCTATCCCATCCATCATCCTCGTAAACCTCTCCACTATGACATGTTAATATTCAAACGAATGGCTTCAAGCCACACGTGATGTTCCCCCAAGGAAAACATGTTCTAGTATACCGCTTCCTAAGGTTCTTTTTTCCTTGGGGTGCTTGTGAATCCTTACATAATTATCCTGAGGATTTAGAATAAGATTTGCCGGAATCATGATCATGATCTCCAAGGAACTCAAGGATTTTAGTTTTTGTGGGATACTAAAGTAATTATCACAAGAATACTAGGAGTTATACCTGGGATTTTTGCGGTTTTTAATTATAAAAAGTGTGCAGAAGAACTTCTCCCCCTCCCAACCTCCTCGCCCTTGTGCTCGCCCTCGTCCTTGTGCTCTCTCTTGCCTTTGCCCTTATGATCTCTTTTGCCCTCGTGCTCTCTCTCGCCCTCATGATCTCTCTTGCCCTCGTGCTTTCTCTCCCTCTCGTGCTCCCTCTCGCCCTCGTGCTCTTTCTCGCTCTCATGCTCTCTGTTGCCCTTTTGCTCTTGCCCTCGCTTCCCTTCCCCCTCGTCATCATAAAAAATGGCGGAGGTGCTGCAAGAGGAGAGGAGAGGAGAGCATCCTTCAAAGGTTGGTGTGGGGGACAATACTTCAAGTGGCCGCTGTGGATGGCACTGCCACATTTGCCACATTCGGAGGAGGAGGCGAGAGCTTGAGAGGGAGACTTCCCCAATTGCAATGAGAAGGGGGGGGGCACTGCCTCATTCGTGTACTCTAGTCTCATGCATGCCCCCATTTCCTACCTAAGTACTTGGGGATACTCCGGATTCTCAAGCTTAATTATAAGCTGGTGGCAAAAAAAAAAAAAAAAAAAAAAAGATCCCTTGGATTTAAATTTATCGATATCCCATGGCCAAGTGGCGGGCGGGCGGAGGGAAACATAAATTAAATTTTTCTTAGGGTTCCGGCCGGAAGGAAGTATTGCGAGGGTTTTAGTTGGTTTGTGGTTCCTACCGTAGCTCGTCCAATGTCCAATCCGGACCTCATGCTTATCATTATACGATACATACTTAGTACCCATGTATATACGTTCCATCTGACGACGAGATTTTATGATTTATAGGCATCGAACTAGCTAGACAAATTTAATTAAACGCGCGCACAAAGTCGAAATATATAGCCGGAATTTATATGCATATTTTTTCCACGAATTCAAGCCTGTGACTACATGTAACTACCTCTCGAGGGAGGGATTATCCAAAAGGTCAAGATGGTTGGGCTGGCAGATCTACATGTTGAGGGATGATGCATATGCATATGGGAGGAGGCGGGAGAGGAGGTTGATGGAGGAGGAGGCGGGAGAGAGTGATTGCTACCTAAGTACCTAAGGTAGAGGGAGGAGTGAGAGAGAGTGTGGGGGGGATGGAGGTCACGGTGGATGAGTGGGCGTTCTTTGAGGCGGAGGTGGAGAAGCTTAGATGTGGGAGCAAAGCGGGTTTTTGGGGGTGGGGGGGATGTTAACGTTTAGGCATGTGAAGGAGTGGTGTGATGGGTGGGGGGGCATGAGACTATGTGATGGGATGGGTAGATGGGTGTTGGTTGAATGATGTGAAATGAGAGATGTAGATATAAGTATTTCTTCGTACGTCTGTGATTAGGTTGTCTATGGCAATTTTGTTTTTTGCGACGAAGTAGGTAGTATCGAATTCGATACGAGGCACCCATGCTGAAATATATAGATATAGATTATGAAGTCTTTGGCCTATTTGTAGTCTGGTGTGCCTATTTGCTATGCATGTCGAGTAAATTCGTGGATGTCTTGAAGTACGATGCGTTGTGAGGAAATTGAATCACCATATATGCATATCATCTAAAGGCTAATGTAAAGACGAGGCTAGATTTAAAGGTCACGTGCACTTGCGCATACTAGAAATGTTGACTAGCAAAGGTTCTACATTATTCATGCATACAGGTGTCACAATAAGAGATTGATGAAATGGAATGCAGAGAGATAATATAAGTATGTGTAAATTTATAAAAAAATGAAACGATTGCTTGAAATGAAAAGTGCTCTATCTATAAGTATGTACGTGATTCGGAACATGGGGAAGATCTATACGCAGGCGCCTATATCCTCAGCTTGCGCTTTCTGGTAACGAGACCACGCTTGACGGCCACAACCTTTTTGCCTGCCACCACCGGAGGAGTTGCTACTTTCGCTTTGGGCTTCGCCGCTGCAGCGACTGGTTTCGCCGCAGCCTTCTCAACCTTCGGCTTCGCTTCAACCTTCGTCCCTGCAACTGGCGTCTGGGCCTTTAGTAGGGCAGCCTTGGCGGCTTTGACCTTGGCGGCTGTCCATTCCTTGACCAGCTTCATGAGCTTTGCGGACTCGGCATTCTTTTTGGGGATCAGCGGGCACGTTTTGCCAGTCGCCTTCGCCGTCTTCGCCGGGACGACCTTCGCGCGCGCAGCGAGCGCGCGGCGGCGCAGCGTTGGGTCGCCCTCCATGCCGCAGATCTGGTGCGTGCGCAGAAACAGGAGGTTCGCCAGGAACTGCGAGCAGCCCCACGTTGCGTCGCCATTCATGGAGAACATCGTGCCGTCCCCGAGCGGCGTGCCGCACGGCGCAAACACCTCGCCGGTCTTGCCCTGGATGGCCACGATGAGCGGGTTGGCGCCGGGCGTGAGCACGCCCGGATTCTGGTTCATGAAGTAGTTGAGCGACATGACCTCGGCGCAGTGGCCGCCGTTGTTGTGGCCGCCGATGAAGGCCGCCGCGCACTGCGTGAGCGCGGCCGAGATCGCCGGGTTCACGGGCACGAGGTTTGTGAACACGGCGTCGAATGCGGACGAGCCCTGGTCGGCCTTGAACGACGAGCCGAACCAGACGTTGACGCGGTCCGGCGTGTAGGCCACGAGCGCGCCGACCTTCATCTGGCCCGTCGGCTTCTTGCCGCTGATCAGGCACGCGGCAAGCGCGGCCTTGGCGTACTCGATCAGCACTTCGGGCGTGATCGGATCGCCCACGTGCTGCACCTGGCCCGTCCAGCCGTACAGCGTGGGCGGGCCCTTGATGCCCGCCTTCTTCTGCTCCGCCGTCTGCGGCGGGCCGGCGAGCACGCGCGCGTCGTTCATGGTGACGGGCGTGAGCGCGAGGATTGCGGGCAGGCTGACGAGCAGCAGAAGCATGGCTGCCGAGGCGAAGTTCATTCGGAAGAACATTGTGTGTGTGTGTGTGTGGATGCCGAGATGGGTGGTAAGTGCGCAAGCTCTAGTGAACCGAATCAATTGAACCGGTCAATTGTAACGTGGAAACGAATATAAAAGAGGTGAAAAAAGGGCGCCAGGCCGAGGGAAAGAAGTGAAATGCGAAGGGTGAAAGGGAAGGGTGATCGACTCTGTTGCTGCTGGTGGGTACTGGTGTTGATGAGGATAATTCACTGCAAGAACGGGCAGCTCGTGCCCGGTATATATAGCACTCTGCTGCATTGCCATCTCCCTCGAGGCTGCCCATCTCCCAACGGGCTTGCGAGTAATCCGAGCTCAATTCTGCACAACCCGCCAACTCTGTGATCCACGCCCTTCCGTGAGACTTCCCAATGCATCCTCGATCCCATCGTCATCCGAAACGACGCCCAAGTATAGATCCTGCCCTGCAGGGCTCAAAGGGGCTGTGGGCCAAAATGGAAGCAGACTGCGCAATGCATCGGCATGTCCGCGGGCTTCCAGAGTCCCTACCGCATGCCAGCCAACCGAGCGGTGTGCTCGAGACTGGCGTGCTGCTTTACCCTGCAATATTTCTTCAGAAAAAGCCCGTCTCGAAAAGCTTTCTACCAGGTCTCGAGGCTAAGCTTTCTAATGCCAGCGCAAACAGGGGTTCTGGTTTATAATGCCCATGCGTTTACACTTCCCGTTTGGTATTTGAGGGTAGCACGACTAGCCCACTGGGGTATCGTTACCCCTACCAATTGGCCCTAGCGTTGGCGTCAACTCTATTTCCGGACCCTGGCACACTTCCCAGACTATGCAGTACCTAGTCTATCCGAAGCGGCCCAGCCCGGTTACATCGTCTACCCGAGCTAGAGGGCGGCGTTGCACACCAGACAGGTAATCGTCTCTCGTAGGCATTTCGTCCTGACTACGGAGCATATACCTAAGTAGGCCATTTGGACAACTCGGATAATCCCGACACCTACATCTTGAGGGAGACAGGATGAACCAACCCATCGACTAATATCCTTAGCGCAATTTGCGGATGGGACAGGCATATGTACATATGTATTTGAGATGAGAATTGGTTTTCGATGCCAGCGACAAGCAGGGCTGTGGTTGGTTTACAATGTGATTTACGGATACAGGGCCAGTGAAAATTCCACAATTGCAGCCATTTTCAATTCGCTATCAAGTACATATCTTGGCCTTGCAAATTGCGTAACCCCTGGCAATGTAAACCACAACTCCTGCTGGACTTGCTCCTTCACTCTCTTGCCCTCTCGCCCTCAGCCCCAATGCATTGAGCCGTCATGACATTTGGCTACAACAATTTTTAGTTAACTGCCAAGCGGCAGGCATTTGAAAGGATGGCCGGGTACGTACTTAAAAGTCACGCACCTCTCTCGCGGGCATATGCATTGGAAAGGTTTCGCTCGCTTCCTTACTTACCTAAGGTACATGGGGGGGCGCAGGAAATACTGACAGGTCGCTATTGTACTATTGAGTTACTAGTCATTCGACAATTCACGCTGTTTACTTATAATTAAGCCCTATACTCAGCCCTGTGAATTAATGTAAGCAGATTTTTCAGTATTTCCTGCACACCCCCGAGTACGAAGTAACCTTAAGTACGAGTAGCTCAAGTACAGTCATGATATCGATAAATAGCTGCATATGTCGATCTGCCGCGCTCTTCCGCAATTGCAAGGGTACTCTAAGTAGGTCGGGAACCCTCCCGGTGGTACGCATGCATGCATGCATGCAGTGCAATCGAATTACTACCTAGGTACCTAGGGGCATCCATGCGTGCCTAGCCTGGTTGTTGCGTGCCATATTTGGTGAAGGGAGCGGCACACCAGAGGGGCTGGGCACGAGACTACACCATCTTCACAATAGCTACTTACCTACTTCATGCCTGACCCGAGTACCCGCGCTATCTGGCGAGTTACAGCCCTTGTCAATTCCCAATTCAAGACTGACGGCTTTGCCTCAAGTGAGTAGATTTCGGCCGTGCCCTGACTGTGCTCTGCCCTTTTAAATTTTGCAGAGGACTCTTTGAACTGTCTTCAAAATGGTAGTCTGGTGAGGGCGGCGTTGCACACCAGACTAGGTATCTTCAAAAAACGACAAGGGCTGTAACTCACCAGTTAGTAAGGCGGTATGTACGAGGGCTAGCGTCAAAAGTAGTCATGAAGTCAAAATTAAAATAGGATTCCTTTTAAAGTTTATAAATGTAACGTAACACGATAAGACGCGTACTCTACGCCTAAAGCTTAAGCTTTCCTGGCCGGCCCCATGCAAAGAAGTCTCAAAGTAATATTTCTAATATGACAAATATTTGTGACCATACCATGGCCATCCATACCTCTGGATCCGGAGATAGATCTAGATCTGGTGTTTGTTTAAGGGGGCTTCTAGATGGGCTTCTGAGAGTTTCTTCGCCCATGCGTTGGGGGTCGGATTTTTTTGAAACGCCGGCCATGCATGACTTTTGACCACAGCCTCATGATCAAATATATACGTACCTATATACTTATAATTAGTCGACGCCCTCAATGTATTAATATTCGCGATAGGGAGCGCTATAGCTACCTACCTCATGTAGCCCTTCTATCCGTATGTATAGACTTTATATAGACTTGATGTCATCTCATGGCCATGATCATCTCATCACCACGCCTTACATTATAATTTCACACCTTATAATTATACGATGATCGATCTTGATATATATCGATACCAATATTGATTGATACAGCTATCCCATGGCATGCCATGGCGTGCGATGTTACTGATCATGAAGCTTGGACGTCGACTAGCTATAGCTATAGCTTGGTAGGTTATATCTTGTATGAATGTACAACGTAATTATAAGCATATATACCTTGGTATATATGTGGATTTAATATATGGATTGCCGTGGCTTGGTATTTACTTCCAATGTAGCGAGATATAGCTAGTAAGTACGTATATATAGGTCCGAATCCTGTCGACTCTCCCGCGTGGTGTCCACAACTCACAGCGTACATAGGTAGGTGTCCGGGTTTTTCAGCGCAGTTGCAACGTTGGGGTTTTCCCTTAATTAAGTTGGCAGCATCAGTGAAGATATCGATTTATCTGAGTTGCCCAAATGCATTAATGGCTCAGTCTCGATTAATGGCCTAGCAAAACGGGGGTTTCGTATGTAAGTATGTACATTATATATGTTGATTGTGGAGGCCTCCTTAGTTCCTGAGGTACCTAGGTCTCTAGTTAAGTTACGCGCGCCATGGTGAAAAGCCGCATGCGGGAATTGATCATGAGTTCCAAAAAAAAAAAAGAAAGAAAAAAATACCAAGTAGGAAGTAGGTAGGTAGGTACTTCTTATTTACACCCTTACGACAGAGAGGTTATATCAAGATATGCATCACAAGTCGTGGGCCAAAAACGTCAACCATTGTTCAAGTTGCATTACCGGTACCGAAGCAAAGAAAAAATTTCGAGAAACACAAGCAAAACAAGATGGGATCTTCCAATTCCAGAGGTATATGAAATCGATTACCTTGCAATTGCCATGTATGGTATACTATTTGGAAAAAATATCCCGAGGCCAGGAAAAATTGTAGACATATATGCATCCTTTCGTGGTATTTCCTGTAGGCACTTTTATGTTGACCCATGTGTCGACTTTTGACGCTATAGGCCGAGACTGGCTATAGGCCTCGTACCTACCCAACATACCTAAATGACTTTTTTATTTACGCATCATGTTTCTAGATCTGACTCTCTACTCGACTCCCAGAACTTGCACCTTGATCTGCACGTGCACACTTGATGGTTCTTAAACCTGCAGTATCTAATTATAATGGTCCCTCTAATTAGAGCTTCTTCTTTTTCCCCTTTATAGCTAGCTTGCTCTCTAGATCGCTCCCTTCCGGATCCCTCTTTCTCGCTTTAAATTTCTTTTCTTTTCTTTATTTTTGATCATGTATTTAGTAATATTGATTACAGTACTTATAATTAGGCAGGGGTTCTCCATGCATATGGCCAGTGGCCTGACAAAGAAAAAAAAAAGTTAAGTGATCATGAGCTACGCGATCTCGATATGGATACTTGAATTCAATTACCAATTTCGGTAGCTTTATAATTCGAATCTGGTTGTTGTAAGCCGCCCGCGCGCGGGTAGTCTCGTACGTGCCCAGCCCCGGGCCCTCCTGCGGAGGCCTGCGGGATCCAGCAATGTAAGCAAGCTTGCTACTCGGGGACGAGGCTAACTTGGGGCTAGCTTGGGAGATTCTTTTCCGGAAATACTAACTAGAGTAAAAGTTAGTCCGTGCCCCTGGCAATTGACTTTAGCGTTCATACGAGGTGCCTACATATACATACATCTGTGAATTGCCATGGCCATGACCCAGGCGTGATCGAACAACGCCTGGGACGAGGCTAGACCCAGGCAACATGCACTCAAGTACCTAAGCAAGTCGCAGAAGCGGGCGCTGGAGGCTGCGCGGGGGGTTGTGGAGAGGCAGACCAAGACGAGGAAGACGGAGACGGAGGTGGGGGGCGCGTTCGAAGGAGAGGTACGAGGAAGAAGACGCAGGAGGAGGAGAAGAGGAAGGCCGCGGGATTTCAGTTTTTCTACCTTTGTTTTTTGAGATATGGTTTTCGATGCCAGCGCCAGGAGGGATTTGCAATTGGGTTTTAAGTGCCAGTAGGTTTATATATAATGCCAGTGAGATTTTTGCACATGGCGCAAGGCACCGGAGACCATGGGAGCTTGAGGGCCCAAGTTTGAAGAGGATGCTGAAGGAGATGCTCAGATCGTGAGGCAGCTTTTCTTCTGATGGCCTCATATTTTGTGCCCTGATATCTCGCCTCCGTTCTAGATTGCAATTGCAAATTGGAAGCAGGAGTGATTAGAATTCACTGCGAATGCCAGTTACGTATACTCGAGTACTTCAAGGCTAAGAGATATTCTAGTGCGCGCAGAAAACGCTTGCAATCGTGGGGTTTTTACTGGCATTGTACTGTAGTAGAGTACTCGAGTACCACGTCCGGATCCCCTACTAGCGCTTGCATCGAAAACCATATCTCTTGTTTTTTTTTCTGCTGTTTTTTCGTGCCTTTCATTTTTTTTCTTTCCATTTCCTTTCCTTTTTCGTCTCGTTATTACGATATCTTTCTCTGGGGGGTACTTTTACCATATGCATACATCTTACATATTACACTTTCCATTTCCATTTTACATCTACATAAATTAATGCCATTAACTTTTTTTTCTTTTTTTCTTTTTTTATAGTGCCACGCCTCATGATCACTACTCGAGTAGCTATAGTGCACTATCTATCTCTATATCCATCTATTTGGCCACGGGTTCAATTCGCAACTTTATATACTTTATAATTCATCATCATCATCATCAACTTTGCAATTGGGTTTCGTGTCATTATTTGCGATCGACAAAATTTAAAGTCGTCCAAAACCAATCTAGACCTATCAAGGTATCTCTTATCGATAAGCACTTCCGGAAGCTGTCCTCTCCACTACATACCACCCTAGGCACCTACCAGGGTCTACAACATTATCAAGCGCAACATCGATCATCATTATCATCACCAACATCAAACACCACACAATCATACCCAACCACATCAATTCCGCGCCGGCGGACTGCAAATAGGTTCTCTACATCATCAACCACATCAGCACAGTAGGTAGTTACAGTACAACAACACAGCCAGCGCCCCTCTTGCAGCGCAGCGCACGCAGCCTCGATAACCTCGGTGCCCTAAGCTACCAGGTACCTACCTACGTAAGAGGTAGCCTCGTCCCCCGTAAGAGGTAGGTAGGTCTTATATCGGATATCCCAGTGCACCCACCCACATCCCAAATCGCCGGGGGAAGAACCTCCCCCCATACAAGATGCCACCGCAACCATCCCCAAGCGCTATACCTACACCCACAACCACCACCACAAACCCCGACACTTCCACAATTACCACCACCACAACCCCCGCCACCCCGTACATCTGCATCGAATGCACAACCCCCGTGTCGACCCTGTACACGCCGTACACCAACGCCGACGACAGCAGCCTCGGCCGCGGCGTGCGGCTGACGCAGTGTCCGCGCTGCCGCGGCTTCGCGGATAAATACGTGGAGCATGATTTCGTCGTGCTGTTTATTGATTTGGTGTTGATTAAGCCACAGGTATGTTTGTTTTGTGTTAGTGGGGGGGGTTGTGGTTGGTTGTTTTGTTGTTGTGGTTGTTTTTTTTGGGGGGGGGAAGGTGGCGGTGGGGAGTAGGCCATGGGAGATATCGATGTATAAAAACTAACAAATTACAATTTGCAATTGCAATTTATCTTCGGTGCGCGTTAGGTCTATCGACATCTCCTATTCAACTCCCTCAGCGGCGCGGGAGATGGCACCGGGAGTGGGAGTGGCCATTGCAAGAATGGAAATAGCACCAGTACCACCAGTAGCGGTGAAAATGAAAATGAAGGTGGGAGTAGTAGTGGTGGAGGAGGTAAAAATAAAAAGGCTGGAGCTGGAGTTCTGGGTCTGGGTGGAATCGATGTACGTCCACCCCCCCCCCCCCCCCCCCCCCCACCATCCCTCTCACAAAAGGATCTAGAAAGATAATTATTACTGATATATGATATGGGTTCGATCGATCCATCTAGCCCCGCGTCATCCGTCTCGGCATCCTCATGCTCTTGTTTGACGTGTACCTCACGTGGGCGCGGATAGAGAGGGAGATTCCGAGTTCAGGCTCGGGTTCGGTTTCGCATCAGCCCTCTCAGCCCCATGGCCCAACAATGGAGGAGAGTGAGGGTGGTGGTGGTGGTGGTGGTGGTGGAATCAGCAGCGGCATCGGCATCGGCACGATCGAGGGCTGGCCCATCGCGCTGCAGTACTTATTTTTCCGTAAGTTTTCCAGATATTGCTTGTTTTTTTTTTTATTTTATTAAAAATCTCCCATATATATGGCCATCCACACACACACACATGCCCAAAAAAAAGAAAAGAAAAAAGAAAGAAATGCTAATACATATTATACATGATAAATCAAATATAGTCATCCTCTGCGCAACGCAATCTCTCTTTACACACCTCACCGTTCGCCTTCTCGCGGCCTGGACTCACCCCTCTTCCCCATCTACCCCCTCTACCTCCACCCCGCCAAACCCCTCCCTCCTCTCCACAGCCCTCCTCGTCTCCTCCTCCACTAAACTCTTCCCCATCCTCATGGTCATATGGGACTACGACGTCCCCGCCGCCGCGAACGCCGTGGGCTGGGCGGTCGTGGTGAATAATGTCGAGGCGTTGAGGGTTGTGTTGGGGAGTTCTAGTGGTGGGGGGGGTGGGGGGGGAGGAGGTGGTGGGAGTTATTATGGGGGGGGGTACGCGAGGGTGGTTGGGATTGTGGGCGCGGGGGAGGTGGTGAGGTGGATGGTTGGGGAGGGGGTGAAGTGGGTTTTTGGGGTTGGGGGGGGAGGGGGAGGTGTGGGTGGTGGGGTTCCTGGGTGGGAGTGGGTGCGGGAGGGGGGGAGGTTTGTTTCGTACCTGAATGTATAGGTAGGTACTTCTATGTGTTTTAGATATCGATGATTGAACCACCAAACTACTTGGAAATTTTTTGGATACCTCATAATTACCTACTTACTTGAATACCTTCTTACTCATACCTCACACATACAACATACACACACACACACATGTACATTCAACGGGGGGTATACTATAAATAAACAAAAGTACTTTGGTAATTAACCTTTATAACCTATCTTGCACCAAAAAGAAAAAATAAAAATATCCACAGCACCAAAAAATAAATAAAAATATCCACAGACACACTCACAAACAAGAGCTCACAAAAAAAAACATACAAAATACTCCTCCTTACTTATAACTTACTACAAGGCCAACAAATAACTACAAGGCCAACAAATCCTCCTGCTCCCCCCTCGTCAGCCCAAGGATATACAACACGTCGCGCAAGTTCCCCGAGTTGAGTCTGCAGGGGGCAAGCTCCTGGACTTTGGGCTTTGCGTCGAACGCGATGCCGAGGCCGGCAAGGCCCATCATCTTGAGGTCGTTTGCGCCGTCGCCGATGGCGAGGGTTTGCGCGAGGGAGATGCCTTCTTTTTGCGCGATTTCGGCGAGCAGGGAGGCTTTGGCCTCGGCGTGGATGATGGGGCCCGTGAGGTCGCCCGTGAGGTGGGTTCCGTCGGGATTGAGGACGAGCTATATATATATGCGTTGGTGGTTAGCATTTTGAAATCTGTGGGGGGGGGGGGTTCAGGGTAATGTTGTGGTTTTTTTTGGGGGGGGGAAGGTACCTGATTAGCATAAGCGTAATCGAGGCCTAGTTCTGCCTTGACATGGGTGGCAAGTGGGATGAATCCGCCGCTGAGAACGGCGAGCTTGAAGCCGAGCGCTTTCAGGGCTTTGCATAATTCCCGTGCGCCGGGGGTGAATGTGATGACGGACTTGAGATCCTCAAAGACCGTCGCCGGGACTCCCTTCAGTAATGCGACACGTGCCTTCAAGCTTGCGGTGAAGTCCAGCTCTCCGTTCATGGCGCGCCTCGTGATGGCAGAGACCTGCTCCTCGAGGCCGACGTAGCGGGCAATCTCGTCGATGACCTCCTGCTGGATGAGGGTGGAGTCCATGTCGAAGACGGCGAGGCGCTTGTGCTTGCGGAAGACGTTGTGGGGCTGCAGCACGACCTCGATGTTCCATCGCTGCTCGAACGTGGCGATCTCCTCGTGGCGGCGGAGGTCGGCGAGCGTGAGGTTGCTCGGGAGGGGGAGGACGAGCTCGATCCTCCGCGCGACGGTGGAGCTGTCGAGGCAGCGGTGCGAGGAGTCCCACTTCCGCCAGGGGATGAAGAGTTTATCCCACGTGCCGATAAAGTCAAACAGCGCGGCCTGGGAGATGTGGGTAGCCGATGCCTCGGGCTGGGTGTCTGCCGAGGGCGACTTGGGGGGTGTGTGGAAGAGGGTAGCGACGACGTGCTCACCGGCCTCCTCGGCCTGGCAGTTTTTGTGGTTGAAGCCGTGGACGAGGCCGCTGTCGATGACCTTTGCCTGGGCGTCTGCGCCGGAGAGGTGCGCCCAGTTGTTGAGGAGGTGGGCGCTGTCGAGGCCGAGGCTGGCGAGGTACGACTCGAGCTTGTCGAGGGCGCTGGAGTCGATGTGCAGCGGGTGGGAGGGGCCGGGGTGTACGGCCGTGGGGGGCGGCGCGGATGGGTGGGCTTCGCCGCTGGTGAGGGCGTCGTGCGAGGTTTGGCTGGCGAAGGCACTGCCGTGCGCGGTGCCCTTGAGGGTGAGGTTGTTCACCGAGGCCATCCGCGAGGGATTGGGCCGGCGGGGCTGATCCATTGTGGGATTGTGTGGTGGAGATCCGAAGTTCGGAGCGTTGGAGATGGGCCGAGATGGAATATGGTTCTTGGGTATTGGTTGTGCGCAGCAGGCGGAGAAGAAGACGGTGAAGCAAGTACTGCAAAGTGAAAGTGCGCGAGAGATACGAGGAGGGCGGGGATGCTTAGGACGTCGAGACGAACGCCGGGCGGTCGATGCGGAAAAATACCAAGCGTGGTCTGAGTAGCTGTGTATGATGGGGGGGGGAATGTACCAGCTACTGGTGGAACGCACGCTGTATGTGAGTGTGTGCTGTACAGCGAGAGATTGTGTATACAAGGTGAGGAAGAGAATGTTTCCCTTACTTCTTGCAAACGAAACGGAAACACCACACGTGCACGAGTGATCCCGTCTGCTTCCCCCCGACCCCTCGGCCCCGGCTTGCTACATCGACATGACGTGAAGCGAGCCGGCTTCACTAGCAGAAGAGCCACAGCCAAACAGCCCCATGGGACCAAAGCAGCCCAGGCATCATCATCACGTACCTGAGGTATGGCGGGGCAATGGCGGGGCAGCTCGGTCTTGGCGGGGTTGGGCTGTTGCTGTCCCGCGCCAAGCCGAGACCGTACTCTAGTCCCGCTCCCTCCCTCGCTCACCCACACACGAGGCTACACCCACACTGTTCTCGTACTCGTACCCATACACACACTAGCCCATCCCAGCCCACACACCACACAACCAACACACACGTGCACTATCGAGAGGGCAGGCGATTGGCGAGACTGATTGGCTCCCGCTTAAGCTTGGGAGGACGTGGTGCAGAGAAGCATCGGTAAGAGGACGAGGCGCATCAGCCGAGGAATAACAACAGATCCACTCTCAACACCACAACCAGAACGATGGTCTTCACAGAGGCAGACCTCAAGGGAATCGTGCGCAACCTTTCCATCCATGCCTCGACTCAGTCAACACTCAGGCATCCCCAGCGTCCCCCGGCACTTGAGCTCGTCTCTGGAGGGCTCGTGTTGGAGTATCATGCACGTTCGATGATTGCAAGAATTATCTTGCAGGATAAACAGACAGGTATACAGGGCTACGCACAATAACTTGTGCTATTATTATTTTATATCGGAATCTGACAGGCTTGCATAGCTCGCATAACTCTACTCGAGCTAGGTACGCTCACAAATATTAAAGTCAAAAACATCGAAACCCTGTTACCTCCCGATGAGGAAGAGTGGGGCAGAGTCGGTATTTCGACCATCGTGAGAAAGTAAGTCTTACTCTGTACTAGTATCACGTTCTTACCAAGATGCATTCTTATTTTATTTTGTTTGAGTCTAGGTCGGAATTTGTTATGCTCAAGAATGACCTAAGCGAGAAGCTCAGTAGCAATGTGTTGATTGTATCAGATTACTGTCAGTCTAAAGCAATCGATTTGATCCTATTGAGGAAGCTTTTGCGTTCGATCACGACAGACAGCTCCGATGTGCAATGGCTTGGCCATGATCGAGATATGGTGTGCAAAACGTCGTTCTACACAGAGTGCCAGGAATCACTCCTCAAAACTCTGCAGGAGATAACAAGGTATGCATTAATCGTGATTCTCTCATGATAAGAAACAATGCTGACCCTTGTAGGCCCGTAGACATTTCAACATTCTTACCAGAGCGGAGTTTGCCGATTGAGTTCATCTCTCGCCTGCTCGCATCTACTTTGAAAGGAATGAATGAACCGCTTGGGAAACTAAAGGGAACAACTTACACGCCTCGGGTCTATGACGAAGAAAGGAAAAATGCCCTTATCGAAACGTTGCAAAAGAAAAACATTATTGGTATATTGCTGAAATCCCCAAAACATGTAGAAACACCAGGACGCTAACCTTGCCAAAGATCTAGACTCACTCACCCAAGAAGGGATCAAGCATCCCGAGACATTTGTAAAGAGTCGGTTACCTAATGTACATTTCTTGAAAAACCACATCGTCACAGACGTCTATCTGAGTCAACTTGACGAAAATGTACGGGGCAAGCTCCAGAGAGATGGCTGGGCAGATGTCAAGGTTTGTGTGTCTTCCTTGCTGTTTTTCTACCCAGCTGACCCAGATAGGACACTGAACAGAAACTGTCTCCGGGCGATGAAAAGATCCTGAGGCAAATGATCAGAGGCAATAGGCGTGGGGATACAGAGGAGCATGCATCCGTTTTCGTGGCCAAGTCCCTCAGGGCTTGTCTGACGGGGAAGGCTAGCGAGTTTGCCAGCCAGCAGGCCCAGGCTACACAGGTGACGACCATCAAATGGCAAGAGGTAAAGCTTCCTTTCTATAAAAAAAGCAATGACCCAGTGACTGACCTTCGAGTGGGGTATAGCTTTTGACGCACTTGTCCGGCACAACCTCTGTCCCAATATCTGTCCTGACCTCTTTGTTGACCACGATACATCCGATCGCAGTAAGCAAGTTCACAGAACACGTCACTCGATTGAGAGAGTCGACGATCAACACCGCAAAGGAGGCTTTTACCGATAAATGCGTTTCTCGTTTTATGCTTCACCATACAGCCCTGAAAGGGATACCAGATGAACCCCTGCGATCCAAACTCGGGACTGACCTGGTGGAGTATAGCCGGGAACTAATCATAGGGCATGTGGATAAGCTCGAAAACACCGTGACGTCTTGTGATGAGGAATTCAACATTGGACCCTTTAATGATGTAAGAAAGGCCTTCCAACTTTCGGCCAAAGCCGGCAAAAAGCCGGAGTTTGCTCTGAAAGAGATTGAACAGTGCTTGGCATCTTTCCAGAAGCAAATGGGCATGGCTATCCCCTCTGGGGAGCTTTTAGCTCTGAAAAAGGGAGAGATGTTGAATGACCTTAGGGCGCAGCTGCAAAAGACCAAAGATGCCTCACTCGGTCTGACTGTGGTGCTAATTGTCATCCACGCAAGCCTCACCCCTGGCGTGCTAAAGGCTTCAGGGTAATCCCGATCCTAGCCCCGCAGATTTAAATTGACCCCACACTGACGAGATAACGACTGCAGGAAATACGTTCCCAAATTACTCAAGCTTCTCCAAGGCCGAATCGACAGCGGCAGATTTGAGCACTTGGTGCGAACGAAGGAGGCGGTGATAGCACGGTCAAAGGTCTCTGAGGAGGACTTTGCGCGGCTGCGGGAGATGGCCCAGGAGTCCCGCGACAATTGACTGACAAGTCTTGCAATTTCGCTCCTGCGCCCGATTTGCAAGTTTGCTGATGATCCTACGTGCCCTGTCTTTTTTGCTGCTGCTTACCCGCGATTCGCATCCACCCACTCACGCGCCCTATTGCTACTCTAGATTATTGCCGCCTTCGCCTGTCTGTCCCCAGTGCTGTCTGTCACTGCTGCGTCCGATGCTTTTTCCAGCACCGGGACCGCCAAGCATTTCCTCGCTCTTGCTTCACTCTCGGCCCTGGCCCGCGCCCGTCAGCCCTGCCAAGCCCCCGCAACGCCCTCGAGCAACGTCCACGGCACGCCTCGGTCGGCCACGGCTCCAAACATTCACGGCCCTTGGCCTCGTCCCCGGCGGATGAGGCTGGAGGCTGCGCGCTGCGATTGCGTCGCGAGGGCGGAATCCGTGGGCGAAACGACCGAGACTGTGGGGCAGATGGGAGGCGTCGGCCGGCGCACGGCGGCCGTGATTGGTAAGGCGAAGGGGAGAGAAAAGTTACTTCCGCATCGATCGTGCAGGGCTTGGCGGCCCCGAAGGCGATTAGTTGCTTTTGGCGTCTCGCACGCCATAGTTGCCCGGAATTCTGCCATCGATGCTCACAAAGCCGCTACAGCCAGGGCCTTCCACAACCCAGAAAAAAAAATATACAGGCATGTCAAGCTTGAAAGCCGTGCGAGGCGGGGGTGCCGGGCTGGATGGCATTGCTGGCCCGTACTCTCTATATACATCTGGTGGGCGGCCCTTTTTCCATCTCGTCACAATCCGTCTGCATTCATCAACACTGCTCAACCAGTCAGTTTGCTCCCGTTTCCGATTTTCATACCCTTTACCACTTCAGTCCAAGACATATTGCTTTCCCCGGAATCCACACACTCTCCTGTGTCACTTAAAAAAAAAAAAATACCCCACACAACCGACGTAATGGATAGAGCTCGTTCCCTCTCTGTAGACGACAAGATGCAAGATTCCGGATACTCCACTGCCATTGGCTCTGGACACCTTCCAGAAATTTACTTCTCTCCTCCTCACCTCAAGTTCATCAACGCACAGCTCAAGGACCTCGAGCCTGAGGGTAAGAATACTTCTTTGCTTTATAAATATATTTTTTCAGATTTAATTTCTAACTTTGATTTTAGAAATCCTAAAATGGTGCCTCATCACACTTCCTGGCCTCTTCCAGACCACTGCCTTTGGGCTCACGGGTCTTGTCACCATTGACATGCTATCTAAGATCACCGCTGGCACTGGAAAGAAAGTCGACCTTATTTTCCTTGATACCCTCCACCACTTCCAGGAGACCCACGACCTAGTCAACAACATTCGATCCAGGTACCCTGATGTCAACCTTCACATTTTCAAACCCGATGGAATTGAAACCCCAGAAGAGTTCGCCAAGGTTCACGGAGAGAACCTATGGAAAACCAACGACACCCTCTACGACTACGTAGCAAAGGTCGAGCCAGCTCAACGGGCATACCACGAGCTTGGTGTTAAGGCTACCTTGACTGGAAGACGCCGCAGCCAGGGTGGACAGCGCGGTGATTTGGATATCGTTGAGGTCGATGATGCTGGATTGATCAAGGTCAATCCTTTGGCAAACTGGTCATTCCCACAAGTCAAGGCATACGTCACAAAGCACAACGTCCCATACAACGCCTTGTTGGACCGTGGATACAAGAGTGTTGGTGACTGGCACAGCACAAGGTTAGTTTTATTCTGCCCCTTTTTTTATTCCATCTGGACATAAAACCTAACATATATTTTAGCCCCGTCAAGGAAGGTGAAGATGAGCGAGCAGGCCGATGGAAGGGCCAGGAAAAGACCGAGTGCGGAATCCACAACAAATTATCGAAATACGCACAATTCCTCCGTGCGGCAGAGATGAGGAAACAGGAAGAGGAACTCCAAAAGGCACTTGAGAAGGTTCAATTTTCTCAGGGCGTTGCCGCATAAATGACAAGAAAGAAGCAAAAATACGAGACACGAAGGTGGAAAACTCATACATGAATCGAACGAAGGAACAAGAGACATGGCGGAGGGTGTAATATGGGAAACGCTTTTATGGGACAAAATTTTGGGATATGCGTTATGGGTGTTTGTGGTGTACGTGTGCGTTTGTTTTGCTGGTCGCTGGGTGATTGGAGGAAAAACAAGGACTGGTGTGGCAAGATGTGTTGCAACCAACATATTGCTAGATGGAGCTACAGGAGGTTTTGCTGCTGGCGGTGGGGTGGGCTGGTCGGCGAGGGACATGGTGGATTTGCTTGCATCTGCATCGATGGGCATTTTTTTTTGATTTCTTACTTTGAGCTGTTTTTTTCTCTTTTCTTATGGGTGCACGGGGCTTATACCGGCGTTTACATTTTTTTTTATATCCTTTTTTTTTTTTTTTTGCTATTTGTTTTCATCCAAAAAGGGAGCTCGAAATCGTGGGGAAGAGTGAGCAGGAGACCCAGAAAAGAGATGAAGGAGATGTGTTTTCTGACTGATATAGGTGGGGAATTCATCATTCCTTTTTGATATTTTATATCACCAACGTTGATGGAGTTTACACATTTCCTTTTTAGCTAGATGGGGTGGGGGGGCTCGAGAGGAGGTGGGGGTTGGCATTACATAGAATTTAAAAATACATGGGATTTTTACTACCTATAATATCGTCGTGAATTCTTGAGCTCGAGGAAATGAAGAGGAGGAGCGAGCTTGAGCTTTGTTGATGGTTTTAGGTGAGAGGAGTGTTTTATCCAAGTACCTAGGTAGGTAGCTAGCTATAGGCCAGCTGTGTTTGTGAGCTTGAGCTCGAGCTCACAAAGAGCTTGCAATTGTGCTGCTACCAAATGGATCCTGAACTCACAACAGAAACAGACAAGTGCTGACCTGACCCACAAGTAAGCTTTCCCCACATACGATCGGTCTAGGAATATAAGCCTATAAGGTACTCTACTTGATCTAGAAGAAGGCTAGAAGTGTAAAATTTGAAAAAAAGTGGCATGTCATACGTTACGTTACGTTACGTTACCTTCCTGAACTTGGTAGATCTGCGCATGCAATGCAATGCAATGCATCGCGGGCGGGCTGGATGGCCGTGTTTAGGTATATATTTCTGTACTGTAGAGTCATAGAGGAAGGAGTACGTAAGTAAGTATATATGTAAGTGCGTGAAATGGTTTATGGTGCAGGGTTTAGGTGGAGGTATGTGGATTTTTGGGGCTGTGGTATGGAGCATCGAATCTCTGTTAACTTGAGTGACACGATATGTATGTATGTACACTGTCCTGAAGCTCGAGTTATATGATGTAGGTATCACCGGTCAAAAGAAGGTTGTTTAAGTTTGTGCATCAGGATGTTTTATCCACTCGAGTCTTTGGGATGCGTGGGTGCGTGCGTGCGTGCGTGCGTGCGCGGTTTCTTGCCCCACTTTCTACCTCCCCGGGTGTGGCATGCACGGTATTGTGGTCGACGAGGAAGAGTAAGGACCCACCTACAGGAATAAACTCTTGGTACTGTACTCAACCCCACCACTCTGAGTATACTCTACTCTACATGCACACAGCCACCGCCTACGAATTAAAACACTACCTACCTACTTACCTAGTAACATAACATAACATATCACAAAACGAGCCGGGGGTTGAGTGTACTGAGGAAGCCTGAGGATAAGAAGGACAGGGACGATCTAGGGAAGATTGCCGTAGAGGAACTTTAGAAGAGGTGAGTGTGGGTGGGGTGTGCTGGTGTGGGGTGTGGGGTGGGTGGTTTTTGTTTCTTCTGGTGTCTTTGTGTGTTTTTTTTTCTCGCCGGTTGGGGATCGATATCCGGAGTTGAGAAATTTTTGGAATATAAATAACTGACTGGGCCCACGTCGGATAGATAGATCCACCTGGACCTGGGCTATAGGTTTTTATATTCGAATCTAGGGAAGAAGATAAGTAGGTATCGATATCCAAATACCATAATTCATTCGGATCGACGGACTACTTCGACTTCGACTTCGACTTCTTAGTTTGGAGTTATATACCACCCACCCACTTACGTGCCATACATCTTAAATACTCCCATCACCTACGATACAACCGCAAACCACCATCAACTACCAAAGAACCCACACCCACCAAACTACCCCACTAAGAACGACACCAACCACCCCTACCCCCCCCAGCAAGATGTTCGTCCGCCGCCGCCGCGACGCCCCCGAAGCTGTCCTCCCCACCACCCTCGAAGGCTTCAACCTCACAATCACGCAAGACGACAAGCTCCGGCAACTCTCGGACCCCACCCTCCGCTTCGAATACAAAGTCCACAAACAGCCCCGCCTCAACGAGCTCCGCAGGGAGGGCATCAACGAGTGTCTTCGGCAGCATGTGCTTGAGCGGCTTTTAAAGCTGGGGTTGGTGGAGGTCAAGTTATCCGGCGAGGATGATGTTATCGACGGCGTCGAGGGTGGGAAAGTCACTGTGTTGGTTTCGAAGGATTTGTTGGTGGAGAAGAAGGACCAGAAGGACCAGAAGAAGAAGCAGAAAAACATCCTCCTCCTCTTCCCCGACGCAGACAGCGACCTGGGCATCTGGTCATACCGCTCGCTAGACGGGGACTCCCCCACCGCTAGCATCGCAAACGGGTCCATGATCTTCTTTGTCGAGAAGGCCGTGGGCGAGGGGTATAGTGTTGTTGTGGGAAACTCGGGCGCGCTGATGTATATGCCTGAGGTGGGCACGACGGTGACGAATTGGACGTGGAATGCGAGGAATAAGCCGTGGGCGGTGGGCGGGAGGGATAGGAAGTGGGATGATAGTTGGAATTTGGTGAGGGGGAGTGAGGATCCCGAGAGGCATGTGGGGTTGGTGTTGGAGAGGCTATTGGGGGAGAAGGGGTGGTGCCCGGAGGTGAAGGTGGGGGGGGAAGTCGAGGAGGAGGAGGGGAGGGCGAGGGTGTATGTTGTTGCTGCGGGGGAGGGTGCCGCGGGATTGGTGCAGTATTTGGATAAGGCGGGGAATTGTGAGTTTCCTTCCTACAGCTTTGGTTTTCTCTTGTCTTGAAAAGATAAAAACTAATAATATGTATCGTGTTGTTTTGTTAGTCGACCGCTGGAAACCCTACCTCCAGGCCTTTGCTATCGGGGAGCCCCGCTACGCATTCAACTCCCTGAACTCGGGCTCCCTGAAAGACTTTTTGAAGGATACGGCACGTGCATATATCTCTACTTCTTCCATCTTCACCCCACCTCCACCGCAGCGGCAAGCCGGTGATGGAGGATCACTCAGATACGAGCCCCCCCCCCAACCGACGTTTGAGAATGGAGAGCAGATCACGGATGACCGCTTCGGGTGCGCGATATTCTCGGCCGACACCACGTTCCATGAATGTGTGGTGCCCACGCTTGGGGAGCAGATTTGGGGGTATGTGAGGGCCGTGAGGGAGTGGCTTGAGAAGGAGGAGGGAAGTCCAGGTGGAGCAAAGTATGTCAATCCGGATGCGGAGACGAGGGATAGGGGTGTTGTTGTCGAGAGTGTGTTTGTGGAGCCGAGTGATGATGAGGGTGAGGGTCAGGGGCCGCAGTTTGATGGGAAGCCGTGGGGGGATGGGAGTGTGAGGGGGGGTGGGTGGTAGAGGTGGAATATATCTATCTCACTTTTTTTGATCCTGGAGGATCATTTGCAAGTTGGGGTGTTTGTGTTTGTTTTATAAGTTTCTGTTGATTTTAACGGGAGCCTCGAGAGTTTTAGGGGGATTATGAGGATTATAATGGTGGTGGTGGTGGTGGTGGTGGTGGTGGTGGTGGTGATGGTGATGGATGGCTATTATGATCATGACCATGATGAAATGAAGTTTATGTAGCAAATGGGCTGTTTGTTGTACCTTGATTGATTGATTTTTCCCTTTGTGTGTGTGTGCCTGTTGAATGAGGGTGAATATTAGGTACCTAGGTAGGTACGAGAATACCTCGTATACGCACCGATTTCATTCCCACCCATGGGCTCAATTTTCTTTTTTAGTTATGTGAATTGAATTGAATTGCAATTGAACATTATAATCATCATTTTTTTTATTTTTTTATCTTTTTTATGTTTCCGTCGTTGTTAACGTTCTTGATCTTTGTTTTACCTTGTTTGACCTCCGCTCCCTCCCTAGCTAGCTAGCCATCTCTTTTTTTCTTTGTTTTGGCCTTCTTCACTCCAGAAATTTCAGGTTTCAAATTCTTGATGATGATAAAAAATTGTTCATACACGGACGTCGATTCTGTAAGGTACCTAATTATAAGTAGGTAAGTAATTAAGGAAATGGAAATGGGAATCTAATTAGCATTAGCAACGAGCCATAGTTTGTGATTGAGAATCATGTATGTGTATGTGTTACCCTCAACTCAGATACGACACATAGTTAAAGTACATAGGTAGTTACCAAGTGGAACGTGCAACACCCTCCCCGTCTTGGAGCTTGGAGTTTTGCTGTATATTTTCTTCTTTGGTGACATTAACGTTACTTGATTTACTAGAGTACCTTTTTTTGGATTTTCAGGACTAACTGAGTAACTACCTATGTAGTTGGATCTGGTACAAATATGTATCTGAATTTGCGGTACCTGAATTTCCCGACTAGTTAGTGAACAAGTTAGTGGCCATGGGGGACGGCACGAGATTAAGAAACCTTGCCTACATAAGGTACTCGAGTACCGGTAGAGTACTCTACCTACCTGTTAGTGGCTTTGATTTCCGGAGCTACTCTAATAGTTCATGACTGATAAAGATACTCTACTCTACTCTACTCTACCCTACTCTAGTTTTTTTTTTTTTCCGTTTCATTCGCTGTCTTGAAACGGAACTACTCGTATACGAGTACGTACTCTACCAGCAACCTTACCTCAAGTACCTTATATGTAAGGGCCCTGGCAAAAAAAAAGTAGAACTTCCGCCCCATTGCAGTAGAGTACGGATAGAGGTGAACTGTGAACTGTAAACTAAACCCATCGGCTCGGCGTGGAAACCGTATCTCGTACTCATATCTCGCCTACCAACGTTGCAAACCCGAATTCGAATTCGAATTCGAATTCGAAGAAAAAACCACAGGTGGACCCGGGGGGTGAGCAGAAAAAATTCCAACTTTTCCCTGGGAGGGAGTACTAGTTGGGATTCGAGAGAGATTTAGGTAGGGTAAATACCCAAGAAGGTAAGTACCTGCCTACAGAGGACCCTACCTACGTAACCTAGGTAGGTATTGGTAGAATCCAATATCAATCCAACGCAGGCCTAGGCATATAGACAAATTCAAAAGCCCTACATTTATAATGTATCTATAGGGATACCTACCTGCCTATGTATATTTCAAAATACCTTCGAATCCGATAACCATGACTCTTCTGCTTATCTGCTAGCATGCATACTCGAGTACCTACCAGGTACCTTGCTTCCACGAATGGTTTCGATATCAATATCCATAGTTACCTACAACTATCTAGTTACTTCCATCAGCAAACTAAACAGCCCACTTGAAATAAAGATAACCCCCCCCCCCCCCCCCATGAGATGCATGCATAATTAATGATCAGAAAAAGTTGGTGGCTTTGACGTCCATCCATAACAGCTTACACTTCCTTCCCCACGCACCCCCACCTCGCCCGCATGAGTACGAGTCCACATGCAAGGCACACATGCATGCATGCATGCAAATCCTTACTTCCCGTTCCATTTCGACAGACATGTACATCCGCTACTTATCGCTATCTATCCACTATATCTATCGATACCTAGAGGAGGGGCTGAGCACGAGACTCTCTATCGATGCCCGTTAAAAGTTACTTACTTGAATACATATGTACCTAGGTACTCTACCTAAGGTGTAGTCTGGTATCCTAAGGTGATCATCTCGAGCTCCAGAACTCGAGTTACATCAAACTCGCATATGTGTATGAAGATTAAAAAAAAAAAAAAAAACGCCACCTGGGCAGGTAATTATAAAGTAAGGGGATGTTTCGAGTCACAAAAAAAACTACGGGTGGGAGGGAGACTAAAGAAACACAAGAGGTGGAGAAAGATCTAGAGTAGAGAGAGGACAAAGGGGATCCACAATCCACAATCTGAATTCGTACTCGGACACTAAAGCTACCTAAACCACACCACACTGTGTAAGAACCTAAACTACCTAAGCACTAGCTATACTTAAAACAACCCAACAGAACACTTGCAATCAAACAAGTTAACATCCGAATCCAACAAACAAAAAAAAACGAGTTGGTGAAACATAGGTACGCAAATAAAAAACCACGCAACATGTGAACAGTAACGAACGATTGAATTAGCAAAAATAATAAGCTGAAACAATTGCAAAAGCCTACTGCAACTTCGAATTCCCCAAAGCAAGAAAAAACTAAAATAAAATGGATGACGGAAAAAGAAATGAAAAAAAGAAAAAAAAGAAAAAAGAAGAGGTACTCCATGAAAATGCACGTGGGTTAGTGGGTTATAACTTAACCCATGATGATGGCTAGAAAGAAAAAAAAAATGATCGATCGAAAAGTAAGTAAACCGCAAACAGTAGACAAAAGGAAAAGAAAGAAAATGTAGAAAGAAATAAAAAAAAGTGAGGATGAAGAAGAAGAAGAAGCAAGGAGGGAAATTCCGTCCAATGATACACCAAATTTTCCACCCGATCCACCAATCCTGGTAGTCCACCCCCCCCCGCACGCGGAAACCACCTAGAATAACCAAAAACAAAACAAACGAGTGAACGAGTGAATGAATGAAATGAATGAATGAATGAATGAATGAATGGATGTGCGTAAACAAATGTGAGTTTTCCAGCCAGTGCCTTTTTCGGCCCAAAAAGAATATGCCCCGCATCGTAAAACGGTCGTGTAATGCGGGGCTTTGACATACAACTTTTCCCTCCAGTTTCATCCCCCAGAAAGCTCAGATCACACCGCACCAGTGTGGTAAGCCACAAGTCCTTTGTACCCCGCCATCCGCGCGGCCATCCAATTCCACCTCCACATAACCGTCTTCCCCACCATTGTCAACCAGTGGGGTATCCGGCGGAGTCAGCCTATCCTGCCCCCCGCTGTTTATGTCTTTTTCTGAATTTTGCGCTGGGGTGCCCGCCATGCCGTACTGTAGTAGCCATTTTTCCACGTCCGCTTCTACCACTGCGTCTCTCCAACCACATCTTAGCCTCTCTGCCATGGCTGTCGTATCGACGACTCTCTTGGTTGGCTTTGGAGCTTTGATTCCAACTCCATCTGCGCTCTTTTCGAGGATCGCATGCCTCGATTTGGGTGTTGTTGGTGGTGTTAGTGGTTTTCTGTGGGCAGTGGTATCGATGCGAGGAAGTGTTTGGGGATGGGCTTTACTTGGTGTAGATGAATTCGGTCGTGTAGTAGAATTTTGTCGTGATTGCGATGATGTGGGGCGGATATCTACGATCCGTGGTTTTTCTAAAGGATTTATGATGATAGCAACAGTTGCCTGAGCTGAATTAGCCTCATGCTTCCACCAATCATCAAGTAAGGCAGAACTCACAAATGCAACTCCGCCATCTCGTCTGGAGCCAAAGATGCCGCCATAATAATCCTCCAGGCAATCCTCGTCGTCGTCCTCTCCATATAGATATTCGTCGTCTCCATCGCAAGTCTCGTCAATTAGCCAGCTAGTAGGCCCTGAAATCTGCACTTCTGCATCCACATTGCATTTCTTATTTTCCGACTTTGTTGGATAGGTCATTTCGCTACTCTGGCGACTTTGTGAAGATAGAGAGCTGAAATCGAACCAGCCCAGACCATTATCCACAACAGCATCGCTTTCTTTTTCGGTGTTAGTGGGTGTTATCTCCTCCTCGGAAGTGCTATTTCTTTCATCTTCATCCTCTTGGAGCTCATATATACTGTCGCTGTCGCTGTCCGAAAGGAAGAATGAAGGAGTTGACATCGCGAATGATGAACCAGAACTCGAGTTGAGACTGGGTGCAGTAGATGATGAGGACGAGCAGTAAACTTAAATACATAAACACGCGTTAGTAGGCTGGTTTCGAGAATTTGATAAAGAAAGCCGGAATGGGGTGTGGATTGTGGCTTACCAGGCATGGAATATCGAGATTGTGGTAGGGGCTTCGATTGTTGCATCCACGGCATGTCTTCGGATGTACAATATTCTTCGAAAATGGACATTGGAGCGTACTCCGTCTCCATTGGCCTTTTTGGTGGAATGGCAGACCTGCGAGCTTTTTTTACAGTAGTGCTACTAGCACATTGCTGATCGTTTTCCATAATTTTAGCGGAGGGAAGATATCGGGATGTGTCGATTGCCATGATTGCCATTTCTAGATCGCCTTGACCCTTGTAGGACAAAAAAATGTCAGTATTATATAATTCTTTGTGGGGAGATTGAAAACATACGAATGGATCTGATACGGCAATGCGTGCTTTTCTAGCAACAAACCGCGGGCGGATCTTGTGTGAGGAAGAAGTAACTTTGACGATTTTCATGGGATATTTCGACTCTAGTGTTATCCCAGTACGATGACGTACATCATCACTAATTGTTTGTGTTCCTGGAAGCGGCAGCGACATGTGTATTACATTGCCCTCTACCAGTGGGCGAAAATTGTACCTATACCGCTAGCTGTGAGCCCTCGACTTGTATATATATAGTTCATGGCCTTTGTATACCATGGTATTCAGACTCACTTGAGGAAGATAACCACATCACGCTCAACATCAACTCTGCCAATCTCACACCTGAAGAAAGGTCCATCTGCCAAAGTGTTTACGCAGTATCTCCCCTGTAGTCGTATTTCTGGTGCACCAAGGATCATTCCTCCGGGCTTCTCGACTTCGCATTCCACTAGGCTGACGGTGGCCCCGTCGGGCAGGCGGACGCTAAATACGGCATTCTCGAGCGGACGGGAAGTTGTGTTCTCGAATAGTAAGCCGAGACTTACAAATATGTCCTTGTGTGTTGCTTCGACCTCGTAGGAAAGGTGAACAAGCGAGGCACTACTGCTGCACTTGCTGGCGTCGAACAACTCCATCGAGGGATCCATGTTTTATGTTGATGATCACACGAGCTGCGATGTAGTGATGACAATGGTATGAACTGGTGATGAGGAGGATTATTGATATCAGTGCACACACACGACACAATGGCTTTGTCCCGAAGCGTTTGGTATATATCGCGCAGATGGATCGATGGTCCCACAGCTAGTTTATATGAGTTGGCTGTTGCCGGACTGTACTGTTTTTGCTGCTGCTGCTGCTGCTAGCTGTATGTAATCTGTAGCTGTTGCTTGCTGTTGTTGTACTTGCTGCTTGCTGCTGCCAACACACCCACATTCGACGCACCAGCAGAGGGACCTGGGCCTTTTTGACCTGTAACCCATCTCCTGTGCCCACAGTAGTCGATATTGGCCTCTTATATTCATCTCCATTCCGCGGGACTCGTATGGCCCCAAAAAGGAAGAAGGTTTGCAGTTTGGATGGCAACCACACCAGTCGGCACCCACCCACACCGCGCACCCACACCTACCACACACACGGCAGAGCCACGGATAGTCGTGCAAGGGCTGGCTAGTGTGTCTGCATGTTTCTGCTTCGTTTTCCCCTCCGCCGATTGAATTGGGCTCCGGTCAGACTGGAGATGCAAGGGGTATCGAGTCCAGCATGAAGAGGGTATCTGGGGTGGAGGATGTGGACCTAGCCTGCGAGGAGCCATTGGCTGGCGGGGCACGTCGAGAGAAGGATTGGCGGAGGCTGCCAGGCTGCGGTGCGACATGGAGGGCAGCGGTGTCTCGAGCGAGACCTCGATGCGGGCAGACAGACTGGCAAACACAACTTGAGGGCGTCGTTTGTGGGCGCAGGAGCCGACAATTGGCCCGAACGTCCAGTATCGCCGCCAAGCGCCAGGATAGGAAGTGCGCACTTGCGGTTTGAGGTGTGACGTTGAAGCGCCCTCACGCACGCTTGGTGTATATCCGCGACAGGTACAGTGCCTGCGCAAGCTACCAGTCGAAGCTGATGGGTTTAGCCAATTAATATAATAACCAACTGTATTAATCCATTCATTCTCCTTGCCAGGAAGCAGCCGGGTCCATGAGGACAGTAGCCAGCCATTTCCCCACATCACCCCCAGGACACGCTAACTAGGACTTGATCTAGGAGAATTCACAGCCAAAAGCAACCAGATTGCAAAGTGATGCGAAGCTCCTCATGAATTCATCCTAGAGGATCCGTGCCGTGCATGCCTATGCGTGCGTAAAAGTGCGCCATCCACTCGCTCGGACATGGAGAGTAGAGACATGTAGCGCCCTCCGGTTCGAGACTGGAAGCACTCCTCGCCTCCAGCACGCCCAGCTCCCCCATGCCCGGCCGGAGATGTAATCTCAATCCGCCAGACCTTCTCCCGGCAGACAGGCGTCGGTATCAAGACAAGCGGAGCACACGGATGGAGATACATGCCTTTTCCCACGCCCGTTGGACGATTTGGGACAAAGCGAAAGGCCTCACTCGCATGCATGGGGTGCTGCTGGAATATCCTCCCGGTTTCACCTCACCCTCGGCAGCCAGCATGGAGAGCGCCAAGCACGCAGCCGTCGAAGGTGGCACAACAGCCAACGAGCCACCGTGATTATATTGCACCCGGCCGAGCAGGCATGAGGGGCGGCCGTATGCCACACTGCAGTACTGCTGCCTGGCCGTGGTAGACTCATATGACTGTAACGATTAAATTTGCATATACAGCCGTCTAATATCGGGCTCGCTGTCTTGCTAAAATGACATTACGGGGCAGGCCAAGTGCACTGCATCGAGATGATTGTCATCATGCATGCACTTGAGCAAGAATGGGTTCAGTTCTGTACGAGTGTCTTGGGCCCTGGGGCTTCTGGGGCATAGAGAGAGTGCCAGTTGAAGGTCGTGAGGTATGCGTTTATGGTTACTGTTTCTGTTCAATTGAATTGCGATGCTTGGCAGCTAATATGTCATATTGCACCTACTTAGTATGTATGTAGGTTCTCCAACCTGGGATAGAACAACCTGGGATGCTAGACAGCTCGGTATGCAGTTAGTTGTAATTAATATTAATCTACCCTGCTGCATGCACACATGTAGGCGAAGTATAAACAATAATATATCCCCTCTGATGCTGGGGCTTAAGTATAACGTTCCATACGTTGAGCATCAATGCCATCTTTTCCTTCTTCAGTTACGGGTTCACGTTTATATCGGTACATGCTATATTCTATGCGATTCTGGAGGCCTACGGGCGTCGACAGATGGCATTGTCGTTGCTACAGCGACATTACCCTGAGCTCGTGTCGCGTGGCGCCATTACCCTGAGGCGGTTTCGCTGTAGCGACACCCCCGACGCCGATGGTCGCTGTGGCGGTAGAGTACCCCGACCGGCGCTGCCGGCGCTGTGGCGATGACAGTGCCAGATCGACCTTTGCTAGTGATGGATCTCAATTGAGGTATTTCCTGTACTTTCACCGTGAAGGCCGGAATTTCCGAGGTTGGTGTGAAATCGAACTCCGGCAACATCTCCGCTGGCCGGCTGTCCGCTTTTGGCCAGCGACAATTGCCCGCTTGGGACTCGCGGCTTGGCGCCTCGCTTGCCCGCCAAGACTTGCAACTTTGAGCTTCTCGCAAGCACCAGGACGACAGACTCCAGAAGCCCGCACCATCCGCAACTCGGCGCAAGGGTCCCCCGCCGTCCAGCCCAGCCTCAGCACAATGCTCACGGAACAGATCCTGCTCGCCCACCTCGGGGACGCCCCGGCCCTGGAGGCGTACGACCTGCACACATACAAGCATGTCTCCACGTTCAAGCGCTCGTCCACGGCCCGCAGCGGCCTCGCGGTGACAGACTCGCACATTTACGCCGCGCAAGAGGGCAAGGCCCTTGTGAACGTCTACAGCCGCCAGAAGCAGACCCTGGAGTACACCGCTCCATTCTCGGAAGCCTTCACGGTTCTCGAAGCCAGCCACAGCGGCGCGTTTATTGCTGGAGGCACTGAGAATGGGCGGCTGACGATCTGGGAGGTATGTAAGGGATTCCCCCCCTCCACTCGCTCTTTCGGCAAGCTCATATAAATGCTACAGGTAGCCTCGGGGCGATTCATATCGACAGGCCACACCCATCTTCAGAGTGTGACAAACATTGTCTTCGACCCCTCGGATAACTTCATCCTCACTGGATCGCCGGACGCAAATGTGGCTGTGTGGAGCTTACCATCGCTCTTGGACTTTGCCTCTGAACGCAAACCAGAACGGGTGCTAGACCACCACCAGAGGGAGATCACCAGCATCGTATGTAGCAGGGCTGCTGGGCCGACGAATTTCGCAATTGTAGCCTCCAAGGATCTCACTTGTATAGTTCAGTCACACCGCCCTTTTGTAACACGTTTGATTTTTCGATTTCATCTGTGACGATCTTGCTAACGTGCGAAAAAACCACAGGCATGGAACTACCAAACTGGTTCCGTCTTGCGGCGGTTCATCCTCCCCCTTTCTCCACTTACACTCGCACTCGATCCCGCAGATCGCGCCTTTTACGTCGGATTTGAAGACGGAACGGTGCAGTGCGTAGATCTACACAGCGCCAATGGCGATGCCTTCTCCACTCAACTTTCCACAAATAAGCTCTTTGTCGAGGAAAGCCGCAATGTCCCCGTCACTGTCACAGGCGACGGTACCACACCCGATGAGCGAGCCAGGTGGGTATCCGCTGGTCACGATAGTGCAATCACCGCAATATCGGTCATGTATGAGGGTAACTTTGTCGTTACGGGCAACGAGAAAGGGGAGGTGTGTGTCTGGGATGTCGCCACAGGGAGTTTGTTTCGGAAAATTGTGCAGCGTAAAAGTAAGTTTCCGCTTTTGGTGGAGTGGGGATGGGGAGGGAAGATCACGGCCTGATGCATCCTATCCGATTCCCCAGCTGAAACTAAATTACATTTCCACTAACAATGTTAATTGATAGGCCCAATAACGGCGATGAAACTACTGGCTCCAACAGGTTTCCTGTATCCCTCGACTTCCCAACCTCCGCGCACTACATTCCAACCAACATCCACTAAACCACGCTTCGACACCGTCCTCTCATCGACATCAAACACCTCCTCCACATTACCGGAATCATATACGATAGCTACACAATTTACATCCTCGTTATGCACTACAGCTTCTGCATTCCTCTCGCCAGAGGAGGAGATGAACATGATCACTGACGGTGCTCGTGAGATTTCTGCTGGCGCAAGTGGTGGTGCAGGGGATAAGGGTCGCGTCAAACAACTAGAAGAGGAGCTGGCGAGGGTCTATGATCATTATGAGAGGCTTGCGGGCTTACATCGAGGCCTATGGGAGAAACAAGCCAAACTAATGTTGGAAGGAGGTGGTGTTGAAGGGGGGAAGGGAAAGAGGAAAGCCGAAGGGGATGGAATGGAGGAGTAAAGAAGTTTAAAAGTAATATTATTTGTTTCAAAAGAATCTGCGAGTGGGGTGATTGGGTGTATATGCTTTACATGAGTCTAAAATGGGGCACTTGTTTGTTTACTACATTTGTTTTTATCTACATCATAGGGATATTGGTCGCACATTGGGGTTATTTGATTTTCTTTCTATTTACCAACATTTTTTTGTATTTGTATTTGATTTATTTATGTTGGACATACCTGAGTATTCTGTGGATGAATTTATTGCATGCTATCGATCTATAGATCTAAGAGTCTATAATCTTAAGACACGAAGGTAGAGAGCGGCGTTGCACAACCAGGCCAAAGACATTCGAATGTTTTGAGCTTTGCTCAGCCAAGGATATCGATGCCGATATTGCGCTGGATGGAAAGGCGACTTGGGATTTACATGAGTTTGCATGCATGAAATGAATAAAATGGAGTCATACCTTCAAATCAAAGAAGTGAATTCGAGATATTCACAGCCAATTCTCACTGTGAGGCCCACGTACGCCTTTCGTGAATCACGGGAGTCATCCGTCATGTCACGAAACGAGAGATGTGCGTCACTCGACAACGCCAAGCTAGCCGACACCTCTACCGCAACCCCCAGACTGCCCCACTGTGCTCCCCACGGACCGCAGCTATCGGGAACCCCACTACTCCGTACTACAAAGTACCTACTGGCACCAGCACCAGCTCCGAAATCACCCCACAATTTACAATTCCCTAAAAATCTAAAACAAATCAACCGATACAGTAAACTCCACATTCTCTGCACAAGATGAACGGAATGGGAGGCCTCCCCGACGTCCAAGTCCCCATCGACGACCCAAACGCCGACACAGAATGGAACGACATCCTCCGAAAACACGGCGTGATCCCCGAACGCCCCCCGTCCCCCACCGCCGGCATCGAGGCCGCAATCCTAGAGGCAGAAGCACAACTCCACGAGCACCGCCTCTCCCCGAAAAACCTCGACGAGCTCGACGAGCTCGAGGACGACGAGGACCCCGAGTTCCTCGAGATGTACAAGCAGAAGCGGTTACAGGAGCTGCGGGAGCTCGGGAGGAGGAGTAACTACGGGCAGGTGTACCCGCTGTCGAAGCCGACGTACACGCGCGACGTGACGGAGGAGAGCGAGAAGGAGGGCGGGCCCGTGGTGTTTGTGCATCTCGCGAATACCTCGTCTGCGGAATCGAAGCTCCTGTCGCAGCTGTGGCGGACCCTGGCGCAGAAGTTTGGGGATGTAAAGTTCTGTGAGATTAGGGCTGAGATGGCGATTGAGGGGTACCCTGCGAAGAATACGCCGACGATATTGGTGTATAGGAAGGGTGACATTGTGAGGCAGGTTGTGACGTTGAGGGAGTTGGGGGGGATGGCGACACGGATTAGGGATTTGGAGATGTTGTTGCAGGAGACGGGCGCGGTGGGGTTGAGTGATGCGAGGTTGAAGAGGGGGGAGGGGGAGGGGGAGGAGGAGGAAGAGGAGAGGAGGGTTAGGACGGTGATGAGTGGGCAGATGGGGGAGGGGTCGACGAGGAGGGGTGGGAATGCGGGATGGGGGGCGGGGTCGAAGAAGGCGAGGGTGGATGATGATGATGACGATGATTGGTGATTATGACGCTTTCGGCTCTTGTGGCTTGGCTTTGTGGGGGAATTAATTGTGGAGGAGTTGGTTTCTATTCTACGTTTGCAAAACATGGGTCTTTTGAGGAACGGTTTCATCGAAAGATTTCAAGCTCTCCATATGTTTTTTTTTTTTTTTTCGTCTGTGCATCATTTTTTACATGTCGTATGTATTAGCATGCTAGCTTTATAATTCGGTGTATTGTTCGGGAACGAGGACGGTACTGTTCCCTACGAGAATAGCTACATTGTTCCCAAAGTTGATCATTCATGATTTATGATCTTTTGTTCATTTTGATTGTTACCTAAATGAAAAAGTATGGTCAACATTTGAGCTGAGCTTTACATATAATTTTTTGTCTTTCCCCCCCGTTCCCCGAAATTTAAAGAGCAAGAGACACCCCAAGCTCGAGTTGACTTGATCATGAATTTATCACATCATTCAGTGGTTGTGCGATTCAATCTTACCTACGTATACCTGTACGAGGTACTCCTTTAAATGTTACTATAGCCACCACACCCATGACTTTATTGTAACGTTAACCTTTTAACATGTTCCCCAAACACAATTCCTTAATTTATCTGTACAAGTGTTTGACAGGCGTTACCGTAATCTTTCTGCAATCGGAGTTACCGTATACATACATATGTACCTCGTCGTCGTAACGTCACAATTCGGTTCGGTAATTTAAGCTCAACCCCAACTCCCGCCTGCGAAACACATCGCTACACTAGGTACTTAAGCTTCTGAAGTGCACCTCGGTACGACCGCTCCACAAGCAGCAGCAACCGGGCAGGCTAGGAAGGTTCCCGAGCTCTCCTACTTTGTAACCCCTCAAGTATCACAAAACACCACAATCACAATCACAACCCCACGAACCAGCATAAATACAAATGCAAATACAACAACCTCAATCACCATAATGCCTCCCATCATAATCCTAACAACACCCCCACCGCCCCTCTCCACCACCACCTCCACCTCCTCCTCCTCCTCGTCGTCCGATACGGACATTGCCCTAACATCATACTATACCCCCTCCCTCGCCGCCCCCCCAGCTTCCCTCACATCCCCATCCCCACAATCCCAATCCATCATAATCGCCCTCCCAACACCACGGGGCCATACATTCAACTACATCCAGAGCATCACGAAAACCGTGTATGGCATCACCAGCACCTTGGCGTGGGGAGGGAGGGAGGTGGATGTTGTGTTCTATTACTACTACGAGGGGGGTGATGATGATGATGTGAAGCAGGATGATGAAAAAACAGTTGTTGGGCCGGTGTTTTCGTTTGGGAGGGTTGTTGGGGCTGGGAGGAGGGGAGATGGGGAGGGGGAGGGGGGGGTAACTTGGATTGGACCTCCTACAGACGGGGAGTGGTGGAGGCGGGAAGTTAGGGATGGCGACGAGGTTATTCTTGTTGATGTTGAGAGCACCACCCCACCCCCAAGCCAACGGGACCATGACCATCACGATGAGGAAGGAGGAGGAGGAGGGAAGAAGGAGGAACAGGAACAGGAAGGCTTCACTACCGTGGCGGTGGGGGGGACGTTCGACCATCTCCACGCGGGCCACAAGTTGTTGTTGACGGCGACGCTGTACCTCCTCACTTCTACTTCTACTTCTACTTCTACTTCTTCTTCTTCCCACCACCAACACCAGCAAAAAAAACGCCTCATCCTAGGCCTCACAGGCCCGAACCTCCTCCTGACAAAAAAACACAAGGCAGAGGTCTACACCTGGTCTAAACGCGCCGCGGACGTGATCGCATTCCTGGGCGTCATCGCGAACCTCAACACCAACACCTCCAGCTCTACAACAACAACAACAACAACTGCATCCATAGCTACCGCGCCATCAACAGAATTCACGACGGTACTATGTAGTGATGTGGTGGTGGAGGTGGTGCTGATTAATGATCCGTATGGGCCGACGGTCACGGATGAGGGCGTGCAGGCGCTGGTGGTGAGTGAGGAGACGAAGGAGGGGGGGAGGTTGGTGAATGTGGAGAGGGGGAGGAAGGGGTGGAGGGCGCTGGAGGTGTTTGTTGTGGGGGTGATTATGGAGGGGGGGGTGCTGGCGGGGGAGGAGGGGGTGAAGATGAGTAGCACGGAGAGGAGGAGGAGGGAGGAGGGAGGTGGTGGGGGGAGGGGGGGGAAGTTGTAGTGGGGGTACTCATCGGGGGGTTGTTGTTTGATCTTGTATTTTTCTTTTCGGTTGATACCCAAAGGTTTGTGTTTTTTTTTTGTTTTTTTTTTACTCGATATTTCCATTGGAATTGCATTGGACGGTTGGCCAATAAAGTCGCGGGATTGTGCTTGGAATATATGTAATAGTGCAATTATTTCATCCCACCAATTGCAAGATAAATACCTGGTAGCACACGTTTGATTATGAGTGTTGGATGATTGTGATGTGAAATTTTTAATTAATGACGCCCCAATTATGGCGGGAAATTTAAATCGAGTCTTTCTCGGTAACTACTTGAAAAACAGGCCTCTTAGAACAAATCGATAGTATGTAATAAGTATTATTCGATGTATAAGGTATATTCCAAAAAAGAAGATGTAAACAACCCCCAACCTCCCCAAAAATGGATCTCACAGCAATGGATCAATGCCATATATAAAACTCCAACCTCACTTGTTCCTCCCACGAGCACCTCCGGTACACCCCATCACAATCTCCACCGCCTCCATGGCCACCCCAATCGCATGCTCCAGCCCGCCAACCTTCACCATCACCGCCATCAACCTCGGATCCTGGCTCTCGACCTTCACCTTATCCCGCACCCTGACCCACCTCCCGCCCCTCTCCCTCTCCCTCTCCCTCTCCCTCTCCGCAGATCCTCCTCCTCCATGCCCACTCTCGTCCCCGGGATCAGCCCCATACCCCTCCAGCTTCCAAAACACAATCTTGCCAATCTCCTCGTAGAAGCCGCCCGATTTCCCGCCGCCCCCGGGGCGCGAGGAGGAGGCGTGTGTACCTGCCGCGACAGCGGAGAGGTTGTGCCAGAGCGATGCGGCGGGGTTCGCGGCGCTGAAGAGGATGTTTGTGAGGCGGCCGCCGACGCCGCCCTCGGCCGTGGTGCTGCTGGTGGTAGCTGCGCCGTCGTCGTGTGGTGGCGCGACAGTCTCGACTGATCTGAGCTCTGCGACCACCGCGGCGTCTTTCACGTAGAGGTCCACGACTAGGCCCTGCGGGAGGGGGGGGTCGAAGACGTGTTTTGGGACCGAGTGGGTGTGTGGGAAGAGGGCGTTTTGGGGCGGGGCCACGAGGGTTTGTTTTGCGGCGCGGATGGCGGTGAGAAGGGTTGTGAGGTGGGTGAGGGTTGCGTTTGGGGTGGACTCGAGGTTTGCGGGGGGGTGGTTGATGTGGTGGAGGGCTTGGTTGAGGTGGTGCCGGAGGTGGGTGAGTTGCGTGAGGACGAGGCGGTCGGTAGAGGCGGGGGGGAAGCGGGCGAGTGTTGGGGAGTGGGTGAGGGTTGGGGAGATTGGAGGGGAGGCATGGTGAGAGTTGTGGTGGTGGAGAGGGGGGGGTTGGTGCGGGAGGATTGGGGTGGGTGCTGAGGTTGGGGGGTTGCTGGTGCCGGTGCTGGATGTGGGTTTTAGGGAGGAGGGGGTGGATGAGGATGGTGTTCCGGTGGATTGGGCCTTGGGGGCGAGGAGGGTGAGGCGGTAGGAGTTTGTTCCTCGTATGAACGACAGGCCGTACATTTTGATTTGCATGTCCTGGGTGAGGTGGGTCAGCATATCGTCGTCCTTCGAATTTCTTTCTCGCGGTGCAGTAAACTCACAGCCTTGACAATCCTGTCGCCGACTCTCGTGACATATCCCTTCAGACTCTCGCTCCGCGGGGACGAGAGCACAAGTGTGCTCCCCGGCTCCGTCGGGCGCATCAGCGCGATACATTCCTGAAGGCCGGTTCGGAGCGAGAGGAGCGTATCCTGAAGGGAGTGTAGTAGCCATGCGAGCTCGCGCTCTGCCGAGTCCGATTCGAGCTGGAGCTGGAGAGGCAGTGGTATCGATGGATGCAGAGCCGTCGTCATTGCGGAGCGTGCAAGGTTGTTTGTGATGTATTGATGTGCGGAGGTGAGGTTGTTGTGGTAATGGGGGGGGAGCTTACTGCCTAGGATCCCGTCGTCATCGATCGGCCATGGAAGCTCGTGACATCCCGAGATGGTTTGCGCCAAGCTCCCCATCCGGGTAATGCGACATCGGATGATGTCAATACCTCAACACCACAACACTGAAGCATCGCCACATCCTCATCTACAGTTGTCTGGACCCACCATCACACAGCATGAACGCCGGACGAAGCCCGCTGCGGGCCCTACGATGTCTCCGTCATCAGAATGTGCTTCGCCAATCCCAACGAACATTCTTCACCCCACCACAAACCCCACCGCCAAACTATCCAGGCCACATTCCCACAACCGCCCCCCAGAAGGCCCTTCTCGCATTCGGCTCTGCCCTGGGGAGCTTCCTGAACCCCCGGCGCGGCGGTAATTCACCCTATCCACTCCCAAAATTTCCAATCCCTCCTCACTAACCTCAATCCCACAGACCTAATCGCCATCCTCGGCGAAACCACATGCTCACCATACTTCATCCAACGTCTCCACTCCGCAATGCTCACCCACCCCACCGGCCGGCGGCTCCTGCGCGAGAAACCCCGAATCACATCAACATCCCTCAGCATCCCGACCCTCCTCAACCTCCCCGCAAACACCGTCGGCCACGCCTACGCCACCTGGCTGCACCACGAACATGTCTCCCCCGACACGCGCCCACACGTGCAATACATCGACGACCCTGAGCACGCCTACGTCATGCAGCGCTACCGCGAGTCCCACGATTTCTACCACGCCTTGACGGGCCTCCCCGTGATACGTGAGGGCGAAGTGGCGCTCAAGATGTTTGAGTGGTGCAACACGTTACTACCAATGACGGGGCTTGCGACTGTGGCTGTGACGACGCTGCCGAAGGAGGGGAGGAAGAGGATGTGGGAGGTGTATTTCCCGTGGGCTATCAGGAATGGGTTGAGGTGCGAGGAGGTAATTAATGTGTACTGGGAGGAGGAGTTGGAGACGGATGTGGATGTGCTGAGAAAGCGGCTAGGATTGGAAAAGCCTCCAGAGTAAGATTATACATTCCTTGATAAATGCCCACATGTGTGGGATGCAGTTGCTAATAATGGAAATAGTTTGAGAGCCATCAGAAGGGCAGAGAAGGAGCGATTGAAGGCAGCAAATCAATCAGCCCAATCATGATTAAAAGTAAAGGGAAGAAAAGGGAATCCAGGCGTTCATGTTTTCAAGAAATAATACCAATGCAACTAGCAAAAAAGATGCCTCATGATCAATTTTCTAAATGAATAGCGCCAAAATGCTCAATCCCTCCCAGCCCTCTCCAAAACTCTCCCCACAACCCCCTCCACTCTCTTCGCATCAACCCTCCCTCCCAATTCCCTCACCACCTTCCCCACAAACCAATTCCTCAACCCTCCCAACTTCTTTTCCAGTGCGCCTTTTTTCTTTGCCTGCTCCTCCGCCTCCATTTTGTTTCGAACATCGACCCACTGCTCCCTCATCTTCACCACATCCGCCGCCGCATTTTCAGATAATATAATCTCTGCCATCGCAGCCAAGAGCTCTGCCGTCGGAAGTGGGAGGACAGTGAGGTTAAGCTGGTTGATGAGGGCCGGGATATCAATATCCTCCTGTGACGGGATTTGTAGAGAATGCGAGAGTAAGGTCTTTGATCCCGCAAGCGTGATCTTTCCAGAAAGGAGGTGCGCGATGATCCCCGCCAAATGAACTGGTAAGAGCGGAGGATTCGTCGCCCAAGATTGCTGGTGCACGGTATTCGGAACGGGCATGTGTGGAGGCGGCATTCCCGGAATCAACGTGGCATGTGCTGGTGATGTAGCTGCTGTTGCAGAAGCCAATGCTGCAGGAAGTGTGTGCACGACCCAATTCCCCACCATCCTCCCCACATCATCAATGAGTTCCTTGGTGACTACGCTCTCCCCATCCCCCTCCTTCTCCAACTCCGCCTCAAGAGCCCTCGTAACCCGCTTCACAACGTCAAGATAGTACCCAACCCTCTCCCCATTATCCCACGCCATCAGTGTATTTGCATCCTTCGTCGTCAGCCCAAACTTCTCCCCAACAAGCATCTCCAACACCTTATCCGGCAGCATCGGCATATTCCTCCTCACATGATCCAATAACGACTGACTCAATCGCACAGGCGGGATATCCGGGTCAGGCATATATCTATAATCCGTCTCGCCCTCCTTCGCACGTAACCTCACCGTCCTCCCCATCCCACCCCCACTCCCCCCATTCTCCGTATCCCCCTCCTCCCACCCACGGGTTTCCCCGAGGACTTTTCCGCCAGAGGATATAACAGCGACTTGTCGAAGGGCTTCATATTCCACGGCCTTCTCGACCGCACGTCCACTAGAAAGATTCTTGATCTCGACTCTCTGTCCCAGTCCGAGTGTGCCTTCCCCCCTCTTCCCCCGCGGCTTAACACTGACATTGACATCACATCTCAGGCCGCCCCACTCCATCCCAATAATCGTCGTCCCGGTGCTCTTGAGCAGCGCCTGGATCTTCCGGAGCGTCAGGGCGCATAGATGTGGGGTTGGGATACATGGCGTCGTGATGATTTCAATCAATGGGTGCGATACACGGTTCAAATCAATCAGATGCGTTGCCGAGGAGAGTGATGGGTCGAGGGAGGGTGTTGTGATGGTTTTTGCGGTGTCTTGCTCTAGTTGGATCTGGTGGATTCCGATTGTGAAGGGTTCGGTGAGGAGGGGTGTGGTGGGGTTTAGGGGGTCGAAGGTGTCGCTTGGGAGTATTGTGAGGTGGCCTTGTCGGGCGAGGGGGTCTAACAAACACAGGCAGTTAGTAAGATGATTATGAGTATCTCTGTGGGATTAAACAGGGCTATACTCACGATAGAACTGTGTGATTTGATATCCCCCCGGCTGATCCCAATAGAAGTAATGCTTCCTATCGAATCTACTCTCCTTCTGGATATCGCAATTTAACGCCATTGCTGCCCTCAATGCCGGTAATAGTGTTGGTCCTTGGAAGATCTACCGGTATCCCTCAAATGTCCAACAATCAGCATTTCCAATTATGACCAGTTTACGGAAATTTCCTCGGAGAGAGAGGAGGTAGGTAGGTACAGACTGGTTGTGTACCCGGTAACGCGGCATCAAATAACGCCACATGTGTATTCGGAGACTCGTTTATCGAGGTTTTTGCATCTACATTTTATTCCTCTCGAAATTAACCATCACATTCCATCTTGAAATAAACATACCCGAAGCTCAATTTTTTAGCAGGAGAAGAGGAATCGCACAACATACCCGAGAACAACTTCCTCGTCGTATTCAGCTGCGCATGGAACTCCAGCCCCACAATCAAATCCCACTCTCCGTCCGGCCCGCCCCACTGCAGCGCACTCGAGGACGCATGGGCCGGCTGCTTTCCGGATTTCGATGTGCGCGCTTTCAGTTGTGCTTTGTGGTCCTTCTGGAAGGCGTTTGAGGTTGCTGGTTGGGGCGGTTGCGGTTGTGAGGTAGCTGTGTCTGTTGAGAGCTTGCGGAATTGCAATTGTGATTGAAGGCGCAGAGCTGAGGAGGAGGAAGGCAGGCGTAGAGGTAGGTGGCGCCCATGGGAGGGTGAAGGCCGTAGCCAATGGAGTGATGACGGCGGGCGGCGTGGGAGGGGCATTGTTCGAGATTGCAGGCTACCGCTCGAGCTGTAGGCGCACCTGGGATATTACCCTGACGCACATGATGGTGGGACTCGGTATCGCCAAGAGTGAGAGGGAGAGCTTATCGGGACTCGATAAGGACTGCACGTGATGTCATTGGTTGTGGAGTTGGGTTTGTCCGAATGAGGTAGTCGAGAATGGTGTACTCGAGTACAAGCGGTTGTCTGGGCTACAACGGCCTTTTGGTTGCTCTAAAACATGCGAAACAAAGAACCCATGTATTTGCTAACAACGATTTAGAGAGGGGGGTATAGGTTGAGGAAGGTGGCTGAAGTGGCTTCAGAGAAACACTGGAATTCGGACTTCATTATGGTGCGACAAATGAGTCAAGTAAACCCCGTTGTTTTCTCCCCGTACCTCGTAAAATAATGAGGGTAAAAGCCTAAACTTCCTACATTTAGACCCTCCATGAGTCGGAATGTAAGATAATTGCCCCCCAAAATAAAACTTGATTGCTGTGAGGGGGTTTTCAAAAACTCCGTAGTGATTTTCCCCAACCCCCGTGGTGTATTTTTCTCTACTTGACACATCTGCCTCACCATACTTCATGGCCCGTGAGCAGCACTAGTTATTATCACATTCTCACCTCATAGCCGAGATTCAGGCAACACCATTGACTTTGCAGAGAGAGCTATACGATGGACTTGGATGCTCCCGAACAACAGGATGCATCTATTCTTCCCGAAATTACAGCCGACAAAGAAGCACAAGCACCACCATCAGCAGAATCCGCCTTGTCTAAAATACAAGAAATCAACGACTCATATGTCTTCAACTTCCGAGCCATGGCTGACCAGCTCCCCCGGCGAGTACGCGAATATGAAGCCGAAGCAAAAGGACGGCGTAATCGACCCATCGAACCAGATGCACTTGACCCAGACTTCATTCGGACCCCACGGATCGTCACCACTTCTCTCCAGCAGATGATGGAGATCGAGACCATGGACCGCTACGCAATAATCGAAATATCCATGGAGCGGGAGTTCAAAAAGGCGATCTCTGGATGTGAGTGCGGAGAGTGCAGGGAATGTCAAAAATGGTTAAACCCAATACCACCAACATTAGAGAACGAAGTGAAAGAACTCACAGCCAAAAAACGAGCGGCCAAAAAGCAAACCGTCAAACTCCTCGAGAACATCGAATCCATCTCCCAAAAGGTTGCATCCAGAGCCGAAGCTGCATCCCAACAGATCCAAGAACTTTCAAAGATCAACAACGAGTTAAGGGGACTTTCAGCTGCAATCTCTATGGAGGAGGAGCGCATTGGTGGTGATTTCGATGACACACTACCTCTTAGTGAGACTCGCGATTTGATTCAGGTGGAAAGACTGAACCTGGCAAAGTTGGAGGCGGAGATAGTAGATCAGGGGTTGAGGGTAACACCACGCAAGGAGAAGATTATCACGCAAATGAACCGAGAGATTGAGACGTTGGAGTGGCACAAGATGCAGGCGGTTGAGGCGGCAGAATACGAGAAGGATCAGAGGCGGAAGGAGAGGGAGATGCAGAGAGGTGATCGTGAATATGCCGCTAGGTGGTACCGGGCATCACTCAAGGCACTTGAAGTGCTTTTGGTTGACTAGGATGGGGAACTTTCGTTTCTAGTGTGGCTCGGAGCTTGTTACAATTTGAAGTCTTGCGATTGGGCCAAATAATTGAGAATTTTCTGGTACTTTTTGTCATCAGAAATAATGTCGTGGATAGAACCGTTGCTTCAAGAGTATCTGTTCAACTATTTTTGTACGTTCGAGCCTGCATGACCCGAAATCTTGAAGGAAAGTGTGGTGAAGGCAGTATAAGGAGGCTACGGGAAGACGTAAAAGGAAGTACCCAATATAGGTAGACATGATGTCATTACTTGAATGTCCATCCAAAAGCGGTAGTATCACCAATGTTGACCAAGACTCCAGAGCCCCGACACCTTATTCCCTCAGGCCCACCGGGCTCAATCTCACTCCTCTTTCTCTACAAGTAATGGAAACGAAACTATTTCACTACTATCGTTTAAATTTATATCCCGTTCTGGATTTCTTTCCTTCGATAACCACTCTGTCGAGTATTCACTCCTTCAATGCACGGCTATACAGGTTCCAATAAACCCTCGACCCATTACAAACCACGACCGCGGGTTCAACTCCCATCAGTGTTTCTATGCAGCTTCCGTCGGTCTCTCATTGCTATTCTCTCTGGAATTGTCATTTTTATATACTTTCGCTTGGTTCCCGACATCATGAGAATCAGTACAGCGTCTCTATTTCTCGCTCAGGTTCGTGGTTAACGTCACACACAACACCAACTAATCTGCCCAAATTTTTCTCAGGTAGAAGGCTAACCTTCCCAAAACCAATGGGAATGTAGCCCGTCCCCACACATCATCAACTTCAATTCCATGCATTCCCACCACCAGAGAGGAATAACTACCGAACTCCTGATACGACGGATACTTTCTCGGCATACAAGTATCGGAGGGAATGCGGAATCTCATCCCTTTCACTACACGCTCCTTTTTCGCCTCTTTGCTCCTCCCGAGAGACTCTGTTAGAGGCAATGTCGACCGGAGGTCGAATTGGGTTTGACGCTCCATACATGCCACGATCATGCGATATGAGATGGTTTACAACCACAGAAATCTGCGAGATCTTGGGGAGATTTGATAAAGTGGTTTTCCTTGGTGATAGCATGATACGGCATATTGTTGGAGCAATAAATGTCTTGGTTCGGGAGGATTTGGGATACGGTGCAGTGTATTTATACTCTCTGCATCACAATTTCCAGGCCTGGTCGCTAACGATGAATTCCTACATAGGACAAACTGGAATTTCAGTGATGAAGAAAAGAAAGATTGTTTCTGTCTGACGCAATTTAATGGAAGAATACGCTCTCTACCAGTTTTGTATCTTTTCTGACTTTATAAATAGGTCAAGACATGTTCGATACAAGGCATTTATAAAACTACAGATGTTGAAAAACACGACCCTCGATCTCTGGCTTGTCCGCTAGGCTCTATTAACGTGTTGAGTAATACCCCCCTTCCAAACTTATTGGTTATCCTAGTATGAAGCTAAATGTCCGAAGCTGAGGAGATGGTTGTTCCCATGGAAGATATATAACAGCTCTCATCTGACAATTTTGCAGGTGAAATATCCAATCCCACGTGTAGAGCTCGACCGTCTATCTTCAGCCTTGGGAACCAAAAAGACCGAAAAGCCTCTCGCCTTTGTATATGGAATGGGCTTGTGGAATGTAATTCTTGCGTTCTCATTGAAATTAAATATCGCTCGGAAATCATACTGACAAACTTAGAATCTGGATATTCAAGCTACCATTTCATTCCTCATGACTCTGGAGAACCATATCACTAGCCAACTTCCACATCTCCGCACGACTCTCTCTAATCCGAATCCCTTTTTCCCACGCTTATTTGTCACTCCATCCGCCGCAGGAAAGGATAAACCAGAAGAATGGGAACAGAGTCAAGGAAATAAAGCCTTGATGCTCTATGAGGACAGTGTGAAGGAAATTGCGCGCAAGAGAAATGGCATGGAGGTGTTGGGAACTTGGAATGCAACAATTCAGGCGTCAAAGTATGATGGGGTGTAAGTGATTAAATTATTATACCAAGTAACCGTGGGTATTGTATGGCTAATAATGTGCATGATAGGCATGTGGATCTAAGGGCCAATCTGCTGAAGGCGATGTGTGTTTTCAGAATTCAAAACATGCTTATAGAGGATGAAACAACTGATTGTGGTGAATTGTAGGATGATTTTGAACTGGCTAAACTTACTGAACGAGGAGGAAAATATTGCTTGATACAAAAATAGTAAAGGGCAAGTTATAGCAAAGGGGGGAGTCAAGAATCGTTTTCGTTGGTATTTCAATAGTATGTTTATTCTTTAAAGGGTAATGAATATTACCGAAGTAGGTAGCAAATTAACCTAATATCATACAGTGGATGGAATGGGCGGTAATTCATACTTAAGATCCTCAAATATGGCGTTTTAAATGCCTATCGACTTTAAAATGGCTATTCTTCACAAAACTCTTCATTGATCTTCTTCTGCAATTGTTGTAAATCTTCCGTGTGGATCAAAATAGGCAATGCAGTAATATTGAGACATATGCAACCATATTCTGCATCAGCACTAGTGCTGCATAATTATTCCGGCCCTGGCAATTCTGAACCTCCACCCTCCCGGTCAGGCCGAGAAAACCGAAACATCGCACATCATCACATCACCACCGCCATCGCTCTCCACCCACGACCCACAGCACCCCTTCCCTCTTCCATAACACCGACCGCAAATCGCACAAGATGGTTTTCCTCGGACTCTTTGCTCGCTCATGGCCTGCGCCAATCAGTACGTTCTACCCCCCCACCCTCCACCCGGGAATACCCCTTCCCCGCTCCCTCACCCGGGCCCGGTATCGGCGCAACTAGGCCCTCACCGTTATTGCTACCAAATACCCTCTCTCCCTCACAAACAATTGCACTTCTGGAATACCCACAACACATACGCGGAGGGTGATCTGGCGCGATGGCTGGCAGGAGGGATTGGAATAGAGGGGCAAGCGCACAGAAAAATGCTAGGATAAGATCGAGACTCGCCTTTGTGTGGGTGTGCTTGAACCTCTATCTCGGAATCCCAATGTGGCTCTCACCACAACGGGGGATTCTACCTCACTCTCCGGCTCATCCCCCTGCTGCACCAATTGCCCTTGTTCGATCCACTCCATTCCACCCGCTCCATCACTTCCGAAACCACCTCCCACCTTCCACCTCCCTCCTCCCTCTACCCGATAAAGCTTTCTTTTTTCAATATTGAACAGAAGAACTAACAATACACCCCCATCGTGGGGTATCACAGTGAAGCCAATGGCACCTTTCTTCGCCGCCGGTAAATAGCAACCTTTTCCCACCTCCCACCTCCCACCTCCCATCAACCTCCAACCTCCAACCTCTACTCCACTCAAAAACCACTCTCCTCTCTCTCCTCCCAATTCTCCTCGTATCGGAGAGATTGAGATTTGAGATTGAGATTGGTGGTTGGTGGTGGTAGTTCTTTTTTTCCCTTTGGAAAGAAAGAAAAGACATGAAAATACTCATTACAATATAACAAAAATATAGGCATCATCGTCACCTACGGAATCTACAAGTTCCAGGGTCTTCTCATGGAGAGTAAGTCAACTCATATCCATCCATTCCCGCCTCCACCGAACTTTACCTTTTACCTTTACCTTCTATCTCTTTTCCCACCCTTTTTCCCTTTCTTGAAGAGAGAGAGCTGACTCAATTCTTCTTCTTCCTTCTCTTCTACTATAGCCGACGAATTCAAGTATGACCCAAGGAACCCCAAGGTCAAGAGCGGTGAGAGGCAGGTCCCACACAAATAGACGCACCACGACGCACGACGCACGACGAAGGGAGTGAGTGAGGGAGAAAGTGATAAGAGGAGGGTTGCAGTTGCAATTTACATGCATGCATGCTTGCATGCAATGGGTTGATGTAGAAAGAGGTGGTGGTAGTGGGCGTGGAGAGTTAGTTACCTATAGATGATAGATGATGAGGAGTTGAGGACGGTGGGTGGGGGTGGAGGGGAAGTGAAGCCCTTCCAAACTCGAAAATCAAATTCAAATTTTTGTCAATATCATCACCCGTTTTTTTTTTATTTATCCTTTTCTTGTTCCGACTGTTGCAAATAGGTACCAGCACTAGGACGATTTAGTTGTTGGAGTTCTTACTTGTACGTGTTATGCAGATGGGATGGGAGTTACGAAGATGGAATGGAGGAGGATCTTGAATTCGAAGATGGCTTCAATTTTGTGCATAGAATTTAACCGTTTCTGTCGTATATATGATATATGATCATGATCAAGGAGGAAAAAAAAAAAAAATAAAATAGAGGATATGGATGGATGGTTTTTTGTCTTGATGTGTTTAATTGGCCCCACGTTTATGTTACAATTGATCCCAAGGTTTCGTTGATCAAGAAAAACCGCAATGGAAGATTGCAAACTTTTGCCCCAAACCTCATTGTAGCACCACGAATTTACCGTAGTCTTTTACAGAAGAAGACTACCTACACACAAACGGGAACGAGAACAACACACAAAGAGCCTGCTTGGCCATTGGTTTATTACCTAGGTACTCACCAAGCAAAGCCAAGAGTTGACCAACCTCACGTTTCATAAGACTATCACGTTTTAATGGGTGGTAGTCTAACGGCAATAACATGACCCACCAGAGCTCACCACTAGATAGTCTCGTGCCCAGCCCCTCCTACGGAGGTCACTAGAGAGATGTAACAAAGACGAGACTAGTAACAAAGCTCAAAGATAGATTTGACGATTTTTAAGATGCTGGATTCAAGATCACCATGGAATGCGGTATATACCTTGGTTCATAAATTTACGACAATCCCAGATTGAGGAAGATGTTCAAATGCATTATGATGTCCCATTCAAACCCAACACTTTTCGTTTTCTTGCGCATAAAAAAAAGGAAATACAAGATAGAAACCGCAAGCCAGAATGTACTAATAGCCTTATGCACCCATTTTAAGAAGCAGTAACCAAGTCAGAGGCGTGAAACTGAAGAAGGCACGCTGCAAAAGATTACAGCCCTCGAAGGTATAACTGGGAGGAAATCGAAGAGAATTTGTGCATGAATATCTCTTCTTTTACATTCATCATTCTCCCCACAGGATGCATCCCGTCCGTTCCCCAAACCCCTGCCCAACGACCACGCTGTGCCACGTCCGCCAAACACTCCACCGAACGCACTGTTTGCCCATAGATGGATGGAACGAGAAAAAAAATTTGTGTAAAGACAAGAGATAAAGAAAAACACCATAGTATATAGAGAAGGAACCGAATAACCCGAGGAAGCGTTGTTTTGATTTAACGTGATTTGATTTACTCGACGGTGGCGGACTCTGTGCTGGCAGGTCCACGGGCGCCCTTGGGGCCGCCGGTCTGGAATCCGTTGGCAAATCGTCGTGGGACGTGCTTGAGGTATTGCATGCGTCCAGTTCCGGTGGTCTTTCTCCTCTTGGCCTTCTCGGACCAGTTGTCTATTCGTTGGACAGAGTATAAGCATTTGCATTCTGTGAACGTTGCCCCCATCCTCCCATAGATTGTATTGCTCCTTCGAGCTCAATTCTTATTCCTCCCTGGTGTAAAATCCATATTTGGGCAATCGACTGAGTTTGGAAGCTTGAGGGTGCTACGTACACTTCCGCGTCTTAGCGGCTGGGTATCCACATGAGGCGCATGTGTGCTTCTGGACGTGGAGGGATCGACGACCTGTAGCTCGAGTGTGAGTATATTGTTGAAAGTGTCGGCTTTAAGATATTGAAGTGTCTACTGACCACAACGGCGGCACAAGACGTGCGACTTGTTCTAAAAATTCGAAAAAATTCCATATCAGCACCCTGTTCCTAGCTTATTTCCAAATCTCCTTCCCATAGCTCCTCCAGATGTGCCTGTGCCTTTCTCGAGCTTCCAAAAATCCAATGCCGGCCCCAAACACATCTTCGCCCCGAGCTGGAATATCGAGAATTCTACTCACATGGCGTTTACCGAAAGATCCTGTTCCCTTGGTCATCTTGAATAATTAGGGCGGGTTGGTGATTATGGCGTAGTTCGTTGGTCGTTGGGGGGGGGCAATTTCGTCGTCGGTCGGAAATTCGTCGGTATGGGCAATTGGCGATAGTTCTCCAAGAGTGCTTCTAGGCAGTGGGTGTGTGACGGCGCTTGGCTGCACATGGCTGTTGGCTCCCAATACAAGGAGTGGATGGAAGGGCTTTGCCCTAGGCAGAATTGGAGCACGTGACCCAGAGTGGTCATCATGCGCTAACGAACTCTCACGGCGTCGTATATCGTGACACTGTATATTCTCAACCAATAATTTAAATACTCGGCGCACTGTTTCAAAACATTCAACAAATCACCCTCACTGAATCCTCTAAACTTTGAAGTCGTGTAAAGAATCTCCAACTCAAAGAAAAATACAAACTTGACCACAGTGCAAAGTTACTCGAAGTCTTACCCTTCTGGTGAACCAATGCTTCCCTCCAGGTCGTGAACCCCCTCCAGAGGATTGCATTCGAAGTCGTTGGATCCAACTGTTTCTACGAGGGCTGGAATCGACTGGTTATGAACGACGCGGCTAGAATCTCGTTCATGGCGTTTTTCCTATTCGAAGCGTCTGAGGCGGGCTGAAACATGGGACCGAATCGTGTCTCATTCTCTGGTACGGAGTAGTTTACCCGCACTTTGCAACAGTAGACTTTGTCGTCTATTTGGGGAGAACGTCGCCTATATGAGTCTGGGGTCCCAGCTAAGCCTCTGTACTAACCAACAATATCTTCGCCTACATTCGGAGAAAAGATCCACAAATATTATGCATGAGAGGAGGTTCATTCTCCCCAGGACACGACTCCATCCCGTTATAGGGCAGTGCGCAGAGGGGGGGCTACTTACAAACGCAGGGACCTTAAGTAATTTCCGAGCACTACTGTCGGGTTGAGCTTACATTGATTTCTTTGGTTCTGAAAGTATTGGATTATACTGATCTTGAGAATCTTCCAGTGCGAGAGGCGGGACAGCCAGAACAGAATGTGCATATGTGCCCATGTATTTGGCCCGGCGAATTAGACGTCTTTAGGGAATCCAGAATGGAATTGGAAAAATAATTATACACCTTCGATAAGAGAGTTCCAGATCTAGAGGAGGCTTGTTTGGGGGGAGCTTTACATGATCCTCAAAGTTCTGTGAATCCAAACAGCCTCGGTGGGGGACCCTGCATAAACCTCGACCCGAGGTTCGACAGTTTGGCGATTATAAATTTTGAGATGAATTGGATGCTGGGCTATGCCAATATAGAATTTTGTCAGGGATGCTATAAAGCTACATGGGATGATGGTGTTCCTTTTGGTTCCATCGGTACCTGATGTGGTTGTCGCCGGAAAGTTAAACCGATTTTTTTCATTCAAAACAACCTCAGGGCCATTAAAACTAGCCTCGACTCTATCAAAACAACTTAAAACTTCATCATGAAAATAAGGTTGCAGAATTCAATATATCTCTCAGGCTCACTTGTTGGGCAATTCATCGGCTCATTATAAATTTCCTGGGTACCTTCCAAGGAGATCCACAATACCAGGAACCTCAACAGCAATTTGCTCAACAACAGCAGCAAACGGAAGGAAGGCCTCAACAACAAAGACCGAACTATGCTACTTTCGAATTTTTCATTATCATTTCAATTAATGACAACCTTGCTGCTTATCGTGGTACTGGCGATGATATTGGGCTTCCCAACCTTGTACTGGTCATGGTCTTGAAGCGCAGTTCCCGTGCACAGATTCGCCGCCGAATACATGTCTGGAGGTTCCATGTATTTTGTGAAAGCCGACTCAACTTTGTAACTGAGTCACTGGTCGATCGCCTCTCCATTACGCAGCAGGCCATCACGTGCCCTCTCACTTGACAGGGTCTCCACCCATGCCCTCGCACCCAGCCCTTACAGGCTCCACGCGGTCTGCGATAGGCTCGGTCCGAAGGAATATGTTGACGCCCGACAGCTTCGATGCAGCAGCTCATCGCTGGTAAGACAGACACCCGTGCGCTGCGTGATGATGCATCGGGCGACGGGCGCAATTTTTACCTGATGGCTGTGATGGAACGGTTTTTTTTTATTTTCCCCGGGAAAAGGAGTAATAGGGCCACCGCAGCGCCCTTTTCCCGCAACCAGCCACTCGCTCGCCCAAGCTGCCCCGGACTCGCCTCCCCAGATGTGTAGTAGCCCCCTCGCCCTCTAGTTTCTGCGACCCGCACCTCGCTCGCGCCTCGGTGTGGGGTAATGAAGGTCGGCCCCAAGTAGCCCAGCTGCCAGCCGGCCAGCCAGATGTCCGAGGAGCTCGCACATATCCCCGTCCCATTTTTCGCATCAAACTCACATCCCCGTCTTCCTCGTCTTCATCATCATCATCATCATCGGCATCAGCATCAGCATCATTGTCGTTGTACAGCTGCCCTCGTTCAGGCGCCCTACAAAGTCAGAGCTTAAACGAGTGAAACTACAAACTCTACATAAGCCTCCCTGGTATTTAATAAAAACTAGACCGATACTCTGCCCTATAAATACGCCTTCCAAGCACCCAAATCAAGCAAAAGGGGACTGTTCAAGACAGAGAGCCAACCAATCCAGACACTCAAGAACAGGCGCCTCGCAACAGCGAGTAGCTCAGCTCCATAGCAGTAGGCCGAAGCAATGTCAACCGAAGCAGAACCACAACGGCCGCCTGGACGGCCACGAACAGGGACATTCGAGCGCCCTGGCTCTGTGCGGGTACGGACAAACCTCACCGAAGTGAAATACAAGGCCAATTGAGCTGATGATTGTGGCTGTAGATAAACGTTCAAGGAGCGTTCATCGTCGATGACGACTCTCCAGGCTCCCCACCTCGCCAGAGCAATTCGGAAACCAGAGACATTAGACTGCCATTCCACAAGTCGGAAGTCTCGCACATTGCCATAGATGTAAAGTCACCACTCTCCACATAATTTCAAAATCAAACAGCTTTCTGACTTCATAGCTAGATTGGTGGATCTCTGGCCAAGCTGGTCTACTTCTCTCAGGATCCCAGTGGCGAGGGTGGGAAGCTCAATTTCAAAAACTTCGAGACGGAGCGCATCGACGACTTGATCGACTTTATGGATCAATTGATGAACGGCAACAGCTCAATTCTGCCGACCTCTGAATTAAGCGAAGCGGAGCAAAAGCAGGTTAGGCAAAGGAGAAAGAAAGACGGTCTCTATGTCATGGCAACTGGTGGAGGTGCATACAAGTTCTACGACAAAATCAGAGACCGATTAGGGGTAGAAATTTATCGTGAGGATGAAATGGAATGCTTGATAGTTGGTCAGCCTTATTCCATTCCAGTCGATTCAGTTTTTGGGCTTCTAGAAGTCGTTGAGTGGTGGTTCGGCTCGCTTGTGGGAATTGCATGCTAAACGTTTCACAGGCCTAGATTTCTTCATTACCGAAATACCGGAAGAAGTATTCACATACAGCGAGGCTGATCCTATGCACTTTGCCGAGGACAGACCAACAATATATCCTTACTTGCTGGTCAATATTGGATCTGGCGTTTCGATGATTAAGGTTTCTGGGCCACAGCAGTTTGAGCGGATAGGTGGATCATCGGTAAGTTTACCAAGGCCTTGAACTTTATATTCTTAATCTAATCTAATGGTCAATCAGCTTGGAGGTGGTACACTCTGGGGCCTTCTAGCACTCCTTACAGACGCCAAAAGTTTCGACGAGATGTTGGGAATGGCTGAGAACGGCGACAATACCGCCGTTGATATGCTTGTTGGTGACATATACGGGACAGATTATGGACGGATAGGTCTCAAGAGCACTACAATTGCCAGCAGTTTTGGAAAGGTGTTTAAGAAGAGCCACGAACTAGATGAAGGTAGCACGGGCGCAGGTGGTGAAAAAGCCCCTTCCACAATTGGCGAAAGACGCAAAAAGTTTCGCCAGGAGGATATGTCACGGTCACTTCTCTACGCCATCTCAAACAACATTGGCCAGATTTCATATCTCCAAGCCCAGCACCACAATCTCGAGCACATCTACTTTGGGGGCTCTTTCATCCGAGGCCATCACCAGACTATGAACACATTGTCATATGCGATTAAGTTTTGGAGTAAGGGGTCCAAGAAGGCATACTTTCTACGACATGAGGGGTACCTTGGCTCAGTTGGAGCATTCTTGAGGAGACAGCCAGTTACGAGTTGGGCAAGGAGATATAGCGCCGGTGAAGCTGATCTAGAGAATATTGCCCCTCGAGGAGCCATCGGTCGTGGAGATCGGAGGAAGTCTCCAGTCTCACCGCTGCCCACTCTGAGCCTCCCGCCAGCAACTGAGGGATCCTCCTCTATACAGAAAGATACATGAGAGCTTTGGGGATCTTCCCTTGCCTTTCGGTCTTTTACTTCTTCCCCCATTTTTATCTTTTCGAGCTATATCATGATCAGCAAGCCTTTTTTTTTTTTTTCTTTCAATACCTTCAATAATCCGGCGGTCTTACATTTGTTTTTATTTATATTCGTCTCCTATTTTTTCCTTTTATGTTAGGTATTTCACTCGATTGGGCCACTCACAGCTTTACATCTCCCGCGACACCGCTTTACATCAGTCACTGCATGTACTAGATTTCGGCATTTCTTCCATATTCCCCAAGCCCCCTTTTTACAACATGATCGATGGCATCTTGTCCTGTTCCACCGACACATACCTACCAGGTAGCCAGTGCAGTGGACCTGTGGAACAGTCCACTCATTCTTACGATCTTACATATACCGACCTTCATTCTTCATCATCATGAGATACTTTACTCATTGTAATTGCGTGCTTATGTTGCACAGTGGTGTTTTGTAAGATTAGTTTCGTTTTTTTTCTTTTTGAATTGTATTTGTACTGCTCGATCGCTTTATAAATGAATTTTGTGTATCGTTAATATTGTTTTTCTTTCATTTTGTTTTATATATATCATCAAACATATACCATGCATCTGTAATTGCAATTGTAAAGTATTCTTGCATGCGTGTGGAGTGTTGCGTACAGTTTAGTGGCTTAAAAGTGTCGATGTTGGTGTCTGTATTACATGCCATTGTATACCTACTGTACCTACTTTGCTTATATATTGTTGAAGTAGATCTAGATCTACTCTGCTTTTTCATGTTGTGCATGTACTCGTACTATTTAAGCTCAAAATTGCAAAAAAATTCTTATGATGATGACTGGGAACGTGCGGTGATGTTATTGCAATGGCGATTGATATTTGTTTCGTTTCGCACATGTACATACTTGAATTATAGAGATCATACCCTGCAGAGTTCCTACTCAAGAATTTATGTGCAGATGCATCTAAAACCTCTACAAGGGTCTGGGCAAGAGATTACATAGAGACTCTAATGCATATGAATTTCTGCCGTTTTGGGGTGAAGAAAAACCTCCATGCGGTTAGCCTGCACCTAACTTACGAGTTCTACATTCGACCTCTCTCTCCGACCTGGCAACCAAAAAAACATCAACAAAAACCCCCAGAACTCCTCGTGCCGACCTCCACCCCCCCCCTCCTCCTCCTCCTCCTGGGCTTAAAAACCACCACCACCACCACAGCCATGCCACCCCCCCTCCCCCTCCCCCCACGGCTCCTCCACCACCTCCCCCTCGGCCGGACAACCTACCACCACGCCTCCAAGATCCAAGACCACCTCGTCTCCCTGCACCTCCAGCACAAGAAACTCCTCAGCCTTGCCCACCACAATTCATCCACCTCCTCCTTCCCCTCCCCTCCCCCTCCCCCTCCACCTCCCCCAACAATCATAACCTCGGAATTCCACCCCCCGGTATACACCACCGGCCGACGGCACCTGCACGCCCTCCCGCCAGACATCAACCCCACCACGCTCACCACAACACCACACCCACGGACGGGGGAGCTCGCGGAGTTTATCACGACGCTGAGGGGTGGCCAGACGACGTGGCACGGGCCGGGGCAGGCGACGGTGTACGTCGTTGGGGATCTGGCGGGGGGGCAGTTGGCGCCCCCTTCCCCATCCCCTTCCCATACTTCTACTACCACTACAATCGGGATTAAATCCTGGGTCGCCCTCCTCGAGCAAACAACCATCAACACCATAAAAACCTACCTCCCCCCCCGCACAACCTCAACTTCCCCCCCCCCGCTACTAGAGATATCCACCGACCCGGCCTACCCCGGCGTCTGGATCTCCCGCACGCGCAAGATCGCGGCCCTGGGCGTGCACGCAAGGAGACATGTGGTTGCGCATGGCGTCGGGCTGAATGTGGCTACGGATCCGTGGTGGTGGGGGAGGATCGTGCCGTGCGGGATTGTGGGGAGGGGGGTGACGAGTTTGAGGGAGGAGATGGAGAGGCTGCAGGAGGGGGGGGTTGAAGGTGGACAGTGGGAGGGGGAGGGGGAGGTACCGAGCGTTGATGAGGTTGGGCGGAGGTGGGTGAGCGAGATGGCGGGGGCGTTGGGGAGGGAGGTGAAGGTTGTTACGGAGGAGGAGGTGATGATGATGGGGATGAGTATGGGGGGGTATGGGATGGGGGGGGGTGGAGATGGAGGTGGAGGTGAGATATAGGTGCGTGTATCAATTTGTATCAATATTCTTTGGATCTTTTGGGTATGAGGTCATTTTTCTTTCTTTCTTTTTTTTTTTTTCGGGGGGGGGGGCGTTTTTTATCTTTTTTTTTTTCTTTCCATCATATATACGTATATACCAGATCTACCTACAAGCGAGGTAATTATAATTTGCAAGACTCTCTCTAGTGAGTTACATGTACATGTGGGTTTTCTTTCTTTCTTTCTTTCTTTCTTTCTTTTGGCCATGGTCATGGTACTGTACGGTACCTTGGGCCTCATATGATCATGATCAGTACCTATTCAAAAATCTGTCCATAAGAGGCACTTTGATCTTGCTGACATTATAATTAATTATAACCCTGTGACTACTCATGTCGCCGAAAAGTTTGTCCGCCACGTGACATCGGTAGAAGAGCTGTTGATCCTGTTGCAACGCAACCACCCTTCACGTGACGGACAAACTTTTCGGCGACTTGAGTATAGCTACCTATAAGTACTATTAATTATATGTATATTTTCATTCATTATTATAATTAACCGACCACGAATTCGAATCGAATCAAAAAAAAAATAAAATAAAAAAAAGTTTAAGGGGCAAGCCAACCTTTTTTTTTGCGTATAATATATTTCCCCAATTGCAAGCAGCTATAGCTCCGGATCCCTCCCTATCCAAACATGTACACACAAAAAAAAAAAGAGAAAAGAAGAGAAAGATGATAAAATTGCAGACATGTACAAAGGAGATAGATAGAGGTAGTATAGTATATACGTATAGGAAAAAAATACAACCCATGGATCCGATATGAATTATAAATAAACGTTCGAATGAATAAAATTCCCCAACCAAAAAAAAAAAATTGTAAGCTCAAGACCAGCAAAAGAATTCGAAAGAAAGAAAAGAAAAAAATGAGTAAAAAAAGTTATAATATAAAGCTTCAGCAAAAAAAAAAAAAGAAAAAAAAAAAAAAAAGTACAACGGTGAATTGAAGTGAAAAGAAAGTTTAATGATGGACAGACGAGACACAAGGAAAACCTAAGGAGTGACGAGAGAGAAAATGAGAGAGAGAGAGAGAGAGAGTGTGATGAATGAAAAGAAAAAAAAACAATAATGAAGGAATTGAAGGGCGAGAAATATTGCAAATGTAACACAGTGTATGTATTCCCATTAGACCAGACCAGACCAGACCAGACCAGACCATACCAGAACCACACGTAAGATCTCAGAGTTACCGGTACCTATACTCTTCCTCACAAGCAAAACAAACAAAACATGTAACCATTGCAACCAACGCACACACACACACACACTAGAGTAAGAAAAAAGGAAATAGACACACAGACAGTGCACACATAACAGCAAGAAAAAAGCAAGACAAAGGTAAGAGAGGAAGTTAAAAACAATGGATAGGAAAAAAAGGTTTAAAAAGACAACGAAAAAGAAAAAGAAAACCAAGGAAATATGAAAAAGGGAAAAAAAGGGAAAAATAGCCCCCCCGGATTAGATATCCATCATTACCGCTCAACCTTCTGCCAGTTATTCAAAAACGCCATGATACCGACGCCAATGAAAACCACACCAACGATTGAGAGATATGGAGCACTGTTTTGAGCCATTTCACCCTTCGATCGAACTTTCCTTGCAAACTCCACCGATGAAGTGTGCTGGTGGTGTCCATGGAATCCATTCGCGAGCTGATGATCCTTCCCACCCCCTCCGACCACAATCACTCCGTTCCCAACCTTTGCTGTACCATTCTCCACGGATGGCGAGCGGTCGATTTCTTCCACATCGTCCTCCAAATTTGCCGTATCCTTTCCATTTTGCCTCAAACCAATCTCCTTCTCTTGCTCGAGTTCGACCTGCACACCACAGCTGACCATGGCAGCCTTCCTCTCGGCGCTCTCCCGACGGCGCCTTTCGTCATCTGAACGAATTTTGGCAACCATTTCCGCCAACGTACGCCTAGAGTGCTCGCCCTCCTCCTGGGCAGTCCGAACTTGCTTCTTGTAGATCTCAATTTCCTCCTTGGCGGATTTGAGCTCTGCCATCATTTCCTCTACACGTTTTTGCCATGCGGCAACAGCCTCTGCAGCGGCATTGGCAGAATCATTATTTTGTTGTTGCCGCAGTGCATCCTTCTCATCAAATTCCAATGCTGTGGAAGCATCAAGATTGTTATTTTCCATCGCACTGTTATTGTCTCCAACAACAACAGTGGCTTCTGATCCTGCAAGTGAAATGTCGTCTCGCATGTCATCGTCGTCATCATCAACATGGTTGCTAGGCTTCTCCATCAAAACCCCAAATTTCCTTTGAACCTCCAGCTGGGCCGCTCTGTCCTCTGCCTCTTCCCTGGCCGTGCGTTCCCGTCGTAACAAATCCTCCAAATCTTTAACTCTTGCAGATTTCACCTCCAACTCTAATCGGGCATCTCGTAACTGCGTGGCGAGTGTGAAGATATGTTGAGGTGATTCAATTTTGTCCTTAGGAGAACGACTGATCGTATTGTGTCTTCCTGTCGATGGGGGTGATACGTCATCTGCTGGAATTACGATTGACCGCTCATATTTGGGAGGTTTTGTATCGTCTGCACTGGTCTCAGCTTCCTTGGTGTTGGGTGCCTCGGTAGCTGCCTCCTCTGGGAATTTAATTTCTTCTTGAGCTGGAGCTGGCACATCTGCGTCCTTCTTCTCTTCTTCGTCTTCCTGTTTAGCATCTTCTGGTATAACAGTGATGTGTTTGGCAGGTGGAGGGAGGGGTGCGTGTGTAGAATTGGAGAATAGTGAGGGCTCCAGCGCAACTCCCGAGTCCATCATTGGCGACTGGCTGGTTTCTTCGACAACTGCTGCCTTAATCTCAGGATCCCTTTGGACAACTTCGAGACTGAGGAGCTTATCGAAAAACTCAGATGTACGCTGTAGCTCTTGCTGTTGCTGCTTGGCCATGTGTAATTCAGACTGGTGATTTTCATGTATGGTTAGCTGTCATCCAGGTGTGGTCGGGAGGAAGCAAAATCAATAGTCTTGGACATACGTTGAGCTTTTTGACGATTTGTTCAACGGAGATCGTATGCACAAACATGGGCACCCCGCGATGGTTCATTCCTTGTCCTCCTGCCATAGATCCAGCCCTAGAGTTTTGAGAAGTCGCACGACCCCTTGGAAAATTGTTATTTTGCTGGTTAAGCTGTGGTGATATTAGCCCCCCATTACCCATCATCTGGTCCATCTCCCCAAGATTGTTCATTTCCACGTTGAGCTGCCCATTTTGAAAGCCGGCATGTTCTACTCTGGCTGCTACTTTGTGATGAATAATCGATTTATTGTCTTCAGAAAAGATGTCGATTCCAAGCTCCAGGATATCTTCGGCTCGTAATTCATGCGGCTCACTGTCCCGATTCTCTTGAGACAGTCGCTGTTGATTGACGAAAGTTCCATTGGATGACTTGACATCTCGTATCCAAACTTTACCTGTCTTTTGTTCGGCCCATACCTCAGCATGCTGTCTGGAGAGTACCTTTGAGTCGAAATATCCGTTGCTGGGTGTGGGCAACGTCTTGGCGTTTGTCTGCCGACCGATTCGAAGGGTTTCCGGGTAATATGGTAGAGGTATGAACTTGGCCTCAAAGCTATTGTTGAGTGGTAGAAGCATGAGATACGAGGTCCCCGGGTTGTCTGTGCCATTTCCCGATGAGAGTTGCGCGCCTCGATGCTGTGAAGGCAGAATAGGGGCTGGTTGGTGATTCGGATTCATTGAGACCGAATTTACTGAAGATGAATTTTGGTGAGCAGCGCCTGGTCCTCTCATAACCTCACCTTTCTGTGGCCATGGTCCCCCTCGAGTTGTTTTTTTGCTCTTGGTGTTGCTCACACCTGGTGGGCCTCCATCATGAGGACCTCCACGCATTTGCCCACTGGACCAGGCGCCACCTGCCTCAGCCGAGTTGTGTGGGGGTGCGCCGCGCTGGGAGCCTTTTCGCGGCATAAATAGCCGCGCAACTTCGTCTGGCGACATTTGGCTCAAGCTGGGTTGTTGAGAATTAGACCATCCTGCCCTTGGGACCGATGGAAAGGGAGCCACGGCGGTCATATGTGTTCACCACGCCCCTTGGTTAAGTCTGGTTGGCGGTGTGGGTGTTATTCCAGATGGCGGGTAAGTGGGCAGCTGTTAAGAAAAAAAATTAAGGGCCTTATTTTTTTTTTCTGCTTTATTTGTGTCGCAAAACGTGCGAAAGGTAAATGTAGCTCTGGGGTTGCGTGGAGAACGTGCACGAGGACTGTTCCACCACTTCTTCCACGATAGCCTTAACGTGTCGCAGTCGACCTTTAAGGGCAATAGGGCGTGTGAGTGGTGACGGGCTGCTTCTGATGTGGTTAGGAACCGATCCTCCTTGACGCTTGTGGAGCTTGGAAGGGGTCAGTGTCTATGGATGTTTTGGAGGATCGATAGGTAGCTGTCGATAACTGGGCGACGGCTCGGACTAGTGGTATTAAGGAGGCGAGTCGGAAGGCTTGAGGGGGTAAGGTTGGTATGGGGTAGTTAATTGGTTGGGGTGTGTGAGTTTAGTTATTTTGGTGTGCGCGAGTGTGGAGAGGGTGGGTGTGGGAGGGAATCGATGGGGGCGGTCAGAGCAGAAAAAAAATAAAAAGTCAGTAAAAAGCAGGCAGGCAGGCAGGCAGGCAGGCAGGCAGGCAGGCAGGCAGGCAGGCAGGTATGCGTTGCAGGCGAGCCAGGCGGACCAGGCCTGACCAGGGCGTCCAGACGGGCGGAGAGGTTCGAAGGACGCAGCAGCAGCAGCAGCACCCAGCGCCGTTAGCCAACCAAGCACCGGGCAGAGCGAAGGCCAAACGTCCGCAGGCTTCGGCGAGATCTCGAGAGGGCGGGCGACTGAGGGGCTGGATGGATGGGGGAGGGTGCGGCAGCTGCAGATGACGCTGCTGGTGATGACGGTGAATGAGATCGTGGGCTAGCTGCTGCTGTGCAGCACGCTGGGCCGCTGGTTGGCCTGAGCAGAAACAGGAGAGATATGTGGCCCAGGGCAGCTCCGTCAGCAGCGGTGTGAAGTAAGGTTATGCCTTTCTCCCTGCGTTCGGTGACGGCGAGTCTGTCTGGACGTATGCCTGCCTGGACGGATGGAAGTCGGAGGAGTGGTGGAGGGGCGGTGGTGGTGGGGTGTGAGTGCTGGGAATGTTCGAGAGAAGGTTCGAACGAAGGGTGACGGCGGCCTTGGAAATGGATAGGCGTGAGCGGCAGATCGATGGGAAAGGGCACGCCGGATTACTGGACGGATGGCACAAGGGCGCGGATTCCAGATGGACAGGAGAGAGGGTCCGCCTCACACGAATGCCGGGCCTCTGATGTATGTGCAGCTCGATCGATGGACCCCGAGCGTGTGGAGCAGCACGGCAGGCAGTTCGTTTCCAAAGTTCGGGCCGGAAATGGGGTGTGGCGATGGCTTGCTTGAGGGCAACGGCTTGCTTCAGATGGGATCAGTTGCTGCAGTTCTGTGGCCGTCGATGAAGCTGCTATGTTGATCTCAAGACTGACAGTGATCGATGCCGACGAATTGATGGATGGCACTTTGCAGTTTGGTAGACCAGCCGAGCAGAACCTGTAGACTAGAAGACAGACCTGGGACTGAGCCAGCAGATTGGTGGAGGGTCGATACAGAGGAATGTGGTAGGATGGAGAGGACTGAGATCAGAGATCTATGGTAGATCTAGGTGACCCGATGCTTGACGGAATTTGAGGCCAGAATTCAAAATGCTATTCTACTCTACTACCTTACTACTATGCTACTACGACTGACTATCTGTGCAACTTCTCAACTTGCTACCATGACAGAGCTACCAGCCCATTACACCATGCCCTTTGCCCATTAATCACCATCACCTTTGACTTTTACCTGTGCCCCCCTGACACTGCCGCTGCCGCTGCGTGCATGCGTGTGTATGGACGTGCGCCTACGAGGGGTGGGGGGGGGGACTTCGAGACTGGGAGTAACTACTTGCCGCTATATGATGTAGAAAAGAGAAGCCGCATATTGGTGCTTATGTTTTGAAGTTCTCGTATCTTGACGCACATGGTACATATTCTGTGGAACTGGTTGTTGACTGTCTGTGAAAGGGCAAGAGCGTGGGGGCAGACATGTTCGTGGGGCAATGATAGTCTGGCGTACCGGAGGCAGTGAAAAGAATAATGACCTTTTTTCCATACTGGTGCTGCTCTAGTCGGTTGGGATGGAAATTCGACTGCATGGACTGGTGAGGAGCAAGTGGTGGAGCAGCGCTTTCTCAGGAGTCAAAGCACCGGCCTGCATGATACCCCAGGTCGACCTGCCTCTCAACAAGTACCTGAAGTACCTTAGGTACCCAATGATCATGTCGAGCGAGGCTTTACGCAGTTGTGGTTAGCATTTCTGCTGGAGAATCCATATAAACTGTACTCGTACTTGGAGATGTCGATAATTCGTGTCCAAAGGATTTGAGAGAAGGTTGAGTTGCATCTGAAAAGTATATGGTGCGTGCCACCCTGGCCAGGTGATCATGAATATCCATCCACCCCCTTCAGCTCAACTTGGTCACCCTCCCCTGCGCTCGATCGACGTCCACCCAAGGCGGCGGCCTTCGCCCTCCACCGGTGTCCCACTTTTTAGAAACTATTAGCCGGCCCTAAATGTACCGAAGTTGTAGGGGATTTAAACGATCATCGGTGTCCACTCTGCAAACTCTTTCGATTGACGGCGCATGGGAAATCCGCGCCTCTCCATGAAAATGTTTCTGTGACCCTGGTCTGGATTTCTCGGACTCCTGTACGATTCAGTACTCTTAATATGGATCAGCACATATAGTACTGCGGCTTCATGTACTTGCTAGTCCTCTGAGTATATGAAGGTGTGGGTTAGGAGCTTTGAGAGAGTACATACAAGTATGCACCTCCAACTCTAGCCTCTTGCTAAAGTACCTTTTAATCATTCGATGCATCCGCCCATCTCTCCATCTGCTTAAGTCCCAGATAAATGTGATGTTTTCTGCAGATTGAGACGGGTACAGATTACCCATATGCGGAATTAAACATTCTGGCATTAGGCTCTAACTTCCAGCAACGAGACTGCAAATTCTCGTGTAGTTTGAATTTTTTCAGGAGGTATGGATTATCCATTCTTTCATTCTCAGGAAACTCCAAGACCGGTACTTGTATACAGGCCACCTGTGTGAAGTGATTTTGACTTTGTATGATCCCAGCGCATTAGCAGTGCTCGATGAGACGAAAGTACCGAGGGCCTCCCTAGGTAACCTTGTAACACCAGCGTGGGAAGAGGGTCCAGCCGGGCGGGGGGGCCTTCAACTTACTCTACAAACGAAAAAAAAAAAGCATGCAGAGAGCAAGGAGTTGAAGTAGTGTACCAGACTTGACTTGACTTTACCTGCAGAACCGCCCCGTCCGGACCCCCGCACACATAGAGCAGGTACTCCACATGTGCAGTAAGCCTCTGCTCCGTGATTATGCGAGTACTACCTGCCTACATGTGCAAATCACCCCTCCAAAGTTCTCGGGGACGAGGCTCGAGCAGAGGCTTCCGAATGCCATTTTTCCATCTTGGAAGTTGTGGGTGACTGGAGACTGGTCGATGACGGCCGGGGCGGGAAAAAGTCGACAGCAGTAAAGCTGGGCCTGGGGAAGACCGGAGATACAAGCGAGATGGATGGAGGGGGAAAGAAAGAGGATGAGAGAATCCCAAGAGAATCCCCATGAAAATTCCCGCCTCGGCTCCCTTGAGGTCCAATTGCCTCTATGAGCGAAAAGTGTGAAAGCGGCTGTCCACTTTCCAATACGGGGTTAGTGTTGGGATTTGGTGCTCACGCACGGTGCACATTGCGGCCGAGGCAGAGTCTCAGAGTCTCCGTATCACCTTGACCACCAGCACCGGCACTCTAGAATTAATGACACCATGGCCACCAAGCTTCCCCACACACTCTGCATGACGAGCTCGCGGCATCGATAGTACTTTCGCGTTTCAAGTTGATGCCTTTTGGTGGTACGAGCTTCTTCGAACGGCCGAGAAGCATGGCATCACGATCTAGGTTGACATACAAGTCAGCGCAATTGCAGCACAACTAGGCAGACACCTCATGGCCATTGAGCTCATTATCCAAGGGAAGATAGATTGCTATCTATGGATTGGAATTAGTCTCAAACTGGAATTGAATAGTTGCTTTTGAGGCTTGGGGCATTTGGAAGAAGCAAGGGAATAAGCCTTTTCGAATTTCATGATCAATTCCATGATCAAAAACACCACCGCAAAATTGCCATGCAGACTGCCCTCGTTTCGATGCCGGCATGCTCCACCCCCCCAGCAGCGCTATTGAGGCGCCTGAAGTGTGATATTTCACCATACAAGATGGTACTCGACAATCGGTCCACAAGGATTTCGGCATGGCTGTGCGTGGGCATGTTCACAATTCGCTCGAATGCATCCGCTGCACAGCTCTGTGCGCTAAGGTGCGGCCATAAGGGCCACATGAAGCCGTCATCAACCGCGATGCCCCTCCCATCCCTCCAAAGGCCGAGCGTGCTGGTATGATGTGATGCTGCAGAAAGCCACACGAGAATGCGGAATGGACACATGCGTCTTTGCACCATTATATGCAGGTTTTCATGTATATGCCAGAGGAACGTTCTGTCGAAACGAGCGGGCGAATAATGTTTCAGAGGATATTGGGATGAGACTTGTAGAGTGCGCACACCGGGCGGCGCCGGCAGCTGCGGATGTTTCGTGCAACAGATCGATGGGAATCGGCAGGCAGACTGACTCAGGCGCATCCGGGTCAGCCTCGCCAAAGCTGGAGATCATGTACATTTATTGTTGTATCGACAAGGCGGTGGAGGAAGGGTCCAGTAGGGCCCGCTCTGCAGCGCTCCTGGTCCAGCAGAGTGGCCCGCGGGCGTGCAAGCGAATAGGGCTCTGCTCTGTTGTTTCTCCCCGCTGAATCAAATGCAGACTAAACCCAGGTGCCACGGCCGGCCGGTGCAGCACGAAGGGACCAATCGAGCAAGCGTCGGAGTGATCTCGGTGTCGGAGGCCACTCGCCCACCCCACTTCTTTACCCTCACCTGCTGCCGATCAAGTTGAGGAACCCCACAAAAAGCAAAGGCAGCACCCTCACCACACCACACCACCACCGCCCTAGCCTGGCCACCCCACCTCACCGCCACCTCGACCCTAACTAGCCTCAGTTTCTGCACTACCACGCAATCCATCGTCAATCAACCTGTGATACAACAACCGCACACTGGTAGCACTCTTCGACGTCTTCACAAATCTGCGAATCAGCACAGCCAGAACAAGATGCCACCAGCACCATCATCGCATCACGGCGGGGGGATGTCGACATTCGACAAGAGTACGTAACGAAGCCCCAAACAGTCTCGCCTCACATCAACCCAATCTCAACCCCATCTCTTTTGTTTTGCCTCGGCATCTCGTTTTGTTTCCATACAAGTCTCACATCAATCCTTTCCTTTCTTTCTCCACCCCCCGACTCTCCCCGGACCTGCACGCGCATTTCACCATTTCTCTGCGCACAGCCGGATCGGGAAGAAGGAGAACAAAATACGGCGGGACTCTAAACCTTTTTAAACGAATATTTTTGCTAACTCTATGGGCCGACGAATTGGCCGGCGAAACAAACAGTGAAAATGGGCGCAATCATGGGAGGATGTATGCAAACCCCATTCCCCCCTCCTCCTCCAACACAATTTCTCCAATTCTCCACGGACAACACCATCCGGTTCAACTCAATGCACTACTGACATCAATGCGCGTTACTCTACAGCCGTGGGCCTCTGCATCGGCTTCATATTTGGTTGATACCCGACCTATCCTCTCGCTCCCTTGCGCACACATGGCTTGCTTGCTTGTTTTAATTTGGAAGAACCCAAAAAGAATATTGAACATCAACTTATATATTTACCTTTTTTCTACCCCTTACAGGAGGCTACGCAATAATTAAAGGTGGCGCCGGGCCAAACGGCGTGATCAGGAGTCTGGGACAATACATGCTTGGCTCTGCAGCAACTTTTGGGTTCGCACCACCCCCATCCCCATCCCCATCCCTCCCTCCCTCATACATCACATACACACGACATACCCAGGATCAAGTGGATTGGCTGCAAAATCTTTACTCACATATAAAACGATGTTTTTTTTTTCCTCTTTCTTCTTATAAACAGGTTCTTCATGTCGATTGGTACTGCGATCCGAACACAAGGCCACGAAGGAAGTCCACAGGCATTGGTCTGGGAGAAGCTTGCGCGCGAGCAACGGTATGGAGTCAGGGCTTCCCCGTTAATATTCCCTAGGCCAGCGGCGTTTAGGAAGCAAGAGTAGGGAGGGGATTTGGATCCGGAGGTTTAACTCTATTGGAGAGAGGGGGCCCGGCGCGGGAGGTACATACACACAGTCTAGTACGTTATAACTACTATTCAAAAACAAAATAAGCATTTTTTTTTTTCTCTTCTCTTCAATTATTTGAATATGGTGTGCTGCAAGGCACGAAACTGATATCCATATGATGCACCTTTTTGCTCTATCTCATTTTCGCGTTGGTTTTATACGTACGTTTCAGCCTGGGTTTGAGTTTGGGGCCGGACCGAGGACGGCTGTTCATTTTTTTTTTTTTGCTTGGTCGGGTATTTCAAGATGGTTGGATATTGATCTTGTTTGTGGCGGAAGACGGGGAAGATTTGGGGACATACAGAAAGAGAAAGAATATTATGGATAAAGAGAGAGAATCCGGAGGAGATGAATCTTTGCACGATTGAATGCTATATTACATTCCGACCACTAGCTACCTACCTACCTCCTGGGCCTCTCCACTCTACACATACCAACGCATAATAGTTACCTACTATGAATGGTTTCATCATGGGTCAGGATAGTTTACATATGAGAATAGTATCGCGATATCCCGGAGTAATGCATATAACCTAAGTATCCCGTGGGTGGATCCGGAAGAGCGTTCACATGATGCCCATGATTTAGAGTTTTCTCTGATATAGCTTATAAGGTACCTGCCTAAGTAGGTAGGTCTGCTGTGTGGCTGTGGAACACACCAGACTACCTAAGCTGTGGAACAGTGAATGGTGGAATAGTTCGTCTCGTACCCGGAATAGTCAATGGTGGAATGTCTGAATGGGGCCCGGTTACCGATCACGATCGTTAACTACTACCTAAGTATGTACTTGTACTCTAGAGGGTACAAATTTTTTTTTTTTTTCCGAGATCGATTTTTGGGGTTTGGATTTGATTTCTCCATGCATGGCTTAGACGTGGGAACAGCCATATGCATGGCCATACGGCCGACCTGTACTATGTACTTTGGCTTCGAAATTATTCTAGCTAGGAGGTAGGTACATAGGTAGGTATGTGATCAAATAGTGGGATTTATGCATAAATTTAAACCTGAACGTTCTTCTAGGACGAAGTGGCTGGGTGTAGTGAGTGCAACCACGCGTCGAGGAGCTCCATTTCGATATCGTTCTAAAAGTCCCTTAAATTTAAATCTTTGGTTGACGGGATATATGGAGGATTTTAGCTATAGTATGGCAGTTGTGGCTGGAGATCTAGATCTAGCTATAGACCTAGAATTTAGGTAGATAGGGAGCTCGAGCTCGAGGACGTTCGACCTGGAATGGAAGTCTAGAACTACTTGAGTAAGTAGATTTAGACTTTCGAGGGGGGCCTGGTGCACGTGGTCTACATGTAATGGACACAACTTCTAGATCTCTGTTTCAGGTAGTTTGAATTCCCGCTCGAGTTCATCGAATACGTGTTCTCGTGCCGTACAAGGCATTCTTTCTCCAGATCTCATAAGGATAATAAAGGCCATATGTGTTCTCGTGCATGGAAAGAGTGAAAAGAAAAAAAAAAAAAAGGTTTATTTCCATACTTCATGATCATGACCATTTGAAAAATTGATCATCTGGCCATATATACTATAGCTAGGTAGCTATACACCTATTGCAATTGGCAAAATTCAATTTTTTTTCGTGCTAACTAGCATGTGAACATTTAATTTGAATGCGTTAACCGCCTGCCTAAAGTGCCTTCTAGCCTCGATTCTAGCCTTCATACAAACAAACGTTGCAATTGCAAATAGTCTCGTGCCCAGACCCTACCTACTCCGTAGGCGTTGCAAAATACCCTCAATTCTGCAGGTCGGCTGTGCAGCTGTGCAAGGAGAAGGAGGTTACTCTACCAATAGTAACCTCCTTCCGCATTCTGAAGTTCTGCATCTGCAATGCATATGGTAAGAGGACACATTCACAGTTTGAGGTAGTCGACCTCGTGTTTGAGGAGTGTCAGCGTTTAAATATTCCGACCATGAGGGTGACGTCTGAAGCATAGATCTAGATGGAGTACTAGTGTTCTATTTGAAAATTTTGCGATGGTGATACCGAACACTCAAGTAATACGTAATAATTGTGTCTTGAATCGCCACTTTGTAGGGCCTGCAAGTAGAGAGAGAGATACGTATCATTTTCTCCAGCTGGGCTCAAGCTCATGCGCTCTATAGGTACCTTACTTAGGGTACTTTGGTATAAAGCCAGCAATGAGCTATAGCTGCAAAATTAAGTATCCTATTTACTCTTCGGATTCATGCAGAGAGCTTTAAAACTCGAATTTTCCGGATCTATTTGTAATAAGCTAGAGATGTGTATCGATGATGATCCCTCCCTCCCGGAGGTCGAGCCGATCTATATACAGGATTGCCACCATGCCAAGTCCACCACCCCGTGACGCTAGCCAAGATCCTCAAGCCTCCTCACGTGCTCCCCAGCCCTAGCACTAGCCTCCTCACGTGCTCCCTCAGCCTCAGCACTAGCCTCATAGAGGCGTCTAACTACTTACATTGCCACCCTTCCCTTCTCAAATGTTCGAATCCCTGAGAACCAATCTAATCTAAAAAAGAAAATATTCCATCTTCTCACGAGTCGTTCCTCTCTTCCTTCACCTTCAGGTTGATCTTCTTCACATGACCATATCGTTCCTTCATCTGTGCCTTCGACAGCCTCACGTCAGGCTTTCCCAGACCATGTTCCTGATGATACGCTTCCACCATTTCCAAACATCCTCTCAGCTTATTCAAGCTCACCCACTCGTCATTCTCTTCGCCAAATCCCCTCCACCGAATCAAGTACTTCATATTTTTCAAATTTGTCCCCGCCTTCGCATGCTCCAGGATTTTCTCCACCTCCTGTACCGCCTCGCCGTTCAATCTTCTCAAAGGGGGTGGTTTCAATTCCTCCCGCTCCGCTTCCACCAATGATTTCTTTAGGTACTTCATATTTTGCAAAGGAGTTATTCCCATGTCCTCAGAAACCACCAATCTAGCTGTGTTACCCCGAACAAAATCCACCTTGAAAGGCCCGGCGAATTTATGTTGTAATTTGCATGACTCCGAAATGTTACCGTATGTAGCCGGCAAATGCTTGGTGCTCAAGAAAACTTCATCACCAACCTTGATATCAGGCACCTCTTCAGGACCACCCGTAGCTGCGGCCTGTCTCGTCTGGGCCTCCGCAATCATGTCTTGTGAATCCTTCAACAACGTAGCCAATTTTTCCACAAAACGGACACCCTCCAGCGATTCATGCCTTCCCAACCTTGTTTCCACCACTCTCGCAATCAGGTCCACCGGTAGACTAGGATTGTAACCCAAATCCAACTCGAAAGGGGATCTACCTGCACTACTGTGACAGGAAGAATTAAAAGAAAATTCCGCCAGGCCAAGCAATTTTACCCAATTTCCTTTGTATTTAGTGGCGAAACACCTCAAATAAGTTTCCACCACCGCATTTGCTTTCTCCGAGGCTCCGTCCATTTGTGGGTGAAAGGGTGTCGAAGGTTTCAATTTAGTACCAAGCCTCCGCCACACTTCTTGTCAGAAAACGCTCATGAATTTCACGTCTCGGTCTGTCACCACAGTTCTCGGTATGCCGTGCAACCGTACATACCAGTTCACAAAAATTTCCGCAAATTCTTCCGCTGAAATCCCCTCTTTCACAGGTATCCAATGCACTCTTTTCGTCATATGGTCAACGATTGTCACAATTGAATCCATTCCTTCGCAAGTTGGCAATTTCGTGATGAAATCCATACCGATACGCTCCCATCTTCCGTTCGGGATTGGTAAGTGTGTGAGAGGGCCACCTTTAGCCCCCGGTTTGACCCGATGGCACGTGTCGCAACCTTTGACGTAAGATTTTACTGAGCCGAGCATCCGTAGCCAGAAAAATCGGGAATTAAGTGCAGCGAACGTTCTATCCACCCCGAAATGGCCGCCACTTTCCGAGTCGTGCACCTCATAAAAAAGTTGATGTCGGAGACCCCCTCCGCGAGGCACACAAATCACAGCCCCTCCCGCAGTAACCTTCCCATCCAGATCCTCTTCCAGTTCACCCCTCTTTTTAGTCAACAGAATCCCCGTAGTTTCATCTTTCCAGAAACGCTTTCTTCTCTCCCAGACCAGAGAGCCAAAACGCTTTTTCAATTCTTTTCGTGTGATGGGCTTTCCTTCAATTCTCTCCTTCTCTGCTTCTATCAATTCTGCGATAGGGCCAAAGTATTCGTCGTTCGCGTAGTTCTCCAGTAGGTTTTTTACCCATTCTTCCCCTCCTGTGATCATACACTCCATTGCGTAAGTCTCGCAAAGATGTAACCCACCGTTCTTCTCATGATCCGGTCTTCGGCTAAGTGCGTCCGCGACCTGGTTCTTCGCTCCTGGCCAATACTTGATGTCGTATTCGAATTGCTGCAAGGTGTCCAGCAGGCCCATCTGTCTGGTGGAAAGCACTCGCTGTTTCAGTACGTGTTGTAAAGAGGCATGGTCTGTATAAACCATGAACTTTTGACGGTGGAGGTGATATCTGAAGTGAATCATTGCTTCTTTAATGGCGAGCATTTCTCGGTCGTATGTTGGATAACGGCTCTGAGTTGGAGAGAGTTTTTTGCTGAAGTACCCCAAAACTCGCTCCCTCAATATACCATCTTCCCCTTCTTGTTCCTGCATCAACACACCCCCCATAGCGAATTGGGAGCAATCCGTTCGCAGCGATAGTCGCCCATCATCCTGTGCCACAGCCAGTACCGGTGCCGTAGTTATGCGCTTCTTGAGAGTAACGAACGCTTCTTCCGCCTCTTCTGACCATTCGATTGGCGTGTTCTTTGGCAGAGAGCTCAATTCGTACAAAGGAAGAGCTATGTGGGCATAGTGGTGTACAAATTTCCGGTAAAAGTTAGTCAGTCCCAAGAATCCCTTCACGTCTTTAGGGACCTTGGGCTGTGGCCACTCGTTCACCGCGCTGATTTTTGACTCCGCAGTGTGAAGGCCCTCAGAGTCCAGCCAGTATCCCACGAATTCAATGCCTTCTTGGAAAAATTCACATTTTGACGCCTTGATTTTCAAATCTTCTTTCTTGAGTATGTCGAAAATAAGACGAAGGTGTCGGTCATGGTCCTCCTCGTCCTTGCTGAAGACCAGAATGTCGTCCAGGTAAACCACGCAAAAAGAACGCATCGACGTCGGGATGACTCGATTCATCATTCGCATAAAACCTGATGGTGCATTGCATAGGCCAAACGGAAGAACTGTCCACTCGAAGTTACCCTGCTTTGTCACAAAAGCTGTTTTATGACGGTCCTCCGGCTTGATAGCCATTTGATGATATCCTGTAGTCATATCCATTTTAGAAAATACGTTTGCCCCACGTACTTTATCTATCAAATCATCAATGTGCGGCAGGGGGTATCGATCCTTCACCGTGATCTGATTCAGTGCACGGTAATCAATGCACATCCGTAGGGACCCGTCCTTCTTTGGAACAAACAAAACCGGGGAGCCAAACTCTGAAGACGACGGGGTAATCCAACCTTTTTCCAAAGCCACAGCAATTTGTCGGCTGAGCTCCTCATCTTCTGCTCTCGACGATCTCCAAGCACCCCGGTATGGGATTTTATTGCTGTTCAATTCGATAGAAAAAGTTTCTCGTTGTGGCGGAGGTTCCCCTTTAGGCGGTAGGAAGAGTTCGAGGTAGTCGTCGACAAGTCGTTTACCGTACTCGTTGTCCACGTGTGACAATTGGCTGCGTGTCTCTTCCAGTATTTCATCGTCTGTCTCCGTCCGGTGAACTTCCACCCAAAAGGCTCCCTTCTTCTTTAATCCCCCCAAACGTTGTGCAAAACACAAATCTATACCCACTTCCCGAGCTTCTTGTCTCCATCCCACTTCAGAGCGTCCCTCGCCTGCTTTTAAACCGACCAGGGTATGTAGTGTCTTTTTATTTCCATCCTCCCAGATCCACATATTGTTCGTTGGGTGATCTATCTGATGACGTAGGTTTAGGGCTCGCATCCAGGGTTTACCCAGGACGACGTCATAGTCTGCCAGATCGAAAATTGTAAACCAAGCGTCGTAGTTGTACCCCTTATAGCGCCAGGTGAATCGCACTCTTTCCCTTTTGGTGAGAGTTGGGTTAGCGTTATCGGCAGTTTTCACCCGCATTTCGCCACAATCCTTCTTCTCGATTATTCCTCCCAACTTTTCCAAATGCTTAACCATTCGCCTTGACACAAAATCCTCCGATGCTCCATCGTCCTTTAGGGTATAAGCCCTTATCTCGCATTTCACCGCGGATTCTTTCCTTGAATCCCTTGCCCTCTTTGTAGCCCCCTCAACAGTTCTAGTCACAACACCCATCTTATCACAAGCAGGGTTTCCACGTACACGTTTTGCTGCATTCATCCGACTGCAGACATCAGTTTGACACTTAAAAACCACATTCCCATTGAATCTAAGCAAATCAGCCTTAGCCCTTTTCACATTGGCTACGTACAAACAGGGTATTTTGCTTCCCGAATCATTATCTACAGTGGGGTTATTAAAAATCAAACCAACGCCAGAATCAGAGTGGGGAGGCTTCACAGCTAAGCATCCCCCTCGTCTTTTGCCTCCTCCTCGGATTCGGATGAATCAACTTCCGTAATCCTTGCATCTGACTTTTTCCCATCGGACTTGCGAGACTTCTCCTTCTTCCATTCGTAACAATCCTTCTTCAGGTGACCCAGCTTTTTACAGAAGAAACAAGTCTGTGATGCCACCCACTCTTTGTCCTTCTCCGAGTCCCCAGACCGGCCTCGCGATTTCCCACTTGGATTGGAGTTCTCCGACTTCCTTTTATCCTTTTCCTTCCGGTATCCTCCTCTAGTCTGCATCACGTAGATATCCATCGCATCCCCTCCCTGGGTTGTTGTCAACGGGGTCGAATTCTGGTTGGAGGAACCCACGGACAAGAAGGACTTACGGTTGTGAATGTCGTCCAGTTTGGCACAGAAAAGCATCACTTTGGTCAGAGTAGGACTTCCCTCAGTATCCGAGCGGGTGACTTCCCATTGCGTCAACCCCCCGTATACACGGGACATAGGGCCGCTGCCCTTCTCCAGAGAGGCAGCATTTTCGAGTTTCGTAAGGTAACAATCGAGGATATTTGGGTCATGGTCGTCATCCCCAGGGCTTTTAGTGACAATACAAATCTTGAGGCGAAGTAATCGGAACCGGTCGTTAAATTCGCTAAGGGGTTTCTTTCCGTCGATGGCCAGGTTCGCAAAGGCCACCTTGAGTTTACCCGCATAGTCGTTTGGAATAAATTGTGTAGCCAGTCTGCTCTTAAAATCATCCCACTCAACAGGCACCCCCACGAACCAAGTGAGGTGAGCTGTGATGACCAGGTCCCGGTGGACAGGAACCAGGAGCGGGTATTGTAGCCGTGGAGGTGGTGGGTACGGTTGGTAGGCTGAATGGAGGCGGGGTATGAGGAGTTGAGGGCGCGGACGACGTACTCGTTGGTTTGGTCTAGGAGGTGGCGGGCGTCGGTGATGGGTTCTGAGCCTGGGAGGATGAAGGTGCGGCGGGTGGGGAGAGTGAATCCTGGGGCGAGGCGAGGGGTCGAGGCACGGGGCATGGGACGTGGTCAAGGCGGGGTCAAGAGGGGCTGTCTAGGCCACGGAGGAGGAGAGTATAAAATATATTCGAATAACAACTTGTTAAGGTACAGCTGAGGGAAAGAGACAAGTTGTTGCGTGAAGAGGAAAGGAAAAGAAGACAAGACGAGAGGGAGGAAGGACTCCTTATATAGAGATCCTTCTCGGACCATGGAACTAGAAAGACATGAATAGAATAGCAGCGCCGCGGCTGCGCAGAGGCTGCGCGGCGGCTGCGCAAGGTACATGAGTCAAAGGGAATTAGAAATCAACTGCGCAATAGAAATGACTAGAACTGAATAGAAACTGGCGGAAACATATGGAAAGCTATTGCGCAGTGAAGGTTCGTGATACCAGAACCTTCTGGTGGTTTCTCTGAGATTCCGAACTAGGAAGTCGAGCGGTGACAGGGATGCGGGCTGTCATGTTGCAACGGTTACCAGGAACGGGCTAGGGCATAGGCGAGGTGCATTGCGATATAGAGTAGCGCCAGTAATAAGCGGAACTCATCGGGAGTCAGGGTCAGGTGAACATGGATCCACTGTGGCTGGTAGCGAGGCTGCGGCCGTTGGTGGCTGGGTGCAGGATGGTCTTGGGTGAGGCTAGAAACTCGGTTCATGACAGTAGCCCCCCTTCTAGAGGAGAGCTCCAGCGATCTTTCTTGGATAGGCTCCAGGTCGCCGTCGATGATGATCGGGTCGTACCAGGAACCACTCATGGTGCGGGAAGGTTTTCGGGTCTTGGTTTGGTTGGGTAAGCAGTGTGGAAACGCCTAACAATTGCTGCGGCGTTCTCGAGGTCGCTTGCGGGTTGCCAGGTGGGGTGATCATAACCGATCCAACGGACAAGATACTTGAGCTGTCTTCGGACTAACTTAGAGTCAAGGATGTCTTCGACTTCCCACTCAAGGTCTTCGTTAACAATAACTGGAGGGGGAGGAGGTTGAACTTGGCCTGCGAGAGGGTCTTGGGCGACTGGTTCGAGGAGGGAGACGTGAAAGACTGGGTGAACCTTCATGGTGGCGGGGAGTTCAAGCTTATATGCATGGCTGGAAATTTTCTGGATGATTCGAAATTTCCCAAGGCGTTTGAAATCCAGCTTGGTCGAGGGGCGGGTGGTGTGGATGTGCCGCCTCAAGAGCCAAACTTCATCGCCGATCTTGTATGCAGGTGGTGGGATTCGGTGACGATCGGCTTGTTCTGCATGAATAGCTTGGGACCAGGATATTTCAGCCTGCAGGTGTTTATCCAGGAGCGACAGGCGTTCGGCATAATCCTTGAGTGCTTCTGGGGTGGGCTGAGGGACTGCGGGGTTGGCAAGGATTTCATAGCGGGGTTGTTGTCCATAGACGGCAAAGAAGGGAGTAATTCCAGTGGTAGCTGACAAGGTATTGTTATATGCAAATTCGGCCATGGTCAATAGCTCAGACCAGTTGTCCTGTTGGTAGTTACAGTAGGCACGGAGGTATTGTTCCAGGATTGCATTGACTCTTTCGGTCTGGCCATCGGTCTGCGGGTGAAAGCTAGTTGAGAGCTTCTGTTGAATTCCTAGCAGCTTGCATAGGAATCGGGAGAACTCGGAAGTAAACTGGGTTCCTCTGTCAGTGACAATAGAGTCTAGAAGGCCGTGAAGCCGGAAGATGTTGTCCATGAAAAGGCGTGCCAGGGTCTCTGAATTGCATTCGGTTGTCGTGGGAATATAGTGTGCCATTTTGGACAGACGATCAATAACAACCAGGACTGCATCGAAGCCTCCTGACATGGGGAGTCCTGTGATAAAGTCCATTGAAACGGAACTCCATCGTCTGACTGGGATTTCGAGGGGTTTCAGAAGACCGTAGGGTGCATGGCGAGCTGGTTTGATTCTCATGCAGGTATCGCAATTCTGAATGTACCGTGCAATGGTTTTACGCATCTTCAGCCACCAGTAATTGCGAGATACCAGCTCGTAAGTGGCGGCTCTTCCAGGGTGTCCTGCGGCAGGATGTTCATGACAAGAGTTGAGGATTTTTGACTGGAGCAATTCGTTGTCTGGGATGTACAGGAGTTTATTGACATAAAGGAGTCCGTCATCATAGGTACATTCTCCAAGGGGAACTGTTGGGTGTTTGTTGTCAAAGTTTTCGAGTGCGAGGAGGATTGACTTTCCTAGGGCATCGGAACGCAGAAGGTTCCGGATTTCGTCATTGAAGCCAATTGATGCTGCGGAGAGAGAGTATTCGGAAAATTTAGAGGCTGGAATAAGGGCGCGCACAGGTCGTGCACGTTCATCCCCCTCTTCAGGGAGGTCACCAGACCTACGTGTCAAGGCGTTGGCTTTTCCATTCTTTTCGCCAGGTCGGAACACAATAGTAAAGTCATATTGTGCGAGTTCCCCGGCCCAGCGTGCCTGCCGACGGTTCAGAAGGGTCTTGGTCTTAAAGGATTTGAGGTTGTGGTGGTCGGTTAAGATTGTGAATGGCTTGGGAAGGGCATGAAGGTACATATGCCACTTATCTAAGCAGACCACGATTGCAAGAAGTTCCTTATCACCTATGCCATAATTGCATTCGGCTGGTGACATTTTCTCAGAGAGAAAAGCAATGGGGTGTAAAACCGTCTTGCCGTTTTCTGGGATTTTCTGTGAGAGGATACCGGAGACCACATAGTCGGAGGCATCAGTTTCCAAGAGGGTTTCGAGGTTGGGGTCGAAGTGGCGAAGAACTGGGGCTGTGGTGAAGGCTCTCTTTAGTTTCGAGAATACCAGGTCGCAGTCTGAAGACCACGCAAAGGGAGTATCCTTTTGCAATAGTCGGAAGAATGGTTGGCAAATGCGGGAGTATCCTTCGATGAAACGTCGGTAGAAGTTAGCAAAACCTAAGAAACATTGTATATCCTTTACGGATTTTGGTGTTTCCCATTCGATAACAGCCTTGACTTTTTCTGGGTCCATTTCAATGCCTTCGGAGGATATAACAAATCCAAGGAAGGTAGTCTTGGTCACGCTAAATTCGCATTTTTCTGGTTTAACAAAGAGTCCTGCTTCGGAGAGTTTGGCCAGGACTTTCCGGACTTGTTCTTGGTGTTCTTTGCGGTTCTTGGAGTATATTAGAATATCGTCAAGATAGACGACACAGAAAACATCAAGGAATTCACGGAGGGTGTCATTGACAAAGCGCTGGCAGGTTGCTGGGGCATTGGTGAGGCCAAAAGGCATGACCATAAATTCGAAAAGGCCGTATCGGGTTCGAAAGGCCGTTTTCCATTCGTCACCTTCCTTAATCCTAATGAGGTTGAAGGCTGCTCGAAGATCCAATCTTGTGAAGTACTTGGATCCTCGGATCTGGTTTAAGGTCTCCTCGATTCTGGGAAGGGGGTATCTGTCCTTGTGTGTGATGTCGTTAAGGGCTCTGTAGTCGACACAAAGGCGTAGGGAACCGTCCTTTTTCTTGACAAACAGGATAGGTGAGGCACTGGAAGAGGAGCTTGGTCGAATAAATGCTTTGGCGAGATTTTCGTCAAGCCATTCTCGCACTTCCTTGAGTTCTGCATCGGACATAGAGTACATGCGTCCGAGGGGGGGTTTTGCACCAGGGAGAAGCGGTATTTCGTGATCCACATAGCGATGTGGAGGTAGGACCGAGGCTTCCTTCTTAGAGAACAAGGGAAGGAAATCATGGTATTCGGTGGGGACCAACTTTTCGGCTGGTTCAGTACTTGGGGTTTCCTCTGAAAGTGAGGCGAGAACACAGATCATGGAACCAGGTTGTTTGGTAGCGATTCTCATGGCGGCACGGGAAATCACAGCAATCTTATGGTTAGTTGGTGATGGCGGATTGCTGGTAATAGTGGTTTGTTGAACTGGGAGACAGTGGGCTTGACAATATCCTGAAGCGAAGGTCAAGGTGTTCTTTTCCCAATCGATTATTGGGTTATGGCGTCGAAGCCATGTTTTTCCAAGGATAAGGTTCCATCCGGCCAGTTTTGTCACTTGGAAGGTTAATACTTCTTCGTGCTGGTCGACGGTGAGTTTCAAGGTACAAGAGTGGGTTATCTGTCCGGCAACTGAGCGCCTTCCGTCAACGACGACAAGGTCCTCTGGTTTTGGTTTCAGATCAAGGTTTAGGTTCAAGGACAAGGCAAAGTCAAGGTTGATAAACTGGGAGGTAGCTCCACAGTCGATCATGCAGGTTCCAGACAAGGAGTTATTGATTGAAGCATTGAGAGTCATGGGTGACTCGGAGCCGAGATCACCAGAAAGAGAAACAGAAGATAGACGCAAAGCAGCAGAAACTCGATACCTTTGCAACCTACTCTTACGAGCAGATCGCGACTCAACAGGAATAACAAAGCCTGAACCAGGCAAATCAACAGATGGTAAAACAGAAAAAGAATTGACAGAAAACATAGGGGAACAAGAGGCGCACAAAGGCGAAAAACAAACACAAGAGGGTTCAAGAGAGAAGACACCAGGTTGCATCCTGGCACTCCTTGAAGGGTCTTCGGTCTTCAAAGAGGCAGTTAGTTTTTTGCCTGAGTGGCAGTCTCGGAGGTGGTGTAGAGGACCACGGTTGCTGGTGCTGCGGGGGCAGCGGTTTCGAGGGTGCTGTTGGCTTTCTGGCTCTTGTTGGGGCAGACACTGGCGAAGTGTCCCTTTGCGCCGCAATAGAGGCAGAGGCCGTTGGCATGGCGGTAATCTTTGTCGGCCTGGGTGAGAGGCCCACGCTTTCTTTTGACTTCAACAGCGGAGAGGTCCATAGGTCCTGCGTGTGATCCTGTAGCAGTGGAGGAGCTGGCAGGAGCACTGGTGCGAGGGGCAGGAGTGTTATGATGTTGAGTGGGCGTGTGGTGTTGATTTTGTACACGCCGGATGTTGTTGTCAAGCTGGATGCACATTTGTGCAACAGCGGCAAGAGTGTCTGGGACATTGAGTTGATAGGACAGTGCTGTAGCAGTATCCTTGTTGAGACCCGAGCGGAATCTCGCAATCTGTTCTCTCTGATTCATGGAAAGCTTGGGGGAGATAGTGACGAACTCTGCGGCATAGGTAGAGCAGTCTCGCTTGCCTTGACGGAGTTTGTCAAGCTTCTCTCTTGCCGTTGCTTCGGCATCTGGGTCATTGAATGCTGCTTGGAGAGCGTTGATAAATCCTTCATAGAATTGGAATTGAACTTGGCCAGTGACAGGGTCCATGTGAGGGTTGAACCATGCTTGAGCACCTCCGGAGAGGTGAGATGCGGCATAGGCAATCCTGGCTGGGTCAGTGGAGTACCGGGTGGGATCAGAGGAGAACACCAGTTGTAGTTGTGTAATGAACTGGCGGTATTTGTCCCTGCTTCCATCAAAAGCAGTAGGGTCTGCAATCTTTGGGGCTTGGTTGCGTGGAGCAGGTGCTGGTGGTGTGAGAGCTTGGAGTCTCTGTTGAGACCCATACTGGTATCCGGAGTGGAAGTGGGCAAAGAGAGCTTGGTTGGCGTAGTTGAGCTCTGTAACGTCCGTGATGGTTGGTATAAGTGGTGCTTCCCAATGTCCAGTGTTTCCACAGTTAACACCGGTCATATGGGCTGTATTGATTGCAGTGAGGAGGGAGGTTGGGGTATCGGTAGGCAAGTCAGGGAAGGAGACAACTCCCATCGGGTGTGAGGAGAGATAGGTAATGTAAGCTTCCCATGGCTTGTTGGTGACTGGGAGGGGAGTATTGCTTCTGCCGGATCCGGACATTTTGTTTTAGGTGTGGCGGAGACAGTTATGTCGACGCAACAAAGTGTGATGACCAGGTCCCGGTGGACAGGAACCAGGAGCGGGTATTGTAGCCGTGGAGGTGGTGGGTACGGTTGGTAGGCTGAATGGAGGCGGGGTATGAGGAGTTGAGGGCGCGGACGACGTACTCGTTGGTTTGGTCTAGGAGGTGGCGGGCGTCGGTGATGGGTTCTGAGCCTGGGAGGATGAAGGTGCGGCGGGTGGGGAGAGTGAATCCTGGGGCGAGGCGAGGGGTCGAGGCACGGGGCATGGGACGTGGTCAAGGCGGGGTCAAGAGGGGCTGTCTAGGCCACGGAGGAGGAGAGTATAAAATATATTCGAATAACAACTTGTTAAGGTACAGCTGAGGGAAAGAGACATGTTGTTGCGTGAAGAGGAAAGGAAAAGAAGACAAGACGAGAGGGAGGAAGGACTCCTTATATAGAGATCCTTCTCGGACTATGGAACTAGAAAGACATGAATAGAATAGCAGCGCCGCGGCTGCGCAGAGGCTGCGCGGCGGCTGCGCAAGGTACATGAGTCAAAGGGAATTAGAAATCAACTGCGCAATAGAAATGACTAAAACTGAATAGAAACTGGCGGAAACATATGGAAAGCTATTGCGCAGTGAAGGTTCGTGATACCAGAACCTTCTGGTGGTTTCTCTGAGATTCCGAACTAGGAAGTCGAGCGGTGACAGGGATGCGGGCTGTCATGTTGCAACGGTTACCAGGAACGGGCTAGGGCATAGGCGAGGTGCATTGCGATATAGAGTAGCGCCAGTAATAAGCGGAACTCATCGGGAGTCAGGGTCAGGTGAACATGGATCCACTGTGGCTGGTAGCGAGGCTGCGGCCGTTGGTGGCTGGGTGCAGGATGGTCTTGGGTGAGGCTAGAAACTCGGTTCATGACATGAGCCCAGTTTGCTGCTCGATCCTTCAGACACTGGATGGCATACTCACCCCAGCAACGTGTCGAGCCACGTGTATTCGTTTCTTCAGCCCTCAAAGTGAAGGCCCTTTCCAAGGCACAAAGAAAGGTGATCACCTTCTCAGCATCGTGCTCTCCATGGAAACTCATCAAGTTGGCCGTCTTAATGGTAAAGTGGCCCATCCGGTCTCTAGCTCCCTCCCCCGCTGTGTTTCCGGGGTTTCCCATTACTCCGGTGACTGGGGGATGCGTCTCTTGCGTGTGCAGCATAGTCCTCATTTTATTCTGCAGCTCCAGGGCTTCTTTCTGGAGTTGATCCACTCCTGTCTTGTAACTCTCCGTCTCCACTTTGGCTTCGCTCAGTTTACTTTTGATCTTGTCCGACTGAACAGTGTTCCGGTGTAGTCTTTCTTGCCAGGTGTCATCGGTGGCTTTAAGAGCCAGCCGATACCCGTGGGAGAGCTTTCCTTGCTCTTGGATGGCTGCTTCCAGGATTCCGTTCCTCCACTCGTAAAAGGCTGGTGATCGTTGGGCGTAGGGGATGTCGAAGGAACTCATGTCAAACCCTGTCGTGCCAGTCGAGGGGTTGGCTGAGGGGTCTTGCCAGCCTTCGAAGCCAGTACCAAAGGTTGTCATGGTGAGGGAGAGTATTAAAAGCAGGGGTTTGGTTATGTGCAAAGTGCAAGGGGTCGGTCGATCTTTTCTCAACGGTTGTGAGAGAGAAGTGTTGCTACCATGTAATAAGCTAGAGATGTGTATCGATGATGATCCCTCCCTCCCGGAGGTCGAGCCGATCTATATACAGGATTGCCACCATGCCAAGTCCACCACCCCGTGACGCTAGCCAAGATCCTCAAGCCTCCTCACGTGCTCCCCAGCCCTAGCACTAGCCTCCTCACGTGCTCCCTCAGCCTCAGCACTAGCCTCATAGAGGCGTCTAACTACTTACACTATTACAGGTACTCTAAAAAGTACGTTGGTACCTGAAGTTATAAGGACATCCCAGCCGACCCGGAAGTAAGCTGGAAACATTCAAGTTCGAATTCATCCGCGCCGCCGCACCGGCGATACCTCACAATATATACTCGAGGCTAACAATACGATATATATATACAATACCGGCCCGACGTCCAGTGGCGACGAGGCGCTCGAATTCGCGACGAAGCTTCGAGGTGATAACATCTGCAGTGCATTCATTCTGCATTAGCTCGAGGTCTTTTTTATACCTCGATTATTTTGCACTTGCATACATATATCGCAATCCCGGTTATCTCGCGCACGCCGAAGTTATCGATTCGTGGTCTGCAGCTGCAGATACCTAGGCTTAAAGGTCCCTTGAAGGCCCGCCGATTCCGGGGGATTTTCTCGTGGGTGAGTTACGTACCATATACCTGTCTCGAAGCTCGTTATATCGATTCCTTCATATTCGAACGTACGAGTGCTGCACCCGCGCCGGCCGTGCTGACATTAGCTACACGGCGCCAAAGCTTGACGCTACAGCTACATAGCGTGGCAAATTGAAAACAGCCGGAGTTAGAGGAGCCGGGGAGAGCTTCCCTTCCAAAGGTTAACTCGAAGGGGTGGCGATACCGGTCGGCCGACTTGTATTTATTCCATTCTGCGCCTCGAGGCCGTTTCAATTTATTTATTTTTCTTTCTTTTCTGGTCGACGTCGCTCGAAAGCTTGTTTGTTTGCAGCGCTCACAGCACGCAAGCAAGGAAGGTTGATCTGGGTCAAGATAAGAAGGTGGGAAAGACTGGCGTGATCAAGGCCCTGGAGAACCGAATCTTTATAATTTATCAAGGTATCATCCATCATCATCGATCATCAGCAGCAGCCTCGGCCGGCCGCGGGACGACTACAATTATCGCCTTATTCTTGTGCTGCCCCCCCCCTCACGCCCACCAGTGGCCCACCCCCAGTCGTATTCCCCACTTTCGACTCGATCCTCCACTTCCCCACTCCCCTCCACCTGGGCATCTGTCGCAAGCTTAAACAGCGAAACCCGAACCCGAACGTCTCGAACTCGAACTCGGAGGGCGCTTCGGAAGCTGTTTGTCCCGCTCACATACACATAGGACTTTTTATTTTTTATTTTTACTTTTATTTTTTTTTCGGATTTCATTTCCTTCCTGCTACTTGGTAGGCTTGAGCGGGCAATCTTGAAGTGAACCGGGCGGGCGTGCGCGCGGACGGAAGCGTGTGAGTGTGGGCGAGGGAGGGTCGCTGCGTTCGGATCTGCCTGCAGCCAGAGTGCCCGAGGGCGAGAGAGTGGGAGGAGAGAGAGAACAACCACAACCACAACCACCACAACACAACACAGCCACACACGCTTCCTCAACTCGATCTCTCTCGTTTCGCACACCCAGCCAACTTGGAACCTTAGACACAACGCCCACCACCTCCACCACCTCCACCACCACTACTACTGCCTCCACGCCCACACCACCACCAGCACCCAAACGCAACCACACACAGCCAAGCTCGTTTGCCGTGTGCAGGCTGCAGAGGTGACTGTGGAGCGGGACTCGTGGACTGATTCTTGCATTCATTCAATTCCCCGGCAACGAACGAACGACGACTGCGATACCATCTACAGCTAAACTACCCACCTCTACATAAGCTCAGCTCTCGTCTTTCCCAGGTCGGACGGACAACGATTCTCTGGTTCGAGCAGCTCAGCGACCACCATCCTCGCACGCTGAGAGTTTCTATAGATCAAGCTGGCGGAGTATGATGATGCTCCACCCCTCACCCCAATCCCGTCCCACCCCCCCCCCCCCCCCCACAGTTGAGCTAACCTCAAGGGTTCCACCTTCACAGATACTTGTTCCTAATACACAGCGACCACCGCGGGATGCGCGGTGGAAGCGCATCGAACAATTCGCCGTCGATAGCTTCGCCGGTGCGGTCATTGTCGAAATCAACTTCGCCGCGATCGTCGACTCCGAGTAGCAATAATGGCCACGGCAGCAACAATGGGTTGATGACGGCGCCGACTTCGCCGTCGGGCATTGCGGGTTTCTCGACAATTACAATTAATCGCCATCCGTCGTCGTCGCCATCCACCGGGTCGAGCGGCGGCGGCGGCGGCGATGGCAACTCGGCCGCCCACCAGCCCCTGTCGCACTCGGGCAACAGCAGCAGGGACAGCTCACCAGCGTCAGATCTAAACGAGGAGGTGGCGACGCTCAGTAATAAGCTCATCAAGGCCATCAACCACCAAACACTCCTAGACGACTCGCTGACGTCGACAAGGCACGAGTTGGAATTGTCGCGGGCGCGCATCAAGCAGCTTGAGGCTGTGGCGAGGGATCATGAGCAGATGATGGCAAAGGGATTGTTGGTGGATAGGAAGGATATGGAGACGGAACATGAGCAATTTATGAAACGATTAAAAAATGAACAGACGCAACGAAGTAAAGCCGAACGGGACAAGAAGACGATTGAACAGGAGCTGGAACATTTAACGTCAGCACTATTTGAAGAGGCCAACAAGGTGGGTTTTTTTATTTTTTTTTCTTGTTTTTGTCTACTTTTCTTGAACAATGCTAATGTTTTTTTGGCCAAATCTAAAGATGGTATCTGCAGCTCGAAGGGAGCGAGATGTGGTGGATCGCAAGAATGAGCAATTGCGGGCGCAACTTGCAGATACGGAACTGCTAGTCGCATCTCACCAGGAACAACTTGCAGAACTTAAACTGGTCATGCAGCAGATCACGTCCGAGCGTGAGCGTGACGAGCAGCCCGAAATTAACTTTTCTAGGCCATCCAGCCCGGCATTGGGGAACCGAGCCAGCAAAGAGTCGTTGGGGAGGATGTTTGATGCAGTCAGCCTGTCGCCCAGTTATTCAAACCACACTGAAGAGCAATTGGCACCGGCTTATCCAACGTCGTATCATCACCTCATCACGCCAGTGCTCCGGCATGATACTGCAGCCTATCAGGATTTCTTGACGTTACTGCGCTCGCCGAAAACGCAATCAAATCCACCTGGGGTTCCGGGTACAACTACGAATGGGGCGTCGAATGGGCTGGGAAGTTATCGGTTATCAACAGGTTCTCTACCATCATTCCAGGTTATGGGCATGGGAATGAATATGCCTGGGATTTCATCGTTTACACCAAATCACTCACCAACAACGTCTGTAGCAGGGCCGACCGTTGGAAATGGCGCGTATACGCCATCGTCGCCGTCAACGCCTAGCCCACCGATCGTGGCGCTCAAGGAAACGAGGTTCTACAAGAGGGTCTTGGTGGAGGATATCGAGCCTACGCTGAGGCTGGATTTAGCGCCGGGCCTGTCGTGGCTGGCAAAGAGAAACAGCTTGTCGGCCATCACGGATGGCACTTTGTTGATTGACCCCCTCACGCCCGCGTCGAGAACTAACATGTTGGCGTCCTGCACGCTGTGTGGGGAGTCTAGGAATGAAGACCCGATTCATGTCCGTGGGCACTGCATGCGGACCTCGGAGACGGATAATGCGCAGAAATACCCGTTGTGCGGGTACTGCGTGAACAGGGTCCGTGCTACATGCGACTTTGTGGGCTTCTTGAAGATGTGCAAAGAGGGGTTCTGGAAGTGCGAGAATGAGAGCGATGAGAAGCATGCGTGGGAGGTGTGCACGGGCAACAGGGAGAGGATGTTTTGGTCACGGGTCGGCGGCGGTGTCGTGCCTGCGAATATGGGCCATCACTACAATGGGTACTACCAGGGGAGTGTCTTTGGCGGGAGGAACAGTCTGGAGTTCCCGATGCACGGCAGTCCTAGGAAGGTCAGCGGCATGAGCACGGGCACCACGGCGGCATCTCTACGTGGCCCGAATGGTGGTGGGTCCGTGATGGAGCGGAGACGGAGTTCCCTCGAGTCCCAGGCGGAGGAGAAACGGTCGGAGGATTCCCCGCCCCTACAGATGCAGATCCCACCACCACCGCCCCCGAAAACCCCGGAACCAAAGGCGGATCTTGTCGTGACGAAGCGTGCTGGTGCGAACATCACGGCCGCGACGCCCCCGCCGCCGGTGCTACCGCCAAAGGCCAAGGCCGCTGTAGAGGCGAACGGGAATGCAAGGAAGGACCCGTCGTTGAGCCCGTTGAGGAGGATATGGACGCTGGGTGCGAATAGGGTTCTTGGGGGCGGCTCAAACAGTAATACCTCTAGCCCGGTTAATACCTCGAAGCCACCGCTGGGGCCACCGATCTCGGTCGAAGAGGCGATTACTACATCCTCGTCTTCTTCATCATCATCACCGTCATCATCAGCAAGAGCGTCGACGTCCTCGTCTCCAGCCCCATCGACAGTCCCACCTACCCCACCAAGCGTCCTCAAGTCCGTCAAGGACGACATCGTAAAGACGATCCTCCCACTCCCATCTGTGGTTGGGGGGGCAAAGAAGGAGAATATCCCCCCTCCACTCGCGCCCACACTTCCCCCACTCCCTGCGTCGAGGCCACAGACGCCAGCGCAGCAACAACAAGTGGTGTTTAGCGCGGGTGTTGTTGATACGCCGCAGAGGGTCGAGGAGGAGGTGGATGGCGAGGATGTGACTGATAGCCCGTCGAGTACGAGGGCGGTGTATAGACGTGATCGGGAGGACTCGTTGGCGGGGAGCGTGCTTGTTGCGCAGAGGGGGATTGCGTTGGCGGAGAAGGAGAAGGAGGCTAGGGAGAGGGCGGCGGCGGCGGGGTTGGTTGTTGAGGAGCAGGAGGAGGAGGCGGAGGTTGTGCAGGAGCAGCAGAAGCAGGCGATGGAGAGTCCGGCGGTGCCTGGTGCGTGGAATTAGGTGTTCTCGTGGGGGATGTTGGCCAAGGGATAGATATCGATGGGTTTGTTTGAGAGAGAGAAAAGGGCGGGGGGTGCTCTTGGTTGGTTGGTTTGATTGAGTGAGTGATTGACTGGCGGCCATGGATGGATGGATTGGGGGGTGGGGGGGGTGTGGGGTGGGCGGATGTATACAGAGGAGGGAGGAATATATGTAAACGTGGAGTTTGGTGAATGATTTTTATTGCTTTTATTGTCTCTTCTTTTTTTCTATGGCTTTCTTATAATATGGTCTTTCTTATAATATGGTCTTTCTTTCGCTTCGAATTCTTTGTTGCCCTTTTATTTTATTATCTTGCCATCTTGCTATATATACTTTTCCCCTCTTTCTCTTTCCCTTTTAATCCTCCCTTCTTTCTTTTTTTCTTTTCGTTTTTTTTATCTTTAAATGGTGATGGCTTTTTTTTTGTTTATGTTTTCCTTTTTTTTTGTGGTTTTTGCTCCCCCATTCTTTTACATACTTAATTTTACTATATGTTTTGTTGCTCTCAAATTCGTTACGCGTACGTATACGTATATATTCTTTTTCATTATATTTATAATTTAGGCTATATTTTTTTTAAAATTTCATTCATTCTTCTCTCAAATTAAAGATCCTTTTTTTTTTTTTTTCATTCTCTCTTTCGAATTCTTTCATTTTCTTTTTTTTGTTATCTTATGGAATTGGAATTGCAGGATCCGGATATGTGTTAACGTTGGCCATGGTGGCCATGGTGGAGGAGGAGGAGGCTTTGTGATGATGCTTGGATTCATAATTACGTGCAGCTACAGGTACATGTAGGTATATACTCGGATCCGGAGGCGGAGGTGGAAAAGGGGCCCGGGGTTTCTCAGATCTTGGTCGAACGAAGATGTACGAAGATGTATTAGCTTCTTATAGATCCGTAATGTAGCTACGAGAAGGTTACCTACTTACCTACTTAATTATACAAGGACAGTACCTTGACTCAGCTTCTTTCAAAAAGTACCTTTTTTTTTTTAAAAAAGAAATTTAAAATTTCACCTGGATCTCAATTGCATGTGATCATGATGGAAACAAATTCCCAGACCCCCCTTGTAGAGACATCGGGGGTCGTGATTGAGTAGGTAAGTACCTCTTGATGGTTCACCTTCCTACTCGGGGATTGAGAGGGTTTACATACCCCGCTACTAGAGTATAGTCTGGTTGCCCCGCTATACTTGCTCAAATTAACTAGAGTGGGCTGCGGCTGCGTAAGGGACGTGGGAGGAAGGTGGTTGTGAAAGTCGAGAGCTTTACTTACCTCGGCGTTGGCCATAGCATATGGGGTGGCGAACTGTTTTACGAGTCTAGCAAACTGTATCGGAAAGAAAAAATAACATAAGTCATTGCAAAATACCTGGGTCGGACAAAGCTAGCAAATTACAAAGTATTCTGGGTAAAGTCAAAAGGAGGCAATGGATGTGTGATTCAATGATCGATTTGATCGAGAGCTGCATTGAAATGGTCTGGATATAATTGTGAAGAACTTTAAATCCATAGGGTATGAATAGAGGTAGAAGCATGGCCGGTGGTATTGCAATTGAGTTCTCGATGGCATAGGCAAGAAAGGCATGGTGGTTGGGGTTGACTGATTATAACACAGAATGCTTTCTAGCTCAGTTGCCAAAGTAAATAAACAAAACAAACGCCAAAACCCAATAACTTGTCCGGCTTAAAAAAAAACAACAGCAGATGGAGCAAGTAAAAAAAAAAAACACAGTCGCAATGAGAGTGAGGTTCCTTTTTGCCTTGAAATATTTTTGTTTGCTCCCAAGATGACCCGTAGATACGAAAAAGAAAACCGTAAACCTATTTAGAACCAGAATATGTCCCCACTAGCCCCCGATACCCCATAACAGACAGACAAAAGGTACAACTGATTCCCATTCCAGCCACAATTGCACCTTTGCCAAATGAACATACGACGTAACATGTTCATAAAGAAAAGCAGAGTAAAACACGATGTTCTCCCAGAAGCACAACCCTTGGCAACCGGTGGGGTGCAAGGATATACGAGGCTGAAGAAAACATCCGAAGGTGAAGAGGAAATGAAAGAAGAAGTTTGTGCTTTTTGTTGCTTAATGCGATTCTTTGGATACAAGAATTTATTCGTCATCCTCCTCCTCAGCGGCCTCATCACCACCCTTCTCGGCGGCCTTGGCCTTCTTTCTGCGGTTCCTGCCGGGCCTTCCACCTCCGAATGGCGAGTTGAGGGCAAAGTCGATGTGCTTCTGGGAGTCGAGACGGACAACGAATGATGGGACGTTGACAATCTGCTTTCCAACACGGATGTGTCTCTGACGGATGAGGACACGGGCGTGGTGGATAGACTTGGCAAGACCAAGCTTGTAGACCTGGGTCTGAAGACGACGCTCCAAGAAGTCGTTGACGCTGAGGGCCAAGACGTAATCGAGCTTCATCCTGGAGTCGTCCAAGACACCGACACGTACGAGACGGCGAATCAAAGCGTTACCCTCGAAGAGGCGCTTGGGGTCCCTGTGAGAGAAACGTCAGGATGCAGTCCGTGATTAGGGTCGTTAAGAGAGCCATACTTCTCATCAAGAGTCAAAAGCTGACGGGCAGCACGACGAATCTTGGAGAGGGTGAGCTGGACACGCCACACCTCTCTCTTGTTGCGGAGACCATATTCACCGACGGTCTTCAATTCGGAGTCGCTGAGAGGAAATGTCCGTTAGTTGATGGAAATTTCGAAGAATTGCATAGCAATTCTGAAGGAGACTTGAGAAAGAGCAAGCTCTATCACAGTGGTACTCACAGACGGGCAGACTCGAATGGACGTCTGGGGACCTAGGAAACTGTTAGTCGAAAGCTCATAAAAAAAAAGGTACTTGGAAAATTAGTTTACCTTGTAGGTCTTGGAGTATGAGCGTTGACTGGAAAATCGAAAATGTTAGTTTACATCGCTAATTGTTTTCGGCAAGAATTTCTACATACACCATGGTGAACTATGGAGTGAGCTGTCGATAGGTGGTGGACTGGTGGTTGGTAGTGTTCGGTGTCGCTGGCTCTGACAGTAACCTTTGGCATGCAAGCATCTTTTTGGAGTTGAGGTTTGGTGTGTGGCCGCCTAAACAGGCCTGGCTTAGGGCAAACCCTCCACAAATCCCACTAACACATCAACACCTTAACGAAAGTTCGAATACTCAACACCAAGGGTAATCAAATTTCGCAAAGCCCCGCCAGCTCAACGACAAACACCAGCACCCGCCACCACCTACACGACCATCCCACTAGCACCACCACAAATCAGATACAATGGGTCACTCAGGTAGGGCCGTTTTTATGCCCAAAATTATGCGAAATAATTCACTAATTGATGTCGCATTCAGGCGGTCTCCGATCTGGCACCAGATATGCCTTCTCCAGGAACTTCAGGCGTCAGTAAATCCGCGCATCCGGTACGGGGCGAAATGTTGACAATTTTTTAGAGAAGGGTATGATTAACATGTCTACCTACCTGACACAATACCGTGTCGGTGACATTGTTGATATCAAGGCCAATGGTGCCGTCCAGAAGGGGTTCGTTTGACCGAAATCTATGAGGAAGGGACTTGATTCTGATTCTGTCGAATAGTATGCCACACAAGGTCTACCACGGAAAGACTGGTGTCGTTTACAACGTCACCAAGTCCGCCGTCGGTGTCATTGTCTACAAGGTCGTCGGAGGAAGGTACCTTGAGAAGCGTGTCAACATCCGTGTTGAGCACATCAGGCACTCTGCCTGCCGCAAGGCCTTTGTCGACCGTGTCAAGGCCAACGCCGAGAAGAAGAGGGCCGCCAAGCTCGCTGGTGAGCACGTCTTCTTGAAGAGGCAGCCAGTGCAGCCTCGTGAGGCCCGCACCGTCAGCACCAAGAACAACATCCCAGAAACCGTCACCCAGGTCCCATACGAAACCACCATCTAAACAACCAATATTTTTTTTTAACACTGTACATACACTCTCAATTCGAAAGTACGGTGCCAAATCTTTCTTCTTCTTTCATGATCCTCCGAACTACCTTCTCCTCGCCAGCCTTGTCCGAGCGGAATCGACTGTGGGCTGATGGCAGCAAGGAGTGGATAGGAAACGAAAAATATACACGCTTGTCAGGGCTGGGTTGAGGTTTCGGGGTATGCGTGGCTAGTGCTATTAGGGATGGTCAAAATGGGTGACTTTTGGCGTGCTATTTGTTTTATTTCAGCTTATTTCTGTTATTCATCTGGGTTTTCATTGTACTCGGTTCCGTCGTATCATGGAAAATAATCATATCCATATCAATGGACCGGGCCTTCTTTTTTTTTTATCCATCATGCTTCGAGCTGGTCATGGCGTATAAAAACAGGCGTTTGTCTTTTCCCTTTCCTCCATCTTTTGCAATTCGGGTGACGAGTGAACAATGCCCCGCATAAAACCACGCAGACGCCCGCCCGGCTTCCGCTCAGAATACGAGTAGAGTAGCCACTGCCACAGAAGGCAAGCCGAGGCGCACCGCCACATTGCACCGGTTGCCCGCTCGCTACATAATTTATGCACGGCGGCTCCCTAGTGTGCACCAAGACCCGCAGCCGTTGAGCCTCACCCGACCCTTGATTTTTTTTTTTTCGTTTGTAAGTTTGTGTAAACCAACCCCACCATCGAGGCAGCTATAAGGTAGCAAACGCCCCACCACGCACCGCACACAGCTCTCACCACCACATCCTCTCCCGCCAATTCCCGCCCAGACTCCCCCTACAGCTAGCAGGTGCAATGGTTGTTGCGACGAGCGAATCATCTCGCTCTGGTTCCTTACCACACAAGCCCCACCATGGCCTGTCGGACACAAACCCACTCCAAACCTCGCGCGAGGTGGGCGTAGTTGTACCGGAGCCTGGGTCGAAGGAAATCCGAGTGAAGGGTGAGCAACCTGGCCAAAAATCATGGGCCCACTTCGTTGCTGGAGGGTACGTAGCTATCCAATTCAAACATATTTGCATACGCTAATATCGTTTCCATGACAGGGCTGGAGGAATGACTGCAGCGCTTTTCACTGCCCCATTGGATGTCGTAAAGACGAGATTGCAGAGTGACTTTTACCGAAGTCAGATCGAGTCACGCAGACAATTGAGTGGGTTACATATGCACAACGCAGGACTGGTCAGGCAGGGATTGAGACACTTCAGTGAGACTTTCCAGATTCTAGGGTACAAATTACTTCCAAATCGGCGTCCAGAAATTGGAAGCTGACGTAGTATATTATAGCGATGTCTATAAGGTGGAAGGATGGAGGGCGCTTTTCAAGGGCCTCGGTCCAAATCTGAGTGGAGTGGTTCCAGCCCGGTATGTTGAATCAATAGTCAATTGTATATTCGCCAGCCCTGACAGTCTCATCAAGCGCAATCAACTTCTATACGTACGGAAACGGCAAGAAATTAATAGCAGAACACCTCAACAACGGCAAACAAGATGCAACCTGGGTCCACTTGTCTGCAGCGGTCGTTGCCGGAATTGTAACCTCCACAGCTACCAACCCTATCTGGCTCGTTAAAACCCGCCTGCAACTCGACAAAGAAACCTCCGGTGCAGCTGGAAAGACCAGACTATACAAAAACTCGCTGGATTGCGCCTTAAAGGTTGTCCGTGGAGAGGGTGTTCCAGGTCTATACCGCGGTCTTACAGCATCTTACCTCGGAGTCTCTGAATCGACGCTGCAATGGGTACTTTACGAAAAAATGAAGAGCTATTTGGCAAGGCGAGAGGAGAGGAGAATTGTAACTGGAAGAGATTCAACCGGTTGGGATTCATTTATCGACTGGGGTGGAAAGCTCGGTGCCGCTGGTAGCGCAAAGCTCTTTGCTGCCATGTTGACGTATCCACATGAGGTTGTGAGGACACGGCTGCGGCAAAGGCCTTTGGATGGCGGGAAACCAAAATACACTGGACTTATCCAATGCTTCAAGACCATCTGGCGAGAGGAAGGATTAGTGTCCATGTACGGAGGCTTGTCTCCTCATCTGGTAAGTCCCAAACGATATCCAAGCTCTACTTCTTGCAGAACAATCACTAATAATTCTCAATAACAGTTACGAGTGGTCCCATCGGCCGCCATTATGTTCGGAATGTACGAAATGATCTTGAAAATATTTGACACCGAGTCATAGATTTCCAGCTTCTGTTGCATTCAAACTCGACTGCCTTATCCTCAATATCAGCCGCATGACCTTTTTCAACAGACTCTTATTAACAGCAATTTGTTTTCTTACTTCACCTTTCTCAACTACATTCTTTTCAAAAACATGCAGAAAATTTATGGAGTCGTCACTATATGTTCGGTTTTTCCTTCATTCTGCGCCTCTAATGGAGCGGCTAAAGGATAGAGGTTGTCCATCTATCGAATCACCGCTATTGTCTGTTTTTTTCCTTTTTGTTTTTTCTTCCTTCCTATTGGGGCATATTTCTGCTATTGTTAGATCTACAGGCCATTCTAATTGTCACCAAGATTTTTTGACACCAACATTACCCTCCACTCACCACATCGCCACACTTCCACCCACCCTTTTCCAACTCTTATCCAGCTCGATTGGGGATTATTTTCTTCATGATCATCATGTATATAGATTCAGTTCACCTTACCATTTCCCTACCTACTATAGCCACGAGGCTAACCTTGAGCTTCTTGTTCCTTTTTTTCTATCTTTTTCTATCAAAAATATGTGTCATGGAGTTATCTTTTTTGCTTTGTTGTTTACTTCCTTTTGCTGCTGCCGGGTTTCATAAAAGTGGGAAAATATTTTGCTGTGTTAAAAAAAGGATTCTGTTTATTTTTATGGGGAGGGTGGATGGAGTGGAGCTCGAGTGGCCATGTATATTGCCGTGGGGTGGATGGTATTCGGTCGGGCATCGACATCGGTGGGAAGGTATAGGGGTGGGTGGTGGTGGGTGAAGTGAGGTAGTGGAGATTATTAAGTATACATCTTGATCTTTTTTCTACTTTTCTTTCTTACGTATATACAGTTTGTAACAATCTTCTATTTCTTCGTTGCATACTTACTAGTACTTGAGCTTCCTACCTACTTACTTTTCTATTGCCATATGACGCTTCATCGTTCTTCCAACTTTTCTTTGGCCGGGGTTTTTGCCCCGTTTTTTTTCTTTTTCTTTTTTTTCTTTTGCTGCAATTGGGATATCGGAGGGGCATTTGTTCATCTGAAGGAAATTTAAATACTCACCTCACCACTCTTGAAATATAATATAGAATTCTGTATTCTACCTAACTAACTTACTTTCAGTAATCACAACCTGTGAACTGCTGGGAACCCTTTTTTAACCCTCTCGATGAGCCGGGTACATAGAGGCTATTGGAGGGAATTCGCTTGGTGTCGTTAATATTCGTGCCACTAGTGTTTGGTGAGAAAATTTAAAAACAGTTGCCGTGAACCGTTCGTTATCCTGAAGCCGACTAGCAGCACTAATACATTACTCCTTTGGGCGACTAACTGACTTCTTTGGGAAAGTAAGCCCTGGAGCTCGATGGGGGGAACGATACCACTCGATGGCCAAGGGGTACCGAATTCTGTCTTTCCGTAATCCATCCATCTACTTGTTTTCTTGATAATGATAATGATTGAATGAAAGTTGGACGAGGCCTGTGCCTAGGCCTCGTTTTTTTTTAAATTTGTTTGGAATAAGTTCGGTTATTTAGATATTTCGGAGGCTGGACCTAGCTGGAGAGTAGGAGGGTACATTGACGTGACTGATGCATACCTATGTATGTTTGAAGTTGGTTGCTCTAGATCTTGCACAATTGAGAAAAGAAAATTGAGTCATACTCGGATTGATATTCCGAGTTTCTATGTAGTATACCGTGGATTGGAGGTAGGAGGTAAGAGGTAAAGTATAATTATCAGAAGTAATTTCGATATTATCGATATCGATAACTCATCCTGCAACGGGAAACGCGATAACAGCACACGCACGATTGATTCAGGTTCATACCTTATTATAAAGCTGTACTTGATTAAAACCTGGGTGGGTGCCGTGCTCTTATGAAGGCTCCTTACATACTTAGGTAGCCTATAGCTATAGCATGAGCGAATATACCTAGATTGTTATGACAAATTTCCCAATCTATCACTCCATGCCATGGCCACAACTCCAAACGCCATGATACATAATAGTACGTACCAAAGTGATTTGATTAAGATGTTTATATATAGTTTGTAAAACAAATACGAAAGACTACCTGCGATACATCCTCATGGATATTGAGTATTCAAATTTAAATTATGGTGACAGGCGGGGAAGCTTAAGTATATACCTGGCACATTCAACAATATTTTTCTCTATAACAAGTACAAATTTAAAGTACTAGGAGGAGGTATGTAGGTAATTGTTACCAGGTAGCTATAGCTAAACCCTCTCCTCTCCCTCTCCCTCTCCCTCTCCCGATAAACAAATTATATATATATTAGACCCCTTGACGCATACACGTGGTCCACAATAATGGAAATTATTGCTCTTGAAACAATGGATATAAATACTCAGATGAGCAACCATTACCCCCCCCCCCCCCCCCCTCCCCCAGTGCCCTTAAGGTATAAGGAAGCAAAAAAATAAAAGAAATTGATCTATAATATTAATGAAGTAGCTAATATACACAGCAGATATCGATAGCAGGTAGCCATGGGAGGGGAGGGGAGGAGGGGGGGGGCGGGCCGGGGTGTGTAGTAGATATAGACAAGAGTATATGAACATATATATAAACCACTGCAGTAGTACCATGTTTATTCAAATATTTACTTTGTTTCTCTTCTTTCTTTCGAAAAATCAAAATAAGCAAAAGCAAGACAATTTGATACAGAGAAAAAGGTGGACATCGTGGATTGAGTGAATGAGGGAGTAAGACACATAGAGTGGATATATTGGAAAAGGTAATTTGTGAGTCTATGCTTTGTGGGAAGGTGATAAATGTGGTGATGGAGCTGACACGGATCTGGGTGTTAGAGTTCACGTGATTGAGAGACGGATGTTGACAAGGTAGAAAAAGGTATAATTTGGTTATGCAAAAGGAAAAGAAGAATTGTGGTAGGTGTGATATTCATGAAGGTCGATGCGTGTTATTTCATTAGGTGAGTATATAGATTTTTGCAAAGTGATGAGAGGTGTGTGAATAAAGTGATTAGCGATGTTAATGCCGTATTAGGGTGATTGTGATTTCAAGGCAGCTTGTTTTGCGGTTCCTCATGATTGCGCTATCGCTCTCGTCTTCGTCTTCGTCCTCATCGTCATCTAATTCCTCCGCTGGATCTTCAGCATCATCCATGGGGTGGTCTGGAGGTGTGCTGGTTGCAACTTCTGAGGGCTTCGATGGAACTGGAATTTCTGTGGTGATGGATGCGGTCTCTGTGGGTGTGGGTATTGTATGTGTTATTTCATCTGAGGCTAGACCAATCCTTGGTCGCTTTCCACCTCTGCCTTGGTCCGGTGTTTCCTTGGTCGTCTGATTCTGTGGGGCAGTTTCAGAGTTGTGAATCTGCTCGTCATCGGCTTCGGCAGACTTTCGTTTTTTCGAAGTGACTTTTGTGGTTGTGGTATCCTGGTCTATTAGTAGGCTAGATTTCTCCGTTTCTACAGCCGTTGTTTCAGCCTTGTCGTGTTTGCCTTTTTTGGTGCCTGGGATTCCACTCTTTCCTCTTGTGCCAGCATAGGCTGGATTGCGGACAATGTCATCAACGACATCCAAACTCCCTGTGCCAATGGTCACTTTGACTGAGCTGTCCTTCAGAAAATATGCACCTAGCGACATGCATCTCTCGATTGCTCTTCCTGTTGCCTTCAGGACCACACTCTCTGGGCCGCTAACCTTCTTGCTCGTCCCAGCAGCACCTGGGCCACCACGTTTGTTTGAACCAAATGCACCTCGCCTCTGTTGCTGCTGCTGCCTAAAGCCTTGCACCCTTCTCCCCTGCTCCGCCGAAACCTCATCCAGCCCGCCAGTAAAAGCACCTTCCTGTAGGGCAAGCATTTTCCGGACGCGCTTGACGGCGGATATGAAGGGTGTTTTTGCCGAGACGTAAATGACTTGCTGAGTGCGCTTCGAGCGGGAGTTTGGGATTGGAGGATGAAGTAGCGGGCGTTTCTGGAGGATCATATCTATCACGCCAATGGGACAACAATTTGCTTAGCTAGGGCCCCCGTGGTTGTTCAATTGCTTGCTCATTGCTTGCTCATCATCATGCGTCTGCGTCCCCCCCAAGCTCCCCTCTTCCTTGCCCGAGAGCTGTTTGGTAGGGCAGCCGCTGCTCAAGATGAAACGACATCCAATGGCCTGCTTAATCACATCGTGTCGGAACTTACTTTGAGCGATTGGTGGCGGTTTCGGCGGTGGGACAGACGAGAACGTATGGGCCGGAGCCGGCTGGCGTGCATTGGCTGGAGCTGGCGCGGGAGGCATATCTGCTGAGGGGGTGCCTTTTGGTGGTTCTGCAGTATCGTGGGGCCTCTGTGGGATGGTGATGGTATTGTGGAGTCGAGCGGGCCGGCCCTGCGTGCGTTGAAACGTCTGCCTGGTCCCTCGCCCTTCCGCGGCCGGTCCGTCGAGCTAGCTCCCGCGCGTGCATGCCAAGATTCCCGTGTGTAGGAGGCCTTGCGAGGGAGGCCTTGCGAGGCACGCTTGCCCGCAGAAACAGCTGTGGTGCCACGAGCTCGAAACAAAAAGTGTTTATTTTATTGCTTTTGTGGGCTACGCATACCGCAGTTCCCGGGCTACCGAAATCAAGATGATTTTACGAGAATAGTGTTTTTGATTGATGTATTAGCAGTTCTACCATGATACTTGAAGAACAGTACTTTTCCCTGATATCGGCTGTTGTAGCTTGATATGGTTTCTTGCCTCTGGCATGCAGGATAGGCCCTCTATATATCATCTCCACATTCCATGCGCTGACTGGCGGGTTCTCGTGAGCCCAAGGCAACATGGGTCACTGCGTATTGGTGTCGAGAAGTCACAGTGGTAGCGGGCGGGAGAAATCACGTGCCTGTAATAGTAGAGTATAGTGGGCACGAGACTAAGTATAGTGGGGATAATATTGTAACCCCAAACGGTAGTTGTACTAGTATAGTAAAGGCAGTACAGCAGAAGAAGTAGCAGCAACCCAACCATAGTGCCAGCCTTGTTCCTCCCCCCAGGCCAATGCCCGTGCCAGTTGCCCATCCCTCCCACAATCCTCCACAGAAACACCTCCTCCGATAGATCCTCGATACTCCAACTCACGCAAGTACCTGCCCTCTACGCACAAGTACGAATGGTATTGCTGACCACCCTTGACCTTCCTCCTCAACTCTGCCACTGGATCGATTATCCACACGTTGCAATGCCCGTTCCGCCCCATGGCCCGTCGATGGCTTGAAGAATGCTCCCCTCCGACCCCGCTGGCCCCATGGCCTGCCTCGGTAAACTCCTGATTTCAATGCCTGTCGGCTCACTCTCCCAATACTAGCCAGCCTGTTGCTCTGGTTTGATACTGGATATTTGGTCTCAAGCCCGCCTCAAAGCTTGCCCAAACTCCCCGTTCTGCTCGGATATCCTGCATGTATGGCCAAGCAAGAGCTTCACGAAGCTCGATTGCCCAGATGCCGCTTGGTCTTCCTGGATTCCAACACGTTACATCGAAATAGCGATGCATGGGTCGGGGGTTAAAATCGTTGGTGCGGTGCTAGCTTCGGATAATTTGTGGTGCGCCATTTTTGCACCCTGGTGTGCTGTCGGTGTGGGCTTCGAAGCCAGATATCGCTATACGGTATTTGAACACGTGCAAGGCGATGAAGGTATTGTGCGGGTGGATTTGGTGATGTCGGCCATAGGAATAAGAAAAATGTTGTTTTTTTTATCATGAATTTCGTGGTTTGGTTTTAAAGTCCTCCGATATTGGGGCTTTTATACTGCTTGAAGCAAGGCGTGCAAATGGTTCCTGTGGTAGGTGGCCATCGGCCGCTTGATGTTTCTTCTACATGTCTCTTCCGCTTCTTCTTCGGCATCAACCTCATAGCCCCGTTTTCGCTTGTTGTCAAAAAACACTACTGGTGGAGGTAGGACAAAGTGGTCGAGATGTGCTTCAACTCTTGGGTGATACACAGGTGATTCCCAGGTGAGGATTTCCGTTTTGGCCTTCTGCTCTGTTGTGGGATATGCCAGCTCTGATCTTTCATCCGAAACATCCATTTCCATGTCCATGCAAGTATCGAAAGCCTGCTGAGCATTATTTAAATCGCCCTCCGGCGGCTCGACTTCCTCTGGCGATGAGACGTATGCACAATCAATCCATCGAGGCATGGGAGTGGCATGGCATGGGCGACTTGAAAAATACTCTCTCTCCTGCTTCGGCTGCTCTCGATCCTTCGCCCTCTGAAATAAGACCTTCCACGGCGGTGGAGACGGTGATGGTGTGATGGATCTCGGAAACATTGGTAGATCTTCGTCAACAATAACGCCAGAAGACTGCTCGCTGATGGATGGAAGGCTATGGAGGCGGAGGTTTGATGGGCGAGCAGGCGTGAATAATGGGAAGGATGGATATCGTTCGAGCCCGACGGCTTTGTGAGGTGGTGAATTCATCGCAGTTTGGGCGGTTTTACAGCGGCCGGTACGAAAATTCAGAAGCGTGTCGAGCGTTGTTGGTGTTGTGCACAGAACACAAGTCCCCCCGCCGACTTATAAGAAAGTTCAGAACTGAGACACACCCATCCACACCTGGCGACCCCTCCCGGCCGGGGGTCAACACCACGACGCCCACCATGCCAGCATGTACGACCTGCTCCCAGCTGCGCAGCTGTAACTCACTGCCATCTTGGTGAAAGGGCCCAAATACGTGCATTAAACCGACAGATTGGGTCTACTCTCGAGTGCTCCAGATGCAGCGATAATTTTCCTCCGTTTCGTCGGTACTCTTCAGCCTTCACCAGCCGCGGCGAAAGGCAGCCGAAGCGAAGCCGCAAACAATCATTCTTTTTTTATCACACACCGAGGACGGGGCTGACGTTCTAGAAGATGACTTTGATCAACAGGATTCAATACATCACACCCAAGACGAGACTTATCCAGAGTGCTGCCCTAGGCGTGACCCGCTTTTGACTCATCACGCTCCACCACATGTGTTTATTATTTGTTTTGAATACGGCTTGGCCACGTGATGCCTGGCCCAGAATCGCCTCGCTTGGATTGATGGATAATACTAGTCGCATGTATTCGGGCCCCACGCGCTACTCTCAATACCAAACACTCAAAGCAAGAGGAGAACTACAATGGATCCTAGTTCCGAATGTTATGAAGGGGGAGAGGGTAATTGTCTCAACTTCTCAACCCCAGTCAAACTCATTTGTTGCAGGGAAATATGTTCCACGGCTTGGGTTCACAACGGAGGGGAGTTTAATCCATTCCCAGGCCGTCCAAGAAAAACAAGCAGGCGTGAGGCAGGCAAGGCAATCTCGGTGCCAGACAATGGCGGAGAATTATTGCTGGGAAATTATCACAGGAAGATACAACAATATAAGTCGCTATATCTACGCTCTGGGCAATGTGAATCTCGACATCAAAGCCTTTATTCACCCCCTTCACCTCAAACGAGTATACGTCTACCTGGCCCCTCAAGACCAACTCACATGTTTTGATTTCTCAATTGGATCCGAGCCCCCTCCCTCATCCTCACTACCCCACTCGAACACTTCTGCAACCTTTCGGTGCTCAGACTAGGCACTTGTTCCGGCTGGGCGCGATGCATGGAAAGGCAATGCAAAGGCCAGAATCAATCGCAGCTCTTCCCATATTTTGACTGGGCAGCCGCAAGTGCAATTGCTTTTGGGGCAGCTGCATGCCATACATGCCTCTGAATACGGAGAAGCAACTGGATAAGCGAATTACATGCGCTGGTGGCCCATCCAAAGATTCTTTTTTAGTTCTAAGCTCCGATAATCCTTGCAATCATCAACCACAAGATTTTGTCTGGCTCGAGCAGCTTTTGCAATTGGTGAAAAGCTACAAATAGGGATAACAGGTAGCTATGGAAGTGCGCTCTTTCTCCTTTTTATTTTCAAATCTAGGAGCACACCACCATGGTTGTCCTTTTTTGGTGTACGTCGGATCAGAAACCTATAGGAATTACCCGTGTTAACTCTACTTTAGGGACTGCTTGAAAATACAATGGCTTGCAATTCATCAAGAAGACAGCAATGCGGAGACACATTCGTCTCCAGCCAGAACAAGTTCGCGCATGTGTGTTTGCTTTTCCCAAACCGCGGTCTCAAAAGACCGGGATCAGACCCGGACAGAAAGCGTTTGAAAAACTCAATGCGAAACGTATCTCTGGTATTAAAGTAGTTATGTATTAACCCCCGCTTCAGGTTATATACCCCATGCATTTCTTATTTGGTTGGCAGCAGCTGCCGTTCTGAACTTTTTTACAGAGTACAGTACATACAAAAACATGGATCCATTTTTTTCAGACTTTTGATTAGGGAATTAGGGAATAGTATCGTTACACCGTCAGACGAAATGAAAACTCGCTAGCTCGGAAGATTAACACTGTGGGGTAAAAGAGGAGGTCAATGATCAATCGAGAAAATCATTACCGTATACCTATTCTACGTATACGAGCTTCTGATTCAACTTGGATTAGCTCTGTATTCCTTGTTCATAATGAACTGTTAAGTCGTGGATATAGCAGAAACAAGGCTACCAACAACATTCATACTGACCAGGTACTACCCATGATTTTCGGGATTTGCCAGCCGATATCGATTACAACTTTCATTCCGAATGCAATAAAATTTAAGCAATAACACTTTAACTGAAGATTGGTTATATTCAACGAGGATAGGTCGGAAAATTCATTTGGGGTAAACAACACTGTAGGTTTACTGACAATTGAGCAGTGGTTTTCTGTTGTATAGATACCACCTGGTAGTAAGTACAGCGGTGTTTTTGGTCGGTACGAATGATAGGTGTGCTAAATTAACTACATTGTAGACCATTACATGTTAATCGAATACAACCACGACGCACTTTGTTTATTTCTTTTTATTCTCCCCGTGTCTCACTCTCCACAATTAAAAAGAAAACAATTAGTGTGTCTGGACCATTTATTTGATTTGATCTCTTTTGTATTTCTGCTTTGGATCTCACGCAGCCAGCAGGAAGATTATGGGGATGCGATGCGCTGGAGCACGATATGGCGCAAGTAGTGTCTCACACGCAAAGATTTACATTTGGTACAGAGGTGCTCTGCTACTGCAGACACACATACATATGTATGTATGCACCCCATCAGACCAGGGATTGATGAAACAAGCAGCCTGAGGAGATGGAACGAAGCGCGGAAAGAAGCGCGGAAGAAAGTACAGAAGCCAGCAAAGAAGGAAGTTGGTTTGCAACTCTATAGGACTTATTGGGGACGAGGTAAGTGGGGGGGTTTTTCAAATTGCCGATGACGCTTCTTCTGCCATGGAAAGCACATGAGTTCCCTTTACAGTATGTTACTTCCGGCTTATCATGCAAGTAATTGTCAACTTAAACAGCTAATGACCTATCATAAGTACTCGAGTACTATCGAAGCACTATCGGATATTGGAGTATTCCTCAAGCACATACTCTACAAGCATTCCACCAACACCACGGCTACTGTCAATGTTACTTTTAGGGCTAGATTACCTAGGCCTCCCGTTGTCAGGAACTGAATTATATAGCAGACTGGCAAAAAAGAATTTATTTTCTGAGAATGGAAGGAAAGGGAAAAAAAAGAGATGGCAACGTACACACACATCCTGGCAAATCAACGTGGTAGAGATACGTTGGCTGACGGTACTTGTTGGACGACCTTGCAAGTACAACGGTAAGTATCATATACCTACAGCAATTATACCCTTCATACCAGTGCATTGTCACTTCCTGGCCTATCCCAATCGATTCCATCCCAGGTGTGTTGAACAGTTCTTTTTTTCTCTTCCCTTCCTTTCTTTCCTTTCTTTCGTTTTTCCCTTCAATCACGAGCTATGGTGTGCAACGCTGGCCCACCCACTCGGCCAGAAAAGGAATTTTGGCCAGTGATATCGATGTAGCAATGCTAATCTTATTTTTGGGTGCATATCTCAAGTAGGTATGTTCTTCTACTTTTCTCGCATCGATCAGCCATTACTTTAAATACGGGTACACCCTCTTCTCGTAGCTCGTGCAGCGCTGCGCGCTGGAAGAACCTTTTTATTTCTTTACCAACCCCTTTTGTCGCTTTTTTATTCTCTCTTTGAATGGCCCGAATATGAGAGTAGAGGATTTACTTGATATTATCAATTTTCTCAATTGCAGGTAAGCCCGGGCCCTATGCTCTGAGAGGTCCTTTTTGAGGCTTTCAATAATTCGTAGGATGGGGAGTGGGGACACAGTGTAGATAAATTCCTGACTACTTACCTACCTTGGAGTCTATTCCAGTTCTGGAATGCAGATAATTGGGACAGTTTCTCGATCAATGCTTTGCATGAGGAGCTTGAGCTTGAGCTCCTACCAGATAATCTCCTCAACCAGATGCATCGATCTCAAAACGTTGGTATATTTCTTTACCAATAGAGATAGGAAACATTTGTCCCAAATCCAGCGAATTCTGCGATCTCTGGGGGGAATCTTTCGAGGTTTGGCGCGCGTGTCCTCCTGACTCACTCAAATGCAGTTTCGGGACGATCATATACGAATCAAAACAACCCAGGAGAAAGAAAGAAAGAAAGAAAGAAAGAAAGAAAGAAAGACGTGTCTCCACTGATATATTAAACGCCATACACGCCATGGCCAGCTGGCTACGGAGTGATTCGATTGTGATTCGTTGGAAATATATGTTCAGTCTCTTTATAACTACCCTTTTCTTTTCTTCTTTTTTGCTGGGGGTGGCAAAGGGATTCGTATTCTCTTTTAAATTTTGTTCATGATGAGTTCGATATCAATTTTTAATCGATGCAATGAGGCCGAGGAGGCCTACTCGAAGGGGTTACTCAAGTAAGGGGCGCCGGCGGGGTGGGTTATTGACTGTTGAGTTAAGGTGTCGAGGATACCTATGTACCAAGTATCGACCTACTTCCTTATTGGGCTCGGCAATACAGGATCCGGAACTCGAAGTACTCGAAAGGGTGTGGAGGTTATGAGAGTTTTTGATCAATGGAGAGAATACGAGTACTAATTTTAGATACTCTGCTCTACTCGTAGTTGCACGCGGGATAGCTGTGGAATGTGAATTCGAGGTATCTCGGCAGTTGGCCTACTGGCCATGGATGGATTGCGCATACGTTGAGTACGTACATACATGTACATGAGGTATGAGCTCTAGTATACTCGACGCAATGCTATGTCTAATGTACTCTAGGTATGTATACTGCATCTACTGGAGTTGTACTTGAGTGTAGTACCAAGGCCTAGGCTTAGGACTGCAATATATATCATCTCTCTTTTTTTTTTTTTTTTTTTTTTTTTTTTTTGTATTTGTCATTATCGATGGATTTCTTCACAAGATGAAGAATATCTAGTAGGTACTAATGAGATGAGATACTGGCGTATTAGTACCTAGGTATATGAATGTGTAGGAGCCGATATCGATGGCTGGCCCTACTTTCGATGGCTGGCCCTACTTATCAATTGATCCTATCCTAGGGTATCACTGGGGATTGTTGATTGGGATTGGGAGCTCTAGGTGAGTGCACGTGCACGTGGTGAAGGTTTTATGTGGGGGGGGGGGGGTTAATATAAGCTATATCCAACTAGGGACATATTTGAAATGGAATGGAATTGCAAATCCGCCCCGTCACGAGACTATGCAAATCCTGGCCCACTACATACTTAATTCGGTAAGAGGTACTTACACTTGTCCTACTTGGTAGTGGTAGTTGTACTCACTCCACTCCACTTTACATTAGGTACATACATAATGTACCTAGGTACTTTCTATATAACCGGTCGCCAATTGCAATCATACAATTGCAACGTTAACCCCGCATTCGAATTCTGTACGAAAAGTGCGTATATTATATTATATTTATATCTCGGTTGGGGGTGGGAGTGGGTGTGGGGTATACATACAGTGGAAGTCGAGAGCTTGAAAATTTAAAGAGAAAGTTGGATGGAGTCACGCTGCATATGCGGGTGTTGACGTCGATGTCCAGCCAGGTCGTTTTGACAGATAACGGTTATATATGATGATGATGAGAGCAGGCCCGGGTATATTGGGTTTAGGGAGGAGGGAGGGGGGGTATATGCATGGGATATGGGATGGGAGGTGGAATGTGCAGGGATGTTGACTGATCATGAGTGTCCTTTCCGGATATATGTACCTATGTACATGTAGATTGGGGGATGGATGGATCTCGTCAAGGGAATGGGAAGGTGGAGGAATGTACTCGAGTAGGAGAACTTATATTGGTCATGTTCCGTACGTGTGTGTTTTCCTTGTAAGTTGCTGGCTCGAGGTACAGTAACTCGAGGTGTTTATATTTGTTTCACAGCTACTTAAATACGCAATGTAATGCCATTGACCGATCTAGCTATAGATTTTCAAGAGGATGAATTACAATTTTTTCCTCTCCGGATCCGCCCAGAAAAAAATTATAAAAAATAATACTAAATAAATAAACCAGAATGAGACAATCAAAGTATATATCCAGATCAGTACTGTTTCATTGTAATCCACGAACAAGCAATGTTTAGACGTCAGGCCTGGGTATGTGTGTGCTATCCACAATCGATCGTATATATTAACTTTACTTTAAAAGGGTTTTTTAGATTAAAATACGGGAGAGCATTCCGGTGATCATATACCAGGGTTGGTTACTAGTACTTACGTGCTTCCCAAAGAAGAAAGTACTTCCTCAAGTGCTCGTATACCTGACAATGTATATTGCCTGAATAAGCAATACATGGGTGTTTTTTTTTGGGGGGGGGGAGGGTGTGTTTATTCACAGGCCTTTATAACTTGATTTTTTTGAACCTCACTATAAAAATTTGGCGGGACCGTTTTGAATTAGTAGGATTTTCGAAGAGTGGCCCGGTCCGGATCTTGAAGGTTTAAATTTATCGATAACTTGTCACCATACTTCAGAAAACAATACTATCTACCTACATCTTACAAGGTACAAGGTAAGTATGATTTCCAGCCCAGAACTTTTAACTTGGCTATATCAATATCGATAAACTCGAGCCAGGTCGCAACGACGTCAACTTTTTATAATGCCGATAACAGATGGATATGGATATGGATGTACTGTATGTACTCTTTTCTCTTTCCTGTAACATACAAATCACGAGCTGAACCCCGGATACTTCAGCCCACCCCCCCCCCCCAATCCCCGAACCCTGGCCCTCCATCCCCCGCATCTTAACATGGGTTTTGATATAGCTATAGCTATATACAACCGGTACATACCATAATGTACATAATTTTCCTTTTCTAATGATCATTTTACCCCACGTTCAATCTCCAGGTTATTTATTATCATTGATAGAAACTGTCAAATACCTACCTACCTATGTACCTAAAGTCAGTACTCCACACAAACACCGTTGTACAGCCAAAGCCAAAACTCTTTCTAGATATATAGTTTTTTTTGCGAGGTATATGTACTGCCGTAGCTATAGGAGTTGTGACCATTGGAATGTTGAGGACATGTATGTACAGTATGTACATGTACCATGTGCAACAAGAACAAACCGTAACGGTCACATCTAAACATGTGCATGAAATCGTACTTACCTACTTCCTGATCTAGAAGGTATGTATGTACCTTTGTAAAATACAGTAATGTACATGCTTACCAAGTAGTACTTAAGATGTAGGTAGGTACAAACTCAAACATACTTACACGATTACCATCGAACAATACATCAGGATCCATTAAGTGCCCACTATCCCACCTAAGCGCTTTTACTTCCTTCAAAACTCTGGACCCCATTGCAATTGTGGGACAGGCGCCGGTAGAAGATATCGATAAAAATGCGGGGAAAGCCCTGAATCCAGCCACAACACTACATACCTAAATGGATAACAATAATCCCACAAGAATTGAAAATGTAAAAACGGTCTGTGAGTACATACATCTAATTGGGCATATGTGCATTTATGTGTTGGACTGGGGGGCGGCGGTGGGTTGTGGTTGTGGTACAATTGCAATAAGTTGATGCAATTATTATCCAGGAGGAGTGGGGTGAATTGTAAGCTCAAGGTAGTACACTCACACTCAAATCCCTGCACGCAATTGCCTTGAGTTGAGTTGAGTTCAGGGTAAGTTTGTTCGCGGCCACCTATCAGATCTCTAAATCTGTATCAACAACTTTGTCCAACAAAGTGAAAGATTTACGCATACACACCACCATACGTAACATACATGCCAATGCTCACCGATGCCGGCCGCAAAAGCTCAAGATCATTCCAAAGCCAAACAGAGATCTATATTCAAAAATCCCCCCGGCTTGCATGGAGAATTCAAAACTCAAGAAGAGAAAAAAAAAAAAGTACCCAAGTGTATATAAAATATGAATATACGAGAAAAATAATCAAAATTTTATAAAGAGCAAAATCAAACATTGTTTAAAAGCAAAGACAACCTTTCGAGGCGGAGATTTAAAAAAACAAAAAGAGCGCATAAATTCGTCAAAAAAAAAGAGCGAAAGGCCATTATTCCTTTTCTTTAGTACGTCATGATTTTTGGACATCATCCCATCCCCACCAGTACTACTCAACACCCCCCCCCCCCCAAATTCATCTATCCCTCTCTATTCTAAACAAGATAAGATCATGCATTTGTAAATTTTGTAAAAGATTTAAGAAGAAGGAGCTGGAATGGTTCCCCTGACACCACCCTGTGTTCCCACGATCCTGGCGGTGATGGCAACGCTAAGGTCGGTGTTGACAGTAACACCAACCTCTACCTTTCCACCCTTCTTTGCTCCCCTGACGGCGGCCTCGGCAATGACCTTCTCGACCTTCCAGACAATCTCCCTGGTCTCCTCCTCCTCTTCCTCCTCATCCTCCTCCTCCTCGTCACTGTCTGGGGTCTTCTCCTGCTTCTCAGCCTTGGTGACAACAATCTCCCGGACACCCTCGCAGATCTTGATGATGACATCGCCGTCCTGGGCAACGTCAAAGGTAGCAATCTTCCTGGCTGGGAGTGCGGTATCGCTCTCGAGCAGGCGGACAAAGTGCTCACTGACACCTCCGTTTGCGACGGCAACACCGATGGTCTTGCTGAGGTGGGGGGCGACGGTGACAGCGGGGTGGATGGCTTGGTCAATATCCTCCTTGTCGAATTCCTGGATCAAGGAAGCCTGCATGGCGGCACCGCGGGCTGAGATCTCAGATGGGTTGAGGGAGGTGGTGAAGGTGGAAGGAGCCAAGACTGGGGTGGTCTCTGGGAAGATTGCCTGGATACGCTGGGCAATCTTTGGGGTGTGGGAAGAACCACCGGCGAGGACAACCTATGATATTCAATTAGCATGTGCCCAAATATGCAATGTGCGGAGAAAACTTACCTCATCGATGTCTAATAGATCAAGACCAGCCTTCTTGACAACGGACTCAACCAACTTGACCATATCGTCGACAACCTTCTTGGAAAGAAGCTCATATCTGGTCCTGTTGATGGTGGAGTGGAAGTCAAAGCCCTCGCTCAAACTCTCGATAGAGATGGTAGCTGAAGTGCTCAAACTGAGGGTCTTCTTGGTGAACTCAACCTCCTGCTTCAACTTGGCCAAACCTCTTGGCTCACTCCTTGGGTCGACCTTGTTCCTCTTCAAGAACTCTTTGGCAAAGTACTCCACGAGCACATCATCGAGCTTTGCTCCGCCAAGCTCATAATCGTGAGCAGTAGCAAGGATTGTGTACATTCCACCACGTGACGTCACGACGGAGACATCAGATCGGGTACCACCAAAATCGGCAACAACAATGTTCTTGTCTCCGGCGACGTGGTCCTCCTGTGTGGTGTAGGCAAGCACAGATGCAATTGGCTCGTTGATGTACTGCAAGACCTCAATGTTGGCGGCCTTTGCGGCAACAGTGATGGCGTCCTTCTGGGCATCGGTGAAGTCGGTTGGGACTGTGATGGTGGCAGCGTCGACCTTGTGTCCGAGGAAGTCCTCTGCGGATGTGATCAAACGGCGGAGATGGCGGGTGGTGATTTCAACGACTGATACTGTGGTTGGCTCTGCGCCCTCCTTCTCTTGAATGCTGAAGGCGGTCTGTCCATCTGCCTCAATTGGGTGTGCAGAGGCGTGGGAGTTTGTGGGGTCGATCTCGGCATACCTATCCAGCAATTAGCCAATGTTGAAATCCAGATAGCGGCAGTTGTTTCATATCTTACTTCTTTCCAATGTAGTCACGGAAGTAGGCGACGGTGTTCTTGGGATTTCGGACAAGGTGGGACTTTGCCTGGGCACCGTGGTACTCCTCGTCACCGACGTATGATAGAACAGTGGGGATTTGACGATCTGTGCAAAATTGCGAGCTTTAGCAGGTAAACTCCAGGAAACAACCGAGACCATGCGCTGGTGCTGGATTATGTTTGAGGAAAATGATAGCCTACCTCCCTCTTCGTTGGCAATAATCTCGGGTTTTCCGTCCTAAGAGCCGGGGGTTAGTACTATTTCCCTTCTTCAAGCATTGAAAGCTTCAAAATATAAAACCAAGGCATTGGGGGTACAAACAGCGCCGGTGTATGCTATCGAGCTGTTGGTGTTGCCAAAGGTGATGCCGATGACGGACTTTGCTGGTGCCTCTTCGGAAGCAGACATTGTGTGTGGTAGTTGCTGTGGTACGGGCTACAGCAGGTGGTGTGGGTATGACGAGGGTATAGGTGGGTGTATTGGTCGTAGGGGTGAGCGGGCTTGAGGTGTTTGGGGAGTACTGGTGGCGGGCGAAGCAGCTGGGTGGACGATTTTATATGTACCTTAGAGGAAATTTTATTTTGAGGCTACGCTAAAGTGCTGTAGCCGCAATAGTACGCCCCGCACCCCACATCGATGCAACAATGCAATTGTTCCACGCCGACAACCGTCGCATATATGCAGGCATAAAGCCGAGAAGATTGATAAAGCCAGATCAAAAATAAAACAAAACTGATAAGAGATAAAAAAAAAATTGACAAGCAAAACGGGAAAGATTAATAAAACCCACAGACCCAAGTACTCCCGAGAATCCTCCATATAACATGAATAACTCTACATGAAAAGAAGAAAGGAAAAAAAAGGGAGAAAAAGAGAAGTCAAGTGAAACACCTAAAAAACGTGCTATGAAAAGGCAGAATGTGCAACATCCTGTATGGGACGCCATGAATGTTAAAAACAGCTGTTACCCACCGCTACAGCCTAGAGCTGCTTCTTGATTACAGAATAAGTAAATACTTAATTATGGTTACTCCAACATATAGGTTGTCGAGAGCTTTGAAAATAGTGAGAATAAGAGAGATGAATGAAACCGAACGGATACTGAGACTAGATGCCCCCCTTCGAATCACAGTGGAACATATTGATGTGATTATCACCAATGCCAGAGCATGCCAGTGCCATACGGTGTGGATGAAAGGTCAAGGCTGTGATTGGTGAAGATCGGTTCTGGTGGAGGAAGCTGGAATATGGCCGGAAAGTGGATAATGGTTCCATTGTGGGTGCATTCATATTCCAGACCTTGATGTCATGATGGACGGATCCACTAGGTGAAGAAGTTAGTTGATGAACAGTATGATGTGGAGTGGATGACATACGTAGCCATAACTGGCGCATGTTCATGAACAGATAGAGATCTCATTCCATTTCGGTGGGCCAGGAATTGCCGAATTGGAGCATCCATACGAATGTCCCATAGCAACACATCACCACTGACGCTGCCGCTGACAAGCTCTCGAAGGCCACCCCGCTGCATATGAACTTTAACAATCCACGCCTTTTGATCTTTCCATACCTTGATCATGGAGTCTCTTGGTGGTAGACGGCGGTCGTATACTCGGACAGCTCCATCGCCAAAACCAGCGGCAAGTATATTGCCTGCTACCTGCTCAGAAGTTAAGGAGGTAATGCAGGATCCAGAACGTGCAGGGATATCCTGTTCAAATTTTGGGTTAGCAGTGATTTCTTCAACATGTATATTATGGTATTTACCTGTAGACACATCTCTCGTGGTGCATCCCAAACTCGAATCACACGAACATCTCCACCAACAAGCATACTTCCTCTACCTTGTTGCCACTCAGCTACCAGTCCTGAACTTCGATTTGAAGGTAGAAGATCTGTCAAAGCTCTCCACGCTGAAACTAATTCGACATCCTGCTGGGACTCATAATTTCGGTAAATTCTCACAACACCCTCTTGGGATCCAGTCATCAGAAGCGCAACATCGTCCTCGTTCAAGAATTTGACTTCCGTTATTCTTGTCCCCTTAGGATTTCCATTGGAAAAGCGATTCATCTTCAGAGCTCGGCTCCAATCCCAGACCCTGTTTTATAAATATTAGACTAAATTGGCGATAAAAAACAGAGGAGAGGTGACATACGAGACATTGTCCTTGTCATCGACCGCAACAAGATGCGACTCAAACTGATGATATAAAAGTCGCATAGGTTGGCTTCCATTGTTAAACAAGCCAGCTGGTGCATCCCAGCGGCTATTCCCTGCTCGTTCTTTTTGAGGTTGAGTATCAATGATGATTTTCTCGTTGCGAGTCCTCCTCCAGAGTCTTTGGTTGTAATCAAGACTTCCGGGTTCATCGGCCTCTGCAGGTTTCATTTGAGGTTCCCTAAAGTACTGCATTACACTTTTAGTTGTGTCATAATCAAAGCGATAATGCCTACAAACCTCGGTAGACCATTCCAAGAATTTACTCTTGAGTGGTATGACGGGGTTTTGACCTTGCGGTCGCTGATGGAAGTTCCTTGACGAAGGATGCTTTGCCGAAGCATAAGAAGCTGATGAACTCAATTGGTCGCTTTCCTCTGGTGGACGATTCCATTCTGGAGGAGTTCGCGGTAATGGAGTCATCATGGCGCTCCGTCTTCCAAGACTTGCTGTACCATTTTTCTGCGGGGCGTTGTCCCCACTTCCATATCCCAGAGCAAGATTCTTCAGCGACGCCGCAATGCTAACAGACCTTCGAAGAGATAGGGTGAAATATCCATCCTGTTTCGATGTCGATGACGGTGAATCTGGCGTTTTCTTATCCGGCCAGGCTTCATCTAAACCGAAGCTCATCGGTCTGAGGTTAGCTTTGGAGATATCATCGATAACATCCTGTGTGGCCCCTCCTAATGGGGACTCCATCAATGCAAGGTGGATGTAATCAACCACTACTCCTGCGGATTGAGCAACTTCAGGGAATGGATCAACTGCAAATAAAAGAATTGCCTTCCACACTGCCGCGAAAATAGAGCTGTCGGAGATTCCAGGGTGCTGATCTCGTCGCTTTGTTGCGTCCCCATTTGAGGGGATAGATCCATTGGAGTCCCCCCTTGCATGGCCACTGAAGACCCTAGAGTTTGCATCCATATGAACCGATCGGCCTCCAGTAAGGATATACTCCCGTTCATGAACAAGCTGCTCATATGCGGTAACCATAAATTTGTTTTCGAATCGTTTAATAAAGTACGAGAAGAACACAACGAGTTCCTTACGGACCATATTGCTACCATCGCCAGTGATGATAAGGACACGGCTAGCAACCTCCTGCTCGATGCTCATGACCTCTGGTGTCAATTCCGGTATACCAAGGAATGTTGTTAATGCGAAGAGGGCCGCTGCTCTCACTTCAGGCACCGGGTCCATGACCAAGTCACACAACCTTAGGTGAGCACCCGCAGCAATGCCCTGCCACTTTGCGTCGGAATAATCGTTCCAAAGTTGGGACATGCACAGACATGCCCACTGTCTGAGTAGGGGATTGTCTGACTCGCCTAGATGGGCAAGACAAGCACCCATAACTCCTGGGGCCATGCAAACCACTTGCCCTTGATGAAAGTCCTTGCAGAACATCGTCAGGATGAATGCACACATTGCTCGATGTTCCGAAACGTTACCAACTGGTATACCAGAAGCTGGCGAGAGAATTTGAATGAAGTATTGATATCCGTTGTCTTTGAGTAGATCAGACTGGCATGATGAGTCCACAGCGAGAATTCTGGCCCAGATGAATACCATGACGGGCTTCAGTTCCGCTGCAGCAGACTGTAGCAATTTCAGGACATATGGAAATATACCAATGCTCAGGGCTAGATTAACTGCCCAGGGCCCAAGATCCAAGAACTTGCTCAAGAGAATCAATGCCCTCAATCTGTGCACTTGACTGAGTAAAACCTGAAGAACAATTGGAAGCTGATCTGGAGGTTTTTTGTCTACGGCTCCCTGGCTGAGATAAACCTCAAAAGCCGTCAATTGCTCGGTGAAGAAGGTTGAATGTTGATATTCATATGGTTCACCATTTTCCGTGGGCTCATTCAGTTTGGGAAGTTGTGCAAGCACCATTTCAACTGCCAAGTCCCAAGACTGCCAGAGGTGATGATTGTGCGTTTCTTCAAGTGCAGGTGATGATATTGGGTGGCATTGATACTCTCGCATGATCCGCTGAGCTAGTAAGAAATTTCGAAACAAAGCAGCAACCATTAGATCCTGGCGGAATAGCTTCTTAAACAAAGGCCTATCTAAGGTATTCCAGGCAATCGTATCCGTAATGGCAGTGAAAATCCAATTCAATTCACCAAGAGGCGTTCTTCGCTCTTGTAATCTGCCTGGTATCTTGAACGCCATGTCAACTGAGAGATTATTCGGAAGTGGGTTTTGTAGAACAAAAAAACGAATTGCAATTTCGATGGGTGTCGTCAGGCAACAAGTAAACAAATCTGCCGGGAGGTTGGGGTTCATTGGAAGAGTTTCCTTTGTGGCACAAGCTGCAAGCTGTATGCAGTCATTGTAATTCGTTATTATGGCGTTTGGATCCTTATTTCTGAGTTCCACATTCTCCTCCTCGTGCTTCTTGATAAACCGATTAAAGTTCGTGACAATATTACCAGCATCGCTACAGTCATAAACAAAGATGCTTGGTGCCCCTAGCCAGGTTTGAAGGTCATAGAGCGATATCGGAATGTACTGGGTGTAGTTCTTATTGAACACCCAAATTTCACCACTAGCTGTTGGCTTGGGTACTCCGTGTCCATTGTAATGAAATAGGATTCGCTCGTCTTTGGCATTTCGACGAAGTGAGCAGCAGAACTTCTTTGTGTCTTCCACAAATGGGTCCAAGTACTGCTTATATCTTGTGCGGATGCTGAGCGTTTCATACTGCTGCTGGAGGTTCTTCCCAATAGTCTCCAGCGGTTTTTGCGCGGGATTGGCGGTAGGGTCTACCCAGCATTCCAGCTTGGCACAAGGATTTGTTTTGATGATATCTAGAAAAATTGTTAGCAGATTGCCAAATGTGTTGATGGATGCGCGCTAACCTGGTGGGTCGACACCAAGATTCAAACACAGTACTAGAGCTGCAGAAACAGTCTTGAGCCGGTCTCTCATACGCCATTCCTGCAAGGGAAATGTCTGGGTTTCCTCTTTCGGATTTCCGCCGGTTTCATGTCGTTTGTCGGTGTAGTACATGTAGAAAACCTATGCGATACCTCTTAGCGGAACTCTCTTTCCTGGTATACAGCTCCTCCTACCTGCTCTAATAAGGCAAGATATGCCTCTGAGTTATATTCATCTTCAAAACCATGTCTTGCAATTGCCCTGTCAAATTCATAAAAGTCCTGATAGTTGTCGTCGTGAGCGCCAGCCATCGCCGAATGCTCCGAATGCTCCGAATGTCCACTGAATGTGGTAGCTAAGCACTGCGCGCTCCTTTTTCGGCACTGTCTGCCATCCGAGTGTGTATGTCCATTTGCCGAGAGGGTTTGCCTGAGCCTCTCCTCCGACGATTCGGCCAGGGCTGACGAAGCATTGGATGATGTCGAATTCTGGCGGCTGATTGCAGTAGTGTCGACGTCGACTATTGGTCCAGGATTCGGTGGGTATTGTCGAGACCCATTGACGTTGCCATGGGCATCGACTCCGGATCCCCCATTCTCATGGTGACGGCTGTCTTCCTCGTCCATCGCCATCCTGTGCTGCTGGTGGTAGTCGCTGGTCTGCGTGTTGCTGCGCTGCTGGAGATGCGCAGCTGAACGCGAACCTCGCTCGGCGTATTGGGCCATATGGCCTTGATCGGGCGGGTACAGGGGAGGCATGGAACGCAGAGCTCCCGCAAGCTATGCGCAATCCAAACGTTATACGACGGTAGCTGGAGGAAAGAGCACGGTAGCACGGTAGCACAGAGCACGGGGTGTGATGGATGAGCGGTGATGGCGGCGAGGCGTGGGTTGACGAGGGACGGGGATGGCTTGCGAGGGGGGCGATTTGGGGTGTTGAGGTTGCTGCTGGGCGGCAGGACTGGAGAGAGAGAGATAACTGCGGCGATCCCGATGGATCTGTGGGGAGACTATCCCACCGCACGGTGCCGCGTCGTTAGGAGCTAGAGAGCAGAGCGAGACCGCGGGGCATGCTGGTGTTGCCGGCCGACCAGCACGGTGTGGGCAGGCCCAGGCCCAGACAAGAACTCTGCGGAGTGACGAGGTGGATGGGGCTGTTATGTAAGCGCCTGCCATCCAATCGCGGCTCTGCAGCCCTCCATGCGGCGCGGGGAGCATCCAGAGCAGCCCGGCGCGCCAGCTCTCGCATATCCTCGGCGCCATGCCGAGATTCGAATATAAAGCCTCGCCCCCACATGCTGTGAGCTCGCGGGGATGGAGGCAGCTGCTCGTCTAAACATTAGCTGCACTTTTAAAAGCACAAATGTCGTGCATTTTCAATGCCACCCGAAGCGTCCCCACCTCGATCTTGAGCTCTGAACATCGAAAAAAACTCATTCTAAATATAGCCAACAGACAATCATGATCAAAAGTAGTCTTGGCACAACACTCTCCTACGGACCTACGGAGGGATCAAAAGGGCACGAGAACAGATCAAAAGTGTTCTCGAGGGATATTCAAACCTTGGATTTAGGTATTCGACTGGGATGATTCTTGATAATTACTCAACTAGATTTTAACTTTGAAGACCAGCCTAATACTTTTTACATGGATAATCCACGAAGCTAGGATATTTCGCATTCCTAGATCTCAGTATCATGAAACGATATGAGCTCGTGGGTGCAACCTAACCTCTAAAGACGAGTCCAAGAGTATACCTCTGCAAAACCCTCCAAGCAAAGATTCCGATCCCTGGTCGCGGCTAGACTCGTCCCGCGGCCAGCCACGGCAATCTCATTATCAGCACATGTACAACACCGCTAATTTATAAAACGAGTCATTTTGCAACCACTTCGAATCAGCACAGCATACCAGTACATGTTAGATCGATTTTCTCGTGCCCCTGTCAGAGTAACAAGCCTTTCAAAACAACAGAATTACATTGTGCGTCTAAAGTAGTCTCGTACGTCTAAAGATTCGATTCAAGAGCCGGAAGTGGTTTTAGTTTTCGAAAGTAATACCGAGCCCTGACCTCCTAGATCTAGAAATATTCCAGAACTTCCCAGGTTAGCAGGCTAAGAACTTAGTAGACAGCAATATTACTATATTGGGAAGGTAGTCCTTCAGATAAATTTGGGGTCGTGCTGGTTTCTGGAAGCTGACGAGTCTAGGAAGCTGGGATTTCCACCTTCGAATTCCCCATTCAAGGAACGAGACTATCCCCATCTCGCGTGGCACGAGTCCGGTACCGGTACTGACATGTACATGAACCTCGAGCCTTCTCATAGAGTTCCGGTGAAAAAAAAAAGGGAAGCTCATTGTGAGTATCCGTATAGGTACTCGTGATCTGACAACCCTCCTTCACCCACTTTAGATAATTTATATATATCCGGGTGCGAACTCAATTATGGCTTTTAATTCACAAAGAAGGTGCTGGTACTTATAGACCTCCTCGTAAATAACAACACAGTTCCAGAGATGCTCGTAATGCATTGCTTATAATTACTTGTTAAAGCACAATCAATCAGTGATCCCCAACAATCTGTACGGGTAGGTTATAGCTACTAGCTATAGCTTTTACTCTTGGGCACTGAAATTCATTTGTTATCGTACCCAGACTAGTACTTGTCGAGCACGCACTACATCTAACAAATTATTATGCTAACTTACCTATTGCCAGAGGAAGTGGAAGCTTAAGGGGTTTGAGTGCAGCGTTATATTACTTTGGACCCAGCGATCAAGTTCCAGATTATCATCCTCGTAAAACTCAGGGTAACGCGATATCATAATTCAGCAATGTACTATAGTACGTGTACTTCGGATACAAAGGAAGATCGATTATAGTTTTTATTTTTGACGGACGGGATTAACACGTTCGTCGAAGTTGTACCATATATCGGAAAGTGAGTTAAGCGCTTTCCCTCAAACGGGAATTTGTTATCCGAGAGTTACCCTCAACTTTGGGTATTTCGAAAGTAAGGAAGAAGCACCGACAAGATCGTTGGCAGTTTTTTTGTCCCATACATATGACCCTACCCGTGTCGCATTGAAATGACATTGAAAGAGCAATACCGTTCTCCAGAGGAGGGTCTGGGCACGAGACTATCTCGTGGGGGTTAGGGACGTTGACGAGAACGGAACTAGACTACTCCAATTGGGTATCTCCTAATCCAGTAATTGTGGAGATATTAGCCACTTCTTATCTTAGTAATTCTGCATGGGCATAGGCGGTTAGCCTCGTACCCGTCAGGCGATAACGTGCTGGCCTCGTCGCAATGCCCAATACCAATCGATCATGTCACACCAACTCCACCAAGATCATTCAAGATCATTCAAGATCAAGCAGACCGGTCGACCACTCCACCCAGACAGACACTTGTCCCACAGTCAGAAAACACACCACATGCCCCCCCCCCCCCCCCCCCCTCGACAATATCCACAGCAAAATACCCCTCCGACATGCAAAAATGCCTTGAGACACACAGTGATTGACAGGCTCGACCTTGACCACTGTGTGGGGTGCATTAGTCCATCCGCCGAGCCGCAGTTTTGGAGGTTTTTTGGTTCAAGGAGAATTATGGCACAATTTTTCTCCCCATTTTTCGGTATCAGTGCCTGTGGCAATGCAATGCAATGAATCGCTAGCGGAGAGAAGATCTTGTCTGGATATGGCCAGTTGGGGAGGACATGTTATGGTAGCCTGGTTGTATGTTATGGTAGTAGTCTCGTCGTTACCTTCAAATTTCCTGCTGCATGAAATCGTACTTATAGTCTCATGCCCGAGACTACATGCCCGTACTTACAGCTTCCCTGTTCTCGTCAGCCCAAGACTACTCGTCAGCTTCCCGTAGGATTCCCGGATACGGTGCTCTACCTGGTCTGTGCGTTCGCTATTTTTGCAACATGTGTCATGTGACACGCGAATGCGGACTGAGTTCAGCTCCGCACACTCTTCAAACCTTACTTTGCTGGACCCCACACCAATAATTGGCCACAGAAATACGACAAAAAAACCATCGCCCCCCATCTTCTCCTGCTTCTTCCTTTATTTCGATGGAAACACTGCAAGAATATCACAGCAAACAAATGCAGGCACTTTATCAAGGGGCGCATAACTGCCATGCAGGTCATACTTGCCTAGGCCTACCTCTGCTCTCTGAGGTCAAGAAGCAAGGTCGGATCTCACTTGCCACTGCTCACATGAGGCGAGTAAACTACTCTTCCTGCTGCTGGCTGAAATGTTTAAATGTTAATTCTTGGACGACGAGATGTGCAATGCGGCTAGACCACTACAAGTGTAGCATTCGAACTACCGCGCCTAGCTTCAGGTAGTTGCAGACCATCCATTTTCGAAAACTTCTGGAAAACAGTTGGGAGCCCCAGGCGGCCAGGGACTTGGTCAAGCCCTTCCAACGTGTGCAGCCTCTGACGACGCCGGGTTTCCCCCAAAGCCACCAACAGGGAGCAAGGTTAAATGGGCGGGCGAATATGTGGGCGAGAATCTGCAAAGCACTCTGCACGACGCTGCTCCCCTCCCCTGGCTCCTGTTGCATCCGGACTTGACTGCGCACGCAAGGTACAAGACGAGCGCAACTGCGAAGAATTTGAAAAAACCTAAGGCACAGAGCCGCCGTGAGGTCCCCCGCAGTGGCGCTGCCTAGATGTGCACGCGTCGGCACTTTGGATAATCCTAGCCTCGGGATAATCCCAAGAAGTGGTCAGCGAGCGCTCACGCCTAAACACCCGAATCGATATTCGCATGCTAGATACGATACATGTATCACACGAGATCTAGATAGAGTCTATTGTGATGATGGTCTCGTATCTATATTAGAGTACGCAAGCGGAGAAAAGGCGGGAAATTGGGGTGAAGCAGAGGACTGAGATTGATGTCGTTTCCGCTTCAGCCGTGTGCGCAGTGGTATCTGGGCCACTAACTCAGCGGGCTGCGCCTCGAGACTGGGCTGCGCCAGTAGGATGAGCTGTGAGCATGTCAAACTCTCGACTGGTCAAAGTCAAGACAACCACCTTGATTTGGCCAATTACGAGGGCATACCAGATCAAGTATCATTGGGGGAGAATCTTATACTCGGTTTTTCGACGTCTCATATAAGGCGACCGTCTCCTCGAATCGTTACATTTGTATGATATCAGTCGTTTCAAACAACTTGGACAGGCACCCGAGAGCTCGATATATATAGACTTCTTGGCCATACCCCAAACTTTGTGGCTGATGGTTCGCTCGATCGCGTGCTTGAGTCGAAGCCGTATTGCGCTGCATCTCGCCCACAATTCCACTGCAGCTCAGATCCCATACCATCTCGGGATCTCCATTGGCTTGAACAGCAGGATCGGTAAAAAGGGCCCCCCCTCCATTCTTCCCGCTCAGCGGTACCTACGCTTAGAGCACATACATGGCCGATTAGAGCTCCCGTCCCGCTCCTGATGTCGACTGTTGCTGCTGGTGAGACGACCCTCGCGTGCTGCTGCTACCCCGGCTCGCCGTAGCTACTTTGCTCCGCGGCACGGTGCCTTCCACTGGCCCCACGGCCGGGCAGGCCTTTTCCTCGTGAACAAATGAAGGCTGTCGTCTAGCCGTCAGGCAGCCAGTCAATCGCGGCGGTTCACCCTCTCGCCCTCGCTCTGAGTTTTCTAGCCCTCCATTTTAGCTGTTTCGGAAATGCTGGCCAGTTCCTGCCGCCGCCGCGGCCGTCAAAGGGTGATGCCTCTCCTAGATCTCTTGTACTGTACCCTACAACCTGTGACCCCCCCAATTAAGTCTGGACGTACGAGGGAAGCACCCCCCCCCCCTCCCTCACTCCAAAGGGAACCCTGTCGCCCTCCTCCAACCCCCTTTTCCCGGCTGGAGTGCACGCAACGCCCAACCCTTCCTCCGCAATTCTTGAAACGCTGCCTTTTTTTTTTTGGCGTGTGTGGGCATCTCCTCTTCGACCTCCCATCTCGTCGTGTCTGAATCAGCAGGCCGTCCCCCCACCTCCCTGTGCTAGATCTGCTATACATCCTTCCATCACGACTCTCCCAAAGGCTTGCCGCCCATCCTCACTCGACCACGCCCCTCTCTTTGGAGGCCCCCCCCAGAGCTACCTCGTCCCGCCCGCGCGACACTTTCAGAGTGGAGGCCCGCAGACTCGCTTGGTCAATCAGAACCCTGTGTGCATCTGCAGCAGCAGCATAATTCACCGACCCCCCATAAAAATAGTAGCAAGCCTGGACGGACGATTGATTCCTCACACACTTCCAGCTCCTACACCTCCGAAGCTCCACCATCACACGTTTTTGGCCGTCGGGTTTTCCTTGACCAACTAATTATTTCCAGCCTCAAGACGAGTGTCACGGATACGCCTGTCTTCCTACTTGGTAATCTCGTTCCACTTCCGCAACAAGTGTTCAGTCGGGACGAAGTGGTTGGTACGGTCCGGGCTCAAGTAGAGCCAGACGCTCAGAAGAGTTGGCTTCTTCAACCTCTTCAATACAATGGCTTTCCTATTCGGCAAAAAAAAATCGCACATTCGCGAAGGCACGCCAACATCGAACACCAGCTCGATGACTGCCGTACAAACACCTAGTTCTTCATTAAACAACTCGTTAGCCACGCTTAATAGTGCGGATGCGTCATCCCCAGAAACGAAGCAGATAGCATTGTCCCAAACACCTCCAACATCCCAGCCGCTCCAGGTAATTTCTGATCGATGAGCATCCTCAAAGCTTAAATGAATACTAAACATCGTCATAGTCATCTCCGCAACTCAGCTCCTCGAATGCTTCTCTATATCCATGGTCGAACCGGCGCTTGAACTTGCCTTCGGGGCAATCGCCATTCCCGCGATATGGACACGCTGCAAATGGCACTGCGAGCAAAGATGGTGATGTGTACATTATTGGTGGTCTGATACGAACGCAACAGCCTAAAGGCGACCTCTGGATCATGGAAAATGCTGGAAATTCTCAACTCTCGGCTTTTCCAGTCGCGACACAAAGCGAAGGACCGGGCCCTAGAGTCGGACACGCCAGTTTGCTTGTTGGAAATGCCTTCATTGGTTAGTTATTCCACGTAGTGTCGCATCAAACTCATCTGGAAACATTATACTCATTGATAATTATATACAGTATTCGGAGGAGACACAAAGTTCGATGAGAAGGATGCGCTGGACGAGACGCTATACCTCTTGAACACATGTATGCCACCCACCCAGAACAAGAAGGGATTTATCACTAATTTGAGATAGCAACCAAGCACTGGTCACGAGTAACACCAACTGCATATCGCCCTTGTGGTAGATATGGCCACACACTCAATATATTGGGTTCAAAATTGTTCGTTTTTGGTGGCCAGGTGGACGAGCAGTATTTCAACGACATGGTCGCTTTCGATCTCAACACCCTGCAAAGCGTGGGATCAAAATGGGAATTACTTGCATCGGCAAATGATAGCCCCTCGGACCTACCTGCAGCAAGAACTAACCACACCATTGTAACTTGGGGTGACAAACTCTACTTGTATTACCTCTTAATATGACCCCCTTCTGGAGATATTTGCTAACATGATACAGGTTTGGTGGTACCAATAACGAAACCAGGTTCAATGATGTTTGGGCATTTGATCCTCGCGCGTGTACATGGACTCAGTTGGACTGCATTGGTTATATACCATCTCCGCGTGAAGGCCATGCTGCTGCCATGGTTGGCGATGTAATGTATATTTTTGGTGGTCGTGATTCTGAAGGGTTGGATTTGGGTGATTTGGCTGCCTTCCGCATCTCCACAAAACGTTGGTATACCTTCCAGAACATGGGGGCCTCACCGTCACCAAGGTCAGGCCATTCCATGACAACAGACAACGGCAAAATTTATGTCCTCGGAGGAGAGCCTTCTACTCAGATCAGGGCACAAGATAGAGCTGCCGTCAACGATGAATTGCAGCTTGTTTATGTGTTGGATACGACTAAGATTCGATATCCTAATGACCAAAACAGCCAGCAACAAAGCCCAACAGGAAATCGAGGAGAAGCCAAAAGGCCACAAACCTCGTCAGCTCCTGGTTCAACGCCAATTGATAATCGAAATGGGCAACGACCGAAAACTGCTGTTCCAAGAGAAAGTTTGATGAACAATGTACAGCAGACATCGGGCCAGACTCCGCTCCAGAGCAATAATACCTCTGGTGGTAGCTTAAACTCAGCACCGAAGCCTGCGAGGGGTCCGTATACACAGAACCTTCCACCTGGCTCTATAACCCCTGCACCAACACAGCAAGGTCCTAGACTTAATGGTGCACTTCCAGCAGGCCCACGACCAGATCAAAGGCCGAAGGAAAATATGGCACCAGGACAACCTGCAGGGGACAGAAGAGGACCACAACCACGAAGTGCACCCAACAACACTGAACCATCAACAATAGCTCCAGTTACATCTCTACAAGAGCGACCTAAGCCACGACAAGCTAATGGTACACCAGGAGACAACCTTCCAAGCCAATTGGCCATCCAGAAACCACAGCAAGTAGGCAAGCCATCTGAAGCAGCCCAAACAGAGGTTGAAAACCCAATCGAGTCCAGTGTTTCGGAAAAGGATACCTCGGTCGAAAAACCAAAGGAAGTCGCCGATACACCAGCATTTGAAGAAACCAAGCGGATGAATGCTTGGTATGCTTCGGAATTGGCTTTAGCAAGACGAGCGGGCTATACTCTACAGACTAACAACGGATTACTTGAGGATCGCGGCGCTGACTTGTTAGCTGAAAATGACAGGCCGTTGTTGGAGGCCATGGTTGCTCTGAAAGGAGAGTTGGTTAAGGTCCAAAATTCCGTAGATTCTCAGGCAGCATTAGCAGCCCAAAAGATTGCGGAGGTTGAACGACAAAGGGATGTAGCTATAGGAGAGGCGGTTTACGCCAAAGCTAAACTCGCGGCGATTGGGGGGAATAACGCGCCATCATCTGGAAACGACAAACGGGAAAAGTCGCCAGATATTGCTGCTATGGACGTGGAAAAACTCCAGGATACGACCCGAAAACTTGCCGCAGCCCTTGCAGCTCAGTCAGAATTACGAACAAAACTCGAAAATGCTAGGGCTGAAGTTGAAGCCGAGAGGCGCGCTCGAATGTTGGCTGATGAGATGGCCGCCGCAGCACAAAGTCAGGTCTCGAAATTGGACGAATTCAGGAATCGAGCAGCTTCTGAAACAGAGAGTCTTCGATCTCAACTACTGGATACAGAGCGTGAAAGCCGCGATGAAGCGGCAAAGGCAGCGGACGCCATTGCTGAAACCCAATTGCTAAGATTAGATAAGGAAGAACTAACTGCAAGACTGAAGGAAGCATTGGAAAATGAGAAGGACCTGAAGAGCTCCCTTGGTGCTATTAGCGTTGCTGCCAGTGTGACGAGTGAGAAGGCAGCCATTTTGGAAAGGCAACTAGAGTCGGACAGGGCAAGCAGGGAAACACTTGAGCGAAAACTATCTCAGCTCAAAAACGATTATGCGGAGAAGTTGGTGGAGTTGGAGTCGGTGAATCGTAGATTGCGAGATGTTGAGGAATTGGCAGAAAAGTCGACCGATGAAGCAAAGGCTGCACGTGCTGCACTTGTTGCTGGTTTGGAAAGAGTCACAGAGAGGGGTGAAGTCGATATTGTTGGAAGTGCGGCGGATGAGCGTGTAACCCTTCTACAGGAACAGGTCAGGGCTTCGAAAGAACTACTTACCAAAAGCAAATCGCAAGCCGACGATACCGGTGAAAGGCTCGCCCAAGCTATGCAGAGAATTGCTGGTTTGGAATTTCAGCAATCACAGTCCAGCAAGGATGCGATTGCCCTCCGCCGAAGGATGGCCGACACACTCGATGAGCTCCGCCGACTCAAACAAGAAAATGCCGAGGCCAAGTCGAAGATTTCAGAAAGGCAACTTGAGGTTGATGCTGCGATGACCAAATATCATGCTCTGAAGACCATTTTGGACGAACGATCTGCAGTTGGTACGATCATTGACAAACGTCGCTCTCAGGTTGTTCCATCTCCTTTATCTGGCACTGGAACCCCAGAACAATTCGCACGCTTGCGTGAGGTCGAAACACAACTCGAGGAAAGCATGCGCACACATCGTGAGTTCAAAAACACGGCGGAGATGCAAGCACAAGAGGTGGAGAAGCATTTCAGAGAGAAGTTGGAGCAGTTGGAGGCAGACTATCAATCTGCTGTACATTATGTAAGAGGTAGCGATAAGATGCTTCAGAGAATGAAGGATGAAATCAAGAAGTACAAATCCAGAAATCTGGAGCTACAATCAGAACTCGACAACGTCAGAAAGCTATCTATCGACAACTCCAACTTCGACGGCTGGGAACAAGAGCGGGCAAATCTCAATAAGGAGATAGAAGAGCTTCGTGGAAAGGTTCGAGAGTCTGTCTCAGCGTTGGATAAACAGATTCGCGAGTTCAAGGAGCAGCTGGATAGTCTTCGCGAAGACCGTGACAGATATAAGCTTCAAACCTCTGAAATGCAACTTCAGCTGCTTGATTCCAGCCAGGAGATCAGCAAGATGCGATCCGTGGTTGATCGCTTGGAGAGCGAGAACACACTGCTTGAGGCAAGGGCCAATGATGCCGAACAGCGTGTGTCTCGGATGCTAGATCAGATGGAATCCTCGGTTGATTCTTATCGACAAATTACTCGCGTTGACCAGAATGGAGCTCGAGGCGGAGACTCCGCGAGAAGTTCATTCTATGACGGCGACCCACGTGCATCGGTTGCATTGGACTCTCTTGCAACAGAACTCGACGCGCTACGCAGCCACTGGGAGAACACCAACAAAGTCTACAGGATGAGCACTTCTTTCGATTTTGAAAAGACACCTACTAGTGTAGAAGGAGGAGAATTCTCCAATAGTCTGGCCAAGTGGAGGCAGAGATTGGACCAAAACGAGGGGGCTGATAATTCAAGTGTGATGTCAGATCCTCAGAGCCCAAGAACCCCAACGCAAGCTACTTTTAAGGATGTTAAGACTGGGGCCTAGTAGCCATGCTAATGATAATTTATGCTTATGTTGCGAGTTTATTCTTGTTTGGCCGCATTTCTTAATTGGTTATTTATATGAGTGTTTGACAGTTTATATTTCCTTATATTTCTCTTGTCTTTTCTTTTCTTCCATTCTTATCACCGCTTTTATTCCCTTTCTCTATTTATCATGATTTCCCGACCTATTTGTTTTTGATACCATTTGCTTTGGCCCCTCCTTTTCCGGGACATCATTATTCGCTGTCCCATCGATCTCTTCAACGATTACTATCTGGTCATGGTGCCTAATTTTACTTTTTTATAGCTGAATTCCTCTCACGTTTGCTCGAATGTGGTCATGAGTGGAGAGCATGTACTCTAGGGGTTTCATTTCAATGGGTTTTATTCTTTTCTCCTATTTCTTTTCCTCGAAGTATTTTTTTTCTTCTTGATTTGTTTCTTTTCTTTCACCATAATTAAGCTTGACTGCTTATTTCTTGTTTTTGTTCAGCGCCCTGTTTAACCCCAATAGTCTTTACCCCGAATGCTTTTTACATCTTTACATTAAAATATTACTACAGCCAAAAAAATCAGGGATGAATAATGTATATAGAGATATGGTACCCACTTGGTTTACGGCTAGTTAAATATTACGCTGTACTTTTCTTCTATGACATTTATCACATGAATTTTACTAAATTTTTTTTTCCATCCAATTGCAAAATCGATTAGTATTAACATTCCTGATTGCTCATACAATCACTTCCTACCTACATGTTATGTAGGTTCGATTCTTCTTTTTTTGACCTCAAGTCTTTATCGAGTTATTAATATTAATATTTGTGACTCAAGATATAGGACATTGATACCCGCAATTCTTGACAATTGGAAGCCATTCAAGCATTTTGACTCTTGTCATTTTTTTAATATAAGTTGGGTGGGCCTGTTTCATGTATCGTTATCACCCCCTCAATCCGCTGAGTCATCACCCGATATGGCCCCACCATGATGCGAGTCATTCGAGGCACTCCCGAAATCGAGTCTTTCAGCCTGCCTTCATCCACTGAGAACGAGTTCCACCAAACAAGCCATCACAAGGACTTGCAAAATGTCTTCCTCTTCAGACCTTCCAGTGGGCAACCCCGCCCCAGCTCAGTCAAAACCAGCCGAAGAGGTCGTACTTGGGTAAGTCCACTCGCAATCAACCCCACCATGCATGCCATACCCACCCACATCTCTGCCTCACATTCCACTTCCAGCGCCAAAAAGTACTTGAGTTGCTAACACGGAAATTTAGAGAAGACGGCAAACCTCTATCCAAGTCCGCCCTCAAGAAGCTCGCAAAGGACAAGGAAAAGGCCGAGAAGACCGCCAAAAGGCTTGCACTCGAGGCTGCCGCTAAGGCTGAGCGCGAGGCTGCTAATGTCGACACCGCCGTCGGAAATTATGGCTCCCTGAAAATGATCCAGTCGACTGAGAGGACCGGAGCGCCGAGAATCCAGATCAAGAATCTCACTGCCGAGGATGCTGGAAAGGAAGTCCTTTTCCGCGCACGAATGCAGAATGCAAGAGTCCAGGGAAACAAGATGTGCTTCATGGAGCTCAGGCAACAGACACACTCCATCCAGGCTTTGGTTGTCGTCAATGAGGATGGTAGTGTCACGAAGCAGATGGTCAAGTGGGCTGCTAGCATTAGCATGGAGTCCATTGTCCTTGTTTCTGGAAAGGTGGCCAAGGTCTCGGAGCCAGTCAAGTCTGCTTCCATCACCGAGATTGAGATTCACATAACAAAGGTGCACCTCATCTCTGAGGCTGAGCCACAGCTACCAATTTTGTTCAGTGATGCGTCCAGGCCTGAGGGAGAGGAGGGTGCAGAGGAGTCTGCAACTGCACCAACCGTGAAGTTGGCTACTAAGCTCGATAACCGTGTCATTGACTTGCGCACACTTGCGAACCAGGCTATCTTCAGGATATCGTCCGGTGTATGCACACTCTTCAGGGAGTTCCTCTTGAAGGAGAATTTTGTCGAGGTTCACAGCCCAAAGCTCATTGCCGCTGCCAGTGAAGGTGGTGGTGGTGTGTTCAAGGTTGGATACTTCAACAAGGACGCATACCTGGCGCAATCCCCACAATTGTACAAGCAGATGCTCATTGCTGGAGATTTCGAGAGAGTCTTTGAGATTGCCCCAGTTTTCCGTGCCGAGAACTCCCAGACTCACAGGCATATGACTGAGGTAAATTAAAATTTCTAGTCACAATGATATATCGACTATCGCTAACTTTATGGGCAGTTCACCGGTCTCGATCTGGAAATGGCTTTCGAGGAACACTACCACGAAGTCCTTGAGCTCATCGAGCGTCTCTTCATCCACATCTTTGACGGCCTCCGAACCCAATTCGCCACAGAAATCGCAATCGTCCGGAAACAATACCCCGTCGAGGAATTCAAGGTCCCCCCACCAGGCACCGCACCCCTCCGCCTCACCTTCGCCGAGGGCATCAAGATGCTCCGCGACGCCGGCCGCGAGGTCCCCGACTACGAAGATCTCTCTACCGAGATGGAGCGTTTCCTTGGAGGTCTTGTCCGCGAGAAATACGACACTGATTTCTACATTCTCGACAAATTCCCGCTCTCCGTCAGGCCGTTCTATACCATGCCCGACGCAAAGAACCCACTCTACTCAAACTCGTATGATTTCTTCATGAGGGGAGAGGAGATTCTCTCGGGCGCGCAGAGAGTCCACGATGCGAAATTCTTGGCGGAGAGGATGAAGTCGCTGAATGTTGATCCCGACGGACCAGGCCTGAAGGATTATGTTGATGCGTTCAAGTATGGCGCGCCACCACATGCCGGAGGTGGTATTGGGCTCGAGAGAGTGGTGTTCTTGTGGTTGGGGTTGGGCAATATTAGGAAGGCGAGTGCGTTCCCAAGAGACCCCAACAGGCTGAGACCTTAGAGGGCGAAATAAAATGGAGTGTTTCTTTTTTTTTTTTTTTGAAAGAAAAGAATTCCAATCGGAGGAAAGATTGTTTTATGACGGAAAAAAAAACGAAAGAATAAGGGTTCGCAGGCATGGAGATATCTTTTGCATTTATGATGGATTTTACGCTTTTGTGTGTTTGCTTTGTTTCTAGGTCATAGTTCATAAACAATGGTATACGTACTTGAATTAGTGAGTATGTATACGTAGGTGGATATACACCAATGAATCATTAAAAAAACAATCATTTACTGGGTTCCATTGGAATTGCAATTGTGTGTGAACTGAATATATGTGCCCGTCCATGCATTGATTGGTGCCGTATCAATCCTTACTATTCCCTACTGACATTATCGTTACATACATGGCCAGAGGTATGTTGAGAATCGATATCAGGCTCTCAGTATACGTACTTATGAAGCCGAAGGAAATTATGTCGACCGGTACATAATAAATCCTGTTGACGATTAGGATTTTAGGTATCTCGGGATCGTGAACCTTTTCCCCAGATTCGCAGAATAGAGATGCTACTTGCAAGGTACAGTACGTAATTCCATGCAAATATTAAAAAAAAATGGAATTGAAAATCCAAAAAAACCCGAAGAAGTTGTATTCATCGATACTAGACTAATCGATACCCACGCATTGGAGACTACATACCTATACAAACGAGGGTCCTGGATAGTACCAAGTATGCTTATAATCCAACTTGATCAGAGCCATTTGCAAGTAATTAAGGGAAGCTTAGTAGGTCATGCCATGCTATAGCTAACTACCAATCAGCATAGTACATCGATATCTACGACCATAGACTGAAGAACACGAGGCATCCCGTCCGCTCTGCCATACATATCTAAGCTTCAGATCGCCAGGTTAGTTAGTACTGTAGTGGGTGACCATACGGGAATCCCTGGTGTTGTAGATTTTTTGTGATTCTTTAAATTTTATGTCTTTGGGATTTTTTTTGGCAAGTGGATTGTCCAGAGTATATGATTTATTATCTTCCGGAGGAGGAGGAGAGAATGGTAACGTACCCATGCATGGCTATTAATCCCGATACCAGACTCGGAAGGTCAAATGGCCTTCAAGCCAAGGACTGGAAATCATCGCGAGATCTCGCTCGGTAATTAAACAGGAGATTTATTAGTTTCTTTCTATAGGTACTTTTGAAATTTCTTTACGTATACGGTATAAAAGTAAATGGTATAGCAACACCATGCCCATGGCAATAGTATCATGGCAACATAACCCCGCCAGCACAATTTTAGATATATCTACTCGATTGAGGTCTGTCTTGAGTACTCCGTAGTCGGTACAGCCATTATATAGGCATGTACCTAATAAATACCAATTGCAACCGAACGCCTCATGCATATGATCATACTCTTCCAGCATGGACTAATTCTTAAGATCTTCCACAAGTCCCAATTTACCCATGGGTAATTTTTTAGAGTACAGTACAGTACAAATGGAGTGCGCGCGCATGCTCAAAGCTCTAAGGTTAATTTTTCTCGCGGGAGTCGACCCCTGCAACACATCGATATCCCACATGATCATGATGATCATTTCGGCCAATCATGTATCCCAATGAAATGAAGCTTGAGGATTAAGCCCCCTAATATCCTGGGAATATGATCTTTGTCCCGTAATTTAGGCTGGTAGTTCATGGCAGCAAAATCCCATTTTTTGTATGTGACTTGAAATATCTATAGAAAATTGTCCCATTAGTGTATAGACAGTATCTTAATACTACCGGATTATAAGAAAAGAATATGAAATCCGTGCAATATTTTATCCCGCAATATGGAAAATATAATAGCTTGGTCCTATACAGTAGAATACAGAACCTAATATATCTCCCGTGTACAAGAGTTGTGTGTTTAACTTTGGTTGGTTTATATCCTGGGTGTATGTATTACGGGCTTTTAGTGTTACGGAATATATTATATTATAGGCATGTATTATGGGCTTATAACTATATGGAATATGATGCATCTTGTAGCACTGTACATGATGTGTTGGTATTATATGTATTGAATGAAGGACAGAATAGCAGTTGACAGTATGTATATGTATGGGATAAAAGCATTCAGTACTTGACGTATATAAAATCAATCTTGACCTGTATGGCAGTTATGGACTGGGACATGCTCAAAGAGGCTGCCTGATGTAGTGTTGAAACGATATAGTATATTGCGCAGTTAAGGTATGGGACTTGTATAAGGGGATTCAAAGGTATAGATATAATATTACTTGCAGGATCAGGTCCTATATTTATTTCATTGCCACAAGATGTCCCGTTAGTATATGCAAGTAGGTCTAAATATGCATCACCACTTCGATATATACCAGGTTGCATGGATTAGTAAAGAGGTATGCATATGTATTATGATATATATGGTATAAATAGGACATGTAACTTAAAGGGTATACCGTGTAGGTATCCATTGAATATATAGTTGAGAGTAGTATGTAGCATACTTGAACGGATAAGTCATAATGCTATTAAATATGGTTTAGGACAACTCTAAAGACCGGTTTGCATAATAGGGTCTAGGACCACTTGAAAAATTTGTCTGGAACTAGTCCCAAAGTCATTTTTCAACTGTTCCTAAACCGGCTCAAGACTAGTCTTAAAATTTGTCCTATACTAGTATTGAGAATAGTTTCTGAATTACTTTCAAAAGTGGTACAGAGTATGGCTCTATAATAGTATGATTTACCGGATATGGTCCCGTAAATATTTTATTCTATTAGTACGGGACCATAACCTGTTTGTTCTATTTTTAATTAGATGGTATGTTTGAACTTAAAAACCTGAAATTTAAAACTATACAAGTTCAGGGTAATTACTTTTAAAAACTATCAACTAGCCGGATTCTGCTAACTCATCCTCTCTATTATTGAGTCCACCAAAAATGTCCCCGTTGCTATTGAAAGCCATGCCTGGATTGACAATACGCTCAAAATGTTTGAGAGGTGTAACTACATACTGCTTACCATTAGTTTTTAGGCCGCCAATCAGCCCCTTAATCTCCTCAACATCAATTCGCATCCATTGTGGAACCCAATCCTCATCCGCTCCTGTCATAACACGTCGGCCCCTTCTAGTAACAAAAGGCCTATCATAAAGGTCCTTTATGGATACCAAACGATATCCAAGGGCCTCTTCCGCAATTGGATGATTCTTGATAGGATTGCGGTGTACACGCGCAAAGTATTGCTGTACTGTACCCTCGTCATTCTCATCCTCGCCGTTGCCCTGAAGATTTGCAGGAACAAGCACAGCTGCAAATTATTCTACTTTTCCATATGCATATCGAGCCTCATCATCATTGTTTCTTCTGTCTATCCACCTAATCCAGCTAGAATCTCTATTTGTAGCACCCATCCTCTGGCTGTAACTAGAACCTATGACCTCTCCATCTTTCATAATGAACCGGCTATACTTGGTTACTATTGAAGGAATATTTGCCATTGGAAGATTGTGTACTGCAATTCCGTTGCATTCAGACAAGTAAATGCGCAATTCTACTTTTTCATCCATGGACAACCTTGCTTGCCGCGTTTGTGTTTTCAGTTGGCCACATGCAATATTAATTGTATGTACATTTGTTGATGACGCATTACCAGGAGTGTTGCTGGGCCATGCTTGCATGGCGGTGTGTAGATTGAGCTCTGTACGTGCCAACTGTGCATGGTGTAGATAATCCTCAAGCCCAATTGCATTCGCAAGAGAAACATCAATATACACCTTGCTTTTTGCAAGCCCTTCAAGCATACCACAGTAACGTTCCATTGGGAAACACCACCAACCAGGGCCTGGACCAACATCACGAAGCATATCTGCAACATGTACTAAGACATGCAAATTGGACTTTAAGAGCTTAAGTCGTGGTCTCTTGCCACGGTAGTATAGCAATTCAAAGCCTACATACATTAGTTTGTACTTAAAACAAGAGGTCTCAACATACCTGTAATGAAGTCTTTGCAAAGGTCCCCAACCCGATCAATCTCTTGCTTTGTTATAGTCCCGAAACAGATGAACGCCCAAATTTGTACCATCAGCTGCCAGTGCTGGTAGTATGGCTCAGGCAAACGGTTGTGGAGTAATAGCAAGGAGTAGAGAAGTGTAAAGTCTGACCACTCAGCAGCCTTAAATGACTTGTGATATAGATGAATATCTCTTGGTGGGCGCCCAAAAGATGCAGGAATGTTTAAGCGATTGGCAGCCATCTCCTCACCAATAACCTTCCAAGTAGCAGCTCCTAGCAGAAACTCATCAAATATGTTGTATCCACCACCTTGCTCTTCATTAATTTGGTCCTGCAAATCCGCAGTACTTTCTCTATCCTCAGGATCCCCTTGCATTATGTTTATAGGAATCTTTACATCAAAGCTGATTTTGCCCATCCAGAGATCCACCAACTGTGGTATAACGTTGATGAGAATTGCATGCATTGTATCATACACAAAGCTACGGTTAAAGTGGAGAGATTTGAGGCGAATAAGCTGAGAAAGACCTGATATCCCCGTTGCTTTTCTCATATTATCATCATTGGCTCTGGCGATGTAGACCATTTGGTGGCGTAGGTTGTTTCTCAGTGGTGGATTCTCAAAGTTGTAAGCATGTGTGGCTCCTAAGCAACCATGTGGTGCTTCTTGATTATGAAGGCTAAAGGACGCTGCACCACATTAGATATAATAGTAAATAGTACCATATAGTATACCTATACACAGTTAGGATATGCTAAAGCAATATTACACAAGGCTATTACATATAGTACTCTAATCAAGCAGTAGTATGGTGACACATACCATGAATTTCATACATGCGACATCTCTTTTGACTTCCAGCTCCTTTCATTTGTATAGTCTTTCTGACAGCAACCTGATCTGCTGTGGAAACTGGAATATTCACACGAAGCGTGAATACTTCCCCATTACTTCCATCTATAGCCTGCACCCCAAATGTCTCTAGCTGGTGAAACTCCTCAACCATTGGAGCAAGAAATGTATTGAGATTGATTGGCTCGCTAGGTCCAGGCAGAATTAGATATGGAAGCATATTGCACTTTTTAACACGGATATCCGGCGGAAGGTTTAAGTTGAGCAGTAGGTCTAGATATTAATTTAGCAGCAATCATTTGAACAAGCAAATGAATTCATTTTGGAGAAACATGGAATAGGTACTTGCATATCAACTCATTGTGGTTCTTTTTCTTTAATACTTGCACTCCATCATATGTTAAAAGGAGGCTTGTATCTCGTATCTCACAAGACATGAATGTTGTCTGTAATTCCTCGTATAGTCGGCCTAGACACATTGTAAATCATTGTTAGTTATGGTTACTGCATGCTAAATAGAAGACTAAAACTCATGTACTAGATACAAATACTTTTATGTGAAATATATAGGGATTTATACTTGACCACACATCTGTAAGTTCCGTGCATTGTGAGTAACTGTTTCCAATGTGACTCTCCCGATATGTCTTCATTATGGCTGCTTGTGTAGGGTTTGCCCACTGAATCAACAGGCGAGGAGTCAATGGAAAAATGAAAAAGGAACTGAACGGCTTTCTCACAAGCATTCGTCTTCTTTGTTGAGCATTTAGCTCCTCAAGGTTTACCTGCCGCTGCAACTGATACCGTGGCTTTTCACATACAGGACAGGCCACATCATTAGCATATCGGTCAGTATACGCTATGCACTTGTTAAGGCAGCAGTCAATACGTTTTGCCTTGTATCCCACAAGCCTTTGTAGCTGTCCTAATATCACTGTGAATGTTGGCAGTAAGTCATACATCTTTAGTATATTCCTTAATACTACAAATGCTCGAACAAAAATCTATAGCTGATATTAGTAAATACCAAAGGGGGTAAAATTGCCATGAGACTAGATGGGATTGTAACATGCCTTGAAATGTGATTTCCATTGAAGAAGATACATAGCCAACGCTAAGTGGTCATCTACCGGTAGGGCTAAAATTACATGAAGTCAGCATATTGTGACCGTATAGTAGGAGAAAATAGTACTCATATAGGGCGTCCAAGAGGTCATATATATCAAACCCCTCAAAGAACTGGTAAACAAAACCTTGTGCTTGCTCAATTTCCTCTTCCTCATCCTCTTCCTATTCCTCTTCTTATCTAACTTCTTCTTCATTTCCTCCTTCTTCCTCTTCCAAATTTAGTTCAGGCTCATTCATTATCTCTCTGCTGGGTAAATAGGACGATTCCACTTCTTCCTCATATTCCCTCTCAAATTCCGTATTATGTAATTGCCCATGAGGAGAGCTACTTATTTCACTTTCAAGAAAGCCTTGCCTTGGGCTATAATCATTGATAGTTGGTTGTGGTGAATTCGATTGGGACATTCTTATTGCATCTCTTGATAGTGACTGTGATATTTCTGCATCTTCTATCATTTCATCATGGCCATCTAGATTGTTCCAAAGCTGATCTTCCTCCTCTTCCAACTCATTTGAATCAATTTGTGCATATGGTTGATCATGTTGATAGCCTCTCTCTTGAAACGGTACTATTGCTACTACTGGGATCAAGGAAGGTTATTAATGTTGAGAAAACTTGAAAGCAAGGCAATGCTGACACGTACCTGCCCCTCTTCCTTCTTACGCAAATTGAAACTCTTCACCATATCTGGAAGCTTCACCTCTTTTAAACCATCCATGGTTCTGTTGGATTGGCTCAGGCGTATACCAATCATTCTGTTCAACATTCTCATTACCATAGAGGACTTGCTGATCCTCCTTCTCTTCCTCCTCCTGCTCCTCCTCCTGCTCTTCCTCCTCAGGCGCTGGGGTTTCGTAGATTTCATAGTGTAATCCTCCCTCCGATGATGGGGCGAATGCTGATGAAGCTTGTTGGGGCTTGTAGTATGTACTTCTTGCAACATAATGTGCTAACGTGCGTCGATTGCAAGTACATTGGACTCTTCTGCCACCTTCTGTAGGATCACCCAGGTGGTATTGCACTGGTGGTGCCATTTTTGCCGTTAATACAATTTAATACTGCTTCAAAGTATTGAAAGCTTGCAAGAGTGGGAGATACCAACGTGGCAGCTATACCAAAGCTTATCAAACACCTTGGTAGCTATTAACATGTATGCTGGATAATGCTTGGCATGAGTATAGCTTTACAACTAGTTTACTTTCACATTGTTATCGGTATACGTAGTTCTATGATATTGTTTTTTGTGGATTCACAATCCCCTTTGTCCTATTGATTTAATAGTAGAAGCAATAACTTACCACATTTTCATACATGCACTTATACTTTAAAGCATATACAAGACTAGGCTGCTTGATAGTAATTTTGCATAGGTGCGGTAATTTGCGTAGTATTATATATCGACTTAGATTGTGTGCTTCTTGCTATTACCTATTGTTTCCTTCCTATTAAAATAACTTTACATAGTACGAGAATTTTCATTATCATTATTATCCACCTACCAAGAATCAATCTTAACTTCAGCACCGTAATTATAGATTACACAATGATAACTTTTGTGTACTCATTATCCCAGACTCTCTGGAGCAGTGTTGTGCAGCTCCCGTCACGCAGGAAGAGTTCTGTGAACGAGAACAGCCGGGCACTCCGGAGCTCCCTTCGTCCGTCAACTGTGTCCGACAACCGTGCCAGGCACTTGATTTGTCTGTCAACCGTGCCTAGCACTCGCTTTGTCCATCAACTCAACTGTGCCGGTCTACTATGCCGGGCACTTGCTTTGCCCATCAACTGTGCCTGTCAACCTTTGTAGCACGGTGAGGCTTAACGTGTAGCAATTGCTTAATCTTTGTAGTGTGTAATGTATAGAGTCTACAGCTCATAGGATGCTTCCTTAGAGCCGTGCTCTGTGGGGCGAATAGGTCTTGCCCTAAGTCCACTCCCACAGCTGCAGCCTGCAGCCTGTGGCTCTACTGAAGGTACGAGATATTACTGCTTACGGACTAGCTCCATGGTTTACAACATCAACTGTGCCCGTCAACTGTGCCCGTCAACTGCAGTGCCGGCCAATTGTGGCCAGCTCCTATGGAGGGCCAATGCCGGGCGCTCGCTTTGTCCGTCAACTGTGGCCGTCAACTGTGCCGGGCAATCGTGCCAGGCGCTCGCTTTGTCCGTCAACTGTGGCCGTCAACTGTGCCGGGCAACTGTTCCCTTTCAATTGTGCCCGTCAACTGTGCCTGTGAGGACAGAGCCTGTGGACAAAGCCGTTATATCATGGGGTGCAAAGATGATCATCATTCTCTCTGCTCTCTCTCTCGCTACATGAACCTCTCTGCCAAGCTAGCTACTCAACTCATCCTCATCCCAATACGGAAGCCTCTCCTTCCATCCACTGTCCTCTGTACCTCCTGATGCGGAAGACCACTTGCACTTCCGTCATGCATCCCTATACCTCTTCTGACAGTGCCCGTCAACTGTGCTGTCGGCTAAAGCCGGGCGCTCGCTTTGTCCGTCAACTCAACTGTGCCGGGCTACTATGCCGGGCACTTGCTTTGTCCGTCAACTGTGTCGGGCAACTGGCTTTGTCCGTCAACTGTGCCGGGCAACTGGCTTTGTCCGTCAACTGTTCCCTTTCAATTGTGCCCGTCAACTGTACCGGGCAACTGGCTTTGTCCGTCAACTGTTCCCTTTCAATTGTGCCCGTCAACTGTGCAGGTCAACTGTGCAGGCCAACTGTGCAGGCCAACGCCCTCACGTGATCACTGCAAGTCAACTGTGCAGGCCAACGCCGGGGGCTCGCTTTGTCCGTCAACTGTAACTGTGCCGGTCAACGCCCTCGCTTTGTCCGTCAACTGTGCCCGTCACCTGTGCCCATCAACTGTGCCGGGCAAGTGTGCCGGCCAACGCCAGGCACTCGCTTTGTCCGTCAACTGTGCCGGGCAACTGTGCCTGTCAACTGTGCCCGTCAACTGCACCCTCGCTGCCCTTCAACTCCCTTCCCTTCAACTCTTCCCTCGCAATCAACTGCCCTCTGCCCGTCAACGCCCTCACAGTCAACGCCTTTACAGTCAACGCCTTCACAGTCAACGCCCTCGCCGCCCTCTTCACTCTGCCGTTCAACTGCCCTCTGCCCTTCAATTATACTCCCTTTCAACTCAGCCCTTGCAGTCAACTGCTTACCACCTCCCGTCAACGCCCTCACAGTCAACTGCCTTTGCCGCCCTCTGCCCTCTACTGTTCAACTGCCTTCTGCCCGTCAACATCCTTACAGTCAACTGCCCTCACCGCCCTCTGCCCTCTGCCGTTCAGCTGCCCTCTGCCCTTCAACGCCCTCGCCGCCCTTCAACTATACTCCTGTGTTCCTTCTTTGTCTTATACTTTATCTCTCAGTAACCATACATCACAGTCTTATAGGTGGACATCTCAAGGGCATTCATTTTGATAGGGTAACTGTTGTTTACAACTCCCTGGATAGTGGTACTGGAAAGGTTCGTGCCAAAATGAATGGCCAAGAGGGAAAAAACCTAAAGAGAGGTGCTGCTAAGGCAAAAAGAGATGAAGAGTATGAGGAAAGAAAGAAACACGCATGGCGCCAAAGGGTTCAGGTTGAATATTATAATGTACAGAAGCAAGTGGGTGCTTTTGATCCTGAGTTCAATATTGTTCATGTCCATAAGGATTCTGCACACGAGGAAGTGCTTTTGAAGAACAAAGTGGTATTGGCTCCCAACAATGAAGTATTTACATCATATTATACTATCAAGCGTCCTGGATTGATATATATACGTGATGAAGATACGGATAAAGTTGTTTTCGCTATCAAATGTTCTTCAATTGCAGGCCTAAATGAGGATGAGGTTGAGGGATTTGAACGCTTATTTCAACACTTACATCATGATTCACTTCTCCACCCCGAGATTACAAAGAATGGCCCTCAAGCAACAGGATCCATGTGGGCAATGGGATGGAGACCGGGATGTGACAAAGGTGATGTGTTTAATACTTATTTCTATCCCAAAGGAGGAAAAAAGAAAGACCAGTGGATGGAATTACGTGTGAATGACTACTACTGTCATTCATTCTATGGGGAGCGTTTCTTCAACATGGCACCAGCTTTTTTCACCAAGATACAGCAAGAAGCCAAGGACAACAAGACACCATTCTGGAGTCAATGTACCTACTCGCCTGACTCTGACGTTGCAGATTTTTGTTTTGCTGCCAATTTGACCTACACCAAAACAAAAGTATCCACACAACAAACGTTTTCCAATTGACCTCATAGAGATAAAGATGGCAGCCCATACACGTTTGGGATTTGGGGGTTAATGGATCTTGAGGGGAATCTGGTTAAGGGAAAAGAAGGCGCAATGAAGGATGGATTCTTTTACATTGCTCCATATAGGATTAAAGTGGATTTTAGTGCACGGACTGACTGCATTTGGGAGATGATATGGAGAGGAAAGACTGATGCACACTCCACAGTAATAGCTACTATTGAGAAGAGATATCAGTGGCTTGGTTCCTCAGCCCAGACGAGCCAGAAACTTATTTCCAAGGTTAAAAACCATCTTAAAAGTATTTAGTTGATTTATTTTTTTATAATACGCCCATAAGGCAAGCAAAGAGAGGTGTAAAGTAGAAGGGTTTTCATACAATTGAGTGTTGCACAATAATAAGTAGACAAAGGGGGAATGTTTTATGTACGGCTTACAAGGAGGAAATGTGGTTGATTATACCTTCTGTTGGGTTTTAATAAGCATTACGGGAAGAGTAAAGACTTAAAAAAGAGTACAGAGCAAGGACAGTAGTAACAGCGACTATGATGGTGAAAACAAACACAAAGATGGAGTAGCATAATGGCAAGATCATATGACTATTAGTGCAGGAATGGGGTAAAAGCAAGAACAAGAACAAAAGCAGAGACCACATATAGTGGCGAGAGCAAGCATGATAGCAAAAGCAGAAATGAGGGCAAAAGCCGCATAAAGGCGTGAGCAGGTACAAATTCAAAGCAAGGAAGAAAGTGAGAGTAGAAATGATAGCAACACTAAGCACAATGACAAAGGCAATGGTAACAGCAAGGGTGATAGCAAGGGCAATAGTGAGGGCAATGGTAGAAGTAAGTACAAGTACAAGAGCTACAGTAAAATCATATATTTTGTACACACTGCTGCTGCTGTATGAAGCTACGCCGCTGTTGCTTGACAAAAGTGAATGCGGGGCTATAACAAGATAGCTTTCTGATTGTTGCTATCTTCCCGTACATGGTTCTGTAGTAATATGATATCAGGATAGTGGCACTGAAGTATTATCAGGATCAACCACTACAACCATGGTGATATTTGGTGATGGGCATTGTACTGCAGTGCCGACACCTTAAGCTTGTGTTGCTACAGTGCCACGCTTATGAGCCACTATTGCAGTGGTAGTAGACTACTGGCATGAGCACTTTTGTTACTGTATCTTTTTACTATTCTCGTACCCAGCCCTTTTACAACAAATATGTACTTTTGAACATGAATACAGATTTGACCGCAAGGCTAATTTTCAAAGCCTCGGAGGCCAGGACAAAGTCTTGATAGGTTTAAGATAGTTGCAATAGTGGAAAGTGACAATGTAGGCAAAATTAAGCTACTCCCATACACATTTATGGGTATGCATTTGGGGATTCATTAAGATTTATTATTTCTATGGGAATCCAGATGAGGCACTTGTGACATCTCAACCATAAATGGCAATCACCATCTACCATGATGCAGTCGACAGGCCCAAAATGGTAGTACCTTACATGTTCCTGCTTTTCATGCGCACAGAATTGGAATTCACCATAACTACTAAGGATGTCATCAATTCCGCTGGATAACCACTACATCCTCTCAATTCACCCCGCTACAGTGCAGCAACAGTACCAAAAAACTCAATTCTGCTCCACTGTTTGCTTCAACTCTCCTTACTTTCATTGTACCTGAATTAAAATAGAATCAAAATATGACAAACATATCTCTGAGTGGAATTGATGAGAGTGATATGGCTCAGGTGGAGGCTTTAGTTGCAAAACTTAAGCAAAAGTCTGCATCACGTATGTTTCCCCTACTCCCAACCTCACCCAGTTAATCCATAATTGATTTGGGGTATCTATCGACAGATCCCCATCAGCCAGTCCCACAGAAACGACCAAGAGACAATGCCAAATCCAACAACCAAATGCCCTCAAGTGGTCAGCAACAACTTAATCAGCTTCAGCAATCTCGAAGACCACCTCCAGTAATGAATCTTGAGAGTGGAAGTGCTCGGGGCCAGGCCACTAGTAGTAGGCATAATGGAAATCAAAGCATCTCATTAAAAAGACTACCGACACTAGCAGTACCAGGAAGGCAGTTATCCAAATCAACTGTCAACGTAAAGATTGAAGGCCACCAGTTAATTGAAAAGCCTGATGGGGATCCATCCGCAGCCAAGATTAAACAACTATTCAATAGCTCATCTGCCAAATGGATTGAGTTGAAGGTATGTTGTGTAATTTCTCAAATGGTTGGGCTTTTAGTACAATATACTAAAATTTAGGTTAGGACCAAAGCAGGGACTGCATCACTACGCACAACATGAAAGAGAAAGATGCAAATGGGGAGCCTCAATTGTTCAGGGCCTTGACAGATGCAAAGCTAAACAAGGCCAAAAATGACCTGCTTCATGACAATAGATTCAACTCTTTCTTTCGCTTGGCCAAAAACAACTGGCTGGCCCATTGGGTTATTAAACATGCTGTTAATGATTGGATCAAGGCATATAAACGGAAAATAAACCAGGATGATAGTAACCAAGAAGGGCCCACAGCGACTCCCCCAAATCAAAACGAATTTGATGACTATGGAGATATAACACAGGCTCCCTATCATATCAACGAGGAAGATGAGGAACACTTCGAGGGCATAGATTACAGTACTTGGGAGGTCCGCAATGTTAATGGTCAGCGCACATACTGTATGCGAGTTGAAGATGATACTGTTGAAGATTTCGAGCCACAGGGATTCAACACTATGGAGGATAATGAGATGGTAGATAATGATGAGGATGCAAAATTGTTTACCGATATGGACAATAATTACCACAAGGACAATATTCAGCCAGATGAGATTTTCTCAAGCCCGTCCCTTCCAGTCAATTCTGCATTTCCTGCAAAGCAATATAACATAAGAGACCCTTCAACAGGACGCTTTCAGTTATCCTCCTCTCCTCCTGGCGAAGATGTATTGGACAATTCAAGAACCAAGGCAGTGACAAAGGGATATACCAAAAAGAGACCAATACAATTGGATGATTCGGGTGAGGAGTCTGACCCAATAGCGGATGTAACAATGGATGAGTTGCGTGAAGCACTTCGGCTATATAAACGGCATAAATTCAGCAAGGCAACTACACCAACACCCACTACCTCCTATCGCCGGCATGCACCTGCTCCAGACGTTGAGTTTTCTATGCCAATAGCTCGCCAATCCGAGGATACCCACAAAGATGATAGAACTATGAGGCAGAATCAACAAGTCAGGCCACCAGCAACTCCCAAATCTAAAAGGGTCAACTCCAATGCTGTGCCCATAGTAGCCAACACTATTGCAAATAGAAACAATACAGGAAACACCATTGCCAACCAACGATTCAGGCCAAGTGAAGTTGAAAGCCTGCCAGCAGCTTTAGAAAGCCATTCTGGCAGGAATAGAGTTGGAGATACCCCTTCCAGGATACATGACCAGGCAGATGCACGTGGTGGCGCACAGATTACTAGTATGCTGCGTGTATTCAAGGCCAATGCTGCAGATTTCTTTGACTGGACACCAAAGCAAGTTTCATATGACATGTGGATCTATCGTGCTTGTGGTTTATTTTTTCAGTCTGGCACCCAGTCTGATTTGCTCATGTGGGCCAGTCAGTGTATTTTTACATACAAAACTTGTACTCATGGGGATGAAATTGTATGCACTAGGGATAATTATGACGCCATGTGCCAACAGGCAAGAAATGATGGTCAAAAGCTCTATGTAGGATTGGCAGCTCCCCCTGTTAATGTAAGTCAATTATTGCACATTCTTAAAGACATTATAAATTTGAGGCTAAGATATACTAATGTGCATAGGTGTCCATGCCAAAAGCAAAAGTAACCAATGGACAGTCAAACACAATACAAAATCAGCGTCACGGCCAACAGCACAACCGCTATCATGGGGATCGTGTACCGGATTCCAAAACTAGTAGTTCTAGAGGCATCAATCAGTCACATGGCAGCAATACTGGTGGAAGTCGGACTGGTGGTGAAAGAAGTAAACAAAGTAGTGGGCTTGATGTTGTCTTCAATCCAGCACTCTCATCTCCAAACCCATGGTCATTGTTTGATGATCACACTTCTTCTCTAATACAACAGCATGTACATGCCTCTCAATTACCATGTGAACCAAATCCAACTACACCAATTGTCATTGACTTATTAAGTTCAGAAGAGAATTCACAAAACAGCAACACACATATGCCTTCAACCTACAGCCATCCACAAAGCCCAATCCGCATACACAAGAAACCACAATCTCAGGCCAATAGTGAATTGCAGGGGAATACTCAATCCCAGTCACATGTGGGTAGTCAATTGCAAAACAAATCTGCCGATCGCCAGGGTCGGGAAAATATCCAAAACAGTCAGCACACCGCTTCTAGGTCTTCCACTACCGAGAGCAGGAATCAATCAGAAGGACAGGCATTGGACAAGGGAAAATCCCGTGCAGTACAAGAGCACCCAAATGATCATACAAGGCCTATTTCCTCTTCTGCAAATCAAGCTATTCATATAGCAGAGTTTGCTCTTTCTCATATTGACAAGACCACTACCAGAGCAAATCAGGAAGTTGCCTTTCTGCCGCAGCACTTGGAAGGCATATTGGATATAGAAACACTGAAACTCAAGTACAATATTATAAAGTGGAAGTATATTAGGATGTGTGCTATTCTTGAAAAAAACCAGGGCGGTACAGTACAGTACGCACTGAAACAATTGACCTGCTGGAGGAGTTGGCAAATACGGCACTGGACTTTACAGAGGTATATAATGATAGAACAATTAACTCATTGTCTATTCTTCAACTTCCTGTACCTCAACCGGCTTCAACCACCAGCGATATTGTCATCAATGTGAGGGATACACTACCTCCATCTACTGTTCAAGGACAAAAACCTCTGCAGCAACAAGAACAGCAATATACCATACGGAATACAAAGTCACCTCAAATTAGTATTTTGCAGCCATCTGAAAAACAAATACGTTCTCAGCCAAAAGTAGTACCTTGGCTTTCATCATCAGGGAGGGAAGAAATCAAAAGACCTACTACAAGCCCAGCATACTCAGGCACAACAGAGGAGATTCCACGCAGCCTCAGTAATGCAAGCCATGAAAGTTGAATCAACAGCGATAGCTCATATCATTCCTCCGACAGCAAGAACTGGGATAGTTCCGTGTCATATGATGAGCTTTTGGGTCTCTACCGGCCATGGAAACCAGATAACTTGGAGCAATACCAAAGTGAGAATGGGGAACCTCCGTCCTATGATACCAATAATAAAGAGCTCCTTGACACAGATGAAACTGATGAGGACTACATCCCTCACACTCAACCAAGCTTACCAGTCCACAAATATAGCAAGTATGGTAGCTACCGTCCTGCACGTGCTATTGCAAAACCAAACTACAAGGAGGCAGAAGAAATTCATATCCTCTCCACGTTAGATGTGGATCAAGAATCAATTTCCTCTAGTGTAGCTTCAAAGCTTACACACCATGTTCCAACAGGTGGACCTTCCAAAACAGCTACAATGGTTACAACTTCTAAAGCAGTCATAGCAACAACTTTACCTGTATCTCCATCCCCTCGGCCAGTAACAAATGTTGATACTGACCGTCTACTACCTTCTGGCTGAGGGCTGCAAAAACCACCTGTACCATCAACCACTATGAGTTACACTATAGCAGCAATACCAGAACCATCCTACCGGCTAGGAACAGCCATACCTTTGCCTACCAAAAGAGGATTGACCTTGGCAGAATCCATGGAATTACTTGACAGTATTGCAGATGATACACAAGATCTGCCACAGCCTCCACCAGATTCTCAATCTCAGCCCATACCACCTAGAGAATACAACGGCTCAAATACTACAAGTGCTGGTAGTAACAGCAACCCTGCTAGCCATCCACCCGCTAGTGGGTTGCAATCTAATACTAATCCTCTGTAAGTGTACATCTACCCTTCTATTTTTTTTGTTTATTACACACAGGCTTACAATTACTTACCAATAGCCAACGTGGTGGGCCGAGTACCACTACTAGTAGTACTGCTCCATATCAAATGAAGTTTGCCAGACCTGAGCCTCGAGACAGGGGTGATTGTATTGTCCAGCATATGCAATTTTCTACCAGGCAACCGCAGCTACCAAATTCCTATAATGTTTCTAAAAAGAAAAACCCTCCACCTAGCAATGTATGTTTAATTTTTTCCATTTTCTACTGCTTTACTAACTATAATCCGTATAGATCATAAAAAAGGGCAGAGGTCGTAAAAAAGGCATCTTGAACAAAAAAACACTTGAACGATTGCGTATTCAGCGTGAACTTGAGCAATCCTACAACAATGGCATACAACCAATTGCAAATATTGTCGATGTCCAGTTTTCCCAAACAAGCACAAGTCCCTCCTCACAGGAACAGAGCCAAAGTCTAATTGGAGCAAGCCAACAAAGCCAACCACGAATTGTGCGTGTACGACAGCAGTGTCCTCCTAGTATGGATTACCTCAAGCAGGAAGCGCTGTTGAAGGCATAGCTGGAGCAAAAGTTGCAAATCAAGAGATGAATGGATGCTGTCAAAATGGCAAAGGAAGCTCTCAAGGAAATCAGAACCCAGCCGTTGGTGGTCAAGCTGGTGGATGCATAAGTTCAAGAGATGGATGGTTTAGTAGTTGCTAGTATCATCAATGGCCCAGTACTAATACTATACCAATTTGATTTCATATTACATTACCCTTGCCGATTGATTTTTTTATTATTTATATGGTTACCCATTTGCTATAAACTCGTCATGGTAGCTTTACACAAGTCCAAGTACTTTTTCTAACTTTTATATTTCATTTATACACCTCTTTTTATGTCTTTACAGGTCTATTGTTGTTGCTCCCATTTGTGATAATGTCCCATGATGGGAGGCGGGACTATATTGATTGATACTTCACAAAGGGACTTTACATGGAAATACGTTACATGTATATATTTCCATCAAGTACTTGCACATGGGATTACATGTGTCGGCAGTAGTATATAGTTAGCAAGTAATACATTCCAATTACACATACTACTTAAAATACCGTACATATGGCCCTAAATCCCGTTAACCAGTACCTTTGATCTGAGATATAATAAACTCCAACCTACATATCCCGTATGCCTCAGTGCCTCTGTATCCTATTTTATAATATATATTGTATTTATATATCTTACGGAACTATTGTATTTTGATTTTGTACGGGACTAGAGTAGCTTTTACAATTCCATTTACATTTCAACCCTTACGGGACTATATTCTATTTACAATTTTAACAGACTATGACCCAACTATACAGGACTATAATCAGAAAATATGGTATATTATCCCGCACTGTTAGGACTGACACTTTTATCTAGGTTTTACAACAACATTTATGTATACTTAAGTATTATCAATCAGCTTTTGTTGTAGTATTAATAAACACTTATTGTGTATTGTTACCCAAAGTATATTGTGACTATATCAAAATGACTAATACATTTTTACAGGACATGGAGAAAAGTTTCAATTCCCATCCCATATTCTATTTTTACTTCTCGTATTTTGGAGCTTTGACCCATAGTAACGTAAAACAAGCATCAATGCAAGACATAATAATTCCTTTTTATCATCTTTGTGATATATTCCCGTAGTATGCAGTATAATGTCAGTGGTTACCAGACAGCTGGTCTATTATATATACAACATAGTATCTATGTGGGACACATTATTTTTCTTATCCCTTTTCACGGTAATGTGACCCTGAAAAGGCATTTATGCTGTAAACTATGTTTAGTAATTGAGATAAGATAGCATATAAACCCGTATTGTAAGGGACTATATTATATAATCTTGTATAAAGTGGAAACATGTCCCCTGATTACATTTTTTTCCGTGATAAAGTCCCATGTTTCCTGCACATACATTACAGTTATAGGACACTGGCAGTAGCTTTGTATTATCTGATGCGGGACTTTAGAGTAATATAATAGGTTTATATACGGGAGATATAAGTTACAAACACGGGAGATATATATATATCTTGTTCCATATACTAGTCTATATTTCAAATGGGATAATACAATGTCCCACATGGGATAATATAATAGACTTGTATCTCGTACCATCTCCCGTATATTTTGTCTATTTTGTACCGCAAGGTTTGTGTATTTTAACCCAGAAATTGATGCGGGATAATAAGTAATAACCTAGGCCGGGACTGAATTTGCAAGGGTCCAAAAAAATTTATCCCACAATAAGTTATCCCGTTCAATCATTTCATAGGGTATAGAACTGCGCACCCCCTCCCTACCTAAACTTCACCCCCCCAAATGTCCAAAATACCCAGTGCTTTATGTAGGTAGCGCTTGAAAATTGGGGAACTGTCGTGATGCGCTGCGCTGCTTCCTTTGGCCACCAAGATTTTGCTCTTTTCAAACTAAAAAATGTGAAATCTCAGAGGTATCGTAATTAAATAGGAAAGTAAAGTATGCTCAAGTACCGGCCGGCGGCCACGGTACCTTTGGCGAGCTCGAGAAAAAAACCCATCCAATGGTAGCACACACACAAGAAAAAAAAAGAAAAAGAGAGAGAGTGAAATCGGTACCTGAAAATTTAAAGTAAGCAAGTGCAAGCTGGCTGTGGGTGATATCGATGAGGCATGAGACTACGATGAGGCAGGCACATCCATCCATCACGCAAGCCACACTCTCGTTGGCATATGCAGGTACCGAGTAGGTACCTACTTAGGGACTCACTCCATCAAAAACTAGCCCCCGACCCACAAGCCCCACAAGCCCCACAACCCATGGTCAAAACCGCTCTAGCTCTAGCCAGAATTCACGAGAAAAAAAAAAAAAAAAGCCGAGCAAAATAGAGTAACAACGCGTGCATGAGCTGTAAATGCACCTCCAAAGTACTCGAGTACTCTCTCTGCACATGGCGCAGCCAGCGCCGCAGCATTCATTCATTAGCGAGAAATTTCAAAGAAGAAAAAGAAAAATTCTGGGAAAGAGGAGAGTGTAGAGTAGAGTGGAGTAAAGAGGCAGTGTGATGTGATGTGATGATGGGCTGTACTCTACACACCTTGATCTAGGAATTTAGAGTCAGCGAATCGACGAGTCGACCCAAGCCTCAACAACAAATGTCTTTCAATTTTAACCTTTGTTTCACCTTTTCTTTTTCCATTTCGAGTTCGTTCCTGAATTTTCACAAATGTGAACGGCGGCTTGCCCGCGATCGTCCAAAGACCGATGATACGGTACTTTCATCGAAAGTGGCTTAAGCGCTTAGTATTGTGTAGAGTAAGACACACTTTTACCTAAAGTCTTTTCGTTTAGCTAAACGAGAGTACTCTAGTTAGGGAGGAAGACAAGCCCCCCTGACCAGCCTGTTGTTTGGCTAAGGTAGCGATGAAATCGCGTTTCTCCATGGACCCCGTTCAACCTCTCGTCAAGATCAAGATAAGGTAAGGCGAAATCCGGGGATTGGGGAGAAATCGCGCGCACGGGTCGCATAGAAGTAGCCTCGAGTCTGTTACCAACTCTCCTGACGAGTATGACCGATAATGCGCACGGCCAGAGAGGGACGGATAGGAAGCTTAAGGCGCACTTTTGGATAACGTATCTATTTCATGACACTCGTATACGGTATCAATGTCAACATCAGCGAAATTGAACAATTGAATGAAATAATGTTTTAGATTTCCCCTTTACCTACCCAAGTACCTAACGTATACCCGTACCACTCAAATTCCAAGCCGTTATTGTGCGCCCCATGAGCCCCAAGTACTACTCGTACCAAGGCTGCAAGGAAGCCTCCATACGATGATGAGAACACATTAGCAGTCGAAGCAGGTCGTACAAGACCGCGCAAGGGCTTAAGATGAAGCAAAGGCCCCCATGGCATTGGAAAATGTGCCACCTACACCTGCCTTCTCCACATTGTGTGGGATGTGCTGTGTTTGCACATACAATGGCTATTGGTAGGTTTGGTAGATCCATACGGCGAGTATTATTATTGAGACCAATAAGGGACAATAATTCGCCGCAACCATAATCAAGAATCCCTTCCGCTTCCCCTTCTCCCATATCATATTCCTATGCCCCCCCAAATCCCCCAAAACAAACGGTAAAAACCGCTCTGCGCGATCAAAAATGATGTTATGATCAGCACAAAAAACCCAAAGGAGTGCAGTTATTTTTTTTTTTTTTTGGCCAGGGTAATCGCTCGAGAGGAAGGGTAATCCCAAGTCACCATCATCATCGTGAAATTGCATGTCTCATGCATGCATACGTGCCCTCCATCCAAGCAATTTAGAGTTTTCCTCATCACCTCACCCCCGCTCCCTGAGCCTTGTGCGCCCGTTTCCAGGCTCCCCTTGTAGCCCATCATACACATTGATTCGTTTTCCTTCCTTTCGCTTTTTTTCACCCTGGTGCAGTGTGGTTCCTGACTTGGCCCTGCTGCTCATCTGTCAGCCACACACCCACCCACACTGGCTGAAATTGCGTGCGCTGGCTGGGCTGAGATTTCAATTCAAAAAGGATCATATAATTAGTTCACCCCCTCCCTCGTCTCACGATCGCTCTCTTTCCACACACGGGTTTTGCGCTCTTTTGGCCTTCTTTTTGTTTGTGCAGTGATATATCTACCACATCCAGTCCTTCATACATTCTTTGACGTCGCCTTTTTGGGGAAATATATCAAATCAGCTGTAGCACCACCTTCATTCCTGCCACGCAACCACACACCCACGCACACTCTGCAAATACACACACACATTCTCTCTCTTTTTCGCGATTCATCAATCTTTTTTTCGCATTCTCGAAGAAAGCAACTAGAACGAAATCCACTTTCATTCCGAGTTTAATTTGACCAACCATTCGACTCCGACTCGGCATCTACATATCCTCAACTTATTTTATCAACCCAGTACAGTCAAGATGCAATTCAGAACCCTCTTTGCAATCGTTCTCTTCTTCCTCGCCAATGTCCTTGTGGCGCTTGCAGAGGAGGACACGACCACAACTACCACAGTTACAACCACAATCGAGGTCATCTCGACCAGCTGGGCGGTTGTCACCATGACCCGGCCCGGACCCATCGGTGGTCTCCCTAATCTTGTCGCAACCGGAGGAAATGTCACTGGAGCTCCAACGCCGACTCCCACTGATAGCAACTGTATGTCCTCTAGATTTTTACTTTTTACTCAATAGATCGAAATGAACTTTTCTAACTGTAATCCTTGAAATAGCTGCTGGAAAGTCGACTTCCTCGTTGGGGTTGGCTGCAATTGTCGGTGCCGCCGCTGTGCTCGTGAGCATGTGGTAGATGGACGCATGCTGAAGCAACGACGGTAGTGAGGGGTTCGTGGTAGTGCGACGTGGATGCAGCCTGTACGACGGACGATTGTGAATCGTATCACGCACTTATGTTTAGGAATGGAATGGGATGGAATGTTGGGAAGTGCTTGGCCAGGCGCATAAACTCTTTGGACCGGTGATGATGATTTGATTTTTGGGATTTTGGGAAATTTTGGTGGACTTGTTTCGGGGATTGGCTTTTTTTCCTGTCCTGGTTGAATCCAGGGCGTTGATCTGGTGTTCTTTTTTTATATTTGGCAGTGGATATGCCTTGATGATTGGGAGGGTTGCTTTTCTTTGGGCCGGCTTTGGTGTTGAAGGCGTCAAGGTCGGTAACTTGTGGCTTTTATTTTCTTTCTGGGCCTCTTTGTTTGGCGTTGGATTACTGCCTTTCTAAGTGAGCATACCTATATCTTTAGCAACAGTTATGCTATGCTACACGTCGATGAAGTCGATACTTCCTTCGTGTGGCTAGTCATGGTTAGACATCATACAAATTTATTTTTTAACAATGGATGCTCTCCCGATTGTGATGCCATGATGCTTCAACTATATCCTGATAGTCAGCAGTTCATGTAATTTGAATTTCGTATCACTGCAGTGTTACCTTGAATTGTCGGCTGCAGATTGTGGTCTATGATTGTCAAGTAAGCATGCTCCCGTGGATGGCAATAGTTTGTAAGACGTTGCAAAATGATACGGTGCGGGGAATAATAATTGTGCAATTTCTTCCGAATGCGGGTATAGAGAGGAGCTCGAAACTAGGTATAACACAAAAGAGCATCCTGAAAATGCATATGGGTAATACTGCTCTCTAAAGAGGAGCATGTGTTTTTGCGGGGATATGAAGCAAGCATGCATTTGAAAAAAGATAAAATGTAATGGTTATTCAAAAGTACCACATTGTTAAGGATAGGAAAATTAATCGCAAAAGGTGCTGCGGCAGAATCATGATCATGAAGTTCCATTTGAGAGGCCAGCACCAAAGTGACCACTCTCAATTCCAAATCTTCCACCCGTCTCTACTGTTCCCGGACTCACACACTCGTAGTCCTTGACTCCACCACGATAATCTGACACGCGCACCCATCCTACTCTGACTACCACCACTCTCAATTCGCTACCGACCAAGTAGCACCGATTTTCGGTTTGTGGGTTGTTTTCAAGATGCTTGGTCTTGTAATACTCTTCTTCCTCGCTTCCATGGGGAACAATGGTAGCATATCCATTCAACGTGGCCGATATGGATGACAGCTCAGCAGTATTAAGATTTGTCAAGAGTGCGGCCAGGGAGGATTGCTCTGCCCTCGGAGATGAAGGGTTGGCGGCTTGCTCGGCTTGCATTGTGGGGTTTGTGATTGAAGATGTAGGATCCAATGATGTAGATGGGCGGTGTGACACCCAGTCATGGACGAGTAAACTGACTCTGGGATTTGAAGCTAGATTCTGTGTCTTTTTGGTCGAAAGCTGTGTTGTGAGGATGATGAGAGGGCCAGAGTTGTCTGCTGTGTTGGAGCTTCCGGGGATTGGTGGGAGAGCGTATGGAGACGAAGGCAGGTATGTGTAGTTCATGAGGGACACCTATGTACTGTCAGCGTTTCACGATGGATTTGAAACCTTTTGAAGCACCATACATGAGGCCAAAGTCCGTCCGAGGTAGCAAGATGAAGCTGTATGATTTCAGTCAGCGATGGGTTCCGACTCGCAGCAGATTGCCCAAGAAGAGTAGTGCTGTACTCACATATCGAGCATTCTTGAGGCATGTTATGACCTCTCGAGGGAGCCGGTTCTGACGCTGTTCGGAAGCCATTTGTGCCTTGTTGAGTTTCGATGGTGGTGAGTGAGGAGATGGTGGATGTGGAGAGTGAGGAGGAGGAGCGTGGAAGATAACTGGAAGTCGGTGGTGGAGTGGTGGGGGAGGAGAGTGTGCTTCTGGGCCCGGGCCCGTGAGCTCTCGCGTATGAAAGCAGACGGCCGGCAAGCCGGCGATTGCCTAGTCTCACGACTGCCTCTCCAGCATCGAGCTGTTGCAAGGCATCAGGTATCACGTGAAGGGGTATCACGTGTAATGCGAGACACTGGGCAAATGATCGCAAGAGCTCGAGCTTCATGAAGCTTGCTTCCAACCCCAAACCCTGGTCAGCTCCAGCAAGCTAGGCAACTCAACCCCAGACAAGTCTCCATCGATGACGGCCGGCTTCATCGCTGCGCACGACGATCGATTCACCGCAGCGCGCAACGCTCGAGCGCCCCCTCGGCCCCACCAAACAAGCTGTCGGGGCTGTGTTGAGCCCCGCCCTCCGCCAATGGAAATCAATCTCGGAGATTCTGCCAGCACTCTGCTTGCCCATGGCTGGCGATCTCGGTCTGCGATGCCATCTCGTGCATACGGGAGACTTTATGCAATGGCAGCCGCCACCGTGTGGGCAGGGCGGCCGCGCACAACATGGACGAGTGCTCCCACGGGCTCCATTGGATGGGTGACTGGCCAGTGCCCCAACTTGTCTCTCGGGGACTTGGTGTGATCCAGCTGGCGGGCTCCCTTCTCTTCCCCACGCTTGCCTGTTTCAGACGGGTTGGCCTGCTACTTCTTGTTTCGGCAATGCTCAGTGGCGGGCAGTCATAGAGGAAACCTGGAAGTCATCATCATCATCATCACCATGCGGCCCCCGACAAAAGTCACACCCTCCCCTGACCGATAAATTCCTCGAAATCGACTTTGCACCAGAGTCTTCGAGATACCCGATACCGATACCCACAATGGCCTCAGAACCGGAGGAGAATGCTCGCCCGCTATACAACCCGACAGTGGTCCTGCTCACCAGCGTCGTCCCGCTGGTGCTCTTTGCTGCTCAGACTCTGCACATGCGCTTCGCCCTGCAGCCCTGGTGGCGGCCGACGAAGCTGGCCTATGCCGCCTTGAGGATCTTCTTTCCGGAAAGCATCGTTTACTTTGTTGGGGACGAGGAGTGGGAGCGTATGTGGGTTGCTCGAGATATTTCAAGGCGCCAGCAGGACTCTGGAATCACCGTGACCGAATTGGATGAAGGGTGCACCTTGCAGCAGCTCATGGCGATCCAGGGAGGAAAGGTGTTTTTCAAGTTTACTGATGGGCAGCCTTTGATTGAAGAGAACTCGAAGGTGGAGCTCGAAAATGCGCCTGAGAACAAACCACCTGGGGTGATTGACATTGAAAACTTACCTACACCAATAATGCATGAGGGAAGTGAAAACCGACGAACGACATACTCACCCATCCACCATGCGCCGCACACTCCGCCGAGGCAGGATACACTGGGCCTCCCGGTTTCCGTGTCCCCTGGATGGAATCCATACCGACATCGCTCTCCCGAAGCAATAACAAACAAGCCTACATCTCGAAAACCCACGCCACCATATCCACTCAGCAATTACGGAGATGATCCCGAGAGTCCAGTTGTTCCGTATCCAGAAGTCAATAGTTTCGTTCCAGTCTCCGGTCGAGTAGATCCCGGTCGGCCACCAAGGCAGTTACCAGTCCCTCATCCTAATGCACCAGGACCCTCCGTCCCACGACTAACAAGGCCAGCCATGCACCATCACTCCTCTGGAGAATCTCAGCCATCACGTCCCCTCATGTCCCCACTGCTTTCACTAGCTCGAACCGCAACGACTGCAGAACCCATACCATGTGATTCGACCACCATTGCCTGGTCCACCGAAGAACCGAAACACCTTCGCCGTCTCCGGGCAACAGATGTCCCACTGTACTTCCCCATCCTCCACCTCCTCCCCCGCGGCTCCTCCACCGTCGGTGGACGCCTTAAACTCCACCTCTCCCTCCCACCAGACATCACCACAATCCTCGTGATTGCACAATTAGTCTGGGCAATCATGAACCTCGTCCTCCGCCCAGCCTACGCCCCACCAGCCTCCCTCCTCGAAATGTACGTCATCTTCTCCCTCCTCGCATTCCTCCTCGAACGCATCTTCCTCACGGGTCTCCGAAGACCCGCTTGGACAGGCGGATACGTGACGGTGTGTATGAAGCGAGAGGATTATACTTTCGAACCCCTCCCAATCACGCCACACAAGTACCGCGGCGTTCCCCTCCCCGCGCCACAAATCATCAGGAGGTACTTCTACATCCCACTCGTCATCCTCACCGTAGCCTACCCGGCAGTCCTGATTGCATATCTTGCCGCCCTCCACGATCCAGACAGCACCCAGGGTTCCGGGAAGGGAAGCGCGGGGACTGTATTTGCCCCCCCCCGGCTTTCTACGGCGATGGGGGTGGTGGTGGGGACCCATATCCTTGCGCTCCTGGGCCTCTTGTACATGTCGGTGTTTATCGGAAATAGGAAGACGGGGAGGGAGGTTGGGAGAACCGATGGCCGCTGGCAGCGGAGGGGCAAGAAGTGTCTGTGGGCGGTGGTTATCCTCGGGAGGGTGGTTGTTGGGGTCTGGGGGGTTTGGCAGATTGTGAGTCCTGGAAAGGGTGTGACGGTGAAGAGTGGGTGGGATGGTTGGTGGGCTTGGCCACATATCAGTGGGTAGAAGTGGGGGGGGGGAGGTGTAGAGGTGTATTGAGCCCTTTTTTTTGTTGTTTGATGCGTTAATATAGAAGCTTCAATGGCTTGGGAAAGGTGTATTCGGCGCAGTTTTGAGAGATTTTGAGAGATTTCCTCAATTGAAGCTATTTTCATGATTTTTTTTTTTCGATTGGAGCTCGAGGTATATGGCATGAGAGAGAATAGAGGCATTTATGCGGCTATTTGAGTTGGATCTTGAAGTTGGAATATTTCATACTGTTTTCATAACTTTATTGATAATCTTCCTCAATGATATCGATGAAATTATGGTCATGTTCTTCTCATATGTATTCGGGTATATATTCTACTGTATATTATGGTATATGAAAACGAGGTTGGCAAATATTTTTCATAATGTATGCCTCACCTACGCATTTAACATGGCAAATCTATATAGATCCAACTTATTGGCAGCGTAATGAAAAAAATATTCATATCACCTAACTCTCACCTCAGGGTAACACCCCCCCCTCGCCACCCAAACCACACATCACATATATTCCTCAATCTAAATCTTCCACCTTCTCACCCCTCGCAATCCGCTGCTCTCTCAGACAAGCCCACTCCACCGCCTCACCCACATGCTCGACAATCTTCCTGGGCATGACATGCGGCATCCTCCCCTGTACATGCTTATACACCCCCGTCTTTACCAGCACCGAGATCCACTCCACCCCGCGCTCAGACACGAAATCGTTTGCGCCCCGGATGTCCGAGTCGGGGTTATCCCCGACCATGTACACCCGCTTCAACTTCCCCCTCTCCCTCTCCCCCGAAGACTTGGAAACAGAGTTGTTGTTGTTGTTGATAAAGTCCGAAAGCACGTTCTCGGCGTAGACGTACGTCTCCCGATGGGGCTTCCCGATCACGGTGGTATTCGGGAGGGGCGAGCCGGGGACGGGGTTTGTGGGGTGGTTCCGCCAGACACCTTCTAGGGCGTGCCGGAATGCGCCTTGGCCGAGACGGGGGGTCGGGTGAGGGGAGGCCCAGATCACGTCTGGGTTCGAGAAGAAGATGGGGGGTGTTGACGCTAGTGGATCTTTACCCCCCTCCTCGTTTGTGTGATTGTGGTGGAATGGGTTCTCTGTCCCGAGAACGCCGTTGTTGGAGAGCAGGAGGTCGATGATGAGCTGTGTGTCTAGCGCCCAGTCGCGGGGGTCGTTGTAGACGAATATTGCGTCGAATTTCAGCTGTCCGGAGTTGCCGGTGGTGGTGGTGTTGAGCTTCGGGAGCGGCCGGGAAGTGGAGATGTGCGTTTCCGTGACCTTTGTGAACGGCCATACCCCCGGGTCCGACACAAGAATGTCCTGACTCATCACGACGTTCTTGAACCCATACCCCTCGGCCACATGCCGGACCTTCTCCCCGTCGCCGCCGACGACGAGGATACAGTTCTCGAGGGGCTTGCCGTTCGGGAGGACCCCCGCGGCGGCGATACTTTTGAAGGGGGTGTGGGATTGCACGAATTGCGATTCGAGGATGGGGAGGGAGAGTTTTTGCGTCAGGTCGTGGACGCGCGCGGACTCGCTGATGCCGCCGCCGTTGGTGAGGAGGAGGAATGGGGTGGAGGTTGTGAGGAGGTGGGTTAGCGCGGGGCGGGCGGGGGGGATGGGCGTGGAGCCGTGGAGGAGGACGCCGTCGATGCTGTGGGGGGGCTACCGCGGGAAGAATGGGCGGGGGGGGTGTTAGTCAATTGATATACTACGTATCTTGGGATTGGGTTGGAGGATACGGGAATTGTGAATAGGCTAGAGAGGGCTCAAGACGGGGCAGGTGGGGGGGAGAGGGGCCGGGAGTGGGGGGAGACGTTACTCAAACGCAAACGCAAAATCATGCTTCGAGGCAGGTACAGCTCCAAACTGCTTCAAAGACTGAAACCGCGCCTGCTGAAACTGAGGTTTGCTTTGTGGAATCCAATTCTGCGTTGACCGGAGGGGAGATGTCGGGGTAGCTCTGGGCCGAGGTAGGACGCTTGGAAGACGGGCTACTCTGCAGGCCATTGTGGACGACGAGTAGATTATAGAGTGAAAAAATGGTAGTCGAGGTGGGGCTAGTTATTGGAGAGGCCTGCCGCTCATGTATGGGGGTTGTTGAGGTTGATAACGAGGGAGGAGAGAGCTGTAGCTGGATGCTATCGATATCAGGGCTCAAGATCCGCCCAAGGGTCTGAGGCTACAAGTGAGTTAGATGGAACAAGGGAAGCTCCCAAAGCTTACAGGGATAATGTGCCTGCAGTAGTGTGTAGCCGCCAGGGTCCACCGCTTTGCAGCTCGGCATTTTGCTGTTTGTAAAAGCGAGGCAGCAAAGCTTGGATGATACACGGCAATTGAGCAGATCTATAACGACATGTCACTGTTTACATATCATGATACGCATCCTTGACTGTTATAAAACTGAGCTTCTACGAAACAATGTATTGGAGCTGACGAGAAATATACATTAGCCAAACTTCGGCGTTTCAACGAAATCTTTCATTGGGTACTGTCAAGTACTGGCATGAGACTAGTCAAGTTCAGCTCTACGAGGTGCCAGCAATGAGCCAAGTAAAGATTACGGTTCTACCATACAACATCACTAGGAAAATACTGGATCACATTCCATGATGAATAATAGGAAGAAGAAAATTCAATTCAGAGGAATAAACAAAAGAAAGATACAAAAGAAATGACAAAATATGACAGCATGTATCACGACGACCAAGCCAATCCCAGTCCACAGATACACCACACAAAAAGCACCATCCTCAAAACACACCTCTCAATCATGCCTTTCCACCCTTCTTTCCAACGTTACCACCCAGCCCACCGGTCAAAGTGTTCACACTGTCCAATGTCTGGGTCAGAGCCGCAAGCCTGCCAGTTACTGGACCCAGCGGGTCAACACCGGGCAACACCCTCTTCTCAACAGTCTCCCTCTTGATCTTTCGTCCAGGAATGCCTGTGAGGTCAGGAGCGTTAATTATAGTCTTCACAACCCCAGCGGCCCCTGTGTCTTCCAGGAGGTTCTTACTTTCGAGGAGGTCAATGAAGCGTTTAAACACCTCGTTGTTTCCCATGGTGGGTGCGCGGGGATCGTTCCAGACTGTGGTCTTGGTTACTGGGGCGGGTGGGGCATTTGTGTCGGTGGAGATATCGGAGTTGGTCTTGCCAGCGGTGGGGAATCCGGGGATAGGAAGCAGCTCGTCGGCTCCGCCTTCAGCATTGGGATCGAACTCGGGGCTTCCGGTGATGGTATCTTTGCCTGCGGAACCTGGAGCGGCCTTAGAGCGGGCTTCACCCAGGGCTCCCTTTGCTTCTGGTCCAACGTTTCCTTCTTTTGCTTGAGGTGAGGCAGGCTTCTTTGCGTCCTTCCTTGGGTCGGCAACTGGGGGAGGTGCCTTTGGTGGTGCTTTTGGCGGAGGAGTCGGGTTCGCTATGCTCGTGAGGCCCTGGAGAGGCCCCAACAATCCACCGAGGCCGCCGAGAATTCGCTTCACCAATCCATCGAGTGGAACCTTCTCCAATGCTGCTGCTGGATCCTGCACAGTCTTCAGCAAATCCATCGCAGGGGCAAGATTTTCTGGAACTCCGAGGCCTGGCTTCTTGGTGTTGAGGAGACCTACAAGATTGAGCCCAACTGGACCATCAGACTGACGCTTTGCGACATTTGGAACGACACCGCCTGCCATGCCTCCGGCCATGTTTGTCACCATGCCCTTGGTGGCGCCTTGAATAGCCTCAGTTGCGGTGTTCAGTGCCTGGCGGATTGGTGCCAGGGCCTCCATCTTTGGAAGGGCGTGGGGTGCGGCATGGACGATGGGTGCTGAGACGTAAAGGGACAATAACAAAAGCTCCAAGTACCTCATTTTGTGAATATGATAAAGAGAGTGTATGTAGTTGGGAAATAAAGGAACGAATGATAGAAGAGTGATATGTCAAAGGAATGGCGTTCGTCAAAGGAAGACGATGGAGAATAGTGCAAGAAAAGAGAACTATAGACCGGTTAGCAATCATTATATAGTGATGCGGTACCACGTATCCTCCAGAGATAAGTGAACATTCCTCCTCCCAATTCCCACAGGCCAAGGTGTGCTCATAGGAGATCGCCAGTTCCATTTCGGTGATCAAGGGCGTTGATCGGACTCTCGGAATGACATCGCCTGGGATGAAATCAAGCTTCACGGGAAAGCTTATTGAATGCGACGACCCCTTGATGTACATCGGCATGCTGAGTATCTTTGCAATGAAATAATATTGCGAGGCTTTGCTTAGAAATATCATCCTGGGTTCGTACCTTATCTGACGTAGTAAAGAATGTGTGCTGAAGTCAACATATTTTCCGCAGTGATGTTAAGGGATAACATTGCGCTTTTATCAGGCCCAATTTGATAGCCCGTCGTTGTTTATTTGTTATTGGCCATGACTTTTTATTGCAGGCCTGCAAGATGTGGACATGCCTTGATATCCCGGGCATCCATTCCCTCTCATTCTTCTCATAAAAAACCACCCAATTGGGAGAAGGGCCAAATGGTAAGGGAATTATATTCATTCATGTGATTTCGAGTCCAAAATACCTATAGCAATAAGCGTATCTGTATTCCATTCATTTTGAATTTCCTCGGCATATTATTTTAGCCAGACGTATTTGGCGATGACCCTCATCGCCTTGTTCTATTAAAGCATAGGCGGATTGGCCCATGGTGATTTGCTCGTCATATAAAAGCGCCAACATGGAAATTGCAACAATTAGGCCAACTTCGGTCGTGATGGAGTGAGGTCTAAAACGTTGATACCGTGGATTTTCTCACAGTCTCTCCTTCGATGTAGACCTAACCTAATTCTTTGGAAAAGATCCAAAGTCGTTTGTGGAATGAATGTGAGTTTCTGTTGAAAATACACGAAGGCTGCCTCCACTCATAGAACAGATTGCCCATCAAGTGCGTTCGGCAAGTATGCGCCACCGGGACGTTGGTATGGAATGGCGTGAGGAAAGCGTAGTCTGAGGGGAGCCTCGGAATGACAAAAATGCTTCTCCACATGCAAGGGGACATTTTTCCTCAGCAGAGATAATCCGAACATATTTCATAGAATCTGCCGCCGTCACTCCAAGTGACATGTTGGTTTCTTCAATTAACTTTCATAGGGCCGTTGTTGTGAATTTCGGCTTAGTGGTGGGTTACCGCATTGGGTACTACCGCAAGCGGTAATATGCTGTGAGCACTAAGGTTGCCACACGTTGCCATTTTCCTGTTTGGTTAGAATTGAGATCGAGTCGCTTGACATGATGCTAAGTAATTGGTCTTAATAGAAGCGAGAACAGCCTTTAGGGTTTCGCTGGTGTTCAGTGGATGTTTAGAATGCCGAAATGTTCATGAGACTGACTCCATTTACTGATGTGCGTGATGCCGATACATCGTTGACGCACAAGAATTGCGAGGTTGTGATTCCGTCGAAATCTGATTCATATGACCTTCTAGTCCAGGATCATTTTGACATGAGTCTGTTGAACTCCGGCCAACTATTTCCCTCATCATGAGCAATGACAATGAGCAAGTAATGCTAGTTTTCCAAAAAACACATCTTCGGAGGATAAAAAATTCTGGTCAGACGCAGAAACTACCAAAGCCAAGGGCCTATTCTGGATACTTCTTGCGCCCTTGGGAGACTTCCCTCCCAGAAAGATAGAAAGCGATGTCCGATTACCAAGTTCTGAGAGTCCATCAATGAAATCGACAGAGAAGTTTGAATTTGTAGATGCCGTATAAGGACTTTTGGCAATCTTCTTTGTCGTACGCTAGATCAAGATCTTAACCAGCTATGAATAGGTATGAGCACTGGAATGTAGGAGTTTCCAATCTGCTAGGCCTGGGTTGCCTTTTTTTCAACCTTCATTAAGCCTTGATCAAAAAGATCAAAAAGACTATGGTTTCCGAAAATGTGACAAGGCGTCTCGGATGTCCATTTGGAGTATTTTGAAATTTCTGAATTGAAAACAGAAACTGAGCAGTCCAGTGCCGAGGATGCTGATAAATCGAGACCAGAGGAATACCAGCCTCGAACAGGCTCGAACCAGAATAAGCCTTTTCGAGGCCAAAAGACAAGGATTACGGGAATCACGCGCTTAGCAGGATACTTGTTGACATATCTCGAGGGTTTTCTCTGTTCGGGTTGTTGAGAAATTTGTTATTAGATGCCTGTTGGATGTACATACATCATGCCGCAAGAATCATATTCAACCTTGTGCTGCTGCATCGGATGTCATTTTGCCTGAAGGCCTGCATTTTATCGGCATCGCCGCTCATTTATTTGAAGGCGGCCCGAGGTGCACAAGGCCTTTGCAACTGTTTTGAGGGAAGCCGTATTCTCGAGCGTGGGGTGGGAAGATCTGCACTTGTCCATAGGTGGCCTCGAATCCAGGCGTCCGGCACAAGACGACGGGCGTGGGGTTGGGAATCCTGGTAAGCGTGTTTAGAGAGCAGAGAGGGTGACTGGGGTTGTGAAGTTGGAGTTGCAAGGCTTGTCGAGGGAGAGGTGGACGTGATTGGCCAATGGGCCCTTCTCACGGGTGGGCTGGCTTGAGGATGACGGCATGCACGTGCTAGCGTAAGAACCCGAAGTTTTTTGTTGGGGCTCCATGGAAAAGCGATGCATGGATCAAGATAACCTTTTTCAATGTGGGGCACATGTGAAGATGGAGCCAACGGAGTCTTGCAGTGCCTGGAGCTCGTATGCCAGACTCGAGTATGGCTTCGGATTCACGATGCGCCTGGCCGTTGATCTTCCCTCGCAGAGAGTCAGCCGTATGAGCAACTGGAGTGAGCAAGAGAGAAGGGAGATAAGGAGGAAATCTGTTCGAAATCGATCTCTGCAGGTGTTGATTCTGATGCGTAGCAATCTCGAGCCCACGATGCAAGATCATACTAGCCTCGACAGTGCACCAGTCTCTTCGTTCGGCAAGATACCAGATACCCTGGCACGATCTTTTTTATTTTTTATTTTTTAAACTTTATTTCTGCTTCTCGCCTTTGTGGCATTGCGTCCTGACAGCGAATTGCCTTGTGAGGTGGGGAGGGCGCTGTCCTCGTGGAGGGTGCCATGATCCCTGGCCAGTTTACCCGCGCCCTGCCTGCTCTTCTTACCTGCCAGGCTGTCGTTTTTTTCCCTATCCCTAGAGTCAAGGGCCCCCCCTCCCATCGACTGCAAGGCTGGAGGGAATACGGTAAGAACCAAGTGGCCCTTTAGTGCAAGGGAGCTGCGCTGCTGGCTGCATCACAAGCCCAAAGCGCTGCTTCTCAACTTTCTTGCCTGCTTGTGGCTAGCTGGACAGCCTCGTCCCAGTCTCGACCGCCTCGTCCCATTTTCCTTCATAACCATCCCCCCCGCACGATCGTTGAACCTCAAGAGCAGTACCCAGAAGCCTCCAGGTTCGGCCGGATTCCAACTCAGTGACCAACAAGTACAACACCCACACATACACGGTCGACGTCCGAGCAGCCCGCGATGTACATTCGGCATTCCAACCTCGCCAACCTGAAGGCGTACCAGTACTCTGGTGTCGACCACTCGCTGACCTCGAAATACATTCTGAAGCCGTTCTACACCAACTTTGTGATCCACTGCTTTCCCATGTGGATGGCGTAAGTGCATTGCCTCTTCTGCGAGTGTGCGAGGAAGCAAGGGCGGTCAGGCAGCTAACCAAAGTCGCGGGTGTCCAGTCCAAATCTTGTACGAAGCCCTTCGATTCCACACGGAGCCCAATCTCATCTGGCGAGGGTTGACGAAACTGACTGGTCGACAGATAACGCTCACTGGTTTCGGATTTGTCGTTCTCAACGTGCTCACGCTTCTGTACTATACCCCAACGTTAGATCAAGAATGCCCTAGCTGGGTCTATGCCTCGTGAGTTTCGCCTTGCCCCACGCGACCATGATGGCAGAGAGCTAATGAATTCCAGATGGTCAATTGGATTGTTTCTATACCAAACCTTCGACGCTGTTGATGGAGCACAGGCGTGAGTGTTATCGAACCCCAGGGAAAGAGGTATTGAGACTTTGGCTGACAATGAAATGCAACCTCCATAGACGACGAACAAAACAAAGTGGTCCATTAGGAGAGTTGTTCGACCATGGTAACTTTAATTCCGCGGCATCTCGCAGTTCATATACTGATTTTGCATAGGGGTTGACGCATGCAATACCACTTTGGAAGTAGTCATCTTCGCAGCGGTTATGCAATTGGGTATGCATAAATCTGCCAATGCGAGACTGAGAAAGGCTAATAACATTGGGATGGACAGGATACTCTTGGGCTACCCTTTTGGCCATGTTTGCTGGTTTGTTCACACGGTCATGACGTTTGGTGATCAAGTTTCTAATTGTTGATACAGCTGCGGCAACATTCTACCTCACAACTTGGGAAGAATATCATACTGGCACTCTCTACCTCGGAACCGTTTCTGGCCCAGTTGAGGGCGTTCTCATGCTATGTGGTATCTTTGCATTCACCGCTGTGAAAGGTATGTTAAAACCGACCATAGCACATGTTCTATACTAACGAATCCGACAGGCGGTGCATTCTGGAGCCTCCCATTGTTTGAGGTTTTGGGATTGGAAAAAGCAACCTGGGCGCCAGAGATCGTGGCCAAGCTTCCCATCAAGTACTGGTATTTCGTTTTCGGAGCCGGTATGCTTGGTGTGAACATTATCCAAAGGTAGGTCGATTCCATCATTGAAAACTACGATTTGCAAAGTTACAGAAGTTAACATGTCATGCGTAGTTGCATCAATGTCATCAATGTCAGGAGATCAAAGAAGCTCTCAGTCTTCCCAGCACTCGCCGGACTTCTTCCATTCGTCGGATTTGCAACTTTGATCCCTACTTGGATGTACCTCCGCCCTGTGATTCTCGAGCAGCACCTTCTCCCATTCATCTTCTTCTTTGGCCTATGCTTTGCATACCAAGTTGGATTGATCATCACCGCCCACCTGACCAAGAGTGCATACCCATTCACCAACGTCCTCTTGTTGCCCATTGCTTTCGGCACCCTCGACGCATTGGGACCATTTGTGAAGGAGAAGTCCGGAGGTATCGTCGGATGGCCAAGCGTTCTCGGAGGTGGTCAATACGAGGTGGCCTATGTCTTTGCCTGCTTGGGTCTTGCAGTCGGAGTTTACGGAAGCTTTGTGGTATGTTTTATTCGGTGTCTAGATTATATTTTAAGCTTGAAACTTACGATATCATCTTAGGTCGATGTTATCACCAACATCTGTGATTTCCTTGATATCTGGTGTTTAACCATCAAGCACAAGCAACCAAAGGAAGAGGCGGTGAAGGCAGCAAAAAGCCAGTAAGGGTGAGCGGGAACAAAAAGAAGAATATGTGGTGTGAGAGTTGATTGTGGGCATTGAGCTGAAGTGTGGATTGATGATTACAGGCGGTGGCATTTTATGAGACACGAGTTGTGGAGATTTATGATAAGTAAAGAACATTACGTAGCAATGAATTATGTGTATCATATGAACCAGATTTGTTTTACGGGATTTTGGTTTCGAGCGTGGGCATAAAATACTTGTTGAATGTTTGATTTCGTGATAATTCGGACGAGTGTGAATAACGGGTGGTTTCGGTCCATACCTTGCCTCGGGCATGGAGTTTGAGGATTACACGGGTCTTCCGCATTAGAGGAGTTCAAGTGTATGCAAAAATGTCTGAGCACTAATTCGCGCGTTCACACCCATCCGGAGAGAAAGTCCTGACGAACATCGGCAAAATGGATGATTTTTAGACTAGAAGTTGAGGGTAAGTGTTTAGTCTCGTGAAACATTGAGTCCGAACAAGTAATAACGCAGACAGATCTAGAGGTGCAATGAGACTCGAGCTAACACATTCAAGGAGTTTCGAAATGGATTAATGAAAGCAGGTGATGATGCGCCTGCGAAGGACCATCATGGGACAGGCGGCGGAACGAGGTGCGTACGAGTACTTGCCAGGGATTATCTTTCCGTTGGCTGATGATGAATCTGGTTATTGTAGTTCCGGATCAGTGCAACTGCAACGCATGCAAGGGCGTGCGCTATATATATGTGGCAGTATATTGCAAATTACTACCTTGTATAGTCTCGTTCCCACCTTGATGTTTGCTGACACGGCGATACTACTTCAGGGTAATGGGTAGCGGTCCCTATACAATGTTTGCCTGAGATTGGGCCCCTTGAGTGTACTTGTCCTGTGAAAAATTCCAGGTACGGTAAGGGTTTATAGGCGGACTGGCTTGAAAGGCATACAAGACTAGGTTAATATCCTAGATGTAGATGTGGGATTTAAGGGTTTGTCTTCGAATTCTGTTGCATCAGCAGAATGGACTCGGGACTGTAGGGATGCGGTCTCAGGGTAATTGCGCTGTAGTGACACGGTCACAGGGTAGTGGCGCTGTGGCGACAATTCGCGGTGAGGTGTCGCTGCAGCGCCAATTCCATTGAATTCAGAGATCATTTCATAACTCTTTCAAAAGGCTGCAAGATAAAGCCAACGGTCATATTGCCAGGCAACATCTACACGGTTTATAGGGGGATAGGGAGTTATAGTCCAACTCTTTGAGGCCCAAAATAGCTGTTTGCACCATGTTTTTGGGTCGTTGGCTTTAGTTCAGTATGAAAACTAGAACACTTTGATATATTTCTCTCATCATATAGAAAGCAATGTAGATTGATGACCAACCTCATATATTGGGCCCCTTGATCCAATCATGTGCTGCAAGGTCTTCATAAATGTCTCTTTTTAGAATATCCAATTGCAATTGCCATCTGCGCATACTTCATGAATCACTGAGTAAAGTGGGAAATATTGTTGTAAAATCAATTTTTAAGTGATATATCTGAATTTCATCCTGGATTCAGGGCTGATATAGTATTAGTCTTTACATCAGCAAAGCTTGAGTTGGTCTGTAGCCCATTGGAGGAGGTTATTGCTGCAGCAGAAATTGGGGGAGAGATGGATGCAACACGGGCTCAGGGTAATGGTGCTACCGCACCATACTAGGGCTGATAGCAACAATTAGGAAGCACTGTTGCTACAACTGCATCCGGTTATAACGAACCCAGGAAATGTACACTTTTGAGGGTTCGCTATAGCATGTCCGTTATAGAGAGGCAGAAAAAGCATGTGCAGAGATTTTTCCAGACACTTGTTCCATGTTCTTGAAAGCCTTAATGAGTGCTCTTAGAAACTGTAAACTACTACCAACTTGGAAGCCACAACTGTGAGATATAGACCTGACCTCTGGATGTTAGGAGGTGTTGTGAGAGGCTTCTGTGACGGTTCTAAAGGTCCTGGAAAGGCTTTAGAATCGCCCTAGATGCCTTTGTGTGTAGTGTAAAGTGTCTGGGTGTCTGGGGTGGTTTCTGGGTGTTCTGGGAATTTACTGGAGGGCCTGTTAGGGCCAAAGTGAACAGAAAATTACCAGTGTAGCTAGTATATTGTTTCTGGTGCTATCTAGTCGGTTGGGCTTGTGTTGTCTGCCCTTCCAAAGTCTCTGGACCACAGCTCCTTAATAGAGACTGAATGGTTAGAGTATGAGTCCAAATGGCTCATATACATGAATCAGAATGACAAAAGTATAAGTGGAGATGATAAAGAAATGATACATGATGATGAAGAGTAGAAGCATGACGCTTCAAAGGCTCTTGTGACAGGAGATGAATCATACAAGACTCATAGTGATAAATAAGGAAAATAGGTAACAGGAAATGATGTCATGCCTGTGTTATGATATCACAAGCCAGGGAACTAACAGGAGGCTCTTCTAGAAGCATGTGGACGCTTGTAGAGTAGCTGAGGCGACAGGAATAACAGGTAATGACTAAAGAAATAACTGGGAAAAAACTGGGCAGGAATAGGACTAACAGAAAGGGAAATACATGACGGCAGTTCTAAAAGGGAAGTGACTGCCTAACTGGAAAGTATAAGTAAGAAAAGAGATGTAAGGACAATTTCCTTACATTATTCCATCCTAGAAAGAAACCCTATCCTTAAAAACAAGTAACAAGTAAAAAAAAAATGAGATAATTCTTAAAAATCAAAGAAAAAACCGAAAATTTCAAAGGGAAATTATACTGAGGCTTTAACCTATCCTACCCAAGCCTATTGCTTCTTTTTGCCCTTTCTGCCACGCTTTCCTGCTGCCTTTTTGGTGCCATTGTGGAAATTGAAATAGTTGTGGGTTCTCTCAAACTCTTCCACAGCTTCAGTGTCAATATCCTTCCTAAGAGTCCAATGGTTGATGTCCAAAGGATATCCAACATACTTGATGAGGTATAGGGGCTTTCTTTTGAAAATCATGGCCTCTACTATCCTCTCTATCTTGTACCTAGGCCCCAATTCATCCTCAGAAACTGGTGGTGGACGAGTGTCTTCTCTGGAGGGGAATTTCTGGGCATCATTGCTGAGATATGGCTTGAGGTGAGAGACATGGACAGAGACATCTTTGTGGTATCCTGAGGGGTTGCTGAGGATGTATGTGTTGAATTCAGGCTTGGTTTTGATGATGGTATAAGGTCCAGTCCAGGTGGGCTCCAATTTGGGGTATGGGGAGCTCCTTTTAGGGTTTCTGTCTTTGAATACTATAACCAAATCTCCAACCTTGAACTTGGGGGCTGGTCTCCTTCTCTTGTTGTACTGAATCTCCTACTGCTGTTGGTTCTGCAGTATCTTCTCACTGACAGAAGTGTGGAGAGCTTCAGTCCAATTGTGGTGGGATGGAAGGTTGTTTGGTGGGTGTGGAGAGGAGGTGACATCATGGATCCTTCTGGGCCTGAATGAGAAGATAATAGACTCTGGTGACGCTTCTCTAACCTTGTCTGTGCTGGTGTTAATGGCCTGCTTGATCCAATGCAGGTTGATGTACCAAACTGCTCTATCTTCATCCAGGAGGGCTTTTGCCTTGGTGAGAATATCCTTATTTGCTATCTCAGTTTGGCCATCAGTCTGGGGGTGGTAAGGTGATGTCATGGCTTGTCTGACTCCATTTCCATTGCACCAGCCCTTCCAGGCAGCACTCCTAAACTTGAGGTCTGCATCTGTGACAATTTCCCAGGGAAGACCAAAAATGGGGTAGATTTGCTCCATATACAAGTTGACCAATTCTTCAGTTGTAATATCATTCCAAACTAGTAACATAAGTGTATACTTGCTGAATCTGTCGACAATAACCCACAAATAATCAAAGACTTCTCTAGTCTTTAGGTCTTTGATGGGTGGCATGTAAAGGAAGTCCATACTGATGCTTTGCCCGGGGCCTTGGGGAACCTGGAGGGGGTGCAGAAGTCCAAAGAATTTAGAGGTCCTGAACTTTACTTTCTGGCAGGTTAGGCATGTCTTGCACTACTACTCAACATTAGAAGAAAGTCCTGGCCAAACATAAATGGCTGACAGAAGTTGCATAGTCTTGAATTTGCTGCCATGGCCAACAGCTTTGTGGGCATGGTGAACGAGCAGCTCCTTCAAGTTGGTGTCTTCCTGGTATGCTCCTTGTAGAATACAGAACCTGATGCGTCCATTGATGCATTGATAGAGCAGTCCTTCAAGTTTAGTGGACCCAAGTCCAGCTAATGTATCCAAATCCTCATCACATGCCTTATATTTAGGGTCTTTGGTGTAGGCTTACTGGAGGATTGGGATCCATTCTTGGTGTTATGGGACAATAACAGGAGCTTCTTTTTTGTCTGGGCTGTCCTGTAGTTGTCTGTGATAATGGGAACCAATCTTCTGGAGGTAGGCAAGGCTGGGGTTGTGTTCTTCCTCTCCCAAGTTGAGGTCAATGTTGGGCAATTTTGTCCATGAGGCCTGGGAGATGAAAGGATCAACAAGATTGTTGAAGGTGAGTTGCTCTGTCTGGGCAAAGGGTTCCTTGGAGAGATTGTAGTTGAGGTGGATCTGGGATGGACGCTTTTTTGACTTGATTGCTAGCTGTGATTTGGGACTGGTTGCTTGGCTGCTATATGCTGATGTTTGGTTGCCAAGTGGTAAGGAGAGGGGGATGTCTGTTGGTTCTGCTGTTGTTTGGTAGGCATGCTGGATGGTAATGCCACGCTTCTGGGGGCTGCTGAAAGTGGTGACAACCTCAAAGGGGAGTTGTGTTTGTGGTGGTAGTGTGGTGGGATGAGGAGAGGATACAGGAGGGGTTTTTTGGGCTACTGGTGGGGGGGGAGACAAGGTGTTTTTAACCATGACTGTATCCTCCATTCCTTCATCAATCTGTCCTTCTTCTATCTTGTCTCAGGGGTCAAAATCAATAGGAGTAACAGATCTGCTCATGACAGGAGAGGTGGGAGAATAAACTTGGGATACAGGAGGTGAATCAGGTGTGTTTTCTTGGGAATTTTGGGCAGGGGTGTAAAGTTTGGGTATAGTATAAAGGTGGCCATTAGTTAGATTTCCAGAATCTAACTAATAACAGCTGCCGTAATATCTATATAAATAAGAGTCTGAATAGTTGTAATATCTTCAACTCACGTATAATTATGGAGAGACTCAATTAACTATTGTAAACTCTTGTATTTGTTGCTAACTGCTAAGTTGCTTGCCCTTTCACTGAAGGGGGAAATGGGCTTCTTTTATAGAAAGTCCCAAGTCTGTATGAGTCACAGGTGACTCTTAACTAACCAACTAATATATAACTATGATGTCAGAAGTGACTCATTTCCAATGAGTCAGAGGTGACTCCTATCTAATTGTTGAGTCACACCTGTGAGTCAGAGGTGACTCAATTCCTTGAGTTATACCTGTGAGTCAGAGGTAGGTGACTCCTAGCTAGGTGAGTCATAGATGTTCTAGTAACATCTATGTTGATTAATAATAATAATGAAAATATAATGAAAATAACTATGTTCCTGCTCTGTCCTGTATATTAATAGAAGTTACATGTGTATGTAATTTCCTATCCTTACAAGGGGAGTCTTGGGAGTCCATTTGTGCTTCTTTCTGCCTGTTAAACTCGTCTTCAAAAGCCCATTTGGCCTGCTCGCTTAATTTGCAAAGCCTTTGCTCATGTCACTCTTTTCCACACCAGGAACAGATGGTGTGTCTGCCTTTATATTCAAAAGGCCTATTTCTTTGAGTAAAGCAAGAGGGATCGTTGCAACCAGACCAGTGAAGTCCTCCATGGTGGAATCTATACTTAAGTGCTTCCATTCTTTCCTCAGTGTCATCCAAGTACTTCTCATTGTCTGGCCTAACAAAATTGTGCTCAGGATTGGTGTGGATGTACTGCTTGATGATTTGCTGAAGAGTGAGGCCAGTGGAGCTGTTCATGGTGCTGGTAGTGGTAGAAGCTTGGGGAATTTCATTTGGGGGGTTTAATTTGACTAGGGATGGTGCTGGAAGCTGGGAGGCTTTGAATTGGGACCTGATGGTAGCTGCTAAAGTGATTTGGGGGGGAGAGGTTATTGGAGAAGGGAAGGGGGGTCCTAAATACTTATGAAATGGATTTCTGCTGCTTGGTGGCCTTGTGATTTCGTTTGGGGGGTTCTGTATTTGCTTGGTGATTGCTGAAATTGCTTGCTGGTTGGGGGATCTGTTGATGCTGGTGTGAGGTCTCCAGAAAGAGGAGAAAGGTCTAGGTTTCTATAGACTCTTGACAAGCTGTCTGCTATGGTATTATGCTTGCCTGGAAGGTACTGGATGGTGCAATCAAACTATGATATAATGTGCTGCCATCTCACATGTTTGTCATCTACCAAGTTATGCTGTTTCAGGAAGGTGACAAAGGGCTTATGGTCTGTTAGTATGGTCAATGTGGTGGCACTTAGGATGCTTCTAAAGTGCTCTAGAGCATCCACAATTGCCAGGAGCTCCATCTTTGTGGTGTGGTATGACTGCTGATAAGGATTGAACTTCCTAGAATGGAAAGCTGTAGGGAAGAGGTGTAACAACTCTGATCCTTGACCTATCTATGCTCCTGTACCAATGGTGCTAGTATCAGTAATCAAATAGATAGGTGAATGCAAATTATAATCTAGTGGTTTGAGGACAGGGGATTGTCTGACAAGATCCTTGACTTGTTGGAAGGCTGTGCTGTGCAAGGGAATCCAATCCCAGGTAGATTGGGCTCCACACATCTTGGTTAGAGGGGCTGATTTGGTTGCTAAATGTGGCAGGAACTGGCTCAAGTAATTTACTAAACCCATGAAGCTTTGCAGCTCCTTCCGATTTCTGGGCCTAGGAAAGTCTTGGACCCCTGCCACCTTTTTAGGCTCAGGTGAGATGCCTTCCTTGGTGATTATGTAGCCTAGAATGTGCAATTTTTCTGGCATAAACTCGCTTTGATCCTTAGATGCATAGAAAGAGTGTTGCCTAAGAATCTTCAGCACTTCTCTGATGTGTTGTAGGTGATCCTTGAGGGTGGCACTATAGATGAAGATATTATTAATGTAAATGAATACACTGACGCCTAATTGCTTGCTGAATATGCTGGTCATTACATTCATGAAGGTTGCAGGTGCATTACAATCTCCTTGCTGCATAACTCTAGATCTGTAGACTCCTTTGGGTATGCTGATGGCTGTAAATTGCTCATGTGGTGGGTAGATGCTAATTTGGTGATACCCATGACTAATGTCTATTTTAGACCTATAGGGGTGCCTTGCAATTGTGTTTAAGATGCTCTTTTGGTTAGGAGTGTTGGGTATAGTCAGGTGAGTGTTTTCGTTCCTCTCTTCAAGGTCATGCAAGAACCTTGCTTTATGTGGCTTGTCCATTTTGGGAATCATAAACATAGCACATGCTGACCTATTCTGGCTTCTGTAAACTTGTTCTAAGGCCTCCTCTTTGGCTAATTTGTTATGGAGTTGCTGTAGGAACTTCTCCTTTGGCTTCATGGGTCTAGGCTTCTGAACCAGGGTAGGGTCATTTAGTAAGATTTTGTGCTGGAGCTCCTCAAATCTTAGTGGGGGTAATTTGTGCACCTTCTGGGCTGGGAACACATTTGGGAACTTGTTGAAGGGGTTCAATTCAGGCTGCAAATTTGTGGCTGCTCATGTGATAATTTTGTTGGGTGACTGAAACCCAAGTGGGTTTTGGGAAATGGGGTGACCTTCCAACAAATCTGGAAGGGGCTGTGCTTGCCTGTGGGTCCTCTGGGATGGTGTGTGGGTCCATGGCCTCATTCTAAATCTCGGTTGGCCTGTTGGTTGCAGGCTAGTGCTCATGTCCTGCAAGGTGATACTTGCATTGTGAGTTGTTAGTGCAGGATAGCCTAAAATGACATCCCAGTAGTTGAGTGATACTATATAGAATGATCTAGTCTCTTTGTAGCCATTGTAGTCAATTTCAGCTGTCACAAAGTGGTGTACCACACCTTTTGATTGCTTAATTGTTAAATTGACTGTAATGGGCTCAGGGAGAGGTGTTAGGGGGAGGGTGTTGGTGGAACAAAACTTGTTTGAAATTAGATCTCTACCTGTTGTCTGATGATCTACCAGGGTCTCAGCAAAGTGTCCATTGATCCTAGTAGACACTAGTAGGTGGTCTAATAAGCTGTCCCTTGATTCCAATCTTGTTTGGGGGGTTGATTTGAAGTCAGCTTTGTGGGTAAATTGCTTAGTTTTGAGCGTTTGTGCTGCTAAGATTACATATAGGGCTGGGACCACAGGGGTGCTAGGGTTGGCTGAAATAATACTGGTGGCTGCAGAGGTGATTTGTGATCCTCTTTGAGGACAATCCTTTGCCATATGACCAGTCTTGTTGGATTGAAAGCAGTGGCTTGATTTCTTGAGTTTATCTTTTTTATCAGGGGTCAATTTGTTGAACCTGGGGGTGCCCTTGTTAAATTTATGGGGCTTGTTGGATCTTTGTTGGTGACTGGGGTTGCTGTGGGTCCTTTATGGTGTGTTGTGGCTGTTGCTATCCTGTTTGTAGCCCTTGTGTTGTGACTTGTGGGGCTTGTTGGAATTTCCTCCTGATTTGGCAACTTTAGCCTCATGCATAGAAAAGTCATATAGCTCACAAATCTCAACAAGTTGATTCCAGTCCATATCCTCCTTTAAATGTGGGTTTACTCTTCCTTTCAGCTCTGGATCTATGGCTTCCTTTAGTTTATAATATAGTTGAATGTCTATGACATCGGGTAGCCCAAGTTACATGGTTTCGAGTTTTGTTGCTAGGATGTGAATGGGCACACTCCTTCCTCCTGTGGTCTGTCTGTATGCCTGAAATTTGTTCCAAAGCGTCTATTTGTTGACTAATAATATGCAATACTTCCTCAGGACTGGAATGAACTTGGCTAGGCCTAAGTTCTGTGTTTTGTGGTTTTTTCTCCAGTTGGCATGCAAGTCTTTTGCATCACCTGCTAGATTGAATCCTAGCCAAATCATAGCCTTACATAAGTTCTCATCTATGCCACTGATGCTTAGGGAGTCCCTGCAAGTCTATATCCAGATATTAAACTCAGCTGCCTGTCTCCACTTTCCTTTTCCATCCAAATTCTTAATTTTGCCTAGTTTGATACCTAATCAGTTTAGGAGGTTGTTCTGGGCAGAAGTGAAGCTGTTATCTCACTTGAAGGGTGCTGGGGTGCCTTCTTCCTATTTTCAATCATTCCTATTGTTATCTGACTCATCATCTGATGATGATCAATCAGACAGAGGGGGGCTGGATTTCTGCCTATATTTGCCTGTTCTGGATTCGTGTTGGTGGGTGCTAGAGTTTGGTGGTGGCTTGGACTGTGATTGAGAAACATAATAACGCTTAAATAAAGGCGGTGGTTGATCCAGAAAGCTTCTGAAGATGCTGGGGTTGGGTGCAGCTCTTGGTGTTGGATTTGCAGTACCAGGAATGGAATTAAGGGCTCCACTCATAACAGAAGGCTGAGATGAGGATCTGTGGTGATGATGTAGGGGTCTAGGGGTCTCATCTCGGTCTGCAAATGAATCTGATCTTCTCCTTCTAGTATGCAAAGGAATCCTGGACAGGTAATAGCTAGGGTCCTCCTTATTAGTATTTTCGGAATCCATCAGTGCATATTGGATATAGAAATCTATTTTTTGTTTTTAGAGGTTACTGGAGTTCAATCCAGCAACTTCATGCACATCTCTGAGCCACTCTCTGGTGCAGAAAAAGATTCTTATGTTGCTTGGAGCTTTGTCTAGAAATCCCTGTTGTAAAATAAGTTTGTTCAGGGTGTCATAGGGCATTCCCATGAAAATAGATTGCTCAGGGGTGGCAGTTCTGAGGGGGACTTCTTCTGTGGTCAACAGGACAGTTGCATCACCTGTAAAGGTCTCTGGGTGCTCAGGTTTGATGTCTGGGATGTTTCTGAGGCTGGCCCTGCTGGGGCCTCTGCTAAGAATATCTTGCTGGCTCATAGGGGGGTCAAAATGAAGTGACTCCATAGTGGTGTTATCTGGGTAAGTCTGTGGTGATTTGAACTTGTCCCTAAAGTGAGAATAATCCCTACTAGATTGCTGGAAGGGGTTTCTGGATTGGTGCCTGCTTGACTGCTTCATGGATGGTTTGGTGGGCCTTACTGGGTGCATTATGACTGGGGTTCTTGTTGTGAGTGGCAGAGTTTAAATATAGCAGTGGTACACTGGTTAATTGCTGCTTAGAGGCATGCTAAATGTGCTGTTGTTGCTTTTTGGTGCCTAGTAAGCTGCAGGTACAACAGTTTCTACTGTATCACAGGCCTGCAAAGAGCTCTTGGTGCTATTTCTGACTATTTCTGGGTGGGAATTCCTAATTGAGGTAGCTGGGGGGTTTTCTGGTATGCTGTTGTGAATTAAGTACGTCTCCTAGGGGTAATCAAGCCCTTGTTGTTTGTGTTGAGAGTTACTAAGAATACTTAGCTTATTGTAGGTAAAAAAAATGTAAACTGCTACCAACTTGGAAGCCAAGACTGTGAGAAACAGACCTGACCCTAGGTAGTAGGTGGTGTTGTAAGAGGATTTTGTAATGGTTCTAAAGGTCCTGGGAAGGCTTTATAATCGCCCTAGATACGTCTGGGTATAGTGTAAAGTGTCTGGGTGTCAGAGGTGGTTTCTTTGTATTATGGGTATTCACTAGAGGGCCTGGTAAGGCTAAAGTGAATGGAAAATTACCAGTGTGGCTAGTATATTGTTTCTGGTGCTATCTAGTTGGTTGGGCTTGTCCTGTCTGCGCTTCCAAGGTCTCTAGACTACAGCTACTTAAAAGAGACTGAATGGTTAGAGTATGAGTCCAAATGGCTCATATACATGAATCAGAATGACAACAGTATAAGTGGAGATGATAAAGAAATGATACATGATGATAAAGAGTAGAAGCATAACGCTTCAAAGGCTCTTGTGACAGGAGATGAATCATACAAGACTCATAGTGATAAATAAGGAAAATAGGTAACAGGAAATGATCTCATGGCTGTTTGATAATGTTACAAGCCAAGTGACAAACAGGAGACTCTTCTTGAAGCAAGTGGATGCTTGTAAAGTAGCTAAGGCGACAGGAATAACAAGTAATGACTAAAGAAATAACTGGAAAAAAACTGGACAGCAATAGGACTAACAGAAAGGGAAATACATGAGGGCAGTCCTGAAAGGGAAGTGACTGCCTAACTGGGAAGTATGAGTAAGAAAAGAGATATAAGGATGATTTCCTTACAAGTCCCCTGGCTGACTGGTGACACCCAATCTTGTTGAAAAGGGACAACTGGTAGCGAACCGAAGTTCCGTATGAGCAAGACAGCTCTCTGAAGTATACTTCCATCACTTTGAGAGAAACTTCTATCATCACGCTAATCGCGGCTATAAGCCTACACTTGCTAGTCAACAGGCTGATGCAATACATCTATGCACACATATCGTACCCCTGCCTGGGAGGGCATTAGTGGATGCCTATTAGGGATGACAAGTGCCTAAATATCTGGATCATATTCCAAGGAAATACAAGGAACTGGGCCTGGTTATTGAGGCTTTATATACCCCTTACTTATGACGGCAAGGGGCCTGACAATGGCAAAATGCCTGACAATGGCAAGGGGCCGGAAGTAGAGGCCGACAGGATATTTAGGGATGCGATATACCTGAAGACAGCCTCTGATGATTGAGAGATCTGTCAGGAGCTTCTAAAGTTAATAATGGAACTGTTCCAATTTATGAGGCGGTTCATGCCAAGTCTAGGACAGCTTCTCTAGAGGGCATTGTAGACCATATATTGCAGTTCACTAAGCAGAACCTAGAAAACTCTCCAATGCTTGCTGGCAAGACTTTTGAGAAATTTGTGGATATGGAGGCAGTAGTGGAATTGATTTCAGGTGACCTGAAGAGTGATACCCCTGCTATGGTGCAGGACCGAGCAATTGTCCTGGCTTTCTTGCATGCTCTCTGTAAGAAAATTGTCCTTACATCTCTTTTCTTACTCATACTTCCCAGTTAGGCAGTCACTTCCCTTTCAGGACTGCCCTCATGTATTTCCCTTTCTGTTAGTCCTATTGCTGTCCAGTTTTTTCCAAGTTATTTCTTTAGTCATTACTTGTTATTCCTGTCGCCTTAGCTACTTTACAAGCATCCACTTGCTTCAAGAAGAGTCTCCTGTTTGTCACTTGGCTTGTAACATTATCACACAGCCATGACATTATTTCCTGTTACCTATTTTCCTTATTTATCACTATGAGTCTTGTATGATTCATCTCCTGTCACAAAAGCCTTTGAAGCGTTATGCACCTACTCTTCATCATCATGTATCATTTCTTTATCATCTCTACTTATACTGTTGTCATTCTGATTCATGTATATGAGCCATTTGGACTTATACTCTAACCATTGAGTCTCTATTAAGGAGCTGTGGTCTAGAAGCCTTGGAAGCGCAGACAGGACAAGCCCAACCAACTAGATAGCACCAGAAACAATATACTAGCCAGACTGGTAATTTTCCATTCACTTTAGCCTTACCAGGCCCTCTAGTGAATACCCACAATACAAAGAAACCACCTCTGACACCCAGACACTTTACACAATACCCAGACGTATCTAGGGCGATTATAAAGCCTTCCCAGGACCTTTAGAACCATTACAGAATCCTCTTACAACACCACCTACTACCTAGGGTCAGGTCTGTTTCTCACAGTCTTGGCTTCCAAGTTGGTAGCAGTTTACATTTTTTTTACCTACAATAAGCTAAGTATTCTTAGTAACTCTCAACACAAACAACAAGGGCTTGATTACCCCTGAGAGACGTACTTAATTCACAACAGCACATCAGAAAACCCCCCAGCTACCTCAATTAGGAATTGCCACCCAGAAATAGTCAGAAATAGCACCAAGAGCTCTTTGCAGGCCTGTGATACAGTAGAACCTGTTGTACCTGCACCTCACTAGGCACCAAAAAGCAACAACAGCACATTTAGCATGCCTCTAAGCAGCAATTAACCAGTGTACCACTGCTATATTTAAACTCTGCCACTCACAACAAGAACCCCAGTCATAATGCACCAGTAAGGCCCACCAAACCATCCATGAAGCAGTCAAGCAGGCACCAATCCAGAAACCCCTTCCAGCAATCTAGTAGGGATTATTCTCACTTTAGGGACAAGTTCAAATCACCACAGACTTACCCAGATAACACCACTATGGAGTCACTTCATTTTGACCCCCCTATGAGCCAGCAAGATATTCTTAGCAGAGGCCCCAGCAGGGCCAGCCTCAGAAACATCCCAGACATCAAACCTGAGCACCCAGAGACCTTTACAGGGGATGCAACTGTCCTGTTGACCACAGAAGAAGTCCCTCTCAGAACTGCCACCCCTCAGCAATCTATTTTCATGGGAATGCCCTATGACACCCTGAACAAACTTATTTTACAACAGGGATTTCTAGACAAAGCTCCAAGCAACATAAGAATCTTTTTCTGCACCAGAGAGTGGCTCAGAGATGTGCATGAAGTTGCTGGATTGAACTCCAGTAACCTCTAAAAACAAAAAATAGATTTCTATATCCAATATGCACTGATGGATTCCGAAAATACTAATAAGGAGGACCCTAGCTATTACCTGTCCAGGATTCCTTTGCATACTAGAAGGAGAAGATCAGATTCATTTGCAGACCGAGATGAGACCCCTAGACCCCTACATCATCACCACAGATCCTCATCTCAGCCTTCTGTTATGAGTGGAGCCCTTAATTCCATTCCTGGTACTGCAAATCCAACACCAAGAGCTGCACCCAACCCCAGCATCTTCAGAAGCTTTCTGCATCAACCACCGCCTTTATTTAAGCGTTATTATGTTTTTCAATCACAGTCCAAGCCACCACCAAACTCTAGCACCCACCAACACAAATCCAGAACAGGCAAATATAGGCAGAAATCCAGCCCCCCTCTGTCTGATTGATCATCATCAGATGATGAGTCAGATAACAATAGGAATGATTGAAAATAGAAAGAAGGCACCCCAGCACCCTTCAAGTGAGATAACAGCTTCACTCCTGCCCAGAACAACCTCCTTAACTGATCAGGTATCAAACTAGGCAAAATTAAGAATTTGGATGGAAAAGGAAAGTGGAGACAGGCAGCTGAGTTTAATATCTGGATATAGACTTGCAGGGACTCCCTAAGCATCAGTGGCATAGATGAGAACTTATGTAAGGCTATGATTTGGCTAGGATTCAATCTAGCAGGTGATGCAAAAGACTTGCACACCAACTGGAGAAAAAACCACAAAACACAGAATTTAGGCCTAGCCAAGTTCATTCCAGCCCTGAGGAAGTATTGCATATTATTAGTCAACAAATAGAAGCTTTGGGACAAATTTCAGGCATACAGACAGACCACAGGAGGAAGGAGTGTGCCCATTCACATCCTAGCAACAAAACTCGAAACCATGTAACTTGGGCTACCCGATGTCACAGACATTCAACTATATTATAAACTAAAGGAAGCCATAGATCCAGAGCTGATAGCAAGAGTAAACCCACATCTAAAGGAGGATATGGACTGGAATCAACTTGTTGAGATTTGTGAGCTATATGACTTTTCTATGCATGAGGCTAAAGTTGCCAAATCAGGAGGAAATTCCAACAAGCCCCACAAGTCACAACACAAGGGCTACAAACAGGATAGCAACAGCCACAACATACCACAAAGGACCCACAGCAACCTCAGTCACCAACAAAGATCTAACAAGCCCCATAAATTTAACAAGGGCACCCCCAGGTTCAACAAATTGACCCCTGATAAAAAAGATAAACTCAAGAAATCAAGCCACTGCTTTAAATCCAACAAGACTGGTCATATGGCAAAGGATTGTCCTCAAAGAGGATCACAAATCACCTCTGCAGCCACCAGTATTATTTCAGCCAACCCTAGCACCCCTGTGGTCCCAGCCCTATATGTGATCTTAGCAGCACAAACGCTCAAAACTAAGCAATTTACCCACAAAGCTGACTTCAAATCAACCCCCCAAACAAGATTGGAATCAACGGACAGCTTATCAGACCACCTACTAGTCTCTACTAGGATCAATGGACACTTTGCTGAGACCCTGATAGATCATCAGACCACAGGTAGAGATCTAATTTCAAACAAGTTTTGTTCTACCAACACCCTCCCCCTAACACCTCTCCCTGAGCCCATTACAGTCAATTTAACAATTAAGCAATCAAAAGGTGTGGCACACCACTTTGTGACAGCTGAAATTGACTACAATGGCTACAAAGAGACTAGATCATTCTATATAGTATCACTCAACTACTGGGATGTCGTTTTAGGCCATCCTGCACTAACAACTCACAATGGAATTATCACCTTGCAGGACATGAGCACTAGCCTGCAACCAACAGGCCAACCGAGATTTAGAATGAGGCCATGGACCCACACACCATCCCAGAGGCCCCACAGGCAAGCACAGCCCCTTCCAGATTTGTTGGAAGGTCACCCCATTTCCCAAAACCCACTTGGGTTTCAGCCACCCAACAAAATTATCACATCAGCAGCCACAAATTTGCAGCCTGAATTGAACCCCTTCAACAAGTTCCCAGATGTTGCCCAGCCCAGAAACTGCACAAATTACCCCCACTAAGATTTGAGGAGCTCCAGCACAAAATCTTACTAAATGACCCTACCCTGGTTCAGAAGCCTAGACCCATAAAGCCAAAGGAGAAGTTCCTACAGCAACTCCATAACAAATTAGCCAAAGAGGAGGCCTCAGAACAAGTTTACAGAAGCCAGAATAGGTCAGCATGTGCTATGTTTATGATTCCCAAAATGGACAAGCCACATAAAGCAAGGTTCTTGCATGACCATGAAGAGAGGAACGAAAACACTCACCTGACTATACCCAACACTCCTAACCAAAAGAGCATCTTAAACACAATTGCAAGGCACCCCTATAGGTCTAAAATAGACATTAGTCATGGGTATCACCAAATTAGCATCTACCCACCACATGAGCAATTTACAGCCATCAGCATACCCAAAGGAGTCTACAGATCTAGAGTTATGCAGCAAGGAGATTGTAATGCAACTGCAACCTTCATGAATGTAATGACCAGCATATTCAGCAAGCAATTAGGCGTCAGTGTATTCATTTACATTAATAATATCTTCATCTATAGTGCCACCCTCAAGGATCACCTACAACACATCAGAGAAGTGCTGAAGATTCTTAGGCAACACTCTTTCTATGCATCTAAGGATAAAAGCGAGTTTATGCCAGAAAAATTGCACATTCTAGGCTACATAATCACCAAGGAAGGCATCTCACCTGAGCCTAAAAAGGTGGCAGGGGTCCAAGACTTTCCTAGGCCCAGAAATAGGAAGGAGCTGCAAAGCTTCATGGGTTTAGTAAATTACTTGAGCCAGTTCCTGCCACATTTAGCAACCAAATCAGCCCCTCTAACCAAGATGTGTGGAGCCCAATCTACCTGGGATTGGATTCCCTTGCACAGCACAGCCTTCCAACAAGTCAAGGATCTTGTCAGACAATCCCCTGTCCTCAAACCACTAGATTATAATTTGCATTCACCTATCTATTTGATTACTGATACTAGCACCATTGGTACAGGAGCATAGATAGGTCAAGGATCAGAGTTGTTACACCTCTTCCCTACAGCTTTCCATTCTAGGAAGTTCAATCCTTATCAGCAGTCATACCACACCACAAAGATGGAGCTCCTGGCAATTGTGGATGCTCTAGAGCACTTTAGAAGCATCCTAAGTGCCACCACATTGACCATACTAACAGACCATAAGCCCTTTGTCACCTTCCTGAAACAGCATAACTTGGTAGATGACAAACATGTGAGATGGCAGCACATTATATCATAGTTTGATTGCATCATCCAGTACCTTCCAGGCAAGCATAATACCATAGCAGACAGCTTGTCAAGAGTCTATAGAAACCTAGACCTTTCTCCTCTTTCTGGAGACCTCACACCAGCATCAACAGATCCCCCAACCAGCAAGCAATTTCAGCAATCACCAAGCAAATACAGAACCCCCCAAACGAAATCACAAGGCCACCAAGCAGCAGAAATCCATTTCATAAGTATTTAGGACCCCCCTTCCCTTCTCCAATAACCTCTCCCCCCCAAATCACTTTAGCAGCTGCCATCAGGTCCCAATTCAAAGCCTCCCAGCTTCCAGCACCATCCCTAGTCAAATTAAACCCCCCAAATGAAATTCCCCAAGCTTCTACCACTACTAGCACCATGAACAGCTCCACTGGCCTCACTCTTCAGCAAATCATCAAGCAGTACATCCACACCAATCCTAAGCACAATTTTGTCCAGCTAGACTATGAGAAAATCTTGGATGACACTAAGGAAAGAGTTGAAGCAGTTAAGTATAAATTCCAACATGAAGGACTTCACTGGTCTGGCTGCAAGGATTGCTTTTGCTTTACTCATCAAAATAGAACTTATAAATATAAAGGTAGACACACCATTTGTTCTCAGATGCACATGGATGCAGAGTGTGTAAACTACTACAAACTTGGAAGCCAAGACTGTGAGACACAGACCTGACCTCGAGGTGGTAGGAGGTGTTGTGATAGGCTTTTGTGACGGTTCTAAAGGTCCTAGAAAGGCTTTAGAATTGCCCTAGATGCCCCTGTGTGTGGTGTAAAGTGTCTGGGTGCCTGGGGTGGTTTCTGTGTGTTCTGGGAATTTACTGGAGGGCCTGTTAGGGGCAAAGTAAACAGAGAATTACCAGTGTTGCTGGTATATTGTTTCTGGCGCTATCTAGTTGCTTGGACTTGTGTTGTCTGCCCTTCCAAAGTTTCTAGACTACAGCTCTTTAATAGAGACTGAATGGTTAGAGTATGAGTCCAAATGGCTCATATACATGAATTAAAATGACAACTGTATGAGTAGAGATAATCAAGAAATGATACATGATGATGAAGAGTAGAAGCATGATGCTTCAAAGGCTCTTGTGACAGGAGATGAATCATACAAGACTCATAGTTATAAAAAAGGAAAATAGGTACCAGGAAATGATGTCATGGCTGTGTGATGATGTCACAAGCTAGGGGACAAACAGAAGGCTCTTCTAGAAGCATGTGGACGCTTGTAGAATAGCTGAGGCGACAGGAATAACAGGTAATGACTAAAGAAATAATTGGGAAAAAACTGGACAGGAATAGGACTAACAGAAAGGGAAATATATGAAAGCAATCTTGAAAGAGAAGTGACTGCCTAACTGGGAAGTATGAGTAAGAAAAGAGATGTAAGGGCGATTTTGTTATAATATAGCAGCCAAGCAATTAGCCCAAATCACAGCCAGCAATTAAGTCAAAAAAGCATCCATCCCAGATCCACCTCAGCTACAATCTCTTCAAAGAACCCTTTGCCCAGACAGAGCACCTTACCTTCAACAATATAGTTGATCCATTCATCTCCTAGGCCTCATGGACAAAATTGCCTAAAATTGACCTCAACTTGGGAGAGGAAGATCATGACCCTAGCCTCGCCTACCTCCAGAAGATTGGTTCCCATTATGTTAGACAACTACAGGACAGCCCAAACAAAGAAGAAGCTCCTCTTATTGTCCCAAAACACCAGGAAAGGATACCAATCCTCCAGCAAGCCTACCCCAAAGACCCCAAATATGAGGCATTATATGAGCATTTGTACACATTGGCTGGACGTAGGTACACCAAACTTGAAGAACTGCTCTATCGATACATCAATGGATGCATCAGGCTCTGTATCCCGCAAGGAGCCTACCAGGAAGACACCAACTTGAAGGAGCTGCTCATTCACGATGCCTACAAAGCTGTTGGTACTGGCAACAATTTCAAGACTACACAACTTCTGTCAGCTATTCATGTTTGGCCAGGACTTTCTTCTAATGTTAAGGAGTACTGCAGGATATGCTTAACCTGCCAGAAAGTGAAGTTCAGGACATCTAGACCCTTTGGACTTCTGCACCCCTTCTAGGTTCCTCAAGGCCCTTGGCAAACCATCAGTATGGACTTCCCTTACATACCACCCGTTAAAGACCCAAAGATTCGTGAAGTCCTTAATGATTTGTAGGTTATTGTTAACAAAACCAGCAACTATACACTCATGTTACCAGTTTAGAATGATATCACAACTGAAGAATTGGTCAACTTGAATATGGAGCAAATCTACGTTATTTTTGGTCTTCCCTGGGAAATTGTCACAGATGCAGACCCAAGTTCAGGAGTGCATCCTGGAAGGCCTGATGCGATGGAAATGGAATCAGATAAGCCATGTCCACACCTCACCACCCCCAAACAGATGGCCAGACTGAGATAGCCAAGTAGTGCGAAGCTGCGTAATGGTGGCAGTGATGTGTTTTGGTAGTTATAGGTGTGGTGGAGGTTTGAGTGTAGGTTGCCCGCCCAGTAGGAGTTGCCGCGTTGTTTCCTTGTAAGCTTTTTCTATTCCTTAGGCTACCTTACTTGCAGATCAGCTTTGGATTGATGTTTGAGGAAGCCATGTAATATGTATCAGCTGGTGTCTGGTGGGCGGTTGAGGGCGCTATCTCTCGCTGCTGCATCTCCCTTGTCATTGCCGGCAATATTGCAGTGGCCTGTTACCCAGTGGATGTGTATAGTGATGCACCTCTCATGGAGGCATTTGATGTGGTGCTGGCTGTCAGAACTCAGCATGTTGACAGTTTTGTGTTTTGTTGGTTGCTGAATGCAACGGATTGCCACTTGGTTCTTTGCAAATCTACAGACATGAAAGAAGTGTCACTGGCATGCCCAGGTGTTTGCAAGGCGAAGTCCTTGCACAATTGCAAACAACTTTGCATCAAACACTTCCACTTCGTCCCCTAAGTTACAGCTCTTGTTTTGCGAGTATTTGTTATGGTAGGTGTAGAATCCTGCCCCCAGCTTGGATCCTTCAGGCATGCTCCCATCAGTGTATAATACCATATGATCTTGTGTATTGCAGTTGATTGATTTGAGTGCAGCGTAGTATTCCTTGGTTTGGTCTGACTTAGACGCTTGTGCAATGTCAATATCTGAGTGTTCAAACCATGGTGGAAGACTGTTGGCTAGTTCTTCTACCCTTATTACACTTAACAACAACACCGCACAAGCAACAAACAGACGAAACAATTTTCGGAAATAACTACAAGAACTCAACCCCCACTGATATGGTGAAATGACCAAATTGACGAGCTCGACCAGTCCTTTTCTTTGATGCTATTTCTAAAAAAGTTGTAGCAGAACTGACATCACTGTTATCAAAAAACCGAAATTATATTGCTAGCGCCCATTACCCCTCAATGAGAATACATACATTTTGTATTTAAACTAACTTTAACACCTCATCATACAACCAGTTTTTGTTGCGCTGCGTCCAAATTAACACCAGTAGCAGATACTATTGTCCTAGTATTGCCATTTTATTGTAAGATGATTCTGTTGGCTAGTTGTTGAGTTATTCTACTTCTTCAATATTTTCCCCTCTTTCACCCCCTGTCAGTTGTCATAATACCCTTGTCACACCTGCATACACCACCCTACCCCACCAATACATATTATTAATCTACAATGCCTTTTGTTTGAGTATTATCTCTATTGTACAACTACTATAGCCTTGTTCCTGTTGTTGAATTTCATTCCAAAGTGTCAAAATATTGTTTTCAAAGCAACATTACACCATCAATAGGTTGTTTGCATGGTGATCTTACATCTGTAAGCTCATAGGTGGCAAAACAAGGTACAAGAACATAATAGACCTCCTCTGCTCGAGTGTGGTGGCTTGATCCAAACTGCCAGAGTCTAGTACTTTCATTCCTGGGTATATAAATGCAGGACTCTCTTGTAGACATGAACAGCCCAAATAAGGCAATACCCAGGCATCAGAAGCCTACTTCTGCTGACCCCACCCAACTTATTTGGGGGAGTGAGACCAAGTTTTGCAACATGGCCCCAAAATTCAACGTTTTGGACTTAGCCAAAATCGAGCAAATGCATCAAATTCCCCATCCAATTCCGCACAGAACCATAGTCTTCCCATCTAAACCCAATGAGTACTCCCAATAGTACAATGCAAGAGAGCGACGATGACTTCAGTTCGCTTCCTCCTACTCTGACCTCCCCTATACCAACCGCACCTGGCGCTGCAAGCCAATTGCTTAACACACTTACTTGAGTTCAACATGTCCAGCGACCCACTCACTGGAATGTGTGACTTCAATGTACCCATAACCAGCACCACCCCAGTTCCCCGATCCAAAAACACCTCCCGCAACCTCTTCAAACTCAAGTGCACCAACGCCAGCATCCGTTCAGACGACCTGACTGATGTCCTGACCCTACTTAGAAACAAGATGGATCGCACACTCAGCGCAATGGAAACAATTAAGCTTGCACTCAAAGGACTTGAAGCTGAGATGAAATCCACCAGCGAACAGATGCGCAACATCCAGGCAGACCTGAAGGCAGTGAAGACAAACACCACCCGCATTGACAAACAAGCGAAGCAACTCAAGACGCAGCTTACAACATCACCATCCAACGACACAACCACAGCCGCAACCACAACATCAAGCACCAAAGCGCCAAAGACAACCAAGGACAAACCTAAGTCATATGCACAAGCAATAGCCGACACTACCACTACAACCGCCACAACCGCAGTCAACAATCCAACCACCACAACCACCACAACAACAGCCACACTCACACCCACCAATCGGCGTATGGTAGCCACTCGCAGCCCTTCCGCAAAACCAACTCCATCACTATCCCCAGCAGAACTCCTCATCCTCCGTGGCGCCGCCAACCAAGCACTCTCTCCAAATGCCGCATCTAACAAACTGGTTATTGCGCAGGTGAAGGAGACATCTAAAGGAAACCTGGTTCTTGTAAATAGTGAAGACTGCACTGCTACGCAAGTAAGGCACTTCCACAAGATAGTTACCAAGGCGCTTGCAAAACTGGATGCGCGGGTGGTCAACCTCAAGGAAGATTCGAGCTGGGGAAAGGAAATGGTACATGCAATTGGAATTTAAAGTTTTGGAAGAGTTAAAGGGATGAAGAGGTTGAAACAGGAGATTGAAAAATTCAATGTAGGAGTAGAATTGGTACAAGAGCCACACTTGTTAGTGGAAGAGAGCAAGAGGCAGGGGAAGAAAGCATCGTCGGTAGTGGTGGCAGTTAAAAATCAAGCAACTGCAGAAGCCATTGCAAAGAGAGGAGTTCTGGTTCAGGCCAGTGTTGCACACTGTTCTATTAAACTCATGCAAACCAACTGACCAATGCCAGAACTACCAAAGATTTGACCACTACTACCTCCGATGCACCCAATAGTCACGATGTTGCTTGTGTGCAAAGTCCCATCAGACCAAATAACACGAAAGCCCTAAATGCACTAGCCCCCAACACTGCAAACACAATACCCCCACGTGCTGCAACTGCAAAGGAGCGCAATTCTCTAATGCTAACAACTGCCCCACTAAGGCAGCAATTCCCAAACCGCCCATGCAAGAAGCAACCGATCCGCCACAGGATATGGAATCCAAACCCACCAAAACCACCACCACCGCTGTCTAATGCAAAGACAACCAACCCCCAACCAGAACTATAACCATCAGAAACAACCAATCCACTTCATCCAAATCAACTGGAACCAATCTTCCCTTTTCATCACTACTGTTCTTGAGCTTGCTAGCAGGACCGCAGACATTATACTGATTCACAAACCCTATATCAGTTGTGACGGCAACATAATTACTCACCAAACCTTCACCGCAATCACACCGTCACATCCCACCCTCAGACCTCGGGTTATGACATACATCAATAACACTACACCACACCTCACAACAACACCGCGCCCTGATATCAGCAATAACCCTGACATCCAACCCGTCGAGATCTTGTTGCCACACCATCAAACACTCACCATCTACAACACCTACATTGGGAAGAACTTGCAGGGTACTTGGACGGTTAAGCGCACACTTCAAAACCTTCCCATCCCCCTATACACCATTGTTACCTGCAACTTCAATGCCCACCACCCCTGGTGAAATTTACAAGGACCAGCAACCACGAGCAACTTTCTGGTTCAATACCTCCAACACCACAACATGCAACTCAACACACCAGACACCGCCATATTTTACCAACGCAACAACACAGGACTGTCAGCCCTTGACCTCACATTCACCACGCCAGGCCTCCTGGAGTGGGTAGACAACTGGGCAATAGATGATGACAACTACCCAGGATCTGACCACAGCCTTCTGCGATTCAGCATCCTCCCAACCAAAACCGACTTCATCCCTCCCCCTTCTGCTAACCGGTACAACTGGCGAGCAGCAGACTGGAAGCTCTTCGAATCAAAGTTTATCAGTATTATTCAGCAAACCAAATCTCAGTGGACACACCTCTTTGCCTCACAACACCCAACTAAGAAGACCAACAGCGCACAATTCCTAACAACCGCAATCCTGGATGCAGTACAACAAAGCTTCGCCCTTATCAAACCATCAGCCAGATCCAAGCGGTAGTGGACAGAGGAGATTGCGGCAGAGCGCAAGATTATGGGACGTACATTCAGGACATGGCGGGCAAGTGGAAAACAAAGCGGAGAGGAGGAGCGTTTGTATAAACAACAGAGGAACTGCTACTTCCGATTGATTTGAACTGAGAAGAACAAATGCTGGCAGGAATTTGTGTGGAACGCACAAGGACCAGACATCTTCCAAGTTGTCAAGTACTTAAAACCTAGGAGACAAGACCGTACCCCAACACTAACACACAGCCACACCACTGCCACCACCTTTGAGGAGAAGTCAAACATGCTCCGCAATATCATGTTTTCACCTCCACCATCTTACCCACCAATACCACCTCACAAACCCCACCGATCAATCCCTTGGGCACAGGTAACAGCGGGAGAGGTTGAGACAGCAATCATGACCAGTGCACCAAATAAGGCACCAGGCCCCGATGGCATTTCCTTCCAATGCATCCAACACGCCTACCAAGCACACCCAGGGATCTTCAACCATCTTTACAACCACCTCCTCCAGCAAGGATTTCATCCCCCTTGCTGGCGACAAGCAACCGGCGCCATCCTGCGCAAACCAAACAAACCCGACTATACCGCCCCCAAAGCCTGCCGCATCATCTCTCTCCTCAACTGCTTAGGCAAAGTATCGGAGAAGATCATGGCTAGGAGGCTTGCCTACTACACCAAAACACACCACCTCCTGCAAGCAGACCAGATAGGAGGAAGACCAAAGCGCTCAGCTGTGGATGCAGCACTCGCACTTGCACATGATGCTGACCTAGCCCGCCGGAACAAGAGAGTTCTCAGCGCTTTGTTCATGGATGTCAAGGGCACCTTTGACAATGTAGCTATGACTTGCCTCCTGGAGGAATTACAGGTCGAGGGATATCCGCGACAGCTAGTACAATGGGTTCAAAGTTTCCTTACCAACCAATCAATTGCACTTTCATTTGATGGAACAAAAGAACCCCTTCACCCTGTCAACACTGGTATCCCCCAAGGATCCCCTATCTCCCCCATTCTATATCTTATCTACCTTCATCCACTCTTCAATATTGTCAACCAACAACACCCCGAGGTATGGACACCATCCTATATTGACGACTGCGCCTTCATCCTCAACGGCAAATCGGAGGAACATAATGCTCACACACAGGAACAGGTCACCCAAACCGTATTCACCTGGGCTAACAACAATGCAGTAGTCTTTGACGACCCTAAATCCAAACTCATCCACTTTCACAACCTACGCACCACCAACAACACCCCCATCACCCTTCCCAATGGTACCCTTATAACAGCATCCAAATCGCTACGATGGTTAGGTACATGGTTTGACTGCAAACTCTCCTTCACCCACCATGTTGACACCAAGCTAGCATCTGCCATACGCGCACGTAACATGCTCATGGGGCTTACTAACACACGCAGGGGCCTCACAGCCAAGGGCATGCGCCAGTTATACCTTGCTTGCATAACCCCTATTGCGGATTTTGGAGTTGAGGTGTGGTGGGCGGGACAGAAGAACCATCTCCGCAAGCTGCAGATACTGCAGAACATAGCCGCTCAACGTATTTTGGGTGCCTTCCGCACCTCCCCAACCAAGGCTTTAGAAATTGAGGCCTCTCTACCACCCCCACAACTCCGACTTCACCACCTGCAACAGAAACTTGCAATCTGCCTTACCACTTACCCAGCAACCCATCCCCTGAGGGTGCGTTGTCCACCAGATTTCCCACCATTCGAATCAGACCAAACTAACGATGCCACATATACACCATGGCATCAAACCTACCAACCACAACAACACCACACCCGCCTTGACAACATGCTCTCCACCATGAACAAATGGATTGAACCAGCGTCTAGGCTAGAAGAAATAGCCCACAGTCTTCCCCCATGGTTTGAGCACACTGCCGACATTGATATTGCAAAAGCGTCGAAATTGGACTAAACCAAGGAACACTACGCTGTGTTGGAGAGAATTGACTGGAAGCCGTAAGACCACATGGTAGTATACACTGACGGAAGCATGCTGGAAGGATTGAAGGTAGGCACAGGACTTCATGCCTACCACAACGAACACTTGCAAGACAAAAGCTGGAATTTAGGGGACGAAATGGAGGTATTTGATGCAGAGTTGTTTGCCATTGAGTGTCACGGAGTCCTGCGAGTGCAGGGAACACGTGACACTGCCGTCGCTAGCAAGATGATCCTACCGGTGTCACAGCAACTGGGGCTGCAGCGGGGTTGACAAGAAGGACTGCGCTAGTGACAAGTGGCCGTAGAACACCTTTATATGCTATTTCAGCCAATTGACAACATGTCGGTTGATCCACCTTTTGGTGCAATGGTTAGTATGTGATCTGGAACGCAATAATCGTAACAGTTCAACCGACATAAACGGTCACCGGTTCGAATCCCCCTTGGGTCAAAGAGATTAAAGGGAATTAATGACGGTGGCTGAGAGAACCTGGGTCGGGCCACACTAGTACTGCCAAGAGGCGGGAACATAAGGCATATACAACTGGTAACTGGGCGCCTCGGGGTTGACATATGAAGAGTTCGGGACCTACTCTCCCGCAGGGGGGAGTAATGTCACGGAGTCCTGCGAGTGCAGGGAACACGTGACACTGCCGTCGCTAGCAAGACGATCCTACCGGTGTCGCAGCAACTGGGGCTACGGCGGGGTTGACAAGAAGGACTGCGCTAGTGACAACTGGCTGTAGAACACCTTTATATGCTATTCCAGCCAACCGACAACATGTCGGTTGATCCACCTGTTGGTGCAACGGTTAGTATGTGATCTGGAACGCAATAACCGTAACATTGAGCAAGCGCTTCGCCTTGCAAACACCTGGGCATGCCAGTGCCAATTTGTTCACCTTTAGATATTTGCAGCCAACAAGCGGCTATCCGTCGCATTCACATACCCACTCCACACAAAACCATCAACATGCTGACATTGGACAGCCACTGCCATATCAAACGTCTCCATCAGCGAGGGATTACCACACACATCCACTCGGTACTAGGTAACTGCAACATCGCCGGCAATGACAAGGCGGATGCGGCAGCAAAAGACGGCGCCCTCAACCACCCTCCACACCACAACCGATACACATCAAACGCTTTTCTCAAGCGTCAAGCAAAAACCAATCTCCAAACAAAATGGACAGAGCAATGGATCAAACTCACACGCAAACAAAGGGGCAACTCCTACTGCGGCAGCCCACCCACAGTCAAACCACTACCACACCTACAACTACCAAAACACATCACTGCCACCATCACGCAGCTTCGCACTGCACACGGCTACTTTGGTTCATACCTTAGTAACATACCAACAAGCGACTTCTACAACAACCCAACTTGTCCATGTGGCGTACCTATCCCATCCCCAAAACACCTTCTCCTCTACTGCAAACACACACACCACATACAACACAAAATCCTCCAACAACTTGACGGCCCAACTCCTTTTACCAGGGTCATCTCGAATGATGGAAACGTTTTGGTTAATTTGGTCACTGAGCTACACATGGGAGGGAAGATACTGTAGGAGAAAGAGAAGGAGAATCTATGGGGATGGGGTGATGTTGAGGATGACAAGGAGGACGAGGAGGCGGAGGAGGAAAGCAATGAGGAAGAGGAGGAGTAAGGGGAAGATGAAGGAACCAGCTGCCCGTACCACACCAACATATCTGCTACCCCATCAAAACAATCACCCCCAGACACATACGGCAGCACCAAACCATCGAGGGGCTATTGAAGAGGAACAGCCAACACGATTACAATTTTTCTTTCTGTTTTGGATTGATTTCATTTGACTTTTGTTACATGCGTGCGCCTGATTTTTGTTTGATTTCATTATTTCCATATTGTTTGTTGACGCTTTTGATTTTGCTCAACATGTATTTATTTCCTCTTCACTGCCATAGCTGACCGGCTCCATGCAATATAAATAATAAATAAATAAATAAATAAATAACTCCTTCGAACACGGCGAAATGACCGAACTGACAGGCTTGACAAGCCTGTCCTTTTGATGCCATTGCCCATGGAATCGGAGCGGAATTGACCTCGTTGTTGTCAACAAACCGAAATCACATTGCCAAACCCCTATTTCCTCTCACTGACAACACATACATTTCGCGTTGCAACCAACTTCAAAACCTCACCATTCAACCAGTTTCCGTCGCACTGCCTCTGAATTAACACCAGTAGCAGATACCATTGTCCTGGTATTGCCATTTATTCAGACAATTCTGTCCACTGGTTGTTGAGTTATTCAACTTCTTCGATATTTTCCCCCCTTTTACCCCCTGTCAGTTGTCACAATACCCTTCTCACACCTGCATATACCACCCTATACCCACCAATGCATATTACTATTGCACAATACCCCTTTTTTAACTACTATACACTTGTTCCTGTTGTCCATGTGGCGCACCTGTCAAATCTCCAACACATATCCTCCTCTACTGCAAACGCATACACCAAACGCAACAGAAGATTCTTAAACAACTAGACGGCCCAACACCTTTTACTAGGGTCATATCAAATGATGGGAATGTACTGGTCAAGCTGGTGACGGAGCTACACAAGGGAGGGAAAATGCCTGAGGAAGAAGAGAAGGAAAACACATGGGGATGGGGCAATGTTGAGGTGGATGAGGAGGAAGAGAGCAGCAGAGAGGAGAAGGAGGAGGAATAAGGAGACGAAGGAACCAGCCACCCGCAACACACCAACATGACTGTCATATCATTGAAATGATCCTCCACAGGCATATGCGGCACCACAACACCATTGAGAAGGGGTTGAAAAAGAACAGCCAACACTATTATGATTTTCCTTTCACTTGATTGACTTCATTTGATTTCATTTTCCTTTTCTTATATTCATCCCCTTGATTTCCGTTTGATTTCCTCATTCTTCTTTGTTGTTTTTTGACGTTTTTTATTCTGTCAGCCATGTGCCTATCTTTTCTTCACTGCCATAGCCAACCGGCTCCATGCAAAAGCAATCAGAAATAAATAAATAAATAAACAGGTATCCTCCAAGGCTCACCCATCTCACCAATCCTATTTCTGATTTACCTGCACCCACCCTTCATCATCGTCAACGAACAACATCCAGAGGTATGGACGCCGTCATACATTGATGACTGCGCCTTCATAATCAATGGCAGATCAAAGGAACAGAATGCTCGCATACTGGAACAAGCCATCCAAACTATATTCACCTAGGCCGACAACAATGCAGTAGCCTTTGACGACTCCAAATCCAAACTCATCTACTTTCACAATCTACGCACCACCAACAACACCCCTATTACACTTCCCAATAGCACCGCCGGCGAAACGAACGCACGAAACGATTGTTGGAAATAACTCCACGAAATCAACTCTCCCCGACACGGCGAGACAACCAAATTGACGAGCCCAATAAGCCCATCCATTTGATGCCATCACCGACAAAACTGGAGCGGAACTGACATTGCTGTTGCCAAAAAACCGAAATCATATCGCCAAACCCCTATTTTCCCTCACTGACATCACATATATTTCGCGTTGCAACCAACTTCAAAACCTCACCACACAACCAGTTTCAATTGCAGCGCCTCTAAATTAACACCAGTGGTAGTTACCATTGTCTTAGTATTGCCCTTTCATTTTTAAATAATTCTGTCAGCTGGTTGTTAAGTTCTTCCACCTCTTCAATATTTTCCCCTCTTTCACCCCCTGTTAATTACCACAATACCCTGGTCACACCTGCATATACCACCCAATACCCATTATTATTGCACAATACCCTTTGTTTAAGCACTATGCCCATTTTACAACCACTATACCCTTGTTCCTGTTCCCAAATTTTGTTCCACAAAGCCAAAATACTGTTTCAAAAAGTGACATTACACCTTCAACAGGTTGTTTGCAAGGTGATCTTACATCTATAAGATCATAGGTGGCAAAACAAAGTAGAAGAACCTAAAAGACTTTTCTCTGCTCAAGTGCGGTGGCTTGATCCAAACTTCCAGAGATTGAGTACTTTGATTCCTGGGTATATAGACGCAGGACTCTCTTGAGGCGTGAACAGCCCCAAGAAGGCAATACACAGGCGTCAGTAGCCCACTTCTACCGACCCCACTCAACTTATCTGGAAGAGCTGGACTAAGTTTTGCGACATGGCCCCAGAATTTAAAATTTTGGACTTAGCCAAAATGAAGAAACTAAATTAAATTCCCCATCCAATTCCACACAAAACCAAACTCTTCCCATCCGAACACCATGAGTACTCACGATATTACAATGCAAGAGAGCGACGATGACTTCAGTTCGCTTCCTCCTACTCTGACCTTGTCTGCACCAACAACACCTGGCGGTGCAAGCTAATTCCTGAACATACTTGAGTTCAACATGTCCAGCAACCCACTCACTGGAATGCGTGACTTCAATGCACCCACAAACAGCACCACCCCAGTACCACAATCCGAAAACACCTCCCGCAACCTCTTCAAATGCAAGCGCACTGACACCAGCAGCTGCCCAGATGACCTGACTGATGTCCTGACCCTACTCCGAAACAAGATAGATTGCACACTCAGCGCAATGGAAACAACCAAGCTTGCACTCAAAGGACTTGAAGCTGAGATGAAATCCACCAGCGAACAGATGCGCAACATCCAGGCAGACCTGAAGGCAGTGAAGACAAACACCACCTGCATTGACAAGCAAGCTAAGCAGTTCAAGACGCAGCTTACAGCAACACCAACCACCGAAACAGATACAGCCACGACCACTGCATCAAGCACCAAAGCGCCAAAGACCACCATGGACAAACCCAAATCATATGCACAAGCAATAGCCGACACTACCACTACAACCGCCACAACCGCAGTCAACAATCAAACCAACACAACCGCCACCACAACAGCCACACTCACACCCACCAATCGGCGCATGGTAGCTACTCGCAGCCCTGCTGCAAAGGCTACTCTATCATTATCCGCAGCAGAACTCCTAATCCTCCATGACACTGCTAACCAAGCACTCTCTTTAAATGCTGCATCCAACAAACTGGTTAATGTGCAAGTAAAGGAGACATCTAGAGGCAACCTGATTCTTGTGACTTGTGAAAACTGCACCACTACGCAAGTAATGCACTTTCACAAGATAGTTACCAAGGCGCTTGCAAAACTGGATGCACGGGTGGTCAACTTCAAGGAAGATTCAAGCTGGGGAAAGGTAATGGTACATGCAATTGGAATTGACAGTTTTGGAGGAGTTGAAGGGATGAGAAGGTTGAAACAGGAGATTGAAAAATTCAATGTGGGAGTAGAATTGGTACAAGAGCCACGCTGGTTAGTGAAAGAGAGCAAGAGGCAGGGAAAGAAGGCATCGTCGGTAATTATGGCAGTTAAGAATCAAGCAACTGCAGAAGCCATTGCAAACGGAGGAGTCATGGTGCAGGGTGCAGTAATGCGCACTGTTTTATTCAACTCCTGCAAGCCAACCGACCAAAGCCAGAACTGCTAAAGATTTGGTCACCACCACATCAGATGTACCCAACAGGCGCAATGGCGCTCGTGCGCAAAGTCCCACCAAACCAAACAACACAAGTGCCCCAAGTGCGCAAGCCCCCAACATTGTGAACACAACACCCCCAAGTGCTGCAACTGTAAAGGAGCACACTTCTCCAACGCAGACAGCTGCCCCACTAAGGCAGCCATTCCGAATCCACCCAGGCAACAAGCAACCGATCCGCTACAGGATATGTGTAAAGTTTGGGTATAGTATAAAGGTGTCTATTAGTTAGATTACCAGAATCTAACTAATAACAGCTGCCTTAATATCTATATAAATAAGAGTCTGAATAGTTGTAATATCTTCAAGTCACTTGTGATTGTGGAGAGACTTAATTAACCATTGTAAACTCTTGTATTTGTTGCTAAATGCTAAGTTGCTTGCCCTTTCACTGAAGGGGGGAATGGGCTTCTTTTATAGAAAGTCCCAAGCCTGTATGAGTAATAGTGACTCTTAAACTAAATTAACTATAATGTCAGAAGTGACTCATTTCCTATGAGTCAGTGGTGACTCCTTTCTTAATGTTGAGTCACACCTGTGAGTCAGAGGTGACTCAATTTCTTGAGTCATACCTGTGAGTCAGAGGTAGGTGACTCCTAGCTAAGTGTGTCATAGATGTTCTAGTAACATCTATGTTGATTAATAATAATAATAATGAGAATAATAATGAAAATAACTATGTTCCTGCCTTGTCCTGTGTATTGATAGAATTTACATGTGTATGTAATTTCCTATCCTTACATTCTCCCCAACTATCTTAAAGGATAGCCTGATTATCTCTCATTGCTAGAATTCTAGCCTTCTCTTTGTTGATAACTCCCAGAGTCTTTGTCCTACTGGAAGTATTATTTCCAGGTCTCTTTCTAAAGGTCCTGGCCTTGTTTCCTGTCTCCCAATATTTTACCATCACTGGTAAGTCAATGTCCTCTGCATATACCCAACTATCATCTTTCTCATCATAACCTTTCCATCTGATCAGGTATTGGGGCTTTTGTGTTCCTGGTTCTGTCCTGTATTCCATTGCCTCTTGTACCTCATATCTGGTACCTTCAACAGCTGAAGGGTATTTGTCTGCTCTGCTGGGAAACCTTCTGTTGTTGTTGGGCTTGTGTCTTTTGAGGAGGCTGCTGTGGAATACTGGGTGGATTTTCTTGAAGTTTGCTTCCATGTGGACTTCATAATTGTCAGTGTCTGGAAATGCTTGCACAATACTGAAGGGTCCAATCCATTTAGGTTTAGTTTTACCTTTGAAGGAAAGCTCCAAATTTTTGGTGGATAACCAGACCAAGTCACCAGGGAGGTACTTCTCTGCCTTTCTTCTGAGTTTGTTGGCATGGTGAGTTTGGCTTTCCTTGGCTTTGGTGAGGTTTGTGATGGCTTGTTGTTGGAGGGTAGGCTTCATAAATGGTGCTCTGGTATTCATGGGCATTCCTAGCTCATTGACATGTGGGTTTTGTTCAAATCTTGAATTAGGGCCAAACATGATTTGGTAGGGGGAGAATTTCCTACTGCTATCATGTTTGAGATTCATAGCAATTTGGATTTTTGGTAACTTAACCACCCAGTTCTCTTCTCCATCCACTCTCATTGCAGTAGCCATTTCTATAATGACCTTGTTCATTCTTTCTGTTTCTCCATCAGTCTGGGGGTGGAATGCTGTTGAGAGGAGGAGGGTGATGTTGTGGAGGTCTGCCCATGCTGTCCAGTGTGCAGAGGTGAAGATAGGGTCTCTATCAGTGACAATATCTTCAGGATAGCCAAGTATTGGAGCAATGAACCAATCATAGTACTTGGTTAGCCACTCTGCTGTGACATTCTCAGGTAGTAGGATGGGAATGGTGTATTTGGACAGCCTACATACAATTGGCCAGATTTTCTGAAATGTGGTTGGCTGAATTGTATTGCTGTAGGAGTTTGGTGGATCTGTGATGACCTTTGGGAGTGAGAGGAAGTCCATGGTGATGCTCTACCAGGGGAATAGAGGTACAGGCAGTGAGTGAAGTTCTCCTTGTGGTTTTTGAGTGGAGAACTTACTCTTCTGACAAGTAGTGCAGGTTTCACAATATTCCTTAATATTGTTACTCATTCCCTTCCAGAAGTAGCTGTGCTGGCAGTGGAGTAGTGTTCTGAGGTATCCTGCATGAATTAGTTCCTCATGGCTAGATTCAATGAATTTCTCAATTAAATCATAAGGGGCCAGTTCTCCATCACTGTTTTTAGCATCTCTCATCCATTTGGTGGGTAGAATCACTCTCTCCTTGTGGCATTGTTTGTTGGGATGGATGTAATAGAACCCATTTCTGTATGTAATAGAATTGAATTTTAATGCAGCACCTAAACTAGAAAAGCTAGGGTCATGCATGAGTTTGTTGTATTCTTTGCATAGGGAGGTGTGAGTAGCAGGTTATTCTCCAGGTGCACATACATCCAAAAATACAATAGGCCACTTGGATCCAACATCCAACTTGGCCTCAGCTTTCACATAGAAAGATTCTTTCCCAGAATCTACTTGTTTCCACCTTTCCTGCCCTTCATCACCCTCCCAGACAAGATTTTGGAAGACCCAGAAGAGGCCTTCCTCCTTTGCTTGTAGGGAGTAGATTTCTGGATCCAGAAAGGAGTTAGCTGTGTACCATTGTCTGAAAGTTTTGTATGTGTTGGTAGAATGTACCTTCTTCCTCCATTCTTCAACCAAGTCCTTTTCCTCCTCTTTCAATTCCTCTGGCCTCCTATGGTGCTTCCACTTGCAGTTGGGCACATAACACTCCATATAGTCCTTTAGGAGGTGGTGCTGTGGGTGGTTCTCATAGGTCTTGTACCAAAGCCAGAGTGGGTTTGGTGCAGGGCACAAAGGGATTTGTGGATGATAGATATCATCCTTGCTTGGCTTCCAGCCAAACTCATCCACCTGCCCATGTTTCTGGCAATTCATGGCCTTGCATTGCCAGGAGGGAAGTAGGTGGTGTTCTGGGTGCCTTTTGCTGAGGGCAGCCCAGGGAACTCCTTTTAGCTCCACTGGTTTCTACCCCTCAGGAGAAGGGGAGATCTCCATGCTGAGGGGCATGGTGGTATCCAGAGGAGGGAGTTGTGCCAGCTTCTGGGGAAGCTGGGAGGAGGAGGAGGTGTAGGTGGGCATGGTGCCCAGTGATGCTGGTGGTGGTGGTGGCTGCTGGTGGGGGAGCACAGTGGTGGCTTTGCAGCTCACAGTTGCATCCCCAGGGGCCTTTGTAGCAGGCATCACTTGTTGGTTGGGGGAGTCCCAGGGGGGACAATCAGTGACATTGCTGTCCCTGATTGCCTGTTCCTGGGCCCAGGAGATTCCATGGTGAGTGGGGTCCTCATTCCCATGGGAGCCAGTGGAGAGGGCAGAGGAGTTGGGTCCCCTGGCCTCATTGTAGGCCCTGTTAGCTCTCACCCTCTCCTAGTGGGAGAGGGTGGTCTGTTCCCACTCCTCATTGAGCAGGTCCAGCTCCTCCTGGGTTGGAAGAGTTGGCTCTTCCACTTCACTCCAGTCTTGCTCCTCCTCTTCCTCATACTGACTCTCCTCAGAGTCATTGCTCCTCATCACCCATTGCTCCCACTCAGTTTCTGGGAACTCCTCATCCAGGAGTTCTTGGGACTCCTCCTGGAAGTCCCTGGTGGTGTTGTTGGGGCCCCCAGTTTGGTGCCAGAGGATGGCCCTTGGGCCATTGATAGACCTGCAGTGGCAGGAGGAGGGACCTACTGCTGCTGCTGGTGTTGCTGATGCTGCTGCCTGTGCATAAGACATTTTCTTGGCTGTGTTAGAGGGTTTCCTCATATCATTTGTAGACATTTGGAAACTTACTTCTGGGTTGGTTGGTTGGTTGGGTGTTGTGGGAGGAGTTGTGGTAGTAGTAGTAGAAGAGGGTTGGACTTGGGTAGCTGCTGTGTAGATGTGTTGCTTGAAGGGTTCTGGCTGATCTGCTGAATCTGAAATAAACTCTGAGAGAGGGTAGGGAGTGCCCTCTTTATACATTCTACTCAGCTGGTCTGCTATCTTATTGCTCTCTCCCTTAATATGTTCTATAGTAAAGTCCAATCTGGATAAGATCCTCCTAGATCTTTCTCTTCTGCCTGATAGGTTGTTATTACTCATAATTGTGAGTAATGCACTGTGATCAGTCACAATTTTAAATTTTACCCCTGTCAATTCAATGGCAAAATACTCAGCCCTAGCTACAATAGCAAGGAGCTCCTGATCTGTTGTTGAGTAACTGCTTTATGCACTATTGAATTTTTTGCTAAAGTATTTAGCAGGTCTAGCCTGTTCCAAGGTGGGTCCTTGGCCAATCCATCCACCCACACCTACTCTACTTGCATCACAGACAAGGTATATGGTGTCATTTGAATTGTAATCAAGTGGTCTGAGGATTGCAGGTGAGTCAAGTAACTTTTTAATTTGGGTAAATAACTCAGTGTGAAGTGGGGTCCATGACCAATCTTTAGTAGCCCCTGCTAGTTCAGAAAGTGGAGCCATGATGTCAGCTAGTTTGGGAAGAAACTGACTCATATAGATGATCATGCCATTAAATTCCTGGAGCTCCTTCCTCTTTCCAGGGATTGGTAGCTTAGAAATCATTTCTACCTTGGTTGGATCCACTTCTAGGCCTTTCTCTGTGAGTATGACTCCCAGGATCTGCATTACTTTGGGGTTGATCTGAGACTTTGATTTGTTGATGTAGAACTTTTCCTTTTTTAGAATGTTGTGTAACTGTCTCAGGTCTTTCACATGCTGATCCCAAGTATTGCTGTAAATAAAGATGTCATCTAAATAGATTGCAACTGATCTGCCTAGCATGGGTCTTAGTATGTGACTCATGGTTTTTACCATACTGGCAGGTGCATTGCAATCTCCTTGTTGCATGACTCTTGTTCTAAATTGTCCCATGGGGGTACTGAATGATGTGTACTTTTCATGGTCAGGGTTTATCCTGATGTTGTGATAGCCATCAGTCAAATCTATTTTTGATCTATATTTGTGTGATGCTACTCTATTTCTAATCTCATTCTGGTTGGGAAGTGGTGTGTTGTCCTTAATGGTGTTGTTATTCCTATCAACCAGGTCTAGCAAAAATCTAGGCTGATCTGGTTTGTCATGCTTAGGAATTGTAAACATGCAGCATGATGATGGATGATTTGATGCTTTGATTCTGCTTGATTTCAGCTCTGAGTCAATTTTTTCATGCAAGGCTTGCATGAATTTAGCATTCTGCTTTATTGGTCTAGGTCTCCAAGTAATTGACTCATCTTTCAAATTAATGTTGTGATTAATATCTCTTAGTGGGGGTAATTCTGTTGGTTTCTCTGAGGGGTAGACTTCAGGGAACTCAGCCTCAATATCAAACTCTGACTCCACTGTAGTGGAATAGAAATGGATTTCCTTTTTCTCAGCATTGATGGTGGCCCTTAATCTGTGTATGTAATTAAAGGCAATGGTGATGTCATTGTTGAGTTGTGTAGGGAGAGTTTGGTATAGTAAGTGATATGTGGTTTGAAGCTCCAATAGAATTTGATACCAGTTTTCTATTACTGCTTTTTCTTCTATAGTTAGAAGATTGATTACTTATATGGTGGACTTCAGCTGATGATGTAAATCATTTTTTGCCTGTATATAATGTTGTCCACTCTCTGTGTAATCTATAACCTTGTTGTATGCCTTGTTGTAGGCTAAGGATGTTTGAGTGCTTGGAAATTGGTGTGATGTCATCACTTCCACCATGTATGAGTAATCTTGTACCCATGTTGGATAATGGTCTAGATCATTCTGGATAATTTTCCAAGCTAATTGCTGGATGATCATCCTTTCCTCATATGGTGTGAGTGAGCCTGATTCTTCTACATGTGTGGCTGCAGAGGTGACTCTTCTTCTGCTGATCTTTGTCTGAGGAGCTCCTCTAGTCCAGGGTTTCAAGGTGTATCTGAGTCCTTCCTTGCTTGTGACAGTAGTCTGCATGGTGCCAATATTGATCATGGCCTGATTAGCCTTCAGGGCTGGATGTCCTAGGATAACATCCCAGTCACTGAGGTTGGCTGCCCAGAAGGTTCTTTCTTCCTCATGCTGACCATAATTAATAATTACTTTGGCATAATGCTCACACTTACCCTTGCTTCCTTTGATGACTGTGTTGATAACAACTGGTTTTGTTAATTTCATCATAGGTATCTTATACAGTATGCAGAACTTAGTGCTTATTAGATCTGCACCTGTGGACTGATGATCTATTAGAGTGATGGCCTGATTTTTGTTGATAGTGGTGATAGCCATCAAGTGTTCTGTTGTTTTTAGCCTAGGATTGTAGCTTGGTGGTGTGTCCATAATTAATTTGTTGTTTTTGCCAACTGTTGGTACTTGTCTCACCTTGGTGGCATGGATATTAATTGCATCATAATCAGTTGAGTCTTTTTCATAGATTACTGATAAGGCATTAGATCCTATCTTTGGTGATTTGCAATCAAATGACAAATGACCCATTTTGCCATAATTGTAACACTTGGCATTTCTGTTGAGGCCAGCTGGAAGTGGTTTCTTTTTCAGTAAGCCCCAATTTGTTGGTGGGGGTCTTGCAGGAGGTGCAGGTTTGGTGTATGTCTTAATTCCTGCAGGTTTATTGTTGGAACCAGTGGGCTGATGTACAGGGGTTCTTTTAGGTTTTTCTTGCATGGTTTTCCATGGCTTTCTTTGTGGCTTATCTCTTTTGTCAATATGTGTATGACTGTGCATATTAGCCTCAAATTTTTGCAGGGTTCTGATTAGTTTATCCCATGCAGTATCCACTGTGATGAAAGCTCCTGCAGCTGTAGTCAATTTCTGGTCTAATGCATCAATGAACTTGTGATACTTGACAGGGTGAGTAATTGTTTGATTACCCTCTGTATCTATGAGTAATAGTTGAATCCTGTCCAGTTCTTTTGCAAATTCATGTACTGTCATCTTCTTTCCATTTTTGTACTGGTTGCATTTGGCCCATACCTTCCATAAATCATCCTTGCTTGTGCTAGGAATTAGGTGCTCTCTGATGTTGATAAAAGCCTGGAAGATGTCCTGGTTTTTTGACTTGGTATTGTTGACATACTCATCCAGCACTGTTTTTGGTCCTGCCTCCACATAGAAGTCCAGATTATCTACTGCTTCTACTCCTTTAAGCTGTATACCATTCAATTTCAGATACTTCTGTAAGTAAATACACCAATCATCATATGTTTGTGCATTCTTCCATTTAGGATCATCATTTAATTTCTTTGGTATTTCTACTTTGATCTTTGGAGGCTTCTTTGGTGTTTTTCCTCTAATTGAGGTTTTCCCTGTTGTTTTTTCCCAGCTAATTTGAGATGGTGTTTTTTCCCTATTAGATTTCATCTTCCTTTTCCTGGCATTGGAAGAGGAAGAGCTGTTACCACTGTCACTGCTATCAAAATCACTTTCTGAAGAACTTGGATCAGGTGGGTCTTCAGCATTCTTTTCATTTCCTGATTCCTCTGAATCAGAAAGGGATATTGCTCTATCCTTTTTTGATCCATCTCCTGTCTTTTTCTTTTTTGCTCCAAAGAGGTCTTTCTTAGATTCTTTGAGTTTCTCATTGGCTTCCTTATCCTGTTGTGCCTGTTTCTTTTCCTTCTTTATTCTGGGTGTTGCTGTGAATTTTACAACTGGAGGTATAGGTACAGGAGTGTTGTCTTTATCTGTGTCTGGTGTGTCTGGTATATACCTATAGATAGCAATACCTAACCAGTTTCTGATTATCCATGGAATTTCTTCAACACTGTTGATACTTTCTACTTCAGGTTGGAAGTCTACTATTCTTTCCATGAATATTTTTTCATCTGCTGTTTCTTCTAACATTGTCTTTGTCATATCTTCTTTGGTTGTTTCCTCCAGTGGTTCCTTATTTGCAGATTCTGGATTCCTTTTTATTCCTGTTGCTGTGATTCCCCACTCAGCTAGGGAATATTTTGCTATTATTTCTTGCAACATTTTTCCCTCCTTATCTGTGTAATGGTCTGCTTTTGCTTGCAGTTTACCTTCATAGATTCTGTTGGTGGGGGCTTGTTCTTGGATTCCAGGTTTATTTGCTTTGATTGTGAAGATATATTCTGGTGTTGTTATAAGATGACTTATTTTGAGTTCTAAATCTGCAGTCTTTTCACTGGTTTCTCTCACAGTACTCCAGTTAACTACTACTGGAATATCTATTTGAGCAGGTGTTTGAGATCTTGAAGGTTGTTTTCCTTTTGATTTCTTTTTCCTTGGTGTTAGAAGTTTGGGCATCAAGGAGCCCTTTCTGCTCCTGGTTTGTGGTGGTGTGGAAGTCATGTTGCTAATGTTTATTCTTTTCTACAGATGACCTTCAAGTGTTATGTTAAGCCTGTTGAGTCTTCAGGCAAGGTGTCTAGTGTTGATGTTGTTCTGAGGGGGCCTAAGAAAATTCCTGTTAAAAGGAATAGAAAGGTCTTTTTCTGGGTGACACCTAAGGATTTGGATGGATTCCTTGAGGAATTTGCTGGGGTTGCTGTTACTTGGAAGGGATATAAGAATAGGGATTGTTCTGAACAGTGTGCTGAAAGGTATAGGTGGTTCAGAAAAATGGTGGATCAGGGGTGGAGGTATGATACTCAAGGGGTCCCACTGATTGAAAAGAGCTCTGCCTTCTGTAGATAAGGTCTTTTTAATTCTCAGATTTACTTTTCTTAGTATTTCTGAGTATCTAGATACTTCTCCTTTTCTAGGAGAATTAAAGAGGCCCTAGGTGATCAGTCTAGTCCTTTGGGTAAGGTTTTTATATAGGTTAAAAAATGTAAAGTTTGGGTATAGTATAAAGGTGGCTATTAGTTAGATTACCAGAATCTAACTAATAACAGCTGCCTTAATATCTATATAAATAAGAGTCTGAATAGTTGTAATATCTTCAAGTCACTTGTGATTGTGGAGAGACTTAATTAACCATTGTAAACTCTTGTATTTGTTGCTAACTGCTAAGTTGCTTGCCCTTTCACTGAAGGGGGGAATGGGCTTCTTTTATAGAAAGTCCCAAGCCTGTATGAGTAATAGTGACTCTTAAACTAAATTAACTATGATGTCAGAAGTGACTCATTTCCTATGAGTCAGTGGTGACTCCTTTCTTAATGTTGAGTCACACCTGTGAGTCAGAGGTGACTCAATTTCTTGAGTCATACCTGTGAGTCAGAGGTAGGTGACTCCTAGCTAAGTGTGTCATAGATGTTCTAGTAACAACTATGTTGATTAATAATAATAATAATGAGAATAATAATGAAAATAACTATGTTCCTGCCTTGTCCTGTGTATTGAAAGAATTTACATGTGTATGTAATTTCCTATCCTTGCAATATGGAAACCAAACCCACCGAAACAACCAACACCACGGTCTGATCCAGACACAACCAACCAACAACCAGAACCGCAACCATCAGAAACAACCACTCCGCTTCATCCAAATCAATTGCAACCGATCTTCCCTTGTTGTCACTACTGTCCTTGAGCTTGCTAGCAGGACCACAGACATTATACTTATTCAGGAGTCCTGGATCAGTTATGATGGCAACACAATTACTCACCCAACCTTCACCACAATCAACACCATCACATCCCATCCTCAGAGCTCGGGTAATAACATGCATTATGAACACCACACCACACCTTACAATCACACCACGCCCTGACATCAGCAATGACCCTGATCTCCAAGCCTTGGAGATCTCATCACCACACCACCATACCCTCACCCTCTACAAACACCTACAACAAAAAAGAACCTGGAAGGAACTTGGACAGTCGAGCGCACCCTTCAAAACCTTCCCATCACCCCACACACCATCATTGCCGGCAACTTCAATGCTCACCACTTATGGTGGAACTCACAATGAGCAGCAACCAGGAGCGACGTTTTGGTTCAATACCTCCAATACCCCAACATGCAACTACTCAACACACCCAACACCGCCACCTTCCACAGATATAACAACACAGGGTTGTCAGCCCTTGACCTCACGTTCACCATGTCAGGCCTTCTGGAGTGGGTAGAGAACTGGGCAATAAATGACGACAACCACCCAGGATCCGACCACAGCCTTCTGCAATTCAGCATCCTCCCAACCAAAACCGAATGCATCATGCCCCCTTCTGCTAACCGGTATAAACTAGCAAGCA